>JAENPR010000225.1:0-600000 GCA_018135685.1 Themeda triandra
AAAAAAATTGAGTGTGTGTTTTTCTCTCAGCCTGCTGACATTTATTTTGAAATCTATGTATTTCTGCAGTGTTACGAGTGGCCACCACTGGTGATGGACCGAGTGCTAGCGCTTCAACTGCTGAACCAATCTAAGGTAGAGCTTTATAGGGGGACAGGTCATTAGAGTTGATCTTGTGCCTGATGCCTTGTCTACTGGCGAACTACAGGCGTTAATATTGAAATAGTTTGCAAAAAATAGCAATGCTGATATAATCAGGAACAGCAGTACTTATCGACCGTTGTCTTTGTTTCTCTTCACGATAGACTGCATGCCAAACTCTGTTTCAGTTTTAATCAACTCGAACACTGAAGTATTCTGTCAACCTACCCTGCTATCTTTTCTGATGCTGCAGAATTCATATGTATGGCTAAGTGCTCTAATGCTTTGAGGATTCAGGGACATATGTACTGGATAGCATTCTCAGACCAAGTGTTGGTATCTGAATGCAATATATTCATGCAAGATCAATATGAAATAAATATAATCTGCTCATCAGTTGGATGGGCAAAATTAGCTGAATGACATTTTTGAACATTAAGTGCCCTACATGGTTTCTATCCTAGCCACTATTTCTAGTTGGGACCTTTTTAAATAATTCCTAACTGGGTTAGTGGGTTTTGACAGCAAGGGCAGCAAACTCTTACTGCCATCCTTGCATGTTGCTGCCTACTAAACTATGTTTCAGTTTAAAGCATGCAGGTGGTGAAGTAATCTGTCACTGGTGAACCTACCCTGTCTTTTGTTTCTCATACTGCAGAATTCATATGTGTGGGTGTGGCTAAGTGCTCTAATGCTTTGCCAGTATGGAATTGCGTAAGATCTTTATGTGAGCAAGCTCAGCTCACTTAATTCTGATCACTAGCCTTGCGTGCATTTCGTTTGAACTGCTATGTTGAATCTTGTTTTAGTTGTTTGGTTTCTATTTCTGCTTTGGTTATTGCACAGGACTACATGAAAGTGTATTAGCTGACCATAGAAATCTGTATGGTTCATGTGTTTGATTTGATCACTGTCTGTTTGGTCAAGTGGTAGCATCTGTATGGAGTTGTTTTTCTCTTAGATGTCAAAGGTTTACGATTTGTCTAAAAGATAAGAGTAATCAGCTATGGTGAACTGGCTGACACATGCTGTTGAAGTGAGCTGAACATTACTGATAGGGCAGAGAGATTGCATTGCAGGAATCTGAAAGATTCAGGAACATTGTGGTGATGCATCAGGCTGTACCTGGAGGGGCGTGTTGATGTTGCTCACTGCCTTGACAGAACCAGATTCAAAAAATCCATTCGTCCTTGCTGATTTCCTGTCTGAATGGATAGAACAATGCTCAAGGCTGCTGCAGCATGTGCTGACGATGGGTGAACCATTGCTCATTTTGGTAAACTAGCACTGGGGGGTGGTAGCAGGCTGATGGCCATGGTTCAGCTTATTTTGAATTCTTCCAAAAAAAAAAAACTCTGCAACTGTATGATGCGTGTGTGGTAAACAATTGAAGAGCTTGTGAATAAAAATTGGATCTCTGGTTCATCTTCTGCATGCACACATGGAGAGCAGGAGTAACAATCACATTGAAAGTATTGTGCTGTGACTTATTTTGGGAATCAGGTGTGTGCTGTGACTGAAATTGATCCCAACTGTACTTTTGCTCGCATTCAGTATGTATGCTATAAATAAATTCCAGGAACAAATGGTTCTTTGGTTCAGTCTTTATGGGTCCTGCAAAATGATGTGAGTTTTTTTTTTTTTTTTTTTTTTTTTTTTTTTTTGAGTTTTCTGAACAATCTGGTGAGGAGCAGAGGAATGCCGATCGAGCAAGCCTGGGCCCTCAGTTCGGATATGGGCCTAGGCCTACAAAGCCAGCCATCAGACATCAGAGAGTGCCAATACACATTCAGATGCACCTAGAAGAGTTATAAAGGAGTGAACTACAACTTCTCATGTTGTACTAATACTCTTTTGAGGGCCACATTGATTTCTATGATAGGTATATATGATATGGTTGTAGGATTGCATGATACTGGAATAATAGTCAAATACGTTGTAGGCTCCGAACTTTAGACTAAAAGTTTTTTCTTCTGTAATACAAACTTCTTGCATTTTTGTATACTTGTATTGATAAGGAAGGCACCCAAAGTAGTGAAGCTGTTAAGAAAAATATAATTTTAATAAAACTTGGTTCATGTATATGGACAAATCTGATAACCTAACCTTGATAGGGAAAATTGGACAAGTTATTGTTGCTGCAACATGAGACTAGCACTATTATCTTCAAGGTAACATATGTGTTCAGCAATTATATCATGAAACTGTGGCACAAGTTAATTGCCTAAATAATTACCGCAACTGAACGCTGCTATAAATATGATACGAACCAACCTGCATCCACACAATACTCTATGAAGAAAATTTGTAATGAAGAAATTCTAACATGAGAGATGTGGGAATACGATAAATCATGGGAGAGCCATATGCAGACCCTCTTGTTGCTGCTCGGTGTTATGGGCCTTATCTTCCTGGCTGCATCAAGCAGCAAAAGTACCAGTGCACAGATTCGTTTACAATGCATGTTGAGTGTATGTTTTCACAAAGAAGAAGACAAGTTAGAGTACAATTTTGTGATCGATGATTTAGTGATGCTGTTGCCCTACGTATTGGTACGGTGGCTGTTGGGGTGACGAATGTTGCACCTTCTTAGCCATTCTATGGAATCTTCTCCTTGCCGCAGTTGTTGGCCGTCTTGCTGCTCCTTACACTCCGCCAGAGATCATGGCTCAGTTGACGAAGAAATCCGCCAACACACCAGTAGTGGGCTTTGGACGCCCTCGAGGTAGCCCTAGGCGACCTGCAACGCAGCGACGACGCGGCGTGACCGGCAAATCGATCTAGAGACCGATAAGCCGATGTGGAGCTCGTCGATGGCAGGAGATAACCAGCACCTTTCGCGGTGAAGAGCGGCGAGGTTTACGAGCAAACCGGCAAAGGGTAATCAACGTGCTTTCGTGACGAAGAGCCGGCTAGTTTCCGAGCAAACTAGCAAAAGAGCCGTCGAAGCCCTCGCCTGAGAGGAATCTCGTCGAGCGAGGAGGTCATCGGTTGCCCTAGGCCTGGGCGGACAGCCTAGGACGCCATCCTTGATCCTGGATCAAGCCATGGGCAGCACGGAGCCGGAGAATAGAGCAAAGGTAGAAGATAGATTGGTTTTGGTTGTGTTTGTTTGTCGATTGTGTAGTTGGAATACCTCAATCGGCCGTCACCCTTAATATATAGGGCGGCTGGTCTTTCCGTTACAAAGCCGAATAGAAATTAATCTATCTGGATTCGGCTAGGCAATAGATACAAAGCAGCATCGGGCCTTTTGCTTCCGAATCAGGTTGGCCACGATTTACAGTCCAAACGTACAGCATCAGGACTCCGTAGTCCATACTGGAGCTTGGCCTGTACAGAACCATAGGCCATACGGCTCTGGCAGATCTCGTGCATTGAAACTAGCTAGTATCGTGTGTTAGCTCCTGCGTATATATCTTGTTGTTCCTTGATGTGATCAACCTGTCCACGTATATAAAATCTTCCTAAAGCACCTGTACTCTCCATTGCCCATGGACGACATGCTCCTGTGTCTCAGCATTTAGAAAATCCTTTGAGCAAATCTATTTAACGATTAGTCCACCGATCAAACTTTCCTTTGTGCTAATCAATGTCAACTCCATTTGCCCAAAAGCACCTTGGACAATTTTGGGTGTCAACACATGCCCCCCTGTTTTCAGGTGAGATTTATACGAGCCTGAAAACATAAAGCGTCAAATAGCGACGATGTCCAACTCATCGGCTAATTGTCCAGATATTAGAATCTCCATGATTTTCAATATGTAAATTTCGGCATGTGTTTTGAACACCAGGTTAATAACACCCTGAAAGCTAATAAATGTCATTGCCAAATCGGCCCAAATGTAGAACTAGACCTCCGTTGATCATATAATCGGCTCATTTTGTCAGCCATGTATATGTCTTGACCTTGCCTCCTTATTTTGTAGAGAGAGTTGAACAGATTCCAACAACAATCAGCTGCTAAACTTCCATGGATCCAATTAGGATTGATGTATGTTTGTTGGCCTTCATAAGAGCAGCAACGATTTCCCTCTTTTAAGCACACATAAATTTATTTTGGAGATGACCAAACCTTTTATATAACAATGCTTGAAAACAATTCACAATAATTCCCACAAACTCCCACTAGCTCCACTAATTATTAATTTGTTTTAATTTAATTTGCGCCAGGGTATTTTGGTCTTTGCACAACTGCATCTCAACCCTACCCCACGTCCCCACCCCGACGCGCAGCCCCAACGCCGCAGCTCGGCGCAACTCCCACACTTCGACGCATCTCAACTCCGCGTATCCCCCACACCCCGACGCCGCAGCAGCCCGACGTGACTGAAACCGGCGAACGGCGGCCGGCTGCCGGCGGCGTCACCTCCCTGCTCCCTCGCGGCCTCGACCTATGCGCGCCGCCGCCACCGTCCTGTCCGCCGCCGCCATCCCACTGTGTCTGTCCGGCGGCGCTGCCATCTTTCACCTCGCCCCCAAATCGACGGCGGTACGGATTCGCCCACGCTCTCCATCGACGACAAGATCCGGGCCCCGCGCTCCATCCTCGTCGTGCCGGGGCACTGGGAGACGGCCACGCCGGCGGTTAACGTCATCCGCGGCAGCAACGACACCATCCACTCAGAAGGTGAAAGAACCATCCTTAGTGAAAGATCAAGTGATAGTATAATTTCATACTTTCCCTAACATTTCCATTACTTTTCTATTGGTGCTCGTGTGGGGCTTCACCACAAGGGGGAAATGGGGCGGGCATTTCTCGTAGGTCCGTTTTAGAATTGTAGGATAGGATTGAACTTGAAGAGGATGAAATGAAACACGTGGGATTGAGTGATTCACACGCTGCTTCTTGTTTCCACTTTCCAGCGTGACATGTGTTTCCATTGCTTGCTATCAAGAGCGGTATAGTGTACTGTACTGTTTTGCCTATATGCAATGGCCGCATTACAAAATCAAGTTATTACGAAATAATATCTAAATGGAGTGTCATTTGGAAACAAGAATGGATGTGATATTTATTTCCCATCGTTGCTTAGCTTCTTATGTAATTTTGCATCAAGAAAACACATGTCAGAAGAGCTCTTTGTTGTTTCTGAAAAAGAGAATGTCTCATTGATTGTGTTCTCATTATAGTTTTTGTTCTCCATACATTAGTGCCGTTCTTATGATTGTGTTTTCATCGTATGGCCAGTCTGCAGGCAACAAGAAGCCGCCAGCATCCACTCCACCACCTGCCTTCTATCACCGTCACTGTCTACTGAACGGTATGCTTCTCCATTCCCCATCCTTGTAGCTGTTGCTTTTCTCTCTGCAGATTTTTTAGCTATGGATTTTTGACAACCTGCTACATTAAAATGCTACCTGAAAATCCGGAATTCATGTGTCCTTTTTGTTGATCATGCTGGATTCAATGAGAGAAGTGGCGACCTATATGGTTTGATTTGATGTCTTCTTTTGTGGAAACTATATGCAGCCCTTACTCCCTTTGTGGACCTAGGCTCATGTACATCTGTTCTGAAATCTGGCTGAATTTCAAAGTGCTTTAAGGTTGTTGTGCAGTGGTCAAAGTTAAGGCAAAGTTCTGCTGGATTCTTCATAGTTGGATATGACATTCTGAACAGTTCTTTATCGGTAGTAGTTCTGGCAAGGAAAAAACCACTATGAATTATTAATTATGAATTATGATATGTTCAATTGGTAAATGCTGGTTGACAAAGAATGCATAGAAGTCTCCTTCTGTACACTCAAAACCGAAAATTTGCTGATTTGATATTTCCTTTATATTAAAACACTACTCTTTACATATTCTGTTTGCAGCACAATATGTGTTTGTACTCTTTTGTTTCGTTTACAGGAATGGACATCTATTTAAGAGATGTTATTTGGCAAACAAGAATGGATATGATATTTCATTTCCCTACCTCACTTTACACATCACAGAAAGTACATTCAGAATTAGTTGACACAAAGAAATGTCTATCTTAATTTCTATTTTGGTGGATTGAGGCATGTAGTGGTGGCAAACTTGCTGGGCAACAAAAAAGTAGGGTTTCTCCTGTTGTGGCATTCGTCAACTTGTGTAATGAATAAATCCTTTCGTGTGGAACTGAACTGATATTTTAATAGAATAAAGATATAGGTGATTGGTTCTTATAGTGCCGCACAATAGCATCTTTTTGACTTTCTGATCCTAAGATCCATTCTTATGTGTTACGGTTTTGCTGTTACTGTCTATTGTTCCTTAATAAAGCTTGAAAAGTCTTTCAGTTGTCGTGCTCATATGCTTCTGCCCTTTTCAGGTGATAAGGTAGCTGTTGTTCGGTGTCAGCCAACAAGATTAAAGGGTCACTGCCATATGCTTCCTGTCTTTGATCGGACGAGGTTTCTCGCAAGATGATGGCATGTTGTTACAGTTGAACTATAGTTGTCCTGTTAGGAGAATAAGAGCATTCACTGTGCGGGTTCTCGTTGTCTTGTATATTGGTTAAACATATTTCTTCATAATAAATATATAGTCATGTACAATAGGCAGTATTTCGTTTCCTGTTACCCTGCAACTTGACCTGCATTGGTAGGTAAGGTAAATATGGGAATGCAATGGAGTCCAGTGAGTATGGATTATCTCTGCTGATGAAGCTGCCTTATGGCCCACCTCATCAGGGAGATCTTTTGGTGTGATGAGTTGGACCTTGTCACCCCTTTGCTTTGTGTTAGTGCTAGCTAGGTACATGCCTACTAGCTAGTAGACAGAAATAAGCCTGGAGAAATAAGCCTGGAGAAATGAGCTGGGCTACTGACATGAGATTGTCTCTAAAGCTTGAGCAGAAATAGACTGACTCCAATCTTAGACCTGCAATATTAACGTTGCCCTGCAATTTGGAAACCGAACCACCTTCTCCAGCCACGTTAAGTATCTTGACTTTTTTCAAGCTTTGTTTGTTTGTGGGTGATGACTCTTCATTAGTAATATGCCAAGGAGTCCCTGAGTCCAGTACCCAGTCACCCTACAAAACAAACAAATAAAACAAACAAATCAGTTACAAAAATTGCTATTGCAATGCATCTCAATTCATTCTAACGACCTCAACGGGTAGATAGATACGTGTAAATATACTAAACAACCCCTGTTTACATGTGACTACATATGCACACATCAAGTATCTAACACACAACAGGTGGGGCAGTTCAGCAGACAATAGGCACATTCACTAGCTAAGATAGGACCGACTCACTTATCCAAAGGCTCTGGGAGGAATGGGTTTTCATGGTATGAGAAATTTCAATCTAGCTATGCTAGTAATGGAACCTCAACACATATTTGACATGATAGGTGGCTTCCGAATCATTTTGGAGGATGACCACTTACGCCAGAAGAGGGGCAACCGGTAACAATGGTGGCTGAGCTGTTATCGAAAAACGGACAGTGGAACGAAGATTTTGTCAAGCAGTCCTTCATCACAGTAGATGCTGCTGCTATCCTGCGTACTCCAGCAAGGATTCAGTATGGTATGTCTGGGCATGGGAACCAGAGAGACATGGAGTCTACTATGTCAGGTCTGCTTACAGATTACTAGACATGGCACGCATCAGGGCTGCTGATGTGCCTTCTGTCAAGTGTTTCAGAAAATTCAGTATGGAGAAAAAATTGCAAGCTCAAGGTGCCACTAAAAATCAAGGTATTCTGGTGGCGCGTGGTACATGAGTTTCTCCCGACTCGACAATTCCTACACCATAAACATGTGGAACCGATTTCGAACTGTGAGGTGTGTCAGTGTGTGCTGCAGATTCAGAAACTTATCAGACACGTCTTGACAGAATGCTCGATTGCCAAGGCATTCTGGGGGTAGTTGAAAGTCGCAACTGGCGTCAAGCTCCCAACCTTGCATCAGGAGACTTGGGCAAAGGACTTGGTAGAGCGAAGGGCTGGCTCAGAGCGAGATCAAGAAATGATCATCATCGACATGTATGTGCTTTGGATGCAGCGAAATAGACTAAAACATCGGGAGACGTCGCTGCTGATCCAAGTGGCTGTTCAATGGGCGGCGGACCTGGCCTTTGACTTAAGCCAGGTGATACAACATCAGTCATCAGTAACCGCACCAAGAGCAGAACCACAGTGGGAGGGCAGTGCCAAGTGGTACGACCATTGCCTCGACGCCCTGAGCCCCTGACAATGGAAGCCGTCGCGTGTCGGGATGGCCTAGCCTTAGCAATTCAATCAGGAGTCAGAAAAATTTGCCTAGAAACTGACTGTCAGCAAATGGTGCAGTTATGGCAGGTTGGCAGGCAGGGATTAAACAGAGGTCGACCATTGCGATGATCCTGCAGGAGATTCGGGAGCTCAGTTTACTCTTCCATGATTTTAATCTTTCCTTTATTTCTAGAAGTTGTAATAAGGTAGCACATGTCTTAGCTAAACGGGTCACAAGCGACACATGAGCTGGGTGGTGGACTTACGCCCCAGCTTATGTGTTGAACCTGCTGTCCTCAGATTGTAATCTGGCCCCCCCTTGATGAATGAATGAATCTCCTTGAGCGCAAAAAAAAAAGTATCTAACACACACCACTACAAATTCAAACTCATGGTTAGTCAAAAACAGAGTTTGGACATCGAACATATGACGCGCCGTGATATGCAAGGACAAGGGTATCAGACTCCAACAGCAAGGACTTGGCCATGGAGGTTGACGACAGTGGTGGCCTCATGAAGGAGGACTGGAGGAGGGCGTTGTGGCCATCGAGACTCGAGAGGGGGATTGCAGTGGGCCGCTGAGGTGATCCTAGAATACCTGCAACTCAATGATCAGCCGGACAGGGTCATTTGGCGCTGGACAGCAGATGGGAAATACTTGGCGAAGTCCGCATATAACATGCTACATGCAGGCTCCAGTCCAATGCTTGGCCACAAACTGATGTGGAAGACATGGGCACTGCTCAGAGTAAAGATCTTTCTCTGGCTCGCTTTCAAGCGAAGGCATTGGACCAAAGATCGAAGAGCAAGGCACAGTCTAGAAGCTAGAGAGCTATGCTATCTTTGCAACCAGGCTCCAGAAACAAGCTACACCCTGGCGAGTTGCCTATTCTCTAGAGAGATATGGTTCTACATCCTACAGGTACTTGGGCGACAAACTCCACAAACCACCACAGCAACGGTGCGCTGGTGGCGAAGGCAATAGGCACAATTGCTAAAAGTTCTCTTAGCTGATCAAATGACTACAGGACATGTTCATGTTCAGGCACCCACTCCTAGAACTGTAAAAGTGGATTACAACTGCACATGTTTGGATTACACCTGACAGACTCAGTCCAATGCTAGCTAACTGACAGACTCAGTCCTATGCTAGCTAACTGAACCCTGAAGAATCGGTTGCTGACACTAACAATAATAACAATGCTTTTCCTCTTCATCCTCTGATGATGAAGTATCACAATGAGCAGAAGTTTCCTCTTCATCCTCTGATGATGAAACATTGCAATGTGCCAAACTTTCCTCATCCTCTAACAATGAGCTCGTGCTGGAATGCTCTGAGGTCGTCTTCTTCCTCCATGAACACCTGCTCTGGCGTCTGCAGCCGGAGCTCGTAGAGCCGCTTGTTCTCGACATCGAGCACCGACAGGTACCGGCGGTCCCACTCCAGGCTCTGCACTCTGTCTTCTGGCATCACCGCCAGCTCGTCGTTGCTCGCATAGGATTTTATGATTACCTGCAGTTAAACCAGGAGCAGACACATCGAACTCAGATTATGATTCCTACTAGCCTATAAGCCATGTGTTCACTCTGAAGCTCGTTTCTCTGAATTTCAAATGAAATTTGCAGCAGGCTGTTTCATCTCACCTCAACTTCGTAGTAGAGCTTGCCATCGTCAGCGACCTTGGACACCGCCGACAGGACGTTGGATTCGCGCCGAACGCCCAGCCTGGTGGACATGAACTCCGTCAGGTACTGCTTGAGAACCTTCTCTGCAGCCTTCTCCGGAGGGCCGAGATCCTCGACGCTCATGTACTTGGACGACGAAGGCGACGATATCTCAACCGACATGTTCTCGTCGAGGACAAAGGGATCGATCCAGAACGCGATAACCATCATCAGGCAGCACGTCGCCGCGAAGCACACGGCGCAGAACTGCATCCCACTGGCGGCGCTGGAGCTGAGGAGCAGGCGCATGGTGAACAGGAGGTACAACCCGGCCCCGACGAGGCACACGACGTCCTTCAGCACAAATCCGGCGGCCGCCGCCGCGTCGTCCTCGCCGCCCTCGTCGCACGACGACGACGACGGTGGCGCCCTGACCCTGATCCGATCGATCGACCAGGCCTCTCAGGTATCCCCGCACCGACGGCGCCCACGACCTAGCCTCGTCGCACGCTGCGTCGACCAGCACGGTCGCGGCGAGGGTTCGGATCGTGGCGGCAGAGGTCGACGGCACATGGACGGCGACATATAAACCCTAGAATGACGAACGAACCCTAACCTGACCCTAGAGTGACGGCACACGAACGAACAGAATATTTGATCGTACATACGAAAGCTTAATCGGTACAACCTATAATAGAAAAAAAAAACTTCATTATTACAAAATTTTTAATGTACCGTATTACCCTTTGTTAAAAAAAAGAATTACGAAAAAGCAATTACCACTACAATATTTGGGCTCTAATTCAACTCGAATTTTCGATTTGAGCCGTCAGCTTCACCTAACATACACATCTCAACGGCTCCCAACGGCTTCCGCTTAATCTGGCTCTCAACGCCCTCCTATTAGGCCCACTAATCATAGACACATTAATTATTTTCTCAATAATTCCCGATAACTCTCCAAGATTGTAAAAAGCTCTTTATATATATGCTGACTCATCAAATCGGCCTTTGCTTGGCATGTTTGTTTAGAATTCGGACAAACAACGATTATTATGGAACCTCTTTGCTGGAATTCCTAATTTTGTCGGCTCTCCAAATTCCAACCTCTGATTGCCTCGGTTTTTAAGTGCCTGAGAGTATTGGATTCATCTTTTACTAAACCGAATCGGCCTTGCCATCACTTAACACCGTCGACAGCCATGGCTACTGACTTTTCTCCCCTTCTCACACGAAGACTCTAGCATGTAACTGGAATATGCATCAAGCCACACACATAGCTTGTCACGAAGGAATATCAATTTATAGTATCCTGGCAGCCAAACCGAAGATCAATCCTCCCAAAGTCAATGAGATGCATCCATATGCAACTACCAGCCGATTGACACAATCAGTTGTATGTATGTAGCTATTGGTCGATAAACATATGTATATGCATGTATGCAGCCATCGGCCCATGCATGTGTCTTGCTACCAGCCGATGCATGTATGTAGCTATCAACCAATGCATGTACATGTAACTAGAAAGCACGATTAACATGCTTAATCGGTCCAATTTCACTATTAAGCAAATAAAGGCCACGATCAGGCATGTATATATAATCGGCTAGTTTTAATAAAAAATAATAAAACCGGCTTTAACTTTTTACTAAATAGTAATGAAGTTACCGACCGATTTGTATCATGACCCCATGCCTCAAAGTGATCAAGGTAAATTTCGCAGAGGGTCTTCTCATAGCACGATGATAGCAAGCATTCATCGGCTATTTTCTAATGCTAAGGGCGATAGCAAAATATCGGCCATGTGAGTTCATCCATGTGAGTATGCATAGCCGAAATAGAATATTTCGGCTTTTCATCATTGGTAAGCATAATAATTTGGCAACCCTCCATAACATAAAGATCCCCACCAAGGATCAAAATAAGGAGCTGAGAGTTGTCCATACATACCATGAGATGAATTCCACATAAACATAGGCAGAGAAGTCGGATGATGTAAGCCAAAGATTTTGATGATTTGGTGTGAAACTCCAACTTGGCAATTGTTTCTTGAATCTTCTTCTCTCTTTCATCTTCTTAGTCTTCATTGCAACACTTGCTTGAGCATCATCTTTTTGAGTTTGAATTCTTCCTTTAGGAATCCACGCTAAGCCTCTTTTCTTCAACTTCTCCACACTAAGTTTTTCCAACTTGTTTTCTTGCCACTTTGGTAAACCGATTGAGCATCTCGGTTTTGTTTCAGTTTTGGACAGCGGCATCTCTTTCTTAATCTTTGGCACTTTCACCATCTTTTGTTCAGATTTGGCATCTAAAATGTCAATAGTTGATTTTCCTACTTCTTTGCTATCAATAGCCGGATTTTTCAGCAATATAATCGGCTTTTCGATAGTTGCATTCAAATCTGAACTTTTCTTATTTCAGCCATCATATTTCACACGGTAAACTTGTTTTACCACTTTCTTCTTTGGTTGAGCTCTAGACCGATTTTGATCAAAACGGTCATTATAAGATGATGGCTTCTCTGAATATCTTGGAGCTGCATACTCTATATAATGTGGCCTAAAATATGATGGAACATGTGCCTCTTTATCAAACCAGCCCCAAGATGAGTAAGGATAAAAAATTCCAGGTTGTGATCCATAAGACATGGGAATTGGTTGGTCAAAAGGAGGATATGTTGCTGCTGCGTGAGACCTCTTCTTTTGCCAATTCATCTCTTGAGATTTGCGCTTTGGAGGCAATCTTGATGGCTGAACTTTCTTTGATCTATTAGCCATATTTGCTTTGCTTATCTTCTCATATTTAGCTAGAAGCTCTTCGAAGCTAAGCTTCGGTCTTCTAGCCTTTTGCTTGTTATGAGCTTTGCCTCCATTAGCATTGTGAGCACCCTTCTTCTTTTCTTCATCTTGATAGATATGCTTTAAAGAAGGATCCTCGGCCGATTTTCCTTGCTCAACGGGATCAATCGGCTTTTGCTCTAGTTGGAGAGATTCCACTTGCCCCCCAGTGTTTTCTAAAATTGAAGCGACATTGCTATCCTCTAAAACATGTTCAATTTGCACTTCTTGGACAGCATCTTTGTCTTCACTTGAGGGCTCCTCATCTCTCTCTTTAGCACATGAGCCTTGAGTATTGAGTGAATCGGCTAATTCAAGCCGATTTGAAACCTGTTTGCCACCAAGACCAATTGAATCCAATTGGTCTATTTGTCGAGCTTCAGAAAATCTCAATCGGCCTTTGTCGATGGCCGATTGAACCACACGACGAAACATATTGCAGCTAGAAGTATTATGATCATAAGAATTATGCCACTTGCAATATGTAAGTTCCTCTATATTTTGATTTGATGGCAAAACATTGTGATCAATGATTCTAATAAAATTGTTCTTGAGTAATATATCAAAAACATGATCACAAAAAGTAAAGTCAAAGGTGTACTTTGATTTCTTCAACCGATTCTTTTGTGGAGTCGGTTTTAGAGCTAGGCAAACGAAGGGATCAGATTTGACATCAATCCATTCGGCCACACCTTTGCAATTACTTTTAGAAAGCTTCATCTTTGATAAATTAGCACTATTGGCCTTGCCACATGGCACAATTTGTTGGCCGATAGAATCTGAATTTATCTTATCTTCAGCAAATATAATGCTATTCCTAATCGGTCTTTTATAACTATTTACAAGGATGTCTCTAATAGATGCAGAAATTGAAATAGTTTGACCACATTGGAATTTGAGCAAAATATCTGTATTTTGTACCTTGTTGATCATGTTGGAGAGATGCGTATCTTTGATTTGGATGATTTTGTTTTCCTTCTCCAAGAGATGATCAACAATGGGTGCCACATCATCCATGGACGTATTGGCAACCAGCAAGAACCAAAGAAGTCACTCACGCCGACGGAAATCGGCAAGGCCGACTTGGGCACTAGCAACAAGTGGAGTCGGCTTAGCCGACTTGAATGTCGATCTATCCGACTCAAGGTCAGCAGAGATGGTCAACCCAGCTGACCCAGAAGAAGTAGTCGGTCTAGCCGATTGTGTAATCGGCTTAACCGACTTGGAGCAAGCAGGCAACCCTCTTTTCGCAGGAGCTTGATCTTCACTAATGATGTAGTAATCACTAGATAAACGCACGACTCCTTTAGCTCTTGAAAAGTCAAGTCTAGCCGGTTTCTGACGCTTCTCATGTTTTTCTGTAGCAAGACTTGCTTTTTGAGTGCCCCCTAGCAATTCACTTTTGGCCGATGACTCAATTGTAATCGGCCTTTTGCTTTCAAACATACCAAAATGTTCATAGAATAGCTCCACTAATTGCGACCATGAACCAATGTATTTAGGTAAATATGTAAACCATGTAAAAGCAATACCAGTAAGAGATAAAGGAAAATTTTGAATTTTCATATAGTCTTCATCACCGGCATGTGCAAGAGCCAACTGCAAGAGATATGTAGAAATATGTCCCGCAGCGAATTTATCATCTTCACCACTGAATTTTTCAAACTTAGGTACCCGCCATCGACTAGGAGATTTGACATAGTCCATAGCTAATATATATGGCCTGTGATAAGTAGGTACCTGCCATTTAGAGGAGCCACATGGATTTCTAGTGTGGGCTAAATCTTCTTCAATTCGGCTAGAGCTACAAGTAGCATATGAAGCCGAATCACAAGTAATAGATTTCTCACACTTTGCTGAATTCTTACTAATTCGGCTTGAATTAGTAGTAGCATGTAAAGCCGAATTGTAAGAAGTATTCTTAATACACCTTGCTGAATTTTCATTAATTCGGCTAGAGTCACATGAAGCCGAATTATGAACTAGAGCGTTGGCATAAGGTGCTGGATTTTGAGAATAATTGGCTAAATATTTGTCGTAGCCAATTATCTTATTCATCGGCTTGTCTTGTGATGAAATCACATGTTTTGAACTAACAGCCGATGAAAAAGGATTTACATTTTGAATGTTGCTAGAAGAATCAATACTAAAAGAATTTTCAGCAAGCATCGGCTCTTGATCATGATATGAATAATTAGAAGAATAAGCCGATGTAACATATCTAGTATCATCACTAGCAACATCAACATGGCCATTTATATCACTTGCAAAATAATTATAAAAATCATTACATGTATTTGCAAGTTATACCTCGGGTGTGACGTAATAATACTGCGATGTAGTACCTTGATACGTCTCCATGTATGTTTGACAAATAAACTTGAAGATTCAACGCCTTCTGTGTAGACGTAGGCAAAAATCACAAGTTGTGTGCTTCACGTGATGGCTTCAGAAAAGACCTTCTGTGTATGCCTTGTGATTATAAAAAAAATATATATATATATATATGCTAATCTGCTCAGCGCCACGGTAGCCTTCCAACTAATACGTATTCCACCAGATTGTGTTGCTTTAGTACGACTTGTATTACTTTGAGCCGGACTCTATAATTCGAAACAAAATCTGCGTGGTAGCTGGCAAGTCCGACAAGAACAAATCGGCTTTATGGCTCGATTCTTGGTTGGGCTACAACGCCACAAATTGCAATCGGCCAGAGGCAAGATTTATTGTTGGGAGTAATACAATCGACCGTGAAGCCAAATACTACTGCGATCACGTAAGACAGATAATAGATCAAGAATATATCTAGGGCATATGGATTCGGCTAAAAAATAGAGCCGAAGCAATCTTCCCCAGCGGAGTCGCCAAAAAGTATGTTGACGCTAAAATAGGTCAACACACAGTACGTGGGCTTTAGACGCCCTCGAGGTAGCCCTTGGCGACCTGCAACGCAGCGACGACGCAGCGTGACCGGCAAACCGATCTAGAGATCGATAAATCAATGTAGAGCTCGTCGACGGCAGAAGATAACCAGCACCTTACGCGGTGAAGAGCGGCGAGGTTTACGAGCAAACCAGCAAAGGGTAATCAACGTGCTTACGGGAACGAAGAACCGGCTAGTTACCGAGCAAACTAGCAAAGGAGCCGTCGAAGCCCTAGCCTGAGAGGAATCTCGTCAGGGCAAGGAGGTCGCCGGTTGCCCTAGGTCGGCGGACGAGCCTAGGACGCCATCCTTGATCGCCTGGATCAAGCCATGGGGCAGCATGGAGCTGGATGGAGCAAAGATAGAGGATAGATTGATTTGTTTGTGTTTGGTTGACGATTGATTGGATGGGATCAATCGGCCATGATCCTCTCATATATATAGAGGGGGGTGGTCTTATCCCAGTAGGAAACAACTCCAAGACACAATCTCCAAGTTTCCCACGTCCAAACTAACCTAAAACCGATTTAGGAAAAGATCGGTTCGAGATTTGGAAGTTTGATTCGAATTGACCCGGCACCCACCGGTAGTATCGGGTGTAAGACCGGTAGTACCGGTAGTTCATTTTTGCGCGAACCTCATCTTTGCGCAAAACCGGCCCAAAAAATATATTTATTACCGGTAGTACCGGTAGTACCGGTAGTTCATTTTTGCGCGAACCTCACCCTTTGCACAAAACTGGTCCAAAAAATAGAATTATTACCGGTAGTACCGGTCTCAGGACCGGTACTACCGCTAGTACAATTCTGTGCGAAAAGCACGCAATCCCTCAGGCGGCATAACTCTTGCATCCGGACACCAAATTGGACGTTCCATATATGCATTTCGATCGTCTCGACGAGAGGAACGCAATGGTGAGGTCCATTCTTGCATTTTATGCCCGTTATCTTCATCGGACATTTTCACGCGTCAACACATGCCCCCCTGTTTTCAGGTGAATTTATCAATGAACCTGAAAATACTCTTCACCTGTAACCGACTAGCAACGATACCCATCACATCGGCTGGTCAGTGGCTAAGGGCGATGTATACATCGGCCATCTTTTGTTCTAAGGGCGATACGTGTATCGGCCATTGTCCCCAGCGGAGTCGCCAAAAAGTATGTTGACGAAGAAATCCGCCAACACACCGGTAGTGGGCCTTGGACGCCCTCGAGGTAGCCCTAGGCGACCTGCAACGCAGCGACGACGCGGCGTGACCGGCAAATCGATCTAGAGACCGATAGGCCGATGTGGAGCTCGTCGACGGCAGGAGATAACCAGCACCTTTCGCGGTGAAGAGCGGCGAGGTTTACGAGCAAACCGGCAAAGGGTAATCAACGTGCTTTCGTGACGAAGAGCCGACTAGTTTCCGAGCAAACTAGCAAAGGAGCCGTCGAAGCCCTCGCCTGAGAGGAATCTCGTCAGAGCGAGGAGGTCATCGGTTGCCCTAGGTCGGCGGACGAGCCTAGGACGCCATCCTTGATCGCCTGGATCAAGCCATGGGCAGCACGGAGCTGGAGAATAGAGCAAAGGTAGAAGATAGATTGGTTTTGGTTGTGTTTGTTTGTCGATTGTGTAGTTGGAATACCTCAATCGGCCGTCACCCTTAATATATAGGGCGGCTGGTCTTTCCGTTACAAAGCCGAATAGAAATTAATCTATCTGGATTCGGCTAGGCAATAGATACAAAGCAGCATCGGGCCTTTTGCTTCCGAATCAGGTTGGCCACGATTTACAGTCCAAACGTACAGCATCAGGACTCCGTAGTCCATACTGGAGCTTGGCCTGTACAGAACCATAGGCCATACGGCTCTGGCAGATCTCGTGCATTGAAACTAGCTAGTATCGTGTGTTAGCTCCTGCGTACAGAGGCGGAGCTCCCCATCTGGCAGGGTGTGGCAGCTGCCACACCTACCGCCGAGGTAGCACTAGTACTACGCGATCCGCGACGTTCGCTCTGACTCGACGCCGTGCGAAGTCGCCGCTCGACCCTGCGTGAAGTCGTCCTGTCCGCTCGGCACCGCGGCTCCACACGAGACGCTCGCTGCCTTCCTTCCTTGAGCATCGCTCGGTTGTTAGCTTTTGGGCCGGCCTCAAGTCCACAACGGGCTGTAAAAAAATAGAGAGACAACACGTGCAGTTGGCCCTCGTCCGTGCTACGTCTGCCAGCAGCCTACTAGTAGGTCGTCCAAGAGATCATATCCTAGCGCCTTTGCCTATGCATTTGTGGTGCGACAATAAATTGAACACTTCTGTGCATTTATCTCACATGAGAAATTAAAACCAGAAAACCAACACAATAGGTTGACAGCTTTTTTTTTTTATCTCATGTCATCTCTCACGCAGGGACAACACATGCACGTGAAGCTGCTCTATATTTTAAAATAGACAGACGTCTTTGCAAACTGAGGTCAAAGATTAAGGGTGTATTTGGTTGATGTCACCCACTATTAATTCATTGTCATGTAAGCAACAGCCATAGGTTGCTCTGACTTGCGCCTAGGCCAACAAAAAGATCTAGACATGCTTAGTTCTTTAGCATTATGCTAGTGGTGTAGTGTGGTATGTCTCCTCGTTACTTTATTATTGCATTAGAATTCTTCATATGTTACACACTGATTCACTAACTGATTTGCTGTTCAAATTTACAGGTTTTTAGCTCTTATAATGTGGGACTTTGGTCTTTAATTTGGACACTTATTCTTTTTTAGTTGACCTTTATTGAATTAATGCACTACTATCTTCAAATGAGAGATACCACCATCAATCCTTGTTTACATTTTGCATACATTAGTGATTGATATGCGTCATTGCGTTGTCAATAAAAAAATGTATTTTTGCAATGCGCCACACCTAAATTTTGGTTCAAGCTCCGCCACTGCCTGCGTATATATCTTGTTGTTCCTTGATGTGATTAACCTGTCCACGTATATAAAATCTTCCTAAAGCACCTGTACTCTCCATTGCCCATGGACGACATGCTCCTGTGTCTCAGCATTTAGAAAATCCTTTGAGCAAATCTATTTAACGATTAGTCCACCGATCAAACTTTTCCTTTGTGCTAATCAATGTCAACTCCACTTTGCCCAAAAGCACCTTGGACAATTTTGGGTGTCAACACTTAGGAACCACACTGCTAGTGCATTCCTAATCATCGTGTGGCCACTTATCATAATTAAAGAGTGCCCTTCGATTTTGGATCCGCATATGGTTTTATGCTACATAAGGCCTCCTCATCGTGTGCTTGCTTCCTTGTAAGTTGTAATGAGCCATTCTTGGTTGTGGTCGTTTTCTGTTTGTATTTGGTCATGGTTCGTGCGGCAAGCGACATGTAAGTTCAAGTTTTCGTTGACATCACAAAGTTGTACTCCCTCTCTCGCTTGCCATGGGAACCACCACATGGCATTGTATTTTCATTATTTTAGATAACAGGCCCCTTGCCCAGCTTTATTAGAAAGCGTAACCAACCATGCCACCAGATTACTGGGGTTTCCAGTTTACAATAAGCGCAACATCCTCTCCTCTAGCAATCTAAACAGTTCACCACTCCTAACTCGAGCATCAACCCTCTGAGTTAAACACCAGAAAAACGAAAAGGTAGCAACGACTGAGACCAGTTTTTCTGGCCGCAAAGTAATTCTAATCCCCTATTACAGAAGCACATTTGCCTCGCGCCTACACAGAAGAGCATCATATTGTGGCTTTGGCTGACAGCAACTGGAGCATCTCCTCCGCCAACGGCTTCATCTTGGGCTTCAGTAGAGGGTTCCACATCTTCATCAGCGAGATTGTCTTGTGGATTAGCACCGTCGGCGACGACACCACCTTCTTGTCAAAGACATCTTCATTCCTTGTCTTCCAAAGCGTCCACATCACACCTGCGCCAATATGCGTCATCACCATTTGGTTAATACCTCTACATTTGTCTAATATCTCCACAAAGAAATCTTCACCGCTTGTTGGGGATAAAGACCACCCAAAGCAATCTCTAATAAAAGACCATAAGAAAACTGCCATCGGGTATTGGAAGGTAATATGGTCAGAAGTTTCTAGTACATCACAGAAGATGCATTTTTCAGGGTCAGACCACTTCTTTTTTTTTCAGCTGAACACCACATTTAATCTTGTCATGGGCCACCATTCACATAAAAATTTTCACTTTCATAGGAATGGGGCTTTTCCATAACAACACCATATGTCTATCAACTACCCCTCTATTAGACAACAGGTTATACAGAGATTTGGAGGAGTACTTAGTAGATTTTTCTAACAGCCAAGTCACACCATCCCTGTTAGAGTTTAATTCTAGACCCTCCATTCTACTCTTGAGCTCAAGGAATTCTATTCTATGCACAACATCTAACTGTCTTCCACATTCCATCCTCCACTCATTGTCCACAAAGGTTTTGGCTACAGAAATCTCCTGATCTCTAACAATTTTGTAAAGATTAGGATAAGTGAATTTTAAAGGACAGTTATCCAGCCAGCTATCTTGCCAGAACCTGGTTTGTTCCCAGAGTTCACAATCATGCCTCTACCTTTTTGGTACCCCTCTCTCAGCTTCAACAGAGATTTCCAAAATTGAGAACCAGCTTTACTCCTAATCTGAAAAATGCTCTTATCTCCTAGATACTTCTTCCTCAGTATAGAGCAACACAAACTGTTGTATTTTCATTATTGATCCTGAAATTCACGGTGGTTTGTCCAAATTGACGAGGGTTGGTACAATGGTACATGGCTATATGGGATGAGGCAATGGAAATGGCAACCATACTTGACGTTATTTATCTAGTCAATAAGGACATCAAGCTGTGGCTCACCACCACGCTCGTTGATATTGGGAGAGGTGAGGTTAAGCACCTGTCTTGGGAAATCAGGTTGCAATTTTGTACCTTGCATGCTAACTTTGAACGGTAGACTGCACAGAGGTCTTTGTTGCTTAGGAATGTCGTTTAGAGTTGATATATTTATGTTTCTTTGATGACATCCCTTCTTTGATTCTTTTTCGACTATGTGTCGGGCCGTGAGTATTATGACATAATTATCTAAACTAGAACTTCATTGGGTCGTGTTGGTCTTTGCAAATCTCAACTTGCTAGGATTTTGTGATAGAACTTTTTTCCGGTAAATGAAAACATGCTCTGGCAGACAGCAGTGGCGGACCCAGCCCAAAATGGAGGTATGGCGGACTTTAACTACATTTTTTTACTGAAAACAAAAACATGCATAACATGAACAAAAGCTGTAGAACTGCAAACGAGACTCAAGGTAGTACCATTTAAGTTATGAATCCATAATAATGTATATTTCAGTTGAGAATTATAAAACAAAACATGCCAATTTAAAAGATAAATCAATTATAAAAGGGCTTATAAAAGAATTTTCCCCTAGCATTTCGTGTTCTTTGGGTTCGGCAACATTAAGATTGGACCAGACTTATACGACTTGCTGAATTTCTACAATTTTTTTTTGAGAAAACCGGGACTCTATATTATTCATATGATTTGGTGATTACAGCCCACACCTTACAAAGACATCCCTGATAGATAAAGAAAATACACGCAAATCCTTGTAAGCTTCTCCCGGACTTCCACGCCACCGGCGGCCGGAGCACGCATCTTGAAGCCGACCTCCTCTCTGGCGATGAAATACAACTTTTTGATGCCGTCTTGAGCAGCATATCACATCCGACATGCCTTATTGACGCTGAACAATCCGGCTGAACAGAATGGCCATCGGCCATTTCATCGTCATACAACGAGGAATCTGACGCCGCAAGGACTACCAGAAGCCCCCAATCACCGGACAATGAGGAACCCATAAGGGGAACCGAATCACCAAAACAGGTGGGAACTGAAGACCAACCACATTTCACATCGTGTTGGTAATCAGACCTCACAAGACAGCTATGGACACCACCTTGGAGGGAGTAAAGACTCCACTGGCTTCCCGTAGCTATATCACTGGCTTCAAGGTCGACTAGGCAGCTGATAACTTGGGCACAGCCGGCAAGAGGAAAACCATGGAGGATTTGAACACCGATGCAAAAGAAAAAACCAACAAATACCTCACCGGTGCGGAATCCTCCAACTAAAGTACCGAAGCCGCGCTCAACATCATCAACCATCCTCAAACACCCATCACCAATGACAACCAAGCAACCGGAGAATCCAGGGAGGAAGCAAAATACTCCTAGAAAAGAGTCCCTCAATTCTAACCCTAATCCACACAAACCTGAGAATAAAGGAAAGGGTATATACATCGGCAGCCAATCCCACGACTCTGCCCCACCTCCGATGCCGAAACAGCCATCAGAGGCGAGGAGGGGCCAGTGGAACCAGCGCCGAATCGAGAATCACCTGTTTTTCGCTCTTGCTGAATTTCTACTAGTACTAAGTCACTTTCTAAATTCTTTATTAGTGCTAACGGTTGTGGGCTGGTCTCCCTAATGCCTAAACAAGGCCCAACAGCCCAGTAATGTAACAGGTTCAAGGTCGGAAGCCACAAGCCCACTATGCCAGAGGCCACATTCTCTGCTCGTCGTTGTATCGTCGTCAACCTCTCGGCTCCTATAGGTCAGTCCTGGTCAGCAACCGTCCACCCTCGCCCTATAGGTTGGTCCGCCTATGTGGCAAAGTGTACAACTTGGTAGGCTCTTGGTTTTTCAGACTATGTACTTTTATATGAAGATGGTTCATGATTACTGTATCAACTTGATGTAATGATTATTAATTATTAACGTCATTTTCATTATAAAAAACAAAAAAAGCACATGTGTTTAAAAGTTATATATGTCGTGAAATAGAGATGGATTAATTATTACCTACCTATCAAACAATATATAAACCTATAGCATAAATTTCTTCTATTTAGAAGGAAAAAACTATAAAAAGGGAAGCGCATCCGGAATTGGGCCCCTATACTGGGCCGAATAGCAGTAATGGCCCGGATTCGTTTCGTTATTGGAATACCCAGCCAGCCCAGCCCAGCCCAGGATAAATAAATACTGTAGAAGTATAGTACATTAGAGAGAGAGAGAGAGAGAGAGAAATTGGGCACCCAAACGTGTCGAAACACAAATAAACGGGAGGCAGGTCCGATCAATCCAATACTACTCAATATTCAGAAAACATGATTAACGCAATCAGGGGCATGATCATCTCCTGGTAATTAAGTAATTAATTAATTAATTAATTGATTAATGAACTGGCCTCAATTCTTCAGTGAACACGAAATCATATAGTTTTTTTATTTAAAATAAAAAGAACATTCTCTTTATCTGTTTCCTTTCTATTTGACGATCGATGACGTTCTTTGTTATTGTACACACTCTTCCCATTAATTGTCTGATCCAATCCTGTCATTGTTTTTCCCCTTTCTTGGACAGTGATGCATGCGGCCGTGGCAGAGTTCATCGTCATGCTGAACGACTTCATGCCTGAATCTGTCCTGTTCAGGCTCGACGATACCCCTGGTTCCGTGCTGTTCATGGCTGCCTCATGCGGCGGCCATGAGCAGGCGTGAAAATTGAAATTGCAGAATTCAGCAAGTGTAAGAGTAACTTGAATTTTTTTTTTATTTTAACCCTTTTTTAAAGAATTTTCAAATTTGACCCGTACAAAAAAATCTATAAATAACCCTTTTAGTGGCGTCATCAATCATGGGCGTCACAACGGGGTCTGTGGCGCCATGATCCACGGCGCCACACACCCTGCCACGTAATCCCGAAGCTCGATTCTCGGCCGCCACGTCAAATCTTTGTGGCGCCACCAAAAGGGTTATTTATAGAAAAAAGTTTTTATACGGGTCAAATTTGAAAATTCTTTAAAAAAGGGTTAAAAATAAAAAAAGATTCTAAGTTGACGACAAAGCAGCAGGGCAAGATCGCTAATGTCAAATCCAATTTCCAGGATGCATGGAGATATTTTCTCTGTTAAGATGTACTACGACTGTTATGGAATGGATGTATAGTAAATGCATTATCAGTTGAGTGGATTTCGTACTTGGATAGATTCTGCAGCATGTACAGTTGTACTTATTATTTGTGTTAGTTGTATATATGTGGGCTTTCTGTGAACTTGCATTCGTCACTCTGCAGATTTTCTTTTATTGGGGAATAAATTGTCACGAGAGTGTGTTACTCGCTTGAATGTACGGCACGCGCTCCACTAGGAAGCAAACGTATATATAAGTCAGTCAGTGCATACTTTATCTTCCCGCTATGGCCTGCAACTGCAACTCTGCAAGAGCACATATGATCATGCCAAACACGGCATGTTCTGTGCACATGACGCATGCAGTATATGATGCAGCAGATCAGATGTCCCTGTTTTACTCCATGTAGCAAGCTAAGCAAGCGTGGTCCAAGAGATCGAATCGGTCGATCCATATTTGATAGCGTGTTCCTTTCGGAAACATAATCGACAATCCTCGAGTGGCCTGCAACTGCAACGCAAACAGACATCGTGGAAGCCACAACCTGATGCGTGCCATGTTGAGCTAGCAGAGACAGGAACCACTAGCCTGTCATGTAAAAGGACTCGAGACTTGAACGAGATGCACGCATGCGTTTCTTTCTGTGAATAGGTTGCCCGGTTCAGTTCAGACTTCAGAGTCTCACTGAGATTCCCTCCCCCTCTCTGAACTTTGCAGCCAAACAACAAGCATTTCCATGCTCTCGATCTTTGCACCCGGCAATCCGGCATGCATGCTTGGAAGCAAAGTCTCGGATTCAGAGAGATAAGCCAAAGCTTCAAGCCTTAGCATCATTCAGGAAACACTCATTGCATGGCTGTGGCCGGCCGCCCAGATTTCCCATTCCCCTTTTAGGCTTTTACCCACTACACCATACCTTGCCTTTGCTTGCAAGCGATCGACTGAGTCACTGACTACGCAATGGGCAATGCTCATGCACCACCAGAACGATGACTATATATATACGTGCATTGTTTCGTTCATCTGCAAACAACAACCACGATCTCTGCCTCTCCTTCCTAGTCCTCACTCCTGATCGAGCAATGGCTTCGTCTTGTGCTCGGCCGATGAGCGCCGTCGTCGCTGTCGTCCTCCTGCTGTGCGGCAGCAGTTGGCTGCTGGCGACGGCGGAGGCGCGCCCATACCACATGGACACCGACAGCGACGACTTCTTCTCCATCGTGGGGTACTCGCCGGAGGACCTGGTGCACCACGACCGGTTGATCAAGCTGTTCGAGGAGTGGGTGGCCAAGTACCGCAAAGCCTACGCGAGCTTCGAGGAGAAGCTCCACCGCTTCGAGGTGTTCAAGGACAACCTGCACCACATCGACGAGGCCAACAAGAAGGTCACCAACTACTGGCTCGGCCTCAACGCCTTCGCCGACCTCACCCACGACGAGTTCAAGGCCACCTACCTCGGCCTCCGCCCCCAGCCGCCGTCGTCGTCGACGACGGCACGTGCTTTCAGGTACGGCGGCGTGGCCGACGACGACGTGCCGAAGTCCGTGGACTGGCGGAAGAAGGGCGCGGTTACGGACGTCAAGAACCAGGGGCAGTGCGGCAGCTGCTGGGCCTTCTCCACGGTGGCCGCCGTGGAAGGGATCAACGCGATCGTCACGGGCAACCTCACCTCGCTCTCGGAGCAGGAGCTGGTGGACTGCAGCGTGGACGGGAACAACGGCTGCAGCGGCGGCGTCATGGACAATGCCTTCTCCTACATCGCGTCCAGCGGCGGGCTCCGCACCGAGGAGGCCTACCCGTACCTCATGGAGGAAGGGGACTGCGACGACAAGGCGCGCGACGGCGAGCAGGTCGTCACCATCTCCGGCTACGAGGACGTGCCGGCGAACGATGAGCAGGCGCTGGTCAAGGCGCTCGCGCACCAGCCACTCAGCGTCGCCATCGAAGCGTCCGGCAGGCACTTCCAGTTCTACAGCGGCGGCGTGTTCGACGGCCCGTGCGGGGCGGAGCTGGACCACGGCGTGGCGGCGGTCGGGTACGGCACCAGCAAGGGGCAGGACTACATTGTCGTCAAGAACTCGTGGGGCAGCCATTGGGGGGAGAAGGGGTACATCCGGATGAAGAGGGGCACCGGCAAGCCGGAAGGACTCTGCGGCATCAACAAGATGGCGTCCTACCCAACCAAGGACAAGTAGTGATGATATCCATGGATCTCGATGCCATGGCAATGCATGCCATGCATGGTGGATGATGGATCATGTCTTCCCTTCAATTCCTCTCATCTGACTGTTTCGATTTCGATCGTTTCCTCTTTTCCTGAATGTTTTTATATTTAAGTAATTTTCTCGATTGGCCATGGACCGATCGAGGAAGAACGACAAACATATGCACTCAAGCACGAGCTATATATGTTTGTTTGTGTTTCAACTTCATTTGGCACGCTTAAATGATGGATGGAATAAAGTGGTTTTTGTCTCTTCCGGCACCAATCACTACCGGAATCCCGTTTTTTGCCGATGGCCGGCCGCCATTGGCAAAGCCCGTTTTGCCATCAGCAAAGGGTTTGCCGATGGCAATCTGACGTGGCCATCGGCAAACCCCCATCGGCAAAAATTTTATCGGCAAAGCCAGGTTTGCCGATGGCCACGTCAGATTGCCATCGGCAAACCTTTGCCGATGGCCACGCGGGCCATCGGCAAACCCGCCACGTCCACCGACGCGCCGTCGGATCCGGCGGCGGCTTTGCCGATGGCCTCGGCCGTCGGCAAAATAAGTTTGCCGATGGCAAGGCCATCGGCAAAGTATTTCTGAATTTTTTTTTTTAAAAAAAAGAAAATCATCTTTGCCGATGGCCGGCCGTCGGCAAAGGACTTTTTTTTTAAAAAAAAAACTTCAGCCATACATTGATTCACATACACAAAGCTGATCATGTACATTATACATGGACGGTACATTATACATGGACTGTCACTTGACATCAAACTAGTCCGATTGCTATAGAGAGATACAAGCTGCTATTAAAGAAAAACATATAATAAATAATTCAAATTTGAGCACCACATGAGCTACTATCTCCTAAGTCATAAATCAAAGGCAACATGAGCTACTGCTTCCTAATGGAAAACTGTTTGTGGTACAACCAATATACTCTACATTTTAGATGACCTCAATAGTCTAAATCTATGTTGCAGCACAGCAAAGACAACCACAAGAAAAGATCAAAGGTTTGTGCATATGGTAGTAACCACTATGCATCAAACTAGACCTGTTGTTGCCACTGAAGAAAAATAGTACTTGCTGTCCATCTACTCCTGTAGTTGTGCTTGCTGAACTGTGGTGAGAAAAACAACAAAGAAAAAGCATGAGCTCCTGTTGTACTAGTGAATAAAAACATGTAGTCTTCAAGATTCTGAACATACTCTTTCCTATTGCAAGTGATGGAGGAGTGCAGAAAACATTGCTTATTTATGCAGCAATGACAACTATTAAAGCAGGCCATAGTAATCCTAATTCTGATACTGTTATTGACCTAGTAAATATTAGACTATCCTATGCTGAGTTGTACAGAAGATATAAAGAGAGTACGAAAAAGGCAGTTCAATTCCGAGGGAGAGGACCATGTTGTGGCTCACCTTCACAGGAGCTCCATAAGAGAGGCATCAGTGTGGGAGGACACTCCTGAGACTCAACATCCAGGCTGCGCCTTCCATGCTACTTTCAGTTAGCACCATCACAACAACAACAGTGTCCTGATTCCTATGTCCATAAGTAATGCTACTCGACCCTAATATCAATGGAACTGTTACTGTATTCAAGATCAGCGAACGACATAACACTACGAAAGTATGAATGTATTGTCAGAACCTGAACTAAAATTCAGTAATCACTACTTCTGACTAGCAGACTAGCATCTATGACAGAAGAAGCAGTAGCAGTGTAGCACCCTCCTAACAATCTACCACTATTGTCATTAAAAGAGATCGTTCAGTACTGAATCCTTCACTACTGAATCCTACTGCTTACTCCACAGATTTGGTACCTTGTATGCCGGAACCCACGCCCTTCTCGATAATTCTGGCCGAGGCCGCAGGATCCTGCTGCATCCTCTACCGAAACGCCACCTGCAGTAACAAATCGCATGAGCAAGAGGAAGGCACAGCAGCATGGAGATCGTGAAGCTCCAAGAATCGTACTACAGAGCAGTCGTGAAGTAAGGAAGGGAGGCCTCACCTCCATGCTGCTAGTGTGCATCCTCCTCGTCGCATCCGGCTGTGAAAACCAGAACTCGCGCCCTCCTCGACGGATCTGACCGAGGCCGCTGGATCCTGCGCCCTCCTCCACCAAACCGGCCATGGCCACTGGATCCTGCAACCTCCAATCAGATACGGCCACTGCACGACGCGCGGAGAGGAAGCGGTGGATGGGAGAGGCCGAGCCCTCTGCAGCTGTGACAGGCAAAGACGGGCCACGAAGGCCGGGACGCCACGGGGACGGAGAGACGACGGCAGGCGGACTGGGGAGCGGAGAAACGACGACGGACTGCATGGGGCGTGGGGATCTGGCGGAGCCGGCAGGCCAGGAGGGCGTGCGACGCGAGCGGAGCAGCCGCGCTTGCCGGTGGGTCACGGGCGGCGGCTGGTGGGCGGACGGCGGCGCTCGGGCAGCGCTCGGGCAGCGCTCGGCGGCGGTGCTCCGGCGGGCGGCGACGCTCGGGCTCAGGCGGAGGAGCGGCGGCGGCGCAGCTCTGGCAGCGGCGGCGCAGCTCAGGATGGTGGCGCACGCGGGGATGGGGAGTTAGGGTATGGGGTGGGGGCGCAGCGGGATGGGCCGGCTCGGCCTAATTAGGCATGGCCGACTGGGCCTTTGTGGGGGACCCGGCAAAGAAAATTTTTTATTATTTTTTTAAATCCTTTGAGGCTCTTTGCCGACGGCCTTGAAAGGCCGTCGGCAAAGTAAATTTTTTTTTTTTTTTTTCTTCCCGTTTTTTTTTTCTGGTGTCTTCCAACACCAAATACAACTCACCTCCAAAAGTTGGGACAATTTAGAGTTTTTTTAGCTATATTTCGTTAATTGTTTTTGTTTCTTTTGATTTTTGGCGACTCTAAATTTGAACTGCGGTACATGAAATAATGAAATTTTTTGATTCAAAACATGGTGTTCATGATTCTCCGAGTATATTGATAGCGTATCGGGACCTCGCATGAAATTACAACCATGTTGGCCTCGTAACATGGGAGTTACGTGCACAGAAAGTGTTTTAAAATTATATAAAATCCAAACGAAGTCCGAAATTGACGAAACTTGACGAGTTGTGTGGCCATGGCATGCGTAGTCAGTGGTAAAAATTTCAAAAAGTTTCGAGCAAGTTATGACGTCGGATGGCCAAAACCCAGACATCTCCACATGTGATTATTTGTGATCACATATGGAGATGTCTGGGTTTTGGCCATCCGACGTCACCACTTGCTCGAAAATTTTTGAATTTTTTACCACGGTCTCCCCATGCCATGAAAACACAACTCGTCAAGTTTCGTCAATTTCGGACTTCGTTTGAATTTTCTATAATTTAAAAACACTTTCCGTGCACGTGACTCTCCATGTTACGACGCCAACATGGTCGTAATTTCATGCGAGGTGCCGGATACGGCCTCAACATACTCGAGCATCATGAATACCATATTTCAAATCAAAAATTTTCATTATTTTATGTACCTGCAGTTCAAATTTGGAGTCACAAGAAAATTGCAAAGAAAAAAAGAAATAATTAACGAAATATAGGAAAAAAACTCAAAATTGTCCCAATTTTGAAGTTGGGTTGTATTTGGTGTAGGAAGGCACCACAAAAAAAAATGGGCACAAAAAAAAAAAAAAAATTCAAACTTTGCCGACGACACTGTGATGGCCGTCGGCAAAATGCTTTGCCGATGGCCGGCCATCGGCAAAGCCGGTGGGCCCGGCAGCTCCCGAGGCAGCCACGTGGCACGGCTTTGCCGATGGCCGGGCCGTCGGCAAAAATAAGGGTTTGCCGATGGCTATAGTTTGCGATGGCACGGCCATCGGCAAACAATGGCTTTGCCCATGGCCATGCTTTGCCGATGGCATTTGGGCCGTCGGCGAGCACACCGGTTTGCCGATGGCCGTACTTTGCCATCGGCAAAGCCGTAGTTTGCCGATGGTGACCACTTTACCATCGGCAAACTCCGCGCCATCGGCAAATAAGCCGATTCCGGTAGTGAATACATATGAAATTTGTTATTTTCATATCAATTTCTTTGAATTTGAGTTTACATCTTATAATTTTCTGCACGTGAATTATTTATATATGAATTCGAATGCACTATAGATTTACCAACTTTTTTGAAGTCACAGGACATGTTTTTTTACTAAAATGGTTGCTCTTGTATATATGTTTGCGCCTAATCTGTAGTCTACATTTCTCATACCTCAGAAGATCTGAAAGATTAAGAGAAATGAGGACTCCATGCTGGACAGACCAGTAATCTCAATGTACTTTTTATTTATTAAAATGAAGGAAGCTCCATTAATAAATTTATGCACTACTACAGATTTTCATATCACAAATAGGTTCGCAACCCCTCATCACGACGGAAAGTGAACCGGCGGTGAGCAAGCGACATGTTGTGGGTGGTGCATCACGGCCGGAATTTTCACCGGCTGCGATGAGCACACAACACCGGCGCGTAGAATGCCCCTAAGGTGTTATTCGATGACAACACTTGCCGGCTCTTCTTAGGAGCGGCGGTGTTGTAATAGTGAACACCGCCGGCTCGATCGAGCCGCCAGTGTTGTCAGGGCCAACACTGCCGGCTGGTTTTTATAACTGTCAGTGTTGTAATACACTACACTGCCGGCTCGTAGAATTAGCCGGCCGTGTTGGCTCTGACAACACGAACGGTTGTTCGGTTAAGATCACGGGCCGTTGCGGCGTAAGAAGTGATGGTGGTTTTTTTCAATTTATTTTTTAAAAAATTTAAATAAATTATATATTTTAGTTTTTATTTTATAATGCATAATTATAATTATATTAATTACAGTTACAATAATTACATTGAATTTTGAATTTTGGCACCTCGTATCCGGATTTGAAACCCTAGATGGTCTCAAACTGAAGTGTCTTGAATACCAACTTTGGTCCACTCATCATGAACTACATTTCATACAAAGGCCATTTTTGCATCGACAAAGAGTTAGGAAAGTGTAGCTCCAAATCCACACGTGCCACATACACTTCCATAAAGTCCATGTGAGATTCAAAAATTTGTGACCGTGTTGGGTACCACTGTCTCAAATGCAAAAGTGGCCTATGTATCAAATGTGTATCTTGATGAGTTATATCACCCTTGTATTCAGATGTTTTCCATCTGAGGTCGTTTGGTGCCTCAATTTGACCATGTTTGACCTGGTCAAATCTTGGATTTTTGTGATAATCCACTTTGACCCAGACCCTAGATGGCATCAAATGCAAAAGTGATGAACACAAGGCTGTCACACTCATCATGATAAACATTTGGTGTAATGGTCAACTCTTCATTTGTGAGCTTGTACCACTAAAACATTGAATTTTTAAATTTTGGCACCTCGTATCCGCATTTGAAACCCTAGATGGTCTCAAACCGAAGTGTCTTGAATACCAACTTTGGTCCACTCATCATGAACTACATTTCATACAAAGGCCATTTTTGCATCGACAAAGTGTTAGGAAAGTGTAGCTCCAAATCCACACGTGCCACATACACTTCCATAAAGTCCATGTGAGATTCAAGAATTTGTGACCGGTGTTGGGTACCACTTGTCTCAAATGCAAAAGTGGTCTATGTATCAAATGTGTATCTTGATGAGTTATATCACCCTTGTATTCGGATGTTTTCCATCCGAGGTCGTTTGGTGCCTCAATTTGACCATGTTTGACCGGCAAGTATATCGCGCGGCTCATACACGTAACCGGTGATAAGTACATCACCGCCGGGCTAACCGCGCCCGAAAGTGATTACTTGTCAAGCCTTAATTATATTAATTTCGCTTCGTACGAACAGTCTTCTTTACCACGGTTAAGGCCGCGGCCCGCTACGTGAGGCCCGCGCTCGAGTCCTAATCTCGCAAATTTTTCGGGTTTTTAATCATTTTACAAATTTCAAACTCAAACTGTTAAACATATGAAGTAGTGAATAAAGCACTTATCCTCTCTTAGCGCAGTGGTTAAGGCATAAATGTTTGATCTCGCTGGACCAGCGTTCGAGTCGCACGCATTGGTGTCAAAATTTTTTGAAAATGTGGCACCGGCAAAGTGATTATTTTTAATTGAAAATACTAGATATATTTAGAGAGAGTACATGGATAGAATATTTTTCTTCAACTTTGTAAAATATTTATTTAGAGAGAGTACGTGGATAGAATACAAAATAAATAAAAATTATAAAATTACATATACAATAACAAAGACATATTTATCTTCACCGTCAATGTTATCATCCATGTGTATCAACACATTATAACTTGACCACTTGCTTTCGTCCTCGGTTGTGGCCTACTTCCCATCTCTAGCGCAGCGGCAAGGGTCGGATGCGGCAAGCGGCAAGGGTCGGACGCAGCTCGAACCGCACCGCGTGGACTCCTCGATGGGGCAGTCGTACCGCGACCCAGAGAAATGCGCGACCAACTCGTGCATAAACTTCTGGCGTCGCCTTCGAGTACTAACACCACCCCAGGAGAGAATTGCACAAAGCCCGTCAATCTCATAGCACCTCAAATGAACGCATGCCACTGCAGAGGTACACTTCAAGGAATGAATGTACTGTCTACAACGCACACGATTCACAGAGACCCAGAGAATCCAGCTCGTGGGACGGCTCTGTCAATCTCACCGGGCACCCCAACATGCGGCTCAGCTCATCTTCAGTAGCATTCTTCTAGCACCACTTGTGTGCACTATTTTGGTGGACTACTATAACACATGCCGATATCTGTATGTGGAGGGCTTTCTCCCAAAGGGAACCCATGTATTTGGAAAACTAGCAAACAACTAGACAAAGAGGGAGGAAAAGGATCACAAACTCAGATAGAGGTTCCAAGCACGATGGCCATTTTATAGCCCCGTGTTGTCGTGGTAGGTGGGAGCAAGGTTTTGCCGTATTGATCGAGAGGGCGAGAGATAAATTTTTTAAAAAACAATCTCTACTTTATATCACCGCCGGCGCCGGATGGAGCCAGCCATGGTCTAACGGCATTTTTTTAAAAAAGCGCCCAGTCCATCCCCGCCGGCGCCTTCCACAAGCCGGCAGTGATAGGTCCAACGGCATTTTTTAAAAGGGGCGCCCAGTCCATCACCGCCGGCGCCTTCCACAAGCCGGCAGTGATAGATCCAACGGCATTTTTTAAAAGGCGCGCCCATGACATTACTGCCGGTTTTTGGAAGGAGCCGGCAGTGATCAATACAATGGCATTTTTAAAAGTGGAGCCCACTGCGGCCACAAGCTCACATCACTTCCGGCCACGGGCCGCAAGTGGTCTTATCAAGCATTCGCCACTCCGGCGTTGGATTTGAACCCGACGAGCATCATTTTTTAAAATAAAAAATGGGAGCAAAATAACATAAAGATTTGTAGGAGTAACAAAAAACAAACCGAACCCGTGACCACGATCGAGTCCAGGCGTGTTTTTTTTAATTTTTTTAGTTTTTATATGTAGATCACTGCCGGTTGTTGGTACAAGCCGGCAGTGATGTACACGCCTATAAATACATGGCAAACATCCAGGGCATATGCCTGCCTTGTTGTGTTCATTTCTTCCTCTCTCCATCTTGGGTAGTTCTCTAGGCTAATTTGCTAGTTTTTGTGAAGATGGCCTCTCCGTGGGAGAAAGCCTTTCACATACGATATTTTTACGCGTTGTAGTCCACCACAATGGCGCACACAATAGGTGCTAGAAGAATTCTACGATATAGCAATGCCGGATGTTGGGGTTTCCGGCGAGGCTCTTGAGAAGTGCTTGCACTTATGTGCTTGCATTCGACGCCGCGCGGTATTGTCTCTTCAAGCTTCTAAGGGGCCATACAATCATGTATCCCCGCCGAAATCCTCTAACCAAGAGCAAGAAGGGAAGGATTGCGGCTTTCCCGATTGCCTCCGATAAGCATTGCTCTAACCACCTCGCATTATCTATGCTAGCAAGGATGCTAGAAGAATACTACCGAGGTGGTTAAATTATAATGTGTTGATACTCATGGATGGTAGCTTTGATCTCGTATGAAAATAGGTCTTTGTTATCGTATATGTAATTTTGTTGTAAGGTCTTTGTTATCGTACATGTAACTTTTTTATTTGTTTTATCTTGTACTCTTCTCGCTCTATCTAAATAAATATTTTGTTGTCATTAACAAAACATATATGTACTCAAGCATAGAGTTTACTATATAAATGTATAAAAAATAAAAAAAGTAGATATAACCATAAAAATATAAAAAAGTTCAAAAATTTTGGGGCAGCCTAGACTCGAGCGCGGTCGGGTTCCATAGTGCGCGGCCTTAACCGCCGGGACAAAGAAGGGAGATTGAAAGAGTGGAGAAGTATACGTTACTTAACCGCACATAGCCGTCTCATCATCACCGCCGGATCGTAACAAGAGCCGGCGGTGATAAGTTGGCGGGGGACGAACGGCCAAATACCCGCTCGCCTTCCCGCCGCGCATTGATGGCGGTGTGAACCGATAGGCCACCTCGCCGGTGGCCTTTGAGTCCCCACGGTGGCCTTTATAAACCGGCCTCATTGCATTCTTCTCCCACACCTTCCTCTCTTTCTCTCCTCTCGATCTTCTTCTCCTTCGTCCGTCATGGAGTCCGGCGGCGTGGATTCGGTGGTGGCCGCAGCGGTGGTGGAGACGGATCCGTCGACCCCGGGGACGGCGTCCTCCCGCACCCGTCGACCTCCTCCCCGCCGCCAAGTCCGCGCGCCGAGAACCAAGTGCTCGCGCCCGCGCGCGCAGCCTTGCCCAAGAGCGGAGCTAGCGCAGACGGCCGAGGGGTGGCCGCAGTGGAGCGCGCGGCGGCCCGCGGCGGCCGAGGAGGGAGGCCGCCATCCTCCGCGATGCGCTGGGCGGCCGAGCGGCGGCCCGCGGTTGCCGGAGGAGGAGGAGGCTGCTCGCACCGCTCCAGCGGCGGGCCCCGTTAGGCGGCGGCGAGTGGCGCGGCGGGCGAGGACGGCGGCGGGAGGGACGTGGAACGCCGCCGCCATTTTTTTTTATTAGTTTTTTATTTACAAGAAATGTTAATTATGTAATGGAAAACTTATCATATTATCTATATAATGAGAATTTCTATTCCTACGAGTTTCGTTTTATTTATTTTATTATTATTTTGTTGCCCTCTGTTCTTTTTTTTTTTTTTTGAGAAGTGTTGCCCTCTGTTCTTGCGGAGGGAGGGAGGAAGGAGAAGCGGCGTGTGGATTCGCAAAAAAAAAGAGAAGGGCGTGTCTTGTCAGCGGCCTTTCGGCGCTCGGCCAGACACCGGCGGCGATGAGTTCCATGCCCGCGGTCTTCGGCTGGAGCCGGCGGTGATATCTCGCCGCTTTATCACCGCGGCTCTAGACAGCGCCGATAAAGAATACCATCATCACTGCCGGTGCTAGACACAACCCGGCAGTAAAATCCTCATCATCGAGCTGTCTATTTTTCCTTTTCAAAAGATTCTGAGTGTTCAACTTGTCCCTTAACAACAGCTAGAAAAAGAATTTGTGTTTTTCCAGAGTGCAAGAAGATCACAACCACTTGAAAAGAGGGGAGGCTAGGACAATACCTTTCAGTTTCTTGTAAGCCCTTCTAGAGGAGAAGAATTGGCCCCATTCATAGCTCCAAGAGTCACAATCTTCTGGGTTTTGATCGGTTTCAAACAGGATGTTTTGCATCTCACTGAATTCAGCAGCTGCCTCACTGGTGAGGGGGAGTATGAACATGCTATCCACATTTTGGTTTCTGGCATATAGGATTGAAACTTTTGGCTTCTTCACAAAAGAGAATAGATGGGGAAACTTTAGTTTTAGCACATCGCCATTCAAGTTTTTAGCCCCTCATGAGAGCCTCATCTGATCCTCGGTAGGGTTGAAGGGCGGCGCCAACATTGATCGAGACGTTCAACACCGTTCTGCCAATAGGTAGAGTCTAACAGTTAGCTCTAGGGTTGATCAGCTCACCAATGATGATCCAAACCCCAAGGTTGAAATCAGGGCTAGCTAGAGGACTACAACTGCTACTAGGTAACCCTCCGGCCTCTGTCTAAGAAAGAAGACAATTCTAGCACAGTTGTGGCATGGTTTAGTATCTTAGGGTTGACCAATTGCAAATAGCACTATTAATATTTATGATATCAAATAACTATTATTAGATTAGTTACAAAATTTATTTTTTAATCAATTAATTTTGAGCTATAAATGTGAATATTATTATTTATTAGAAATTTGGTCAAACGTGAACCACTCTAAATGGCACACAACCTATACTTGTATTTTTTTAGATAGGGATTATTATAAAGCTTCAAAGAATGCTTCGAGAGGGTCACGCCCCCACCACTGTCCTTTTTCTACATGGCTGGCTCCATGGTAGACCGCATGTGCACGTGAAAGGTAGCCGTGTCCCGCTGAATTTGAATGCCTTCCTAAAATAGAGAATTTAGCACATGGAACTTCATGAGCAGCACAATTTGAATGTTCCTCTAGACCTAATAGAAAAATGCTCTCTACAACGAAGAAATAACAAGCTATAAATTCAAAGAACTGGATAATTGTTACCAACCATACGAGGAGATCATACCCATCCTTCAGAACTCAACACCTTCCATGAACACTGTGGTAAAAAATGACAGTAACAATGGAGGAAAAGGTGGAGAAAGACGCTCCTTGCTGAGTGTGCTTGGGATAAAAGGGAGAACGTGGGGGTGGGGGTGGTGGGTGGTGGTGTTGGGGGGGGGGATCTAGTATGGTACACATATCACTACCAAATCATTTAAGACCCAATCATTTTCCAAATTCTTAGGTAATGTCTCGACAGCAAAGTGTCATCACTGCAAGCTCATTGAAACCGACACTAATTAGTTGGGAGTTCTATAGTAGTAGTAGTAGTGATATACTCCCTCCATCACAAAAGAATGTAAGTTTAGTGTTGAATTAAGTCAAAAATTTCTATCAGAGTTTATAGAGAAAAAAATAGTATCGAATTCATGTCTCCAAATTAATTAGGTTACCTACGAAATTATACCCTATAGTTAACCTAATAATACTTATTCATTATCATAAATAAATATATACTAGTATTTGTTTATTTATGTTCAGACAAACTTGAGATAGTCTGAATTAAGGAAAAGCTAGTAGGTATTTTTTTTTTGTGACGGAAGGAGTAGGCTTCGGTTTTGTTATAATTCTGCGCTGTACAGTAGAAATGAAGTGAGGGGGGAATAAAGGACGATCATGTGTAAACATGTAAATAATAAATGTAAAGATAGCTGAAGTTGTCAACTCTAACTACCGATGTGAACGGGGGTTGGTTGGACCATAACCAAGAAAGAATCACAGAAATCCGGGGGCCAGGCGCATGGCAACCACCAGCCAACCGTTAGTGATAGCTACCATATCAACTTGTTCTGTTTCGCCGGCAAGTCAATCGCCGCCAAAAGTGTACTGCTCCAACAAGTACATGTTGCCCAACCACCGTGCATCTACTACCGGTCCTCGCTCTAGAAGCTTCACTAGAAATGTTTTTGCTCAACAGCGTGTCGATCTCTTTTAGAAACGCTTTTATTAATTTTTACTATATTCCACGAGCAACGCACGTCTGTATAAAATGGCAGTGCGGCCATATTACCTTTTGCAATAGCCAATTCATTCGTGTTGACCCAAGCAAGATCTGGATCTGAGAAGGGACGTGGATCCAGATATGGGGAAATATGTTTATTTTAATCCAGATTTTCAAATAAATCAGCGTACATCGATCCCATGTCTACCTCATCTCTGATGTCTCCTTGCAACTCCCACATATAAATCACCCTACATCGATCCCATGTCGAATGTCAATGCAGTTGTTTCCCATCAAGCACTATCAATCTTTAATATAATAATGTCCGCTATAGTACATTTGTACTTACTTGTAGGATCCCAATGAAACACGTAATTTCCCAGGAGAACCATGTTCATGCTTTTGGACTGATGCCTTATTTAAATTGCAAAATTTTGCAACTCAAAGCCGTGCAGCTTGTATTTTCGTTGTATTTGCTAAATATTGTCTAATCATAGACTAACTAAGCCTTTAAAAGATTCATCTTATGATTTATAATCAAATTGTGCAATTAGTTACTTTCTTTGTCTATATATATTTACCGCTTCACGTATGTGTCCAATGATTGATGTGATGGAGAGATTTAAGTGCATCTAAATAAGGCCTAAGACAAAAACAACGAGAGTGGTTGTTTCACGCGTTGTATTTTTTCTTTTCTGAAGTGGGTCAACTTAAATAAGCTGTATTTAAGTTATTCTTTTTATCGAAGAAAACTTCAGATTATTTTGAAGCATACTTTTTTATACCGTTTTTATGAAAAGCATATTTTTAATTAGAACTTAGCTAAGCTATTTTCTAAAGAATCTTAAATGTTTCTCTAGAATCTAAGATTCCTTCCAAATGGACCCTTAGACGAGGTCCTACGTACGATAGGTAATTGTATTTGTAATGATCGATGACGATGAAAGCTAAACGAGCTCTCAACGCTGTTGAACATATATACCATAGAAAAAACGTGAAAAGAAGAGGAAAACGAAACATAAACCCATGTGATACGGTGTTTTTTTTTTTTTTTGTAGAAAATAGTCGAAACTGAAAAACAAAAAAAGAAAAAGAAAAAAGAAAACCCTGTCCGGCTGCTCCCGGCCTCTGGCAGGTGGGTCCGGCGATGGAGGGGAGTTTGGTGTGTTGTGGCTTGTGGGTGGTAGGTGGCAAGAGGAGCCGGAGAAGACGAAATTGGGTATACTCGGGATCGGAGTGGAGAATCGGCAGATTTGTGGCTGGCGGAGGTGGACCCCATTGCGTTGCGTTCCTGCCGCCGTGGTTTTATAAGGAAGGAAATCCCCCTCCGCCCCCACCAGCACCAGCTCGCGCAACCAACCCACCCCATCGACCTCGATCCAGCCAGCCGCAGCCGCAGCAGTAGCAGCCATGTCGAAGGTGTTCACCCTCGAGGACGTCGCCAAGCACAACTCCAAGGAGGACTGCTGGCTCATCATCGGCGGCAAGGTATACACATCTTCCTATCCCCTTCTCCTGGTCTCTTCCTCCTCTACCCCAGTCAGCCATGGCTCCCTTAGTCGGTCGGATCCCCCGAGTCCCGACTCCCGATCCAAAGATTAGATTTTTGCGTCTCCCGTCCACGCCGACTGGCGGCCGCCCGGCGGGCCCTGCTCAATTCTTCTGGTGCTAGGTAGGCAGCCTCTTGATTCTGCGTATATGCTGGCGACGATCCCGCAGATCCGGCGGAGCCCGTCGCGATTGGTTGCTCCGGTGCTTGGTTCCGATCCCGCGTAGACTCTTGCACTAGCGCTAGTCTCTGCTCCCGGGGCGGCCGATTCAGAATCAGAATCAGATAGCCCACAGTTGTGTTCACGGTTCAGTTCCTGCGCACATACAAATCGAATCGGATCGAATCTGCGTGTCTGCTGGTATCTGCAAGAAGAAGCCCCCCACGTTTAGTTGGTGTAATACTACTACTACTTGGGAATTGCCTACGCCTTTGTGCTTGTGATGTCATCTCAAATCCCTTTTGTGAGAAGTGGCGTGGTGCGGTCAGCAGTGTAGTATAGCAGCTAATCGTTTCACGTCATGGCATCACTGGGAGTGGGAGTCTGTCTGTCTGTCTGTCTGTCTGGGACATTTAAAGCTTGTTTCTTTCTTTCTTTGCGACAGATATTTCACCGTGCCCTGAGTCACTCCATCTTGTTTGCTAGAGGCCACTGAAACATCAGTAGCAATTCCTTGATAGGAATGCAGACTAAACCTGTTTTGCCTGCCCCTCGACAATTCAGTAGCCAGTAATGTTATCAGCGTCAAATTAAATATTCATGATTCTGCTAAGTGTTCATAGACTTGCAGTACGATTAATTTCAAGAGGCATTGTCTTCCCTCTTGAATGTTTAATAACCGTACCTTGTGTCTCTTCATCTTGTTTGCTAGAGGCAATTGAAGCATCAGTAACAAACACTTGATAGAAATGTGTATTAAACCTTTCCAGATGTTTTTCCCCAAAACAAATCAGTAGTAGCCGATAATGTTATCAACATCGGATTGTCCATTGCTCTGCAAGTGGGTTCGCAGACTTGTAGTACGTTACTTTCGAAAGTCATTCTTTTTGCTCTAAAGTCTAAATACATTCATCCCATTCCAGAAGCTCATTGTAAATTGTGATTTGTGAATTCTGTTCATCAAGGTGCCACAAACTGTGTACTGCTAGGGAAAGCAAGCGCCTTAAACATCATCTTGAGCTAGCGAGGCAGCGTTATTCTATCTTCACATCACATTGATATAAGCTTGTAAATCCAACGAGTAGAAAGTTTTAAAAGACTGATGAAGTACAAGTTTAGTACCTGGGTTGCTGACCATATATAATATATAGATGTTCCTATTGCCTTTTTCCAAGATTGATGGTTTTTCTTACCTTATTAGATAAAACATGCTACTTAACCTTTATGATACTTGTTTTGTCTGCTTAACCCTCCTTGGAAACCTGAAGGTTTCATTCGCATAACATTATTTCACAATGACATGCTGATTATCTCGTATCACTTGTTTTTATGATCCTGCCCCTTTTGCTGGTGGGCATTACACCAGCTCTGTCATTAGTGTCTGTAGAATCTGATTTAGTCCCTTTTCTCTGTAAAAACCTAACCAGCTCCATGTTTTGCTGTGGAATAGGTATATGATGTGACGAAATTTTTGGATGACCACCCAGGAGGCGATGATGTTCTGTTGTCTTCAACTGGTATGCCATCTTGTCTTTACGTACCAGCAGTACCACTAACAAGTGCCTGACCAAGGTTGTGAAAGCTATGCGGTAACATACAAACCATTTGAACCTTATACAGGCAAGGATGCGACTGATGATTTCGAGGATGTCGGGCACAGCAACACTGCCCGTGCGATGATGGATGAGTACTTGGTGGGTGAAATCGACGCATCGACGATCCCTTCTAGGACGAAGTATGTTCCCCCGAAGCAGCCACACTACAACCAGGACAAGACCCCTGAGTTTGTCATCAAGATCCTCCAGTTTTTGGTTCCCCTGGCAATCCTGGGCTTGGCTGTTGCCGTTAGGATGTACACCAAGTCTGAATCAGCTTAGGATGGACCCTCGGGATTGTAAGAGTCGAACTTGTCGAATAAGCTAGCAAAGAGTTTTGTGAGGTTTTATTAAAGGAATGTGTAACTTGTCTTGAAATTCATCGAATGTTCTGAGCGACTTTGGATTATGTGGTCCTTGGATATCTAGTTTGTGCTTAAAAGTGTGATCAGAATGTGACGTACTTATAACTAGATCTATTTGTCATCTCAGTTGAGCAGGTAACTCTGCACAATTCTAAGGTCACTGATTGTTTGAAACCAGCAGCTATCAGCTGTTCCCTCTTTGGTTTTCTTGATGATGAGGTTGCTGTTATCAGTTACATAAACCAATATTCTACCGTCAGTTCTGATTATCTGAGTTTATTTATCTGGCAATAATATGACTAGAGGGGGCTATAGTAGTTGCACTATGTTTGCAAGTTATCTGTCTGATGTGTTAGGCAGCACTTACTATCAGCATCTCGGAAGCAGGGCCAGTTAGGATGAACTCATTATTATGTGAAAGAGTTTACACAACTCATCAGCTTGTATCCGAATGTAATATCCGTCAGAATGTAGCTTATGAAGGATAGTTTGTTTCATTTTTCCTAAAAGGAAAGTATCAAATTCTGCTGCATCCTTGTAGAATTGAATAACCAATAAATGGAAATTTGATGTCCAGATGGGCGATAAACGCAAATTGCCAACTTTCAGATGACTGTGTTTTTGGAGACAAGTTAGTGTTAATCTTTGTTTTACGAAGGTTAACTCTACTTACTGTTGTGCTTAGCTTCTGCCGATGTTTGAGTATGCTTTTGGTATACTTTTCCGCATTTCTTCATATTTTAGGGGAAAAATATCTCATTTATATTTCATGAGAATTACAATAGAGACTGCCTCGTTAAAAAACCACTCACCTTTGAAAAGGCTTCCCCCGAGTGGAAAAAGAGTGCAGCTCGTTTACATTCAAATTCAAAAAACACTACTTATAAGGATGAAGAAAAAGGAAAGGAGAAACCCCTAACAAGCCATCCTAGGATCGGGCGGCCACACTACTCATATCTGACTTTGACTGTGAACTGATTCGATCCACTGCTGCTGCGCTTCTCATTCTCTTGCTTTAGCTTCTCCAGTTCATCTTTCATTACCTTATTGCCTTCCCCACCAGTGAACTGCACCTCCTTAAGGCTTGTCAGGTTCTCGATTCCAACAATTCTATGGTCATAGTGATGATCAAAAGTTAGCAGGAGGTTCTCAAGCTTTGGCATGGATTCCTTCTCAAATCGGTAAAATTTAGGAACACCAAGATTATTGAAGAGTCTCAGTTCCGTAAGCACCCGGAAGGATTGTTTAGTCTTTGCAACTACCTCAGTATCGGCATAGAAGTATGTCTCAAGGGTCAGCGTCTTGAGGTTGGGCAACTTACACAAGACGTCGAATAGGGTGTCACCACGAAGGTGTGTCCAAGTTATGGCAAAGTCAACAAGGTTAGCCAGTGGCCCAACCCAGTCAGTCAATATACGACCACCAGGCCTACCTGTGCGTCCTTCAAGGGTACCACATAGCCTAAGGTTTGTGAGCAATAGTGGTGGCGACTTGAGGTGATGTAGGAAGTTGGACTTCGAGTCTTCATTGTGGACAATTTGAATGTTGAGGCGTCGGAGGGAGTGTAACCTGCTCAAAGAGTGGTTAAGCTTTATCTGAGCCTCCTCAGGAATGCCTTGTTCGACAGAGATAGCTAACTCTTGTAGCTGCTCTAGCTCACCGATGTCCTCGATGACCTCAGTGTTGGATCTGACAGTCACATTATGCAACTTGTGTAGCGCCTTCATTTTTCTTAGGCCCTTTGGAGCTTCCCAGTGGAATGACCAGTAATCATGCTTGTTGGAAAACTGTAGGCTCTCGAGTTTCTCCAGCTGTGTCACAGATTTTGGTAGATCTCTGAGGCATGTGAGGCGTACATCAAGGGTCTGCAAGTGCTCTAGCCGGCCAACCTCCCAAGGCAGGGCAACAATATTGGTGCCCTTCAAGTTCAAGAACCTTAGAAGGTACATCCGGCAGATCGAATGCATATGCTTTTCCTTTAAACCCTTGCAGTCTTCCAGATCAAGCACCCTCAGCAGAGTGAACTCACCTAAGCGATCAAGTAGTTTGTGCCCTTGAAGCTCAAACATGCTTAGTGATCGTACATGTTGCACATTCAGCTCCTTGATGTATGACGACGAAGCCTCTACTACTCCTAATTCACGTCCACCATGGATGGACAGGCGGCGAACCCTATCATAGGGTGCCATCCCTTCAAACTGCCCACCTATCAGGCTTACGAAGTTTGCCTCGAGGGACTGGGACACCATGACCTCAAGCATCATGTCATGCACACGACACGTCTCGTCTCTCCCATCAAGCTGGGTGACTATATCTGCAGCCCGATCGATCATGCTTCTACTCACCAGCTCATTGAAGTAGGCTTCTGCAACCTCTGTCAAAGTCAAGCCTCGCTTCTCAGCTACCAATCCTTCAGCAATCCATCTCCTCAACAGCCTGTCCTTGCCGATTATGTAATCCTCAGGAAAAATACTAAAATACATCATGCAACCCTTAAGGTGATGAGGCAGGTGGTCGTAGCTAAGTGTGATTATCTGCCTCATTCCCTCAAGAGAAGGATGGCTCTCCATCTGTGAACCAATTGACCTCAAAACCGTTTCCCACATATGTTTGCTTTCAGGAGATCTGTAGCTTGCCAAAAGGCTGGCAATGCTTATAATGGCCAATGGTAGTCCACCACATTTTCTTAAAATTTTTCGCATAATATCTTCTAGCTCAGTTGGGTATGTGGCAGTCATGGAGCCAAATGCTCTGCTGAGGAACAACATCTCAGAGTTTTCTTTATTGAGCGCCTTGATATGATGGATGTAGTGATCATTAATAGCACTTGAGCATGCCTTCGCCACAGTGTCTATCCGAGTTGTCACAATGATTCTGCTGCCGTAATTGCTGTCTGGTAACTTGGATTGAATCACATCCCATGCTGCTATGGTCCAAACATCATCGATCACAATGAGGTACCTAGATTACCAAGATATACATGTTAGAGAAATATATAGGAACAATGTACTTAACAAAATCACTTATTTTCAGAGACGCTTAACATAAGCAAGAAAATCACATTTTTAGGGCATTTCTTTTGAGCCGACCATCTTTAAAAATAAGTATATTTTTTGTGATGGTTTATTTAAGTAAACTGTCATGGACCCAACACAGGCCGCTTCCCATGTCAGAATAACTGGGCCAACCCGGGCACAGGAAGGAGACATCACCGTCGCCGCAAAGCAGGGCAGACCCCTCTGCACGCCCTAGGGATGATCCCTATTTTGTGTTGGTCTCACCGCACCCGCTGACGGTTTGGCTAGGAGACGCCAATTAGCGTGTGAACCTCCAAATAGGTGTATCGCCATAAGAGGACGTAGCTTGGTGGCAACCAAGTGAACCTTGGTAAAAGTCGCCATGTCATCTTGTGTCCACACTTCGCGGCAGGGGCAGATCCATGGGCAGGGCTGCCCGGGCTGCAGCCCCCCTGGGAGCCTTAATTCATGTGTAAATTATTACCTATTAGCCCCTAAATCACCATGATTTTCTTAACTTAGTCCTAATCTTCACTATTTAGCCCCCCTGAGGAGCGTAACTTGGATCCGCCCCTGCTTCGCGGTGGTTTGCAATCTTCTTCACAAGGTTGTATTTACTTTCCTTATATTCATACTTAGCTTGTGTAGTTGCTCTTGTAATTAGTTGGCTTATGTAACTTGCTAGTTACCTTCTTGCTTGTGTAGCTAGAAGTAGAGTATCTTGCTTTGCTTAGCTTGTGTAGTTAGGTAAAGTTAAACTCTTGGGTTCGGCTTGTGTAGCATTGTCCTCGAATATGTAGTGAGTTTAGATTGATTTTGTGCTTTTACTCATTGAATTGTGTAGGTGCACACCCTTTTGCCAAAGTACTAGTTGCTTAGATTTGTATTACCTTGCAAGCTAGACTTGTTTAGTGTGCACTAGCTAGATCAGCATCTTGCTCTCTTGTTTAGAATCTTTTACAAGGTGCATCTAGAGTCATAGTTAAGAGGGGTGAAGTCTTGGCTAGGCCGATTGTTTTAAATTCCGCATTTGTTTCGGTTAACCGGTGTGATTAGTTTTAGAAAGGACAATTCACCCTCCTGTAGTCTGCCATCTCGACCTTACACCAACCCAGACCCATGAAGTAGACATCATCGCTGCTGCGAAGCACGGCGGACCCCTCGATGCGCCCTAGGGCACATGCACCTAGGGTGGGTGTGCCACGACCGTTGGCTCCACCATCATCGTTAATTACTATATCGAGTCAGGTTCCGTTTAGAAAAGATTGGTTAAGACAAGAAGTTGAGTTGTTAGTTGAAAAGGAGAATCCAATCTTATAAGGATCTCTTATTTTACTTAACAGTTAAGTATCTAGGGAGATTGTAAATATTACGGAGATGTAATCAATTCGATCAAGTAATAGAAGGGTGAAAGCTCCTATTCGTACTCTCCTGCCTCGCCGTGGACGGGCCCTCCTTCTCCCTCGCTCGCACGCGTGCCGCCGCCGCCTCCAGGCGCGCGCTGCCGTCGCACCCTCCACCGCCTACTTCACCACCACGTCAGGCCCCCCTACCAACACCCTGACATGAACCATCTCTGACAATATATTTCTAAGGGCAGTTCGTAAGCATAGTGCTCCCAGAGCTACGTAAAAATGGTTTGCCATATAGTAGGCCATTCTTTACAAAAAAAAATAGGAGTCCTTTGTATTGTACTAGTGTAAACCAAATAGGACTCTAATATCTAAATCATCATGGTCATGAATTCAGGTCATAGGACAATAAATCAATTATGATTCTAATCACTATTTCGATCGTCATACGTTTAGTAAAATTACTGTGACTCATATGTTTCTGAAAAGTGGAGGGACAAAGATAGTGATAGGTTGTGATGGACGAAAAAAAAATATGACATGATTTTTTTGTTTTTAACGTTAGGTATAGATATAGATTTCAGATGCCTTTGATCTGTTTTTGTTCATGCAACATTAAATTTTATCATTGTTTGGCTTAAATAACTAATAGATAAAACATAATCTGAAATAACTAAAAACTAATATTTGAATTCAAAATCTAGAATAAATTGAAACAAAATCGCATTCAGTTAACCAAGAATTAGTTAAGTGTTATAACTAAGTGCTATACACCATTACTTTGTTATTTCGATTGTTTGTACATGTATTTTAGTCTAACTGTCTAATTCTATGAATACAAAAATAAAATCAGTAAAGTTGTTTAAACTAAATCCGGCCAGCTAGCATACTAGCAATGCTAAGATCGTCTGGAAAGCACACGGCCGATGTTCACAGCAGAGAAATAGGACTGAATATAATGGCGAGGTCAGATCGACCAGGCCCCTCTTTCCGCAATAAACCATCTATGACCGAAATTTTTGGAACAATTTTTTTTTTTTTGAGAAAAAATGTTTTGGAACAATTGATTAATAGTGAGAAAGTCTAAGTGCTTGATTTTCTTTAATATTAGAGCATATAGGCTAACAAAAGCTAAAACAGCACGATGATGAAATACGGGCCGTTCTATAACCCGAGATTTTTTTTTTTGAGGGAATATAACCCGAGATTTTTTTTGAGGGAATATAAATAATAATGAAAATAGATGACGCGCGGTATGTGCGTATTTGGTACTCATACCTCTTGTTAGCTAGAGTCTCTTTGAGCTTTTCGCCAAGCTTGTCAATACTCATGCTGTCGATGTCACCCAGGGGATGGGTTTGCTCGTTGCTATTTATCACACGATCTGCTGCTTTCACCTCGACGATCTGCTGCAGCACGCGCTTCAGAAGTCCCTTCAGATCAAGCACCTGGGACACGGAGACTTCCAGCTGCAGGCAGACCTCCATGGCCAGCGTGGTCTTCCCAAGCCCACCGAACCCAACGATGGAGAACACTTTGCGGCCCGTCTCGTCGTCACTCGTCGGCTTCATTTTCTCTGACAGCAGGGCAGCCTGCTCTTTGATGCCGACGAACTGACTTGGACTGGGGCCATCGGCACGTTGGAGGGGTGCCATCCTGGAAGCCACTGGCGAAGAAGCAGCAGGGTCACGCCGTGGCTCGATGCTGACGCCGTAGCGAGCATGCTGCTCGTTGGTGGCGGCGGCAAGGGCGCGGAGGTCCCTGATGTCACTGGCGAGGCGACGGCGAGCCCAAAGGGTGCCCAGGAGCCGCTTCCACTGCACGAGAAGGCGGTCGCCGGACCGGCACCTGATGCGTAGCCGGTACAGGTCGACGTAGTCCTCGGCATCGTAGCCCACCTCCCGCAGTTGCTTCATCCACTCCCGGACGAAGTGGCTCACGGCGCCCTCGTCGGCTTCAGACTGCATGCGGAGGAGGGCGTTAATGGTGGCCAGCTCGTTCCTCAGCCGGGCCACCTCGCCGCCCGCGCCTCGGAGCTTCCGGAACTCCTTCCCTACCAGCTGACCAACGTTGCTCACGATGGTTTTCGCTGCCTCCTCCATTGCTTCTCTCCGATCGAGATCTCTTGATCGTCACAAGATGAAGTGGGTTCTACTATGGCCTTTAGCAAATGGATCCTGTGCTCGATTCCATTTGTCTTGTTGATATGTATTGTCCCATCGATTCTATTTGTCTTGTTTGTTGATTAAAATATCGGCCACGCTAGCGCCCGACGCCCGCGTCCGGACGCCGGTGCCTCCACCCGTACGTAATTGCGCCTCCACCCAGTACGTAATTAATGCTTAACTAACCCCGCTGTAATTAGGCGCTTAACTAACCAGGCTGACGCTCAACTAACCGCCGCTAAAATAGGCAAGACAGTGAAAGACGACGAGGGAGATGCAACATCGGATCTAATTTTGAAATAACCCGGAAACATATATTGAAACAACTCGGAAATATACATTGAAATAGCCCAGAAATACCTATTGCAACAACCAAAAAATCATCTATTGAAACATCCCAGAAATATTTATTGAAACAACCCAAAAATACCTGTTGCAACAACACAGAAACATCTATTGAAAAACACCCCTGAAAGTACCTGTTGCAACAACCCAGAAACATATGTTAAAACAACCCAGAAATATACGTTGAAACAACCCAGAAATACCTATTGTAAAAATCTAGAAACATATGTTGAAACAACCCGAAATACCTATTACACATAAAAAAACAGCAGCAGGTCTAGGCTCTAGACAGCAGGAGGCCGACATGGAAAAGTAGTTCTGCGGCTCTAGGCATATGCACGATGGTCTGCACCACAACACTAGGTACAGCCATATGCACGATGGTCTGCACCACAACACTAGGTACAGCCATATGCACGATGGTGGTACAGCCGGCTGGTTCAGCTAGCCGCAACAAAATGCAGCAGGCAGTGGCAGTACTTGCAGAAAAGAGACAGGAACAGAGGGTGCCCCTGTTAAAACGTAGTAACAGGAAGCAGTAATTAAAAAACGCAGGAGACAGGAACAGGGCGCGCGCTGCCCGAACACGGACAGGTCCGTCTGGACGGACGGACGCACGTCATTAACAGTTACCGTTAAAATATTGAAGATACTTGGTAAGATGCCTTGATTCGATCGGACACGTGGTGTGGGGTCACGCACCAATGAAGCTGCGGTGAGCTGGCCATGCTTATTTCGCTCACATGATACTTATTTCCATAATAAAATTATCATATTAGGCCAGTTTTAATGCAATATTTCATCTCTTTTGATTTCTAAGAAGTGAAACATGACGTGAAATGAGTCTCTCTCAATGGATAGTTTCATTGCACAATTTTATAGGGCTATTTATAGCCAACCATGAATCTCACAAGTGTCTCTTCCCTGCCGATTATTTCCTCTTTGCATGCAAGCCCGATGGGATAAAGAAGAAAAATCGCACATGAAACGAACTAATGGCTCTCAGTGCTTCTCTCTTCTCCTCGTTTCATAAAAACCTTCAAATTTGCTTATGTGGCACCCCCATTTAATGTGCATGACACCTCCCATGAAACTCCATTAAGACGGCCTTAGGCCCCGCTGTAATCTTTGGAATTGAATTTATTATAATAAATTATAGTTTAGGCACATATTTGAGATAAGTTGGAGAGTATAAACATAGCAGGATGATCTATAGAATTTATTTCAATCTCGCACATTATAAATTTAAGATAGGCTTATATGTGAATTTTAAAAAGTCATGAAATGCTAAATTCCAAGCCAAATAGTCTAATCCGTTAAATAGATTCCAATTCCTCTAAATGATGGAATCCAAACAGGCCCTTAATGATTTTTTAGTTAGGATGAAGCAAAGGTAAATTCTAATTAGATATTCCATTGTCTGTAAAAAAGTTTCTTTCCTATTTCTTCTCACAACATTTGCTATTTGGGCCCACCAACGCATATGTATTTGTACTCAACTTGGTGCTTGCATGAGAGCTAAACTTTCATCTCACTCCTCTCTTCTCTTCTCCATATCATCATTAGATTGGCTATAAGTCTATTATTGTACTTGCTCTTAATTAGTACTCGGAGGCTTATTTAATTTGTGGTTGCATCAATTATTTCTCAATGTAAGCAAATAAGAACCACAATGGCTAGTCTATTCTTGACTCTTGAGTGGAGATTAGATATCAGTGGCATGACATCGATTGAACGTGATTGCACCTATACTCTATTGCATGTTGTAAAGGACCTTGTTTGGCGATGACAATAATTCAAGTTGTTATTAATTAGCCTAGCCACTAGTATTAGATGCCAGCCAAGCATCGGGGGGCGATGTTGCGGCGTTCACGCTAAATAAATAAATAAAGTACATATGCACATGAGGCTGCTTGTCCATTTCCTTGGCAAACTTAGGGCGTCTTCAATGGTTCTCAAATAGCTACCTAGGAGGAATACTATTGGTTATCAATGGCAGTTTGCAAATAGCTGGCTAGTTGAGACACAGAAACAAGAAAAAATAATAGAGAGTTATGTGAGAGAAATGTTTCTAGGAGATCATGCTAAACTAGCTATTTGGAAATCGCTAGCTATTTAAGAGTCGCTAGCTATTTAATCTTTCTCCATGATAGCCAATGAAAGTGTTACTTTTTTATTATTTTCATGCCTCATCTAGCTAGCTATTTGTAAATTGCCATTAAAGACGTCCCGAGAGCCAATAGAATTCCTCCTCGCTAACTATTTGAGAACCATTGGAGAAGCCCATATATTAATCCTCGCCCTCGATCAGCAACAATTAGACCATCCTCAGTGTGGATTTTATGGCTCAGTTACCAACACTTATATTTTTAAAACAGTGTAGAAGAGTTTTATCTTCATGAAACTCTCTCTAGTCCCATGAAACTCTCACCATCTCTCTCTTCATTAATATAGTACCATATCAGCACATTTAATGCCCATGAAACTCCATGAAACTAGCAATGGAAGTTTCATCGGAGTTTCATTTGCATTTAATGAGCTGCCACATAAGCATGTTTGATGATGTGGCAAGGTTTTTAAGAAGAGAGAAGTGAGTATCATGGGGATGAAACTTTCTTGACACAATTACCAACTCTCGAGTCATGGAATTAAATATTTATGAAAATATAGAATGAAACTCTCACTCTCAATGGACTCTCAATGGAAAGTTTCATTCACGTTTCATTTCATCTGCATGACATGGCTGTCTTGGAAACAACGCAATAAAACTCTCTACTGAGACTGGCATTACATTAGCAAGCGCCCTAGCTAATCGTGGTCAACTAATTCGCCTCCACTTGGACATCTTGAATTTAGGGCGCATGAATGAGCAAACTATGTGCCAATCTATTACCACTTCAATCGGATCTCAGGCTGGTGGCCAGTGGCATGGCGGTGTTCACCAAGAGAGGAGAGTTCACTTCCTACACCGCTATTAATTAAATGGCTAATGAGTAGATACTTACATACTCCCTTCGTATATGATTTAGAAGTCATTTTGGACAAGGTTTAGGTCAAACATTGAGAATATAAATCATCAATAATTTTTAAGTTGTTGATTTTGAAAATGTGAAAATTATATGAATAGATTTGTCTTAAAAAATACTTTCATACAAGTATACATATATCACTTTTTAATAAATAATTTAATAAAAACAAGAGGTTAAAGTTGTGCTTTGGAGACCATGTCGCTGTCCTAAACGTCTTCTAAATCCTATACGGAGGGAGTAACTTGTTTAAAAAAAGATACTTATATAACCACTTCGATGGGCGGCACGGGCGGGGCTCCCGATCCCCTCCATCTAGGCCTCCTCCTCTCCAACCCCTTCTCCTCACCGCCATCGGAGCAGACCACCAGAGGCCAGTGGCCGCGAGGAGGGCGGTGGCAGAGTGATTTCTCTCTGTGCGCAGGACTGTGGCGCCGCCGTCGACGCCACCATCGAGTCTGAAGCCTGCTCCGCTGTCCTGGAACGCGAATCCATGACCTGCCGGCGTGGATCTTGCCCCCGTGCTGTGGAGGCTGCTAGATCCGGCTTCTTCCACTTGGGGCATCAGGAGGCTCTCCTCAGCGGGTAGCGGCGTGTTGGCTTCTCCTCGTTTGGTGGAGCAGCATCTCCTTCTCGAGCTCAGGGCACAGCGGCAGTTTGGGGCGTCACCGTGGCGGCAACCATGGCGGCCGGAGGCGACTTCCCTGTCGCAGCGACCGGATCCTTGCGGTGCCAGCATGGGGGCGCAGCTGGATGGTCTTTGGCTCCTGTGGCGGATCGGCAACGCTGGTCGGTGCCGTGCTGGCACAGCGCAGGTGAGGATGGGCCATGTAACAGAACCACCCAATTAATATAAACCCAAGGTACTAAGTTAACCGCTGAGGCAATTTAACTAGCACATTGTGCTCATACTAACCCGGTAGTCCGTGAAACCCCGAAGGATTTTAAACTTTTCTAACGACACACCCGAATCATACAATTCAGCAGTTACCATTCAACTGTTCTTATAGTTCGCACATGATATAATTACATCATAGGTTTTACATGAAACTTATTACAAATCAAAGTTGCAAATAAATAGCGGAAGTAGATACTCTTTGGAAATACACTCACACCTACTTGTTAAATACGGTGCCAGCTCAGGATCGACATTCATCAAAAGCAGGTAGATGAGATATAAGAGTTGACCTTGCCCAGGGTCTAATCCTCCTGTAGTGGGATACAAGTCCACCTTGTCGCCACAACAACAGGTCTTATGATCTGCAACAAGTGGGAATAAAACCCTAAGTATGAGAATGTACTCAGCTAGACTTACCTGTCTGAAAGCTCCGGTCTGGTTTTGGTAATCAATGACACTCAATGTTGCTAATGCTTTGACTAAGTGTGGTTAGACACATAGCAACATGATGATGGAAGATGGAGCATGGAGATCATGGTGATGAACATGGTGGATAGTTTGCATGATCGGGCTCCGGAGATGGATGGAAAGGCCCATGGAGATCAAGGCAAAGGTATACTTGATAGGGCTTTCCGGTTTTAGTGATCAAGACACTTAGAGAGTGTGATCACATTTAGGATAGACAACCGACTATCAAGAGGGGAATCCACGGTTGACTCGCGGTCCAAAATGCCTCTAGATTCGACTTTGCATGATGCATGAGAGGCTAACTAGAGTGCTAACCCTTGCCGACATGTTCATGAGATGGTACGCTAACTCCGGTGCTTGAGATGTGATCTACACTGCTAGGAGTTGGCACCCGAGGCAAGAGGTTTGGACAACGGATCGACGACGACGCGATAACGATGATCAAGCGACGAGACGACACCCTGGACAACTGGCCGGACGCGCCCGGTGGGGCAGCGCCGGACGCGGCCTGGTGGGCCGGATGCCACCCAGGGAAGCCAGCAGGGCAGCAGCAGCGCCGGACGCGGTGGCATGATGGGCCGGACGCGCCCGTTATGCGTCGGACGCGACCCAGAATGCATCCCAGGCTGGCGGGTGCTGCGGACGCGTGAGCCGGACGCGTCCGGCATTCGGTGGCGCCTAGCTGGCTGCTGGGCCGGGCCTTGTGCGCGCCGGACGCTGGGCCGTGGGCGTCCGGCGATCGCCGGACTCAACGCAGAGCCGCCCCACGACGCGAAGGAGCGCCGGACGCGCAAGATGGAAAGGCGCCGGGACCGCAGGGTTTCGACGGCCGGGACGCGCCGCGTGGCTCGTTTCAAATGGCAACGGTCGGCCGCCAAGCACACGCCGGACGCGTCCGCCCGGTGGGTAACCGGCGCGTCCGGCGCGTGTTCTTCAGCAGCCCGAGGACACCAACGGCTCTGTTTTGTGCTTGGGCTATAAATAGAGTGGTGGTCGGTTTGGGGAGGCTCTCTTAGCCATTTCTTCTACTCCTGAGCATTCTTGAGCAAGAGACTCCCTCTCCCACTCATCTCTTTGATTCTTGATCATCTTGTGTGAGATTTGAGTGAGGAATCAAGTGTGTTGCATTGAGAGTTGCATCTAGAGGCACTTGTTCGTCGAGTGGGCTGCGGATTCTTGTTACTCTTCGGTGATTCCCGTCACCGTAGACGGTTTGGAGCAGCGGGTGGTGGTGAACTCGACTTGGTGATTGTTCGAGGCCACACCGGGCATTTGTGAGGGGTTCTTGGTCCTTCCCCGCGGGAGATTCGCGAAAGGATACTCTAGTGGATTGCGCGTGGCTTGTGGATCCTTGTCTTGTGTGGAGATTGCGGCTCCCCGTCGGGGTCTTTGGCATCGAGCCAATTGAGCGAGCAACTCACCAAGCAAGTGTATCGCTACAACGAGGAGTAGCTTGCCGGGAAGCAAGTGAACCTCGGTAAAAAATCATTGTGTTGATTTGTGATTGCCGAGGCTTCATCCTCCATTGTCTTGTGCTTGAGCTTGTGTAGGTGATTGGTTTCTACACCGGTGATTGGCCATCTTCTTCTCTACGCGGCGGTATAAACCTTCATTCCCTTTTTACATTCCCGCAAAGTAGAATTGCTTGTGGTGGTCGCCCGCAACCGTCTTCGTGTAGCTTAATTGCGGTGGTTAGAATAGCTTGTTCGATCGCCCGTGAACCGTCATTATGTAGGTTAATCATGGTGGTTGATGTGCTATTGATTTGAGTAGCCTTGCATTGTGTAGGACGGCTTGCATAGAGTAGTCGAAGCTTTAGCTTTGCACATTTGCCGCCTTGCTATCTGTTGACACCTCTAACACCACTCACGCTAAGTTGTCATCCCTAGCATGGCGCCAGAAGTGTTGGTATAGAAAGCTGCTCCTCTAATCAAGAAAAATATGGGATCCGCAGCGAACGAGATAATACACCATCGTAGCATTTTACCGGGAAGTATTCCAGGTATCGTTATTTATATTTAGCTCAAAGGAAAGAACTACGGACTTAAACAATGAGATAAACTTGCTAAACACGACTACTTATGAGTGATTGATTTCACGATCACATACTTTGGCAGAGGGTAAACCATGATAAATAAGGGAATATAAAGTAATAAGCTCGGGATATAAATCACACGAGAGATTAGATATAGACTACTCACAAAGGTAGGTTGACATCTCGATTAGCACAAGAAATAGAAATCCTATGTAGGTTCTAATCTACTAAGTCATTCATCTACTCCAACTCTACACTATCATTTACAAGCACAAAAGACTCTTCATCTATGTATAAGGATCATTGCTATAACAAGCCAAGACATAGCGGGACTTACTACGCAACTTTGGTTCTCTAGACCTACCAACGGGGGATGGAATACAGAGGACTCAACGGAACTGTCACTTCCGCGATCTACCACACGACCCGGCCAATAGGGTGCATTTGCGGGTAAACGGCATCTAAGCACCATGCTTACATGAAATCTACCACCTAACCCCCCGGAAGAGAGCTAAGCGCTTTGCAAACATATACATAAACTTATTACCAATCATAACCATATCAAATGTAGAACTATAATAAACTAGGAACATAATAAATAGAAACATAATGATATTTAGAATAATGTCACAAGAATAGATACAAGATAATACCAATTCGATGATGAAGATCCGGAATTCCGAGCACGGGCGCCCGATTCTTCCTCTATCTAGTCTAAACCTATGTAGAACTTGAAGATCTAGAGTAGCTATTCTAATTCTCACGTGGAGATGTCTCTCTAAACCCCGGCTTTGCGATGGCTACCTACGAATAATGAATTCTAGAATGAATTAGCGTTTAGCCGGGGGCCGGGGCTCGAATATATAGCCCCCTAGGATGCACCTGGCCATCGGATCAAACCGACCTAATCGGACGATAATTATTGCTCCTCAAGGTCGGTGGAGGCAGGATCCGCGAGCCTCCACGATTGGTGGAGGTGACGTCCCCGGCCGACCCAAGGGGGAGTCGGCCGACTCACCCCTATGCCGGTGGGTCTCCGCTTCCGGGGTTCGCCTTACGGAGTCTTCTAGAGTATACAATTTTACCCGTTCGGTCTTTTCTCTATGTAATCATGACATGTGGGCCTCCTTGGATGTTTTCCTGATAATCCCTGAAAACACATATTCACCAAAACTTGTGGAATTTGTCGGTTTAAACCCTAAGTCTATGGTGGTGAACAGTTTATACCCCTCTTTCTCTCTCTCGGTTGACATATAAAATTGATCATTAACAACCGTCAACAAACTCCCCAAGCTTACCCTTTGCTCGTCCCCGAGCAAATCGCTACGTAAGATGGATCGGGAGTTCTTTGCAATGCTTTCATACTTAACAAACACACATGCTCTAAACAAGAATTCATCCCGAGACTAGAGTGAACTATCATAACTCCCAAACTTACTCATGTTTCTTTCAACCATGGGGCTTTTACTCGCACTTGGGTCTTGAGTAGTTGAAAGACAGAACAATTAAGTCAAGCACCGTTGTCTCATGCTCGTTGTTCCACCTCGTGCTCTGGAGTTTTTACAAGATTTTCAATAAAAACTCGAGTTCCTTAATACAACCCTTTCAAGTCTCTCAATATGTGGTATTTTTGGATCCTCTCTAAGGCATTGAAAGGAGATATGCCTTTTCTCTTACTCTCAGAATATGTAGTATTTGTGGTTCAAGGCATTTATAGATGAGCCTTCACTCTCTCTCTCTCACCCTACTCTAATAAAGGCTTATGTGGAGCTCATAGGTGTGGAGAACTAATGCATTGGCATGATCGAACCATGGATCCGAAGGAACTCAACATACAACCAATCGGTGTGTGCATGTGTGGTTTTATATGTGGATGATATATATAAAATAGAGAGAAATATTTGTGGGAGGAGAAGGGGTGCACAAAGGAATTATCAATGCTCCTTTATTTGGATAAAACTTGGAACTTCTTGGAACTTTGAACTTGGAAACTTGACAATGACCGTGCTCATAGATCTTCCTTTTTTTCTTTTCTCTTTCTTTTTTTTTTTTTACAATTCTTGCAGCCCAAAAAGGAATGAAATACTTCTTGAATGGAACACTTCTCAATCTTGACAACTTCACATCGGGGATAACAAATGATACTTGGAGCATTGATCTTGGATAAATGGCTAGCAAAAATGAACGGGGGGATATTTTTGGGTGTTCACTCTCGGTGTAAGAGTAGAACAATTTCAATGGATAATAATAGGCTTTTTGTGGTGCGTACTTCCAGGGTAGAAGTAGCGAGGGTGCATGTGAGTGTGTGAAACCAGGATTTAGCCGTATGATGAGTTCATAAGGATACAACACGGCCGACAAAGACGAGCCCTAAATAAATGAGGAGGCTTCCTATTCTAATGATCAAGTTTGGTCTGTGGTAGGAATTTTAACTTTCCGTCATATAAGGAACTCATCATGAAACATTTATAATTTTCACAAACAAATTTCCAGAATTTAGTGGCACTTTGGAATACAATGAACAGCAGCTCAGACTATTATCATATCATGCCCGTCAACTACCTAAACTTAGCTTAAGCATATGCTCCCACAGATTTCAGGTGTAGAGTAAATCCAGTTGTCAAACAGTGTATCCAAATCTTGGGCGAACTCAAATTTAAAGCTAGGTACTTGCAAAGAATTAGAGCGAGCAACTATTCATCATTTCCATCACGCAATCCTCAAGTCTACACATTTTTATTTATAGCAAACTGAATTGAAAACAAACTTGCACACTCTTTTTATTTGGTTTTCATCTTAGGGCAAACTTTGAAATGTAAACAAGCACACTTAAAGAAAGTAAACTAAACAAACTTAGCAAGCAAATTTTTATTGGGTTTTTCTAGTTTTTTTTCTGATTTTTTTTTCAATGCATAAAACAAACCAAAGAAAAATAAACAAACTGAAAACAAACAAACTGAAACAAAAGGAAAGAAATACTTATCTTGATAATGGGGGTCCTCCCCCAAGCTAGCCTTGCGGCGGTGGTGGTTGATAGTGGATGTGCAACAGGTCCACCAAGCCATGCGGCATGGAGGCGGCTTCTTCCCGGCTCTCTTGAATGGTGCCTAGTGTCTGGGTGGTGTTCGGTTCCACCGAGCTGGTCATTCCACCTCGATCATGGCGATTCGAGTGGCGGTGGTGTTGTGCTTTGGAAGGCTACTTGTTCATCATAGTCTTCTTGGGTGAAAATGAAACCGGTGGCATCGGAGTGGCGACGTGGCTCAAAGTCTTGGTGGGGTTCTTCTTCTTCATCGGTGGTACCAAATGGGTCATAAGAGTATCTTGGTGGCTGAGGGTCCCGGCTCTCGATGGTCCCGGCTCGATGTTCCTGGGGTGTTGTATGGTGGGTAGTAACCATAGAATGGTTGATGTGGTTGGCTTTGTGGTGGGTACACCCATGAGTTTAGTGAGTGGTGCTGAGGTACATTCCACTCATTAAAACTGGCATGCGCTGGTTCTTCTCGGGCGGTTTCGGCACCACGCCAAACGGGTTCACGATTTCCTGTCACCCTCTCCGAGCGAACTCTTCGAGGTGCTCTCTCATTCACTGGTTCTGCCTGCAACTCAACATGATAGTTTTGCACATAATACAAAGCCAGTTCCGGGTTAGGTAACCGGATCGCAGCTTCACCATATTTTGCATAATAAACATTATTCACTTTTTTCAGTAAGTGACCTTGGCCAAAAGTATAGAGGTCATAAAATTCTCTATGATGTTCAATGTACTCAAAAGTAGCTCCCTCTAATAACTTCAAGCTTGTGGCAATGCGAGTGATAAGCGAGCAAATGGCCACACTTCCTACTTTGTAACCGGGGACACTCATCCAATGATTCACTAGGAGATGGACAGGAGACACTTTGTTTCTTGGACAGCCGCGTACAGAAGCGCAAGTCGGCTACTCTGATCTTGCTCTCGTCATAACGTGGGAAAAAGGTAGCTCCTATCCAACGGTGCAAAAATCTAAGCGTAGGATGCTCTATGACTGCGGTGCGGTGCGCTAAGTGGTACGGTGCTCTAGAAATGCTTTGCTCCAAAACCTATGTGCATCAAAATCACCTAGTGCGCATTTAAATCTATGAGGGCATCTTGAGGGAAACCTAGGAGGTTACTAAGGGTTCTCCAAGAGACAGAATATTCCAGAGCAAACATTCTAAAATAAACTCCATTGTCCGTGTATCGAAGGGTGCTAAGGAATTCTATGGTCAAAAGCCTAATCCCCTTCTCAGTGAGGTTTGCAAAGGAAGTCCAACCAACTAGTGGAAAAATTGTATCGAATTCTTGAGCCATACCCGTCTCTAGCGAAGTGTCGGATCGATGACGGCGTGTGGATGAAACGCTTGTTCTTGAGCTTCTTGTATACCTCCTTCTCCGGGTCTGTCCTCGTGGCGAGGTCGGATGTTCTCATGAGGACTCTCGAGATGGTGGTGGTGCAAAAAGTGCTGCTACAGGTGCTTCGGTGCTTCGGTGGTGGGTCGACACTCATGTCGGAACCAGCCACCGAGTTCGCGGGATGCACTTCTTGTCCCGATTTTTCTGAAGGTTCCCGAGATCCCCGCAAACGCCCTTCATCCCGCAAGTATCTCAAAACAAACAAAAACAAACACTAGTGGAGAGAAGGATTAGCATAAGGTTAGTGGTTAGCCGTCCGTAGTCAGTGGTCCGGGGTTAGTCGTTCTTCATGACAAAAGTTCTAAACTTCGTGTCTTGAATTTGAGAACCTCCCCTTGATTTTAGATTTTCTTTATCCTATTTGGACAGCATCTCCACTAATTTTTTTGTGATCATCTACTCAGCACTATCCCTTCCCTTCACTTGCTACTAAACTCTTGCTCATTCTCTCACTTCTTCTCTCTTCCTACTCTTCTCCTCTTCTCTCTAACTCTCTCCCGGAAAACACGAAGTCGAGAGCGAGAAGGTTTGGCTAAAATTTCGAGGAGTGTGGGTGGTGCATGGAAGCCATGGGAGGAGGCCTATTTATAGAGGAGGAGGGGAGAGTCGGCCGACCCAATGGTGGGGTCGGCCGCCCACCTGTGGTGGCCAACATGGCTGCCACTTCATATGCTATTGCGTGATCTTTTGTCAATCCAGAAATTTTGGTCGGTTGAGTGGTTTTGGCGGTGGAAAAGAGAGGATAGTGGAGGTGAGTGGAAGTGGATGAAATTATGTGATTTGATGTATGTGAGGTGTAGTATATGACATGTGGGACCCATGGTGAGGGACCCACCAAGCACTAAATGCCATGATAAAAATTATAAACAATGCAGAAATTTAAATGAAGGTAAACTAATTTAAATGCATAAAATGATAAATTTTTGTGCCACCACGATAAATTTTTTTTTTTTTGACGGGTTGTCACGCACCGTAAAATTATTTATGTGGGGCTGAGAAATTTTTATAATGTAATGTTGGAAATAAATATGCCTAAGAAAATTATAAGAGATGCAATTTAAAACGCGGATAAATACCGAGTTACCTTCCGCGAGGATTCGGATTTTTAAAGTCCTCCGAATTGGACCTTCCAAAATATTTATTCCACCGATGATCCCGAGAGATGCATCCTCGTCTCGGTGGTTGTACTTTGTCGATCTTCTTCTACTATCTTCGCGGATTTGTTGAGCTCTTGTTTCGACTTGAATGCGAATTGCTCTTCTTGCCCATTTATAGTGAACTTGATTTCTCCTTTCCCGACATCAATGTGTGCATTGGCGGTGCTTAAGAAGGGTCTTCCAAGTATAAGTGACACCTTTGAGTCTCGGATGCATATCCGGTACTACAAAGTCTACCGGCACGAAGAACTCTCTTATCTTGATTTGGAATGTTTTGGCAATGCCCAACGGATAACGAACCGATTGGTCGGCTAGTTGTAGACACATTGATGTTGGCTCAAGTGCGGTGTGGTTGAGCTTATAGTAGGCTGTCTGCGGGCATCACACCGACACTTGCTCCAAGATCATAGAGTGCGTTATTGAAATATTGATCTCCAATTGTGCAGTCGATAGTGGGACATCCTGGATCTTTCTTCTTTTCTGGTAGTTGGTTGAGGATGGCCGCACTACATTCTTCGGTTAGCTTGATCACTTCATTGGATGGCATTGGTCTCTTCTTGTTAAGAATATCTCTTATGTACTTAGCATAAGTGGGGACCTGTATGGCATCAGAGGTATATTGACATATAACTTTTGAATTACCTCTACAAACTTACCAAATTTGCTCATCATGCATTTGTGGTCCTCTCTTCCTCCTAGGGAATGGTAGGTAGTTTGTATCTCAAAATTGTTTTCTTGCTTCACGATCTTGTACTGGCTTCGTACCGATTCTTGTGGTAATACTTCTAGCTCGGGTTGGAAGTCTTCTTCTTTCCGCCACCGGTGGTAGCATGGTTGGCCTTTTTGCTCCTTTTGGATAGGGAGGATCTCTGGTGGAACTCCCTCTTCTTGTAGTAATAGATCTCACCTGCTCAGGGTTAGTGGCAATAGGCAAAGCAATGGCCAATTTTGCTAACCTTTCTTCTATCTTTTTATTGAACTCTAATTGATCATTAATGGCAGAGGAGAAACTATCCATTTTAATGCTTAAATTTTCCAAGATTTTGTCATTAGCAGCAAGCCTATCCTCCATAGATGAGTTGATCTTGGACTGTTGTAGAACCAACTCTCTCAAAGTAGGTTGCTTTGCATAATTACCTGAATGTGTACCTTGATTAATGGGTGGTTGCACCCAATGTGGAACCTTTCTCACGATGGGACTTGAATTCTGCTTATATGTTGCTTCAATTGCTCTTTGATCTTCCTTGTACTTGGCCCTCTGGTCAAGCCAATGGAGTAAGGTATCCATCTTGGTTGATAATGCATTTACTTCTTCTATTACTTCTTCACTTTGGTGACAATCTTGAATGTTGTCTTGGGACCAGCTTTGGTTATCTGCTATCTTCTCCATAAGTCTTTTAGCTCTCCCAAGAGTGAGTGATAAGAATGATCCTTCAGCTTGCATCTAGGTGCTCACGCGTCTTCGGAGTTAATCCGTGATAGAAACCTTGCATGAGTAACCATTCTTCCATTCCATGATGGGGACAATCTTGGATATATCCTTGCAAACGCTCCCATGCTTCCCGACATGGTCTCCGTCTTCTTTGTTGGAAATTGGTAATCTTTCCTCTTAAGGCATTGGTTTTGCCTATTGGGAAGAATTTTGCTAGAAAGGCCTTGGAACACTTTGCCCATGTATTGATATCTTCTTTATTTGCATAGAACCCTTTGCTTCGCTCTTCCCACTAGTGAGAATGGAAAGAGGCGAAGAAGTATGAGGTCTTCTTTAACTCCATCTATGGCGATGGTGTTTCCAATCTCCATGAAGTCCTGTAGATGTGTACTTGCATCTTCATGTACCTTTCCACCGAATTGGATAGCTTGCACCATGTTGATGAGACTTGGCTTGATCTCAAACTCCATATTATTGTGTATTTTGGACCAGTGCGGATGTTCTCTATTGTTGGAGCGAGAGAACTCCATGTAAGGTCTTCTCGGCCATCTTGATTGGTGACGAGCTTCCTTCTTGATTGAACCGACTCGATGATCGAGAGTTTTGAATGAATCAGATTCAATCCCCGCTAATACCCCGTATAAAATATAGACAAAGAAAAACAACGGGGTGAACACCGCCAAAGTAGAGGTGACTAGTGACAATCACTCATTTTCTAAGTATACGCTAAGCAATTTTTCTCTAAAAGTTTATTCCGTTCCACGGCAACGGCGCCAAAAATGCTTGTTGACACCTCTAACACCACTCACGCTAAGTTGTCATCCCTAGCATGGCGCCAGAAGTGTTGGTATAGAAACTGCTCCTCTAATCAAGAAAAATATGGGATCCGCAAGCGAACAGATAATACACCATCGTAGCATTTTACCAGGAAGTATTCCAGGTATCGTTATTTATATTTAGCTCAAAGGAAAGAACTACGGACTTAAACAATGAGATAAACTTGCTAAACACGACTACTTATGAGTGATTGATTTCACAGTCACATACTTTGGCAGAGGGGTAAACCATGATAAATAAGGGAATATTGTCGACGAAATATCGACGATTGTCCGACCAGGGGTATGCCCTGACCGGTAATGGATTGGCGGAAGGCGCACCGAGGTTGCGAGCAAGATGTAAACAGGGAGCAATCACACAAGGTTTACCCAGGTTCGGGCCGCTATGAAGCGTAACACCCTACGTCCTGCTCTCTGTTTCGATTATGATGTGGATGTATGAGTCTGTGCGTTATGCCAGATTCCGTCCCCTGGCATGGGGGTCCTTGCTCTCCTTATATACTACGGGGAGCAAGGTTACAAGTCGGAACTAGCCTATCTGGTACTAAGTTTACATACTTTACAAGTCTAAACTTTCCTATCTCGGCTAGGTCTTGTCCTCCTTGTCGGTCTTCGATATAATTGCCCGTTTTAGGTTTGTCCGAGGCCCGGCCGAGCCGATCGGTCTTTGAGCTTGATGGGCCGGCCTGGTGATAGCATGTCGGCCCAAACTAGGCCGTGAGGGTATATGGAGTTTATACCTCCACATGACTAGTCCCCGAGCATCATGGATCTTGAGGGAGAAAACACCGTCTTGCTTGGCCGAGTGAGAAAGGGTGGTCGGACACACGTTCGACATGTGGTCCGAGCGGTGGAGGACCGTCTAGTGCTTCCGACCACACTTTGCTTGCACTTGGTTGACGTTGTTGGTTTTGACCGAAAGATTTATGATGCTCCGAAAAAAGAAAAAAAGAATTTTGGAAGGGTCCCAAATGAGACGTGGGCCCTCGTTAGTGTGTGATGCCCGCCATCACATGGTATCTGTCGTGATTGGTCGGTGCCTTAGCTTAGTTTTGAAACTAAACCCTTTGTGAATAGAAAGGATCGGCCGAGTCATGCAAAATGACGTGGGCCCACGTAGTCCCCGAGGTTCTTGTAAGATAGTATATGTTGCAGCAAGCTCTTAAAAGAAGGATCTAGCCCATGTCACCTCTCAGGTGACGTGGGCCCACGTAGTCCCCGAGCTCCGAGATGAGGTGGAACACGTTATGTCGTGGTCTAAAAAGAAGACAAACCGATCATTGTGTCGTGCTCTATGTGTTTCCGACCACTCTTTGAGTGAGACCGAGCGTGCCAAATTTCATTTGGGCTGGTCGGTTTGAACCATGCCATGACTTTGTCATGATTAAGCTAAGATAGCTTTGCTACTTAACTCGGTCCCCAGCCGTTTTGTGAGACCATGGTTTTGAATCTAAACCCATAAAAATAGCTTAGCTATTTGTGCGCCGAAATAACCGGTATCATTGGCCAAAGAATCCCAGCTCATTTGTCGGATTGTGTGGGTTGAAATGTTAATGATATATCTGCTGCTATACTTGTAACTTTGTTACGCGGGTTGGAAACAACCGGCTGTGAACCCGATCTTTTTAGCGAGGCCGTTTTTAAGACTATAGCTAGAAGGCGGACTTAAGTGGCCATCGGTAGCTTTGCTTCTTGGGCCGACTTTCGGAGTTGTGCAGTAAGCCGTGCGTCTGCGGAAAAAATGAATTTTAAACGGGGAAAAAGAAACGAACCGAAAAAGCCTTTTTCCGCTAGGGGCGGCCCAGTTTCTTCTGGCCCATCAGAAGTAAAAAACCCTAGTGCGGTTAAAAACTCTTGGTGCCGCCGTCATTTGGACTGCTTGGTTTCATTTTGCCTGCCGTTCTTGCAATCAGTCCCTTCTGCTCCCGTGCGCTGTGTCTAGGGTTAGCTCGAGCAACCGCATCCTTCCCGTCCGAAAATCATGGCGAAGAAGCGTCAATCTGCAACAGAGAAGAAGAAGGGAAAGGAACAGAAGGAGTATGAGAACAAATGAAGCTTCTTTGGTCGCCGACGCAGTCGACGGCGGCATCGCTGAATTCTTTGGCGGATGGGGGCATGATTCCGCCGGCATCCTTTGAAGTGTGGCGTGTGCCGCCGCGAGGTGAGGCGTTCCCCGCCCTTATGATGGTGAAATAGTTGTTTTTGAAGATTATTTCATCGAGGCTTGGGTATTCCGCTTCATACTTTCCGGTGGAACTCTGCATTTTTGGAGGATTTCTATCGCAATCCGCAACCGAACTCAATTATGATGTCGCTCTCTTTGTTGCATATTGTGAAATGTATCTTGCAATTCCCCCAAACTTCAATGTGTTTCGTCATTTTTATGAATTGAAAAAGAGGGGAAATTTAGGAGGTAGCCCCGTAGGCCGGAGCGTGCTACCTCTCTCTTCGTGATGGAATGCGTTCACGCCGGGTTGTCTTTCACTCATACCGACAATGTGAAAGATTGGTTCAAAAAATGGTTCTATGTGAATGATAATCAGCAAGGGAGGCTGTCCCTTGTGATATTACTCGATTCCTGAACCAAATCATCACCGGTCGGATAAGCCAAATGCTACCGAGATGATCGAAGTGAACGAGATCGGCAATGATGAATTTTAAGGGCACGAACGGTTTTACGGTGGCATTTGTTTTCATCTCTCGCCGTATCCAACCTTTGAGGGAGAGAATTAATTTCTGTGGGAATATCGTCGAAGGATGACCCTTCTCGTGAATCTTCGGAGGAAATTGCTCTTGATGATATTAACTTGAGGCTTATGAAGATGTTCAAACGGGGGAGGATACTCATATCCCTCGGCCAACTATTAAACCTTATGACTGGAGGATGCCACCTCCACCGGTACCGTCATGTTCACTTTGTTTGTTTTCTTTATATCTCAATGCTTTTGGTAATTATACTGACCGTATATGCTTACGGGGCCGTCATATTTATGTGTCCCGAGTGCCTTTAGATGATGCGCACCGTGGGGAAGCTCTTCGCACCAACGCACTGGTTTTGATCGGGGTATTGACAGGATGACAGTGCCTGATGATGCTGCCGTGGAGCCTGTCGATGATCAATCTAAAGCTGCCGGGAAGCAGAAGGTTGTGTATGAGAAGAAAAAGAAACATTCTGGTGTCCCGACGGGTGGCTCTTTATCTCTTCGGCCTCGTGCTTCGGGCGGTCGAAGCGTCGTTATCGTCGGATTGCGGAGTCATCGGTCGGATCGATTCGAGGATAAGTTGTCGCTTGCTGAAATTGCTCGGCGCAAACGTTTGCGTGCCGAGCGTAGTGGTGGTCGGAGTCATACTCCCCGTGTACTTCCTCGCCGTCGGGTTGTTGATTCCGGGAATCAACCTGTTATGCCAATTACTAGGGCCGGGCTTTTGACTCGCGATGTTCACTGATAATTTGTCTCGAGGTTTTAGAGGATCGAATGCCTCTCGCTGCTGTATTGCCTTGTGATATGCGAGGCCGATGTTGTTATTGGATCTTCTCTTCGTTCGAGCGTGGAGACCGATATGCTTGATTGGTTCAACATTCACTTTGAGCAATCTGAACTGTGAGTATATAAATTTATTGGCCTGTATCTTTGCTATGCCTTGAATTGTTTTAATTATTGTGAAAAAATTTGCTGTTGTCAGGGCTCCTATTGTTGAAGATTTGGGCAGAGAGCCCTTGGTGGAAGCTGGGACTGCTGTGGTAGGCCAAGAAGCTGTTCCTGAAGCTGTAACTCCTGCTGCCAATGTAGTCGTGGATCAAGAAACTGTTCCACCTGCTGCTGATGTTGTTGGGGATCCGGGGACAGCTATTGCAAATGTTGTTACCGAAACCGTAGTGATTACTACGGGTATCAACATCATGGCCTCCTACGGGGATGCACAGCCATCCGTGCCAGGTTTGGCACTTGGATTCTTCCCCGGCTTCTTCGCCTGAAGGAGATCAATATCTCGAATATGCGCTTGGGTAGTTTTAGACCCGGTGTATCAACAGCAGACGCCCCGAGATAATGGAAGAGGTTAGAGGAGGAACTTCTTCCGGTGCCCATGTTCTGGCGGACCCTTGACTACATTGCCCGTCAAGATGAGGATGGGCAAGTGGCACATTTTTGAAGATGTTGCTGGGGTACCATCTCGATGGTTTTGAGCAAGTGTTTACTGATTTGCGGGCTCGTGTCAAGGTTAGTACTTGTCTTTAGTGACTCTTCTATTTTGCCTATCTTGTGGTGTTTATAAAAGATCCTTTCGCAGTAGCCGTTGAAGATATTGCTGAAAAACGTCGCCGCATGCATAGAGCGGTTCAAGCCGACCATGTGTGAAAATGGTCTTCTGCGGAAGCAAAATGAGGATTTGGGTCGGCAAATCCGAGTTTATGAAGGTCGTGAAAAGCTTTGGGAACTTGAGAAAGATTCCCGCTGAAAAAGGTTCTGATCCTTCAGGAGCAACACAAAGGTTTGTTTTACTTTGCTCTTGTTACTTATTATTTTAATAGAGGTTACAAGTAGCTGATTGAGTATTTTGCAGAATTGGAGAGTGATAAAGCCTTAATGGCTGCTGAAATTGCTCGTCTGAACGAAGTAGGCAATAAGGCCCGTGTAGAAATTGAACGCCTGGAAAGGGAGGCACGAGGTGCGTTTTTTCTCCTTTGTTATGTTCTGTGTTTTGAGGTCTTGATCTGATTGTATCTTATGAATTGTGTTTGTGTAGAAACGCATGAGCGTCATATGGCACAATTTGGCGTGCTGAAGGATGATAACCAGCAATTGACAGAACGTTATCTATCCATGGCGGGTGGACTGCAGCCTCTGTTTTCTGTGCTTGCGCGAGGTGAAGTGAGGCCGGCAAATCCCCTTCTTGTTCCCGAATTTGTTGTGGATCAATGCCGCCGTTCATGGCGCTTATTGAAGGAGTTTGTCGGGAAGGGGAGCCGTTTTGTTGCGTCGAGTGTTCTAGCTCTTGCGCAATCTCACTTTCCTCGAGCAGATTTTAAGCGCTTGGAGTCTGGACGTCCTGCAGACACTTCTCCGGAAAAGCTCAAAGATTTGCAGAAGGCTTGTTGGGGCACCGCCGCGCTATTGCCGACAAGATAGACCTTGTGCCTGAGCAACAACTTTAAACTTTTTTCTGTGGTATTGAATTCTGTGGTGCTTGGCACCTTTATTGTAAAAATATCTGTATGCTTTGGTACGGATGGCGGTACTGTATTTGTATAAATTACAATTGCCTTAAGCATAGAATTTAATTAAGTGTTCTATGTGCCAAGAGTTTGGCAAATCTCTAGGTGGATCGTCTAGAGTACACAATTTATAAGTCGTTGGTCTTGTGACTGCTTTGACTAGGAAAGGTCCTTCCCAATGAGATGACAATTTGTGGAGGTCGTCGATTTCGAATTCTTTTGAGGACGAGATCTCCGACTACAAACCGTCTTTCTTTTACGTTCCTGTTGTAATAGCGCCGTAGAGACGCTAGATATTTGGCCGTTCTTGGGAGTGTTTCCAAGTTTCGCTCTTCTCCTGAATCGATGATAGTTTTTCTGACTTCATTTGTGGCTTCCTCGTCATAGTTTTTTGTTCTTGGTGAGCCAAATGCCACTTCATCTCGGTAAAAGCTTCGCACCAAATATCATGAAATAAGGCGAGACGCCGGTATTTCTGCTTGGTTGAGTTCGAAGTCCCCATATTACGGCAGGTAATTCATGATACCATCTTCCTGGATGGGTATCGTTGTCTCGATATAACCTTTTCCGTAGTGCGTCTATGATCATCCCATTTGCTCTTTCTACTTGACCATTGGCTCGAGGGTGAGCCACTGATACGTATTTTACTTTTGTTCCTAAGTCTTCACAAAAATCCCAAAATTCACCACCCGTGAATGTGGATCCCAAATCTGTTATGATGGTGTTGGGTACGCCGAAACGAAGTACGACGTCCGTTAGGAATTCGACTGACCTTTTGAGCATTTGCCTTGACTAAGGGCTTATATTCTATCCATTTTGAAAATTTGTCTATAAGTACATAGACGAATTGATAGCCGCTGGGGCTTTTTTGAATGGTCCTATCATGTCAAGTCCCAAAGCATGAAAAGGGCCATGCCGATGGTATTGTTTGAAGCTCATGTGCGGGGACATGAATTTATTTAGCGAAGAATTGGCAACCATTACAATGCTGAACTAGTTTTTTAGCATCGGCGAGTGCGGTTGGCCAGTAAAAACCTGCTCGGAACACCTTCCCGACCGGTGTTTTTGATGCTTTGCATGGTTTCCACACATCCCTTCATGAATACGTAGTAGTAGTTCTGCTCCGCTTCGAAGGAAATGCATTTTTGCAATACTTCGGCGCTTGCATTTTTGCGCATAAGTTGCCCGTCGACTAGGACATAATGTTTGCGTCTTATAAGACATTTGTTTTTCTATTTTATCTGTCGGTGTATCCTCATCAATGAGGTACCGAATAAAGGGAATTCTCCAGTCTGGTTTTGTCTCTTTTGTTTGTTCCAAAGGTTCTACTGATGGTATTTGCTCGTTACATCCCTTTGCAGTCGAGGAGTCTTGTCGCTTTCTTTTCTTTGGATAAATAACTTTGGAGTTATCTATAGATTTTTTGCCTGACCTTGTTCTTGGAGCATTTATTCGAAAGGGCTGGTCGGATTGCGGCGATGATCTTTTGTTTCTGCTGGTCGGAGATGGGCCAAGAGTATGCTCTGCTGGATATCATCTGTTTTAGTTTTGTCAGATGATTCTACGTCTTTTTGTGGTGGTTCCTGTGCTACCTCCTGTGTGACGGAAGGTAATAGGAGGTCTTGAACAAATACATCAGGTGGCATTTTTGCTCTGTCGGATCCCAATTTAGATAATTGGTCGGCAAGTTTGTTCTTTTCTCTTGGTATATAAGTGAATTCCGAGACCATAGAATTTATTTTCCAACTTCCTTATTTCGCCACGTATGCTTCCATTTTCTCATTAGTACAGTCCCATTCTTTGTTGATTTCTTTGGACGACTAGATTAGAATCTCCAAAGACGAGGAGCCTTTTTATACCCAACTCGATGGCTATTTTGAGGCCATGAAGTGCGGCTTCGTATTCAGCCGCATTATTTGAAGCTTTGAAATGGATACGCAGCACATATCTTAGGGTATCACCGCTTGGTGCTTTGAACACGACGCCCTGCTCCTGCTCCTTTTATTTTGAGGGAGCCATCGAAGAACATTTCCCATCGTTCGGCTTCGTTTTGAAATGGAGGTAGGGATATGTCCGTCCATTCTACAAGAAAATCAGCCAAAGCCTGGGATTTGATGGTTGTTCTCGCTCGGAATTTCAATGTGTATGGGCTAAGTTCTATTGCCCATTTGATGATCCGACCCTGGCGTCTTTATTGCGGAGAATGTCGCCAACGGCGTGTTTGTTACTATTGTGATCGGATATGTATCAAAGTAGTGTAGCAACTTTCGTTTTGTTATTAGGATCCCGTACAAAAGTTTTTGTACGTGTGGGTATCTCTGTTTGGAGTCGTTTAAAACTTCGCTAATGTAGTAGACTGGTCTTTGTACACCATATGTGTGTCCCTCTTCTTGTCGTTCGACGACTATTCACGTGCCGACCACGCGATCGGTAGCCGCAATGTATAGCAATAACTCTTCGTGATCTTTAGGTGCTTTGTGTTAGCACTGGTGGCGATGTTAAATATGTTTTGAGTTCGAAGAAGGCTTTGTACGCTTCGCTTGTCCATTCAAATTTTTGCTTGGCTTTTAATAATTTGAAAAAGGGGAGGCCTTTTTCGCCAAGTCTTGATATGAAGCGGCTTAAAGCCGCCATGCATCCAAGTAAGTTTCGGATATCTTTTATGCCTTTCGGTTGCGTCATTTTTAAAACGCATTAATCTTTTCGGGATTTGGCTTGATGCCGTCTTGGATAACTACGTTGCCAAGTAGTATCCCCGATGGTACTCCGAATATGCATTTTTGTGGGTTTAATTTCCACCGAAATTTGTTTAAGGCGACAAAGGTTCGCTCTAGGTTTGAAACTAAGGATCCGCTCTCCTTTGTTTTTACGACTACGTCGTCTACGTATGCTTCGACCAACCGGTCGAAATTTCTTTTGAAGACACTCTTGGATGGCGCGTTGGTATGTTGCACCAGCATTTTTGAGGCCAAACGACATGGTCGTATAGCGTATGCGCCGAAAGGCGTGATGAATGATGTTTTTATTTGATCGTGAGTTGCTAAGGCTATTTGGTGATACCCCGAATAGCAATCTAAAAAGGACAACGGTTCGCGACTGCGATTGAATCAACTACTTCGTCGATGCGAGGTAGTTTAAAGGGGTCTTTAGGGCAGTGTTTGTTGAGGTCGGTATAATCAACACACATTCTCCATTCGCCATTTTTCTTTTGTACAAGAACTGGATTGGATAGCCAGTCAGGATGATACACTTCTTTTATAAAACCAGCTGCTAATAGCTTTAACACTTCGCGATCCCTGGTCGACCGAGTATGGCATGGTAGACGCCTTCGAAGTCAGCTACAATGAAGCTGACGTAGTCTTTTTTGAAGTGCTGTCTTGTCCCGAACGGCGGACGGGTAGGGTTATTTTTCCCAAAGGCATTGATGGTTTGCACGGCATGACTCCCGAATGGTGAGTCGTAAGGCTCGAGATCTTCGATCTTTAACCCTAGCTCTCGGAACGCTTGTAAGAATAGTATGTTTAAGGCACTGCCGCCATCTATGAGTACTCTTTCCATGCGTATGTGGTTGACGATTTGGATCGAGTACCAAGGGGAAACGCCCAGTCGGGTATATTTGCCCACATGTCGGCCATTTTTTGTTGAAGGTGACTGGTTGTTCCGACCAGTGGAGCTTTGGTATCCGTGTTTGCCCCATCCGTTGTCTTAGCGATCGCCATGATCCTCCTTTTTAGTAATTTCTTGTCACGCGAGTTTTCGAGGCCAACCTTGCCGCCGAAGATCATGGCCGATGTGTGTTTGGTGGGCTCGTTGAATTGATGTCGAGGGTCTTTATCACTTGTCTTCTTCTTCCTCGGTTTTGTCCTTCGTTCGGTCGTTTTTCCTTGTTTTGTTTTATCAATCTTTGTTTCTTGGCGGGCCGCCCCCGTTAAAAATTGCTTGTGAATCCTCGGCATTCGCCCATGGTATGGCCTTTTCTCGGATGCTTAGGGCAATCGGCCTAGGATTTTCTCATATTCGGATCGAAGTCTCGCTTCTTTTCTCTCGTTGTGTGGTACCGAATGGACACGTTGATCGGTGTCTCGCTATAATTGTTTTGAATGCGATTGTCGCGTCGTCGTTCATTGCGACGGTTATTGTCACGTCTGTCGTTTTCGCGCATGTCTTTGCGTTGAAAATCTCTTTCTCTGTCATCGTTTCTTCGAAGTTTCGTATCCTTGTCCGGTTTCGGGCAACTGTTGCATGGCATCATCAACGCGAGCGAATTCTCGTGCTATTCGAACATCTCGTCGGTTGTAGTGGGTTGTCTTCTCAAGAGTTCTTTTCGTAGATCGATATTTCCTTGTTGTCGTAATCCTTGTACGAACAAGGACACAACTTCGGATTGCTGAAATGTCCGGAATTGTTGTCCGGACTTCGAGAAGCGCCGTATGTAGTGACGTAGTGGTTCATTTGGGTAGTCGACGATCTTTGCTAGGTCGTATTTAGTGCCCGGCTGCGGCACGTGGTTCCGTAATTTTCGATGAAGAGGTGTCGCAATTGGGGCCAAGCGTGAATCGACCCCTCTCGTTGGCGTAATAACCAATTATTCGGCCCTTTGTCGAGTACAATAGGAAGGTAATTGGCCATGACATGTTCATCCCCTCCCGCTGCTCGTACGGCTACTTCGTATAAGAGGATCCAATGCTCGGATCGACCTTGCCATCGTAAGTTTTGATATCGGTATCCTGAAACTTTTAGGCCGGACTACCTCTCGTAGGGGGCGGCGAATACGGCTTCGGTCTGCGGCATCCATACGAGCTCGGTATCGATTGTTGATGACCGCTCGGAGGTCGTTGTCATCATATTGTTCACCATGATGGTGATTGAAAGGTTGATCATGATCTCGTTATCTCCGTGGTTGATCGTCTTTGTCATTGTGTCTCCGGTGAAATCTATTGTGAGGAAAATTCCCACAACTTTCTCCATCGTCTACATAGTTGTTGTCGTTAGCACCTCCTTCTCTAGAGTCTCGGGATTTGATTCTTTGAAGAAACTGCGCGGCCGGTGGCTTCGAGAGATGCGGCGGGCGCGCTTGTTCTCTCATATGGTTCACTTGAGCTTTAGCGGCTACTAGGAAATCAATTGCTTCCTCAATTTGGGGAGTTTGAGGAATATTGGCCGTCTTGAGGCGGTCAATAGCAACCGCGATTAGCGCTTGGGGTTGTGTGAACTTGTCTTTCGTTTACAAGGTCAAAATCATCGCCGAGATTGCGCCGAAAACCCCTGCGTCGTCCAACCATACGATCTTGATCGGCGGTGCACTGGATTGCGGCTTCATTTTGTCTTCGTTGTTCTCGGCTGCGTTTCGACCCTCTCATTGTTGCCTTTGTTCGTCGGTTTCTCCATTGATGGTGACCTCGTTGTCACATACCGCGTTCCTAGGGTGGGAGGGAAAGATGGGAATTGCTGTAATTCTTGAGCGGATTTGGCCGGGTCATGGATCTCGACTGAATTTCTTCATGTTCCTCGGTCGGAACACGGTAAGTTGTAGATCCGGAGTAGTGTCGATACGCTTGGTGTTGTTGTTTGCAGATTGTACTTCTTCTTCGTTGTCGGAATAGACCATCGTATGGGCGGATCCCGAGAGTTCTAAGATATTGTAGTAATCGTCGAGTGCGGGCGTGTCCGGAGTAACGTCACGTGTTTTCTCGGAGATTGGTCATCCGTGACTTCTTCAAGGTGCACATGGTTGACAATATGTCCTTCGGGTGCGTCGAAAGCGTAGGCGATCATGCCCGAGTGTGGATCGGGAATCCGGTTATAGCCTTTGGGGTAATCTGCTAAAAGTTGGTAGCTGAATAGGTCGGCGGTGTTTGGCAACCCGTTTGGGAACGGTGATGCAACCCTTGGATCTGGGATCTTGCAATCCGATGTGTTTTGTTGGCGCCTGGTCTGTTGAAGGATAGTGGGTGATTCTTGCTTTGATTCAATTTGGATAGATCCAAACTGAGCAAAAAAAACTCCATGAGCCTATCTTGTTGATCATGAGTTGCTTCGAACAGATCGGCCCAATTTTCGTCTGGTGGTTGATTGGTGCCTAGAAGAAAAGGCTGGAGTTCTGATAACTCGAGCTTTGATGATGATGTCTCGTACCGAGGAGGCAAAGGATTTGTATCTTCATTGCTTTGTAGAGCTAAGATCGAGGGCGGACTCTCGATGTATGAGGTGTCTGGAGCGGTTGTCCAGGTCATCGTTCCAATGGTGAAGGTGAGGCCGGCTTCGAAAGTCATGGAAGCCGGGAAGGAAACCATCTTGATCGACGTGAAATCTCGGTGCGCACCCCCTACCTGGCGCGCCACTGTCGACGAAATATCGGCGATAGTCCGACCAGGGGTATGCCCTGACCGGTAATGGATTGGCGGAAGGCGCACCGAGGTTGCGAGCAAGATGTAAACAGGAGCAATCACACAAGGTTTACCTGGTTCGGGCCGCTATGAAGCGTAACACCCTACGTCCCGCTCTCTATTTCGATTATGATGTGGATGTATGAGTCCGTGCGTTATGCCGATTCCGTCCCCGGGCATGGGGGTCCTTGCTCTCCTTATATACTACGGGAGCAAGGTTACAAGTCGGAACTAGCCTATACGGTACTAAGTTTACATACTTTACAAGTCTAAACTTTCCTATCTCGGCTAGGTCTTGTCCTCCTTGTCGGTCTTCGATATAATTGCCCATTTTGGGGTGTCCGACCACCGAGCCGATCGGTCTTTGAGCTTGATGGGCCGGCTGGTGATAGCATGTCGGCCCAAACTAGGCCGTGAGGGTATATGGAGTTTATACCTCCATAAATATAAAGTAATAAGCTCGGGGTATAAATCACACGAGAGATTAGATATAGACTACTCACAAAGGTAGGTTGACATCGATTAGCACAAGAAATAGAAATCCTATGTAGGTTCTAATCTACTAAGTCATTCATCTACTCCAACTCTACACTATCATTTACAAAGCACAAAAGACTCTTCATCTATGTATAAGGATCATTGCTATAACAAGCCAAGACATAGCGGGACTTACTACGCAACTTTGGTTCCGCTAGACCTACCAACGGGGATGGAATACGAGAGGACTCAACGGAACTTGTCACTTCCGCGATCTACCACACGACCGGCCAATAGGGTGCATTTGCGGGTAAACGGCATCTAAGCACCATGCTTACATGAAATCTACCACCTAACCCCCGGGAAGAGAGCTAAGCGCTTTGCAAACATATACATAAACATATTACCAATCATAACCATATCAAATGTAGAACTATAATAAACTAGGAACATAATAAATAGAAACATAATGATATTTAGAATAATGTCACAAGAATAGATACAAGATAATACCAATTCGATGATGAAGATCCGGAATTCCGAGCACGGCGCCCGATTCTTCCTCTATCTAGTCTAAACCTATGTAGAACTTGAAGATCTAGAGTAGCTATTCTAATTCTCTCGGTGGAGATGTCTCTCTAAACCCCGGCTTTGCGATGGCTACCTACGAATAATGAATTCTAGAATGAATTAGCGTTTAGCCGGGGGCCGGGGGCTCGAATATATAGCCCCTAGGATGCACCACGGCCATCGGATCAAACCGACCTAATCGGACGATAATTATTGCTCCTCAAGGCCGGTGGAGGCGGGATCCGCGAGCCTCCACGATTGGTGGAGGTGGCCGATCGGCCGACCCAAGGGGAGTCGGCCGACTCACCCCTATGCCAGTGGGTCTCCGCTTCCGGGGTTCGCCTTCCGGAGTCTTCTAGAGTATACAATTTTACCCGTTCGGTCTTTCTCTCTATGTAATCATGACATGTGGGCCTCCTTGGATGTTTTCCGATAATCCCCCGCGAAAACACATATTCACCAAAACTTGTGGAATTTGTCGGTTTAAACCCTAAGTCTATGGTGGTGAACAGTTTATACCCCTCTTTCTCTCTCTGGTTGACATATAAAATTGATCACTAACAACCGTCAACACTATCTAACTTGTGATTTAGAGTCATTGCAAGAATTTTATTAGGCTATTCACCCCCCTCTAGCCGTTGTGACGTTTCACGTGGTATCGGAGCTGGGCACCGTTTGTTTGTGTTGGATTAACATCCTACGGTGAAGCAATGGCATTGGTTTTGCATATCAACAACACCAAGAGGGCACCATCCTTTCATGGCGATGACTACGCCAAGTGGAAGCTCAAGATGAAGAGTCATCTCAAGTCAATCAATAGAGAGGTGTGGAATGTGACCGAAACAAAGTTTGAGATTGTTGAGGGTGCGGTGCCAAAACCGGCCGAAGAGAAGAAGCAACAAGCAAATGATGTTGCCGTGAGTGCATTCCATGAGGCCCTTGATGACAAAGCTTTTGAGCTCATCAAGAACATTGAGGTGGCTCATGACATTTGGGCCAAGCTAGAAGAAGCTTATGAAGGCACCGAGAGTGTGAAGATCACAACAGCTTACATGTTGCAAGAGAGGTTTGCAAGCTTCTCAATGAAGAAAGCTTCCCAAGAGATTTGACATGTTGAAGGCCGTCATGGTGAAGACAACCATGAAGGAGAAGCCAACACCCAACCAAGTCCTCCAAGAAGTCATGGCCGATGATGAGTTTAGAGAGGACAATGAGAAGGAAGAGTTGGTAAAGAAGAAGAAGAAGGAAAGTGAGAAGAAGGATGAGGACAACAAGAAGAGTGTGGCATTCAAGGCCACATCATCCAAGAGCAAGAGCAAGAAGAAGCAAGAGTCAAGTGATGATGAGCCTTGCTCTAGCTCAAGTGAAGAAGAAGACATGAGTGAGCAAATGGCACTCCTTGTCAAGAAGATGGGGAAGCTTGTGAAGAAGGGGTACCGGTCAAAGGGCAAGAGAAGCTCATCCAAGAAGAGTGACCGTCCCATGAAGTGCTTCCGGTGCAATAGCAAGGATCATCTTATCGCCAAGTGTCCTTATGATAGTGATGACGAGGATGCCATGAAGAAGGAGAAGAAGAAGCAAGCAAAGAAGGAGGAGAAGAAGAACTCCTCCGACAAGAAGAAGAAGGGTGAATCTCATGTGGCAACTTGGGAGAGTGACCCATCTTCCTCAAGTGATGATGATGATGATGACTCCAAGAAGAAGAAGAAGAAGGGGCATGCAAGCATCGCCATCCAAGAGAAGCTTTCTCTATTTGGTGCTCCATCATCTTGCTTCATGGCCAAGGCCACTAAGGTGCAACCTCCACCCTCTAGTGATGATGAGAGTGATGATGATGAACCTACCAAAGATGAACTCTTTGTCATGCTTGAGGATTGCAAAGGTGCTTTCAAGGATTCTAGAAAGGAATGTAGGGGATTGCGCAAGGACAAACAAAGCCTTGAGCAAGAGCTTATGGAGTTGAGGGCTTCTTATGAGAGTCTAAAGGTAGACCATAAGAAGCTAGAGATTGCTCACTCCAAGCTTGAGAAAGCTCATTCCTCTCTAGTTGAGAAGCAAGAGAAAGAGCAATCACAAGTGGTGATCATTGAGAAGAAAGACAAGGGTACATCATGTGATTCACTTGATGATTCAATTGTTGTTGCATCACCTAACCCCTCTTGCTCTTCTACTCCTAGCTCTTCTAGTAGTGTAGATCATGCTTGTGATTCCACACTAGTAGTTGAGAATGAGAACCTTAAGAAGGAGGTTAAGGAGCTCAATCACACCTTGGCTAAGGCCTATGGTGGTGAGGACCGCTTGCTTATGTGCTTGGGTAGCCAAAGAGCATCTCTCTACAAAGAGGGATTGGGCTATACCCCCAAGAAAGGCAAGGCCACCTTTGCTCCTCACAAGACAAGTTTTGTGAAGAGGAATGGTAGCTATTGCACTAGTTGCAAGCAAGTTGGTCACTTAGAGCATGCATGCAAGAACAAGAACACTAGTGCTTCCTCTTACAAGTTGAATGCTTCCTATATGCTTGTTAAGAGTGAGCGTGGTGTGAGTGCTAGATTCATTGGTACACCATGGATGGGCTCAAAGAAGAAAGCCATTTGGGTGCCAAAGACTCTAGTGACTAACCTTCAAGGACCCAAGCAAAAATGGATACCTAAAGCTTGATCTTCTCTTGTAGGTAAATTACAAAGCCGGAGGGACGCATTGGGTGCTTGATAGTGGGTGCTCAAATCATATGACCGTAGAAGATAGTATGTTCAAGTCACTTGACAAGAATGACAATGGTGGATTTGATTCTATCACATTTGGTGACAATAGCAAGGGTGATGTCATGGGGCTTGGGAAGGTGGCAATATCCAATGACAAGAGTCTCTCCAATGTGTTGCTAGTTGATACATTGAACTTCAATGCTAGTTGATACATTGAACTTCAATCTCTTGTCGGTGGCTCAATTGTGTGATCGTGGTTACAAGTGCATCTTTGATAAGGATTATGTTGTGGTGGTAAGCAAAGATCAATCCAATCTCATCTTCAAGGGGTTTCGGCATGGAAGCTTGTATTTGGTTGATTTCAAGGCTAGTGAAGCTCAACTTTCATCATGTTTGATTGGCAAGTCTAGCAAGGGGTGGCTATGGCATAGAAGGCTTGGTCATGTGGGTATGAAGCAATTGAACAAGTTAGTGAAGCATGATCTAGTGAGAGGCTTGAATGATGTCACATTTGAGAAGGATAGACCTTGTAGTGCATGTCAAGCCGGCAAGCAACATGGGAAGCCACATCCAAAGAAGAATGAGATGTCAACTTCAAGAGCATTTGAGTTGTTGCACATGGATTTGTTTGGCCCGACAACATACACATCAATTGGGTGCAACAAGTATGGATTTGTGATTGTGGATGACTACACAAGATACACTTGGGTGTTCTTCCTCTATGACAAGAGTGAAGTCTTTGATCTATTCAAGTCATTTGTCAAGAGAGTGCAAAATGAGTTTGACACTACCATCAAGAAGATTAGAAGTGACAATGGGAGTGAGTTCAAGAACACAAGAATTGAAGTGTTGTGTGATGAGCTTGGCATTGGACATCAATTCTCACCAACCTACACTCTCCAATCCAATGGTGTAGTTGAGAGGAAGAATAGGACTTTGATTGAGATGGCAAGAACTATGCTTTGTGAGTATAATGTGAGCCAAAAGTTTTGGAGTGATGCCATCAATACGGCTTGCTACTATAGCAACCATCTCTATTGCCATGGGAAGTTAGAGAAGACCCCATATGAGATCTTGAATGGAAGAAAGCCCAACATTGCTTACTTCCTGGTCTTTGGTTGCAAGTGCTACATACTCAAGAAGGGGCAAAGACTTGGCAAGTTTAATAAGAGATGTGATGAAGGGTTCCTACTTGGTTACTCTACTTCAAGCAAGGCTTATAGAGTATGGAACTTGGCTAGTGGGCTAGTTGAAGAGGTTCATGATGTTGAGTTTGATGAAACCCAAAGTTCTCAAAGTGAAGATCAAAATCATGATGATGTGGGTGGAGATCAATTGAACAATGCAATGAGGCACATGGACATTGGTGACATTAGGCCAAGGCAAGTTGAAGATGGTGATGAAGTGCAAGTGCCAACTCAAGTTGTGATTGATGATTCAAATGAGGCAAGCACTAGTGGTACTCAACATGAAGCTCAAGATCAAGATCAAGGACAAGCAAGCAATGCAAGTGAGCTAGTTCTTCAACCTTCAAGCATTGCAAGAGATCATCCTTTAGATCATATCATTGGTGACATTCAAAGAGGTGTGCAAACAAGATCAAGATTGGCTAGCATTTGTGAGCACTATTCATTTGTGTCATTCATTGAGCCAACCAAGATTGATGAAACATTGAAGGATCTGGATTGGATAAATGCTATGCATGATGAATTGAACAACTTCACAAGGAATGAAGTGTGGGAGCTTGTTGAGAGGCCGAAGAAGCACAATGTGATTGGCACCAAGTGGGTCTTCAAGAACAAGCAAGATCAAGATGGCTTAGTTGTGAGGAACAAAGCAAGACTCATGGCACAAGGATATACTCAAGTTGAGGGTCTTGACTTTGGGAAGACATATGCACCGGTGGCAAGATTGGATGCAATTAGAATCTTATTAGCCTATGCTTGTGCACACAACATCAAGCTCTATCAAATGGATGTGAAGAGTGCATTTCTCAATGGGTTTATCAATGAAGAAGTCTATGTTGAACAACCTCCCGGTTTTGAAGATGACAAGAAGCCCAACCATGTCTACAAGCTCAAGAAGGCATTGTATGGTTTGAATCAAGCACCAAGGGCATGGTATGAAAGATTGAGAGACTTCCTCCTCTCCAAAGGCTTCAAGATGGGTAAAGTTGACACCACTCTCTTCACCAAGAAGATAGAAGATGACTTGTTTGTGTTGCAAATCTATGTGGATGATATCATATTTGGTTCAACCAATCAAGACTTTTGTGAAGAATTTGTAAAGATGATGGCTAGGGAGTTTGAGATGTCTATGCTTGGAGAGATAAGTTACTTCCTTGGACTTCAAATCAAGCAAATGAAGAATGGCACCTTTGTGAGTCAAGGCAAGTACATCAAGGACATAATCAAGAAGTTTGGATTGCAAGATGCTAGGGCAATTAGCACACCGATGGGAACCAATGGCGGCTTGGACATTGATGATAGTGGCAAGATGGTTGAGCAAAAGCTATATAGATCAATGATTGGAAGCTTGCTATATGTGACCGCTTCAAGGCCGGATGTCATGTTTAGTGTGTGCATGTGTGCAAGATATCAAGCTTCTCCTGGAGAGAGTCACTTGACGGCGGCCAAGAGAGTGTTGAGGCACTTGAAAGGCACTCAAGATGTTGGTCTATGGTATCCCAAGGGGTCAAGCTTTGAGTTGATTGGATACTCCGACTCCGACTATGCCGGTTGCAAGATTGATAGAAAGAGCACAAGCGGAACATGCCAAGTGCTAGGAAGATCTCTGGTTTCATGGTCTTCAAAGAAGCAAAATAGTGTGGCCCTCTCCACCGCCGAAGCCAAATACATAAGTGCGGGGAATTGTTGTGCACAATTGCTATGGATGAAAGCCACCTTGAAGGACTATAGAATCAAATTCAAGCATGTGCCTTTGTTTTGTGACAATGAAAGTGCAATCAAGATGACAAACAATCCGGCTCAACATTCAAGAACCAAGCACTTTGATGTGAGGCACCACTTCATTAGAGATCATCAACAAAAGCGTGATGTGAGCATTGAAAGCATTGGCACCGAAGATCAACTAGCCAACATATTCACCAAGCCTCTTGACGATAAAAGATTTTGCAAGTTGAGGAATGAGTTGAAAATACTTAGCTACTCCAACATGGATTGATGCACCCCCACATATATGACATGCCTCTCCTCCAACATAGCAAGGTAAAGTTGATTGTTGCATCTCATGCATCCTTTGCTAGTTGTGTAGACATGTACACATGTGCATCTTGCTAGGCTCATTCATTGCAGATCAAATAAATTTGATGGATGTATGGCACCACTATTGTTTCTATGCTTGATTGATCTAGTGGTGGCATATGACATGTTTGTGAGTTTGTGAACCTAGTGTTGAATCTTTAGCACTTGCTCATGATGTGTATTTCAACATGGTCAAGATAACCCTTATTCTTATGAGGTGTGAAGAAGCTTGCCCTTGGTTCAAACCGAGATACATATTCTAGGCACGTGATTTGGATTTGGCCTTAGTTGATTGACTTGTTTCCTCTCATCTTATATACCCTTGTTGGTCATTGTTGACAAAGGGGGAGAAATACACAAAGAGGGAGGAATAAGTCACAAAGAGCAATGGAAGGGGATCAATTTTTATAATATGACCCAACCATGAGCACACAAATAGGGGGAGCAAGCTCATAGACTATTTGTTGCATTTGTATGTGCATACATGATGATATGGAGCATTGCAAGCTTAATTCAATATTCATGCTTGTTTGGTATATTGCTAGTATAGAACTTGACTGATGAAATGAAGTACTAGCATGCGTAGGTGATTTCTAGACATAGTGGTTTCTTGGTTCAAAGTACCTTGCTTATAATGTTGATCTCATGAGGTATTTTGAGTTTTGATGAATGTCTAGATTCCCATGGTGCTAAGGAAAGTTTATTATCGCACTCCGATTGGTATCACGCTTCAAAGGTCAATTCTATAAACCTTAGTACCATTTTGGTTGTGATAACTCTCCCACAAGTTCTATATATGCATATGTGCTTGAAAATCGACCAAACATTGGATGCACATATGTAAGGGGAGCTACCACTACCAAAACCGGAATTGAAATGCTTGTTCAACCCAAGATTCATGATCAAAATGTCTTGGACAAGCAATTCAATTTCATATTGAATTCAATTTCCATATCTTTGTGAGTGTTTGTGAAGGGTTGTCATCAATTACCAAAAAGGGGGAGATTGAAAGCTCCGGTTTGGTTTTGGTAATCAATGACACTCAATGTTGCTAATGCTTTGACTAAGTGTGGTTAGACACATAGCAACATGATGATGGAAGATGGAGCATGGAGATCATGGTGATGAACATGGTGGATAGTTTGCATGATCGAGCTCCGGAGATGGATGGAAAGGCCCATGGAGATCAAGGCAAAGGTATACTTGATAGGGCTTTCCAGTTTTAGTGATCAAGACACTTAGAGAGTGTGATCACATTTAGGATAGACAACCGACTATCAAGAGGGGAATCCACGGTTGACTCGCGGTCCAAAATGCCTCTAGATTCAACTTTGCATGATGCATGAGAGGCTAACTAGAGTGCTAACCCTTGCCGACATGTTCATGAGATGGTACGCTAACTCCGGTGCTTGAGATGTGATCTACACTGCTAGGAGTTGGCACCCGAGGCAAGAGGTTTGGACAACGGATCGACGACGGCGCGATAACGACGATCAAGCGACGAGATGACGCCCTGGACAACTGGCTGGACGCGCCTGGTGGGGCAGCGCCGGACGCGGCTGGTGGGCGGACGCCACCCGGGGAAGCCCGGCGGGGCGCGCGCGCGCCGGACGCGGTGGCATGATGGGCCGGACGCGCCCGTTATGCGTCGGACGCGACCCAGAATGCATCCCAGGCCGGCGGGTGCTGCGGACGCGTGGGCCGGACGCGCGGCAAACGGGCCGGACGCGTCCGGCGTTCGGTGGCGCCTAGCTGGCTGCTGGGCCGGGCCTTGTGCGCGCCGGACGCTGGGCCGTGGGCGTTCGGCGGTCGCCGGACTCAACGCAGAGCCACCCCACGACGCGAAGGAGCGCCGGATGTGCAAGATGGAAAGGCACCAGACGCAGGGTTTCGACGCCGGACGCGCTGACGTGGCTCGTTTCAAATGGCAACGGTCGGCCGCCAGTACACGCCGGACACGTCCGGCGGTGGGTAACTGGCGCGTCCGGCGCGTGTTCTTCAGCAGCCCGAGGACACCAACGGCTCTATTTTGTGCTTGGGCTATAAATAGAGTGGTGGTCGGTTTGGGGAGGCTCTCTTGGCCATTTCTTCTACTCCTGAGCATTCTTGAGCAAGAGACTCCCTCTCCCACTCATCTCTTTGATTCTTGATCATCTTGTGTGAGATTTGAGTGAGGAATCAAGTGCGTTGCATTGAGAGTTGCATCTAGAGGCATGTTGATGTCTATTAAGTGCAACTGAAATAAGGAGGGTTCCGCAAGCGCACAGAATATATCATCGTAGCATTTTAACTGGGAGTAATCCAGGTATCGTTATTTATAATTTTACCACTGGGAAGGGAATGCACTGGATAATGAGTGATGAGCAATGCACATGCGATAATGGAGAGCTTAACCTTGTACGTATCGATCATCTCATACGGGGTAAGTGTCACATAAAATATAGGAATGAATGATAAATGACATAAGATAAATGAGAGCATTTAGCCACATAAAATAATAGTAATAAGCCATCTCAACTTAGCACTCTAAGCTTATAACACTAGCATGGACTAGGACGATCTAGGGTGTAATCCTATGTTATTCTAACTACAAAGTCAAAGCATACAATGATTAGTGCAAGAACATCTAGCAATCATGGCGGGAAAAGGTTACATCTATGCATAGTGATATTACCGAGAAGACAAGAGACATAGCAATGACTTCAATGTAATAGGTTTGTTACGCTAGACCTATACTCGGGAGAAGGGCTACAAAGGACTCACAGGAATTGTCACTCCCGCGATCTACCTCACGATCCGGAATATAGGGTGCTGTCCTTGAGATAAATACGGTCTAGGCACCACGCCTACACAATATTTACCACTCACCCATCGATCTAATGAGCAAGCGCTATACGATCTTATGCATAAACATAATTCTAGTCCAACTATGCTAAACATATAATCAAAGTAAACTAAGAACAATATAATTGAGAACATAATCAAATAGAGCAAAGTCAAGTCGATATAATAGAATAGAACAAAGTACTACTCATAGTATCACGAACAATGATGAATATTACAAGAATGTAGAGGGGAATTACCAAGAACTCCGACAGATCCGGACTCCAAGCTAGGCTTGATTCCCTCTAGATCTATTCCTATGTAGCTATGCTACTAAACTATGGAGCTCTAATTGAGATGGTGGCTCGGCTTCTCGAATCCTCTCGGATGAATGAAGAGAGAATGAATTAGGGTTTCACCCGGGGGCGGGGGCTCGAATATATAGCCCCCTAGGATGAACCACGGCCCTCGGATCAAACCGACCTAAATGGACGATAATTATTCATCCTCAAAGGCGGTGGAGGCGGGATCCGCGAGACTCGACGCCATTGGTCGAGGTGGGGAGTCGGCCGACTCCCCCCAGGCGGCCGGCCCGGCTAGGCTGCCCGGTGGGGCCCGGCCTTCGGGGTCGCCTTACTCGGAGTCTTCTAGATTATACTTTTTCACCCGTTCGATCTTTATCTCTATGTAATCATGACATGTGGGCCTCCTTTGGTTCTCTTTCGATAACCCCCGAAATAGACAATCACCAAAACTCGTGGAATTAATCGGTGTAACCCCTATATCTAACAAGTGAACTCAAATTAGTCCTTTCTCTTGCTGCGTTGACGGTATAAAATTGATACTTAACGACCGTCAACAAACTCCCCCAAGCTTACCTTTTGCTCGTCCACGAGCAAAGATAGACTCGATGATGGATCGGGAGTTGCTTTGCAATGCTTTCACTCTTCACAAGTACACATGCGTTCAAACAAGAACTCTCCTCCGGATTAGAGTGAACTATCCTGACTCAAAACTTACTCATATTACCTTTCACCATGGGGCTTGTAACCGTCACTTGGGTCTTGAGTAGTTGAAAGATAGAACGGTCAAGTCAAGCGCCATGTTTTCTCGCTCTTTGATCAACTATTATCCCAGAGTTTTTGAAAAGTTTTGAAATAAAACTCATAGTTCCTTGTATGAACCTTTCAGGTCTCTCATTTGTGGTATTTACGGATCCTTTCTAAGGCATGAGTAGTGTATGCCTTCTCTCTTCTCTCGAGAATATGTGGTATTTATGGAACTAAGGCATAGTGGAAAGTGCCTTCTCTCTCTCACCCTACTTTCTAATAGGCTTATGTGGAGCTCATTGGTGGGGAGACACTCAAACTCACTTGCATATATTGCATAGTTAAGACATGGATCCAATAGGAACTAAAATAATAATAAAGTCATATGTGCATGTGAATGAGGAAATGGATGATAAGATGATGATAGGATGACGATAAGAAAATGATTATGAGGGGTGATCACTTGGTGAACATCTACTTCTACACTTGCTCCTTCGAGGATAACATGACTCCCTTTATTTGGAAACCTTGAAACTTCTTGAGTGGAAGGACTTGGCTACTCTTTCTTTTTCTTTCTTTCTTCTTTTCTCTTTTTTTTTCTTTTTCTTTTTTTTATAGAGCAACCAATCCTCGGAAACGAAACTTTAGCAACGGGAGTGTATAACTTGAAATGATAATGACTGGAGCTTGTATGTAGGCAAATAGAACGGCGATGATTATTTCTAGATGTTCACTCCCAGGATAGGAATAGTACCTTTCTGGATGAAGTGAAATGAATGGTGTATGTATATGTGGATGGATGGATGGATGGATGGATGGATGCGTACTCCCAGGGTAGGAGCAGCATAGGTGCGTACCTCCAGGGTAGAGATGGCACAATATGTGGTGGATATGGATCTATATGTGGGTGGTACTTCTAGGAACAGAAGTAGCACAAAATGAATGTAGCAGATATAAAATGGGAGCATGCTTCTGAGGACAGAAGTAGCATAGATCAATGGATGGAGAGCACATAGTATTGACTTTAACTGCATGACTGATTCCTTATGGGTCCACAGCATAACCACACTCAATGCCTATAAAGTCTACACTCAAACCTACAATATGATCTATATAAACAGATGGGGTTTTCCTAATCTAGTAAGCATGAATATATGGCTGTGGTAGGAATTTTCAACTCTCATCATAAAGGAACTCATCATGCAGGAATTTAATATTTTCAAAGATAAATTCTCCAGAACTCTAGTATCTCTTGGAACAAGATGGACAGCAGCTCAAAACCTTCCCATATCATACCCGTCAACCACCTAGACTTAGATCAAGTATTTGCTACCCACAAGTTTTAGGTTCAGGGCAAATCTCAAGTCTAAACAGTTGTGTCCAAAACTCGGGAGAGTGCAAGGTTGAAAACTAGGTACTTGAAAGGAATTATGGCAGAGCAACTATTCATCATCTCCATGTAGAGTTTATTCTAGGGGATAACTTTTAAGGCAGTTGCAAAAGCTCTCCAAAAGTAGAAAAGAATAAATAAGGAAATCTTTACGGGTTTCTATGGTTATGCATCTTTTTTAGTTGTTTTAACAAAGCATACTTTAACAAGGCATAAACAGATAAGTTGGAAACACTTAGCTTGGTACACGGGGATGCTCTCCCCAAAGGCTGGATGTTGACATAGTCTGGCGATGTTGCGACGGGCAATGAAGACGTTCTAGTTCTCCGGGAGTGTTGTTGAAAGTTCTTTGTTGGAGACGGCATTCAATTGTCGCGGCGGCACTCCGACGAGGGGCTGGATGTCCTTACGCTGTTAGCTCTTCATGATCCTTGATGTTGTGTGAAGCTCAAATAGATAACAAAGCTTGTGGGCTGATTAAGTGTTAGTGATAAAACCTCTAGGCCTTGGTTGTCTAGAACTTTCTTAACTTAGACTTGTTCTAACGGGATCACAAGAAATATTTTTATCTTTTTATTATTTAAGGAATACGAGACGGGGAAAGATAAATATCTTTGAGAAATTATTTTTGTGCCACCACGGTGAATGATTATCCACATGGGGCTTAACAATTTTACGGATGCAAATGCACAACATCTTTATTTTCTTTTCTAATGCGAGAGATAAAAGAGTAAAGATGCAACAAGGATGCAAGTAGGAAAATAAATATGCTAAGGTAAAATTACAATGCTGAAAAGTAATTGCTGATAAATACCAAGTTACCTCTTGGCGCGGCGTTCGGTGGTTTTAAGTCCTCCGAACGGGACTTGTCAAGTTCGCTTACTTTTCAAGGGGTGCATTGGTCAGCGCCTCGATGATGTCGCCTCTTGTGTAGGAATTGATTCGATTTTGCTTTCACCTTCCACACCTTCTTTGTTGGAGAGGATGACCTTGAGGAGGAAGCTTCTTGGACCACTTGTTTCTCTTCTATTGGTAGTACCTCTTCTTCTTCTATAATGTTCTTCTCTTCTGGGTACCGATCTTCATATCTAGACACTTCTCCCTCATAGTCAGCCCATCCATCTGTAGTGATGTTCTTCTTGTTCTGGCGACATTCCTTGCTCTGTTCTTCTTGGGTTCTTCAGTGATTATATAATTATTGTTGAAGTAGCGGCGTACCTTCTTAGTGGGAAAGTGGAAGTGAATCTCTCATGTCCCAATATAGATGATAGCTTTGGTGGTGTTCAGGAATGGTCTTCCTAGGATGATTGGAGGATCGTAGTCATCTCCCATATCGATGACTAGGAAGTCGGTAGGGACATAATGGTCATCTATCTGGATGAGGACATCCTTCACTTCTCCTTCGACGACGAAATGTACGATCGCCATCTGCGATTTGTGCATAGGTGGGCTCCAAAGGCATAGTGCCATATAGATACTCATAGGTTACCTTGGCCATAATGTTGACACCCGATCCGGTGTCACGAGATAGCTTTATTGAAAGAGCTTTGTTGATGGAGCATTGAATGGTTGGGACACCTGGGTCATCCTTCTTGATCGACGTGGGGACTGAGTAAGTGGTCATGCTCCTGTGGACTGCGGTGACCATCCTCACTTGTCTCCGTCTTCTTGGTCTTCTTATCTTTGTTCTTGCTCTTCTTAGCTGGATTCTTCTTCTTCTCTTCGTTTCGTTGATGAGGGTGTCTTTGGGAGCTGCAGCACTGCTGTTCTTGAAGAAGAAGGTTTCTCTCTTGCCCTTGATGTTGAAGATGATCTTGGAAGTGTTGGCATACATGATGGCTCCAGCGGTGTTCAAGAATGGTCGTCCCAAAATGACGGGGGACCTTTCATCCTTTGCACTGTATCCACTACCACGAAGTCTGCTGGAACATACGAGTTGCCTACTCGTACACATATATCTTCTAGTACTCCCAAAGGGACACGGAGTGGCGATCGCAAGTTTGTAAGCACATAGTTGTGTATGTTAAGGGGCATCTGAATAGCTTCTCATATATCACTCTTGGCATGATGTTGATGCTTGCACCGAAGTCACAGATTGCCTCATTAAAGTTAGTACTTCCAATGGAGATCGGAATGACTGGTCTCCCTGGATCGCCCTTCTTGATTGGCAGAGTTGAGTCTATCCATGACCCCTTCGATGGATCACTCCGGCTATCTTCTACATTGAATATATCAACAAGATTTGCAGTCTCGAGCTCTTCGGGTTGTCCTGCCAGTTTACCTTGGCCAGTGGAGGGAGCAAGGTTGACAAGCTGTTGTACCTGCGACTCAAGTATTTTGTTGAAGCTGAGCTGACTCTTGTTGGCATTGGAAAAGCCATCCATTCTGTTGCTGAGTGTCTCTAGGACCTTGTCATTTGATGTCAGCTTCTTGGACAGATTGTCCATCATCTTGCCTTGGTTCAGCACTAACTCTCTCAAAGGCGGCTGGTTGTAATTATTGTAGGAGGAGTTGTTACCTTGATAGTTGCCTGAATAATTGCCTGAGTAGTTAGGCCTCTGTTGTTGATTCCAACCTTGATTCTGCTGAGGACGATAGTAATTATTGTTGTTGTTGTTGTTGAGGTAGTTCACGTCCTCCTTTAGCTCGGGCGGTTAGCACTTTGTGTGCCCGGTCTCTCCACACTCTTCACATGTCATGCGAGCATCATGTATATGCATGACTTCTTTCTTCTCGTGGCTCTCTCATCGAGCCTCTTCATTACGAGATCCATTTTGGCCCGAACAAAGCATGTCTACCTCCTTCACTGGTGCATTCCTCCACCTCTCTTGCGGGTCTGCGTTCTTTCTTCACTCCAACCTTGGTTGGATGCCATCTTCTCCACAAGAGCTGTGGCCTGAGGAATAGTGAGTGATAAGAATGCACCTCCAGCAGCAGCATCCATCGTCTCACGTGTGCTGTTGCTGAGTCCATGGTAGAATGTCTGCATAAGCAGCCAATTCTCCATGCCATGATGAGGACACTCGAGGATGTATTCTTGAAAGCGCTCCCCAAGAGTGAGAATGGGAAGAGGCGAAGTAGTATAGCATCTCTGGGGACATCCTTGATAGTGAATGTGCTACAAATCTCCAGGAAGTGTTGGAGATGAGCACTAGCATCTTCATGGGCCTTCCCACGAGGCGGCTTGCTTGCACCATGTTGATTAGCGTAGGCTTGAGTTCAAAAGCTCCTTCGATGTCCGCAGCTGGTCCAGTACGAATGTTGTCCGTAGTGGGAGCCGAGAACTCGCGGAGTGACTTGTTTGCCATGGCTTCAAATGCTGGTGTCAAGTCTCGAACGAAAGGTCGACTTTACGCTCCGACAAACTTCCAAGTTGAGTTGATGATGATGATTTAGTGGTCTTCTTCAACTTGCTTACGGCCTTCTTTGAATAAAGCTTACGGATCGTCAATATAATTATCGGGAAGAATTGCCTTTTTCATACATTACCCCTACATAAGATATAAAATAGATGAAAGACAAGGGTAAATTTGTATGAGTAGAGAATGGTGACAAGTGCTCAATCTCATTATGCGGTGCAATGCTGCTCATTATCCATTGGCTTTCAACCTTCCCCGGCAACGGCGCCAAAAATGCTTGTTGATGTCTATTAAGTGCAATTTGAAATAAGGAGGGTTCCGCAAGCGCACGAATATATCATCGTAGCATTTTAACCGGGAGTAATCCGAGGTATCGTTATTTATAATTTTACCCTTTGGGAAGGGAATGCCTTTGGATAATGAGTGATGAGCAATGCACATGCGATAATGGAGAGCTTAACCTTGTATGCGTATCGATCATCTCATACGGGGTAAGTGTCACATAAAATATAGGAATGAATGATAAATGACATAAGATAAATGAGAGCATTTAGCCACATAAAATAATAGTAATAAGCCATCTCAACTTAGCACTCTAAGCTTATAACACTAGCATGGACTAGGACGATCTAGGGTGTAATCCTATGTTATTCTAACTACAAAGTCAAAGCATACAATGATTAGTGCAAGAACATCTAGCAATCATGGCGGGAAAAGGTTACATCTATGCATAGTGATATTACCGGAGAAGACAAGAGACATAGCAATGACTTCAATGTAATAGGTTTGTTCGCTAGACCTATACTCGGGAGAAGGGCTACAAAGGACTCAACAGATTTGTCACTCCGCGATCTACCTCACGATCCGGAATATAGGGTGCAATCGCGAGATAAATACGGTCTAGGCACCACGCCTACACAATATTTACCACTCACCCATCGATCTAATGAGCAAGCGCTATACGATCCTATGCATAAACATAATTCTAGTCCAACTATGCTAAACATATAATCAAAGTAAACTAAGAACAATATAATTGAGAACATAATCAAATAGAGCAAAGTCAAGTCGATATAATAGAATAGAACAAAGTACTACTCATAGTATCACGAACAATGATGAATATTACAAGAATGTAGAGGAGAATTACCAAGAACTCCGACAGATCCGGACTCCAAGCTAGGCTTGATTCCCTCTAGATCTATTCCTATGTAGCTATGCTACTAAACTATGGAGCTCTAATTGAGATGGTGGCTCTGGCTTCTCTGAATCCTCTCAGATGAATGAAGAGAGAATGAATTAGGGTTTCACCCAGGGGCCAGGGGCTCTGAATATATAGCCCCCTAGGATGAACCACAGCCCTCGGATCAAACCGACCTAAATGGACGATAATTATTCATCCTCAAAGGCGGTGGAGGCAGGATCCGCGAGACTCGACGCCATTGGTCGAGGTGGGGAGTCGGCCGACTCCCCCCCTTGGGCGGCCGACTGGCTAGGCTGCCAGGTGGGGCCCAGCCTTCAGGGGTCACCTTCTGGAGTCTTCTAGATTATACTTTTTCACCCGTTCGATCTTTATCTCTATGTAATCATGACATGTGGGCCTCCTTTGGTTCTCTTTCGATAACCCCCGCGAGAAATAGACAATCACCAAAACTCGTGGAATTCTGTCAGTGTAACCCCTATATCTAACAAGTGAACTCAAATTAGTCCTTTCTCTTGCTGCGTTGACGGTATAAAATTGATACTTAACGACCGTCAACAAGGCACTTGTTCGTCGAGTGGACTGCGGATTCTTGTTACTCTTCGGTGATTCCCGTCACCGTAGACGGTTTGGAGTAGCGGGTGGTGGTGAGCTCGACTTGGTGATTGTTCGAGGCCACACCGGGCATTTGTGAGGGGTTCTTGGTCCTTCCCCACGGGAGATTCGCGAAAGGATACTCTAGTGGATTGCGCGTGGCTTGCGGATCCTTGTCTTGTGTGGAGATTGCGGCTCCCCGTCGGGGTCTTTGGCATCGAGCCAATTGATCGGGCAACTCACCAAGCAAGTGTATCGCTACAACGAGGAGTAGCTTGCCGGGAAGCAAGTGAACCTCGATAAAAAATCATTGTGTTGATTTGTGATTGCCGAGGCTTCGTCCTCCGTCGTCTTGTGCTTGAGCTTGTGTAGGTGATTGGTTTCTACACCGGTGATTGGCCATCTTCTTCTCTACGCGGCGGTATAAACCTTCATTCCCTTTTTACATTTCCACAAAGTAGAATTGCTTGTGGTGGTCGCCCGCAACCATCTTCGTGTAGCTTAATTGCGGTGGTTAGAATAGCTTGTTCGGTCGCCCGTGAACCGTCATTGTGTAGCTTAATCACGGTGGTTGATGTGCTATTGATTTGAGTAGCCTTGCATTGTGTAGGACGGCTTGCATAGACTAGTCGAAGCTTTAGCTTTGCACATTTGCCGCCTTGCTATCTAACTTGTGATTTAGAGTCATTGCAAGAATTTTATTAGGCTATTCACCCCCCCTCTAGCCGTTGTGACCTTTCACCGTCGTAAACCAAAAATAAATTGACACCAAGGAGTATGCAAGGTTTGTGTAGTGGGTTGGCTTGACTCATTTACAGAAAAGCTTAAGTGATCACATGCTTATATGGATATGCCGTTTCATGTTATTAGCAGCAGGTTTATGGCTATAGCCTGATTAAGCTAGGTTAGCACCTATACTAATAGTAATCACTTGAGTATTTATAGCAATCAATAGTAACCATATCAAGTTTGGCATGTCCAACATCATCCATATAACCATCCTTTTTGTTCAAGTAGTATTACTACGATGCCGGTGCTCAAGTCAAGTGCTCACTGTCCAGGAGCGATGGTGTTGACACCTCTAACACCACCTAAGCTAGGTTGTCATCTCCAGCATGGTGCTAGAGGTGCTGTATTAAAAAATACAAATGCTCCTCTAGAATGAATATGAAATCCGTAAGCGTACAGATAATACCGATGTAGCATTTTAACCAGGAGTAATCCAGGTATCGTTATTTATATTTTTACCACTGGAAAGGGAGTGCTAAGGATAATGAGCAATGAGCATCACTGCATGTGGTAATGGAGAGTATAACCATGTCTTTATCTATCTTCTCATACAGGGTAAGTGTCATAAGATAAATAGTATATATAAATACTAAAGAATAACTCATAAGCACATAGCCACATAATAAAAGATAAACATCTCAATAGATTACTCTAAGCTTATAGCACTAGCATGAATTAGGACAAACTACGATAATTCCTAAGTTATTCTAACTGTAAGGTCAAAGCATACGATGATTAGTGCAATTACACTTGGCAATCATAGCAAGAGAAGGTTATATCTACGCATAGTGATATTACGAAGAAAGATGAAAAACATAGCAACCACTTCTCTGTAATAGTTGTGTTCTGCCTGCCCTATACTCGAGAGGTGGAGTACTAATGACTCAACAGGACTATCACTCCCGTGATCTACCACACAGTCCGGAATATAGGGTGCAATCGCAGGAAAATATGGTATAGGCACCATGCCTACACAATATTTACCACTCACCCATCGATCTAATAAGCGAGCGCTATACGATCCTATACTTGAATATAATTCTAATCTAACTATGCCAAGCATATAATCAAAGTAGACTAAGAATAATATAATTGAGAACATAATCTAATAGAGCAAAGTCATATCCAATATGATAGAATAGACTAAATTCATATTCATACAAATGATGAACTAGATGAATAATACAAGAACAAATACAAAAGTAGGAGAGAATTACCAAGAATCCTCTTGACAGATCCAGAATCCAAGCAATGCTTGCCTCCTAGGTCTAATCCTATGTAGCTATGCTACTAAACTATAGAGATCTAATTGAGATGGTGGCTCTAGGGCTTCTCAGAGGAATGCTCTGTATCTTGGAATGAATTTGCTAATGAATTCCGGTTTCTCCTGGGGCCAGGGGGATCTGCTTATATAGCCCTCTAGGAAGCACCACAGCTCTTGGATCAAACCAACCTTGATGGATGATTATTATTGATCCTCAAAGGCGGTGGAGGCATGATCCGCGAGGTCGGCCCTGAATGGCCACCTAGGGTGGGCGGCCGCCTGGGGGGTGGGGCGCCCGCCCCCTGCCACAGTGATAGGTGGGTCCTACCTCCCAGGGGATTGCTTCTCGTGTCTTCTAGATTATTCTTTTTATATATGTAGCCCTTTTCTCTCTACGTAAATATGACATGTGGGCCTCCTTTGGTTGTTTCCTAATAACCCTCTGCAGAAATAGACATTCACCAAAACTCGTGGAATTCTGTTAGCGTAACCCCTATATCTAGCTAGTAATTATATTTTAGGTTCTTTATCATGCTATGTTGATGGTTAAAAATGACACTAGTCAACCATCAACAAACTCCCCCAAGCTTACCTTTTGCTCATCCCTGAGCAAAGATAGTCTCAGTGATGGATCAGGGGTTGCTACAATGCTTTCACGCCTTTCAGGTACACATGCGTTCAAACTAGAATTCTTCTCCAGATTAGAATGAACTATTCTGATAAAAAACTTACACATATTACCTTCCACCATGGGGCTTGTAGCTGTCACTTGGGCCTTGAGTAGTTGAAAGACAGAACGGTCAAGTCAAGCACCATGTTTCAAGTTCTTTGATCAAATATTATTCCGAAGTTTTGCACAATTTTCAAAATAAAACTCAGAGATTCCTATGTATGACCCTTTCAAGTCTCTCCTTTGTGGTATTTCTGGATCCTCTCCAAGGCATTTATAGTCTATGCCTTTTCTCTCCTCTCAAGATATGTGGTATTTTGATATTTTAAGCATAGTAACATTGCCTTCTCTCTCTCACCCTATTTCTAATAGGCTTATGTGGAGCTCATAGGTGGGGAGATAGCGAATACATACTTGCAAACATTTATTGCACAGCCAAACCACGGATCCAGAGAAACGAGTAATACAGTCAAATCAAGATATGCATGTGTATAGGCTGTATGATAGGCGTTGGATAAATAGTATATGGGATAGGAGTGGTGATGTAGGGGTAAAGGAATGGTGATGGTGAATACTTAGCTCCTTTGAGAAACTTTTTTCTCATACCTCTCTTGAAAACTTGAAGATTTTTGGGGAGAACTTGGGCTGCTCAATGGATCTTTCTCTTCTCTCTCTTTCTCTTTTTTTAGAGTGGGATATTTTTCCTCTTTTTATTTCTTTTTCTTCTCTTCTTCTTTTTTTAGAGAGCACCCAAGCTTCTCTTGGCTGATAATAACAAGAGGTATCATAACTAGATATTCAGAGCTTTTATTGGCTAGCAAGGGATAAATATGAATGATAGGAATGTCTTTGGGTAGTTCACTACCAATGTAAGAGTAGAACTATTTTCTGGGTGGATCTAGGTGGGATATATATGGATTCGTACTTCCAGAATAGAACCAGAATATATGGGTGGAGGGTGTATGTGGATGCGTACTCCCAGGGTAGAAGTAGCATATATGGGTGGAGAATATGTGGATCTTGATTTTAACCGCATGACCAGTTCCTAAGGGTCGACACAGGTTGACCACACTCAATGCTTACGAGCAGTAAATATAAATGTAGGGCTTCCTAATCTAGCAAGCATGTATATGGCTGTGGTAGGAATTTTAAACTCTCGTCATACAGGAACTCATCATGTAGTAAGTTAATTTTTCAAAGATAAATTCTCGGAACTCTAGTATCTCTAGGAATATGATAAACAGTAGCTCAAAACCTTTCCATATCATATCTGTCAACTAACTAGACTTAGATCAAGCATTCGCTACCCACAAGATCAGGTTTAGAGCAAATCTTAAATCAAAACCATTGTATCTAAAACTCGGGAGAATTCGAGGTTGAAAACTAGGTACTTGAAAGGAATTACGGCAGAGCAACTAATCACCATTTTTATATAAGAGTTTATTCTAGGGTTTCATTTTAGCAAGATAAAAACTTAGCACACTCTCCTTTATTTATTTAGCAAACTTAAAGATCACATAGAAACATATAAATGTGGGGAAAACATGTATTGGGTTTTCTACGGGTTATGCATCTTTTTATCAAAGCAAAAATAAATAAGTGAATAGATAGGTGAGGAAATACGTAGCTGGATATAGGGGGGTGCTCTCCCCCAAGCTGGATATTGACATAGTCTTGCTTGATGAAACTGGCAGACAGTGAAGGTGTACTCCCCTTATCAGAGTGCTTATGATGATGACTATTGAGACAGCACTCCGGCAGGGGATAAAGCATCCTTTCGTCTCTTAGTTTCTCTTGATCCTTCGAATTCTGTGAAGCTCAAATAGACAACAAAGCTTGTGAAACTTGATTAAGTGTTAGTGACAAACCTCTAAGCCTTAGATATCTAGAACCTTTTAACATATGAATCTTTCTAGCGGGATCTTCAAAATAATCTTTTCATGTTTTATACTATGCAAGGAATTATAAAGAACGATGCATGCTTCTTTATTTTTATTTTTACGCCACCACGGCAACTAGACTTATGGGTTTTATGCCACCAATTTATTTGCATGGGGCTTAGTAGTTTTAGAATGCAATGCACAATGTATTTATTTTCTTTTTCTATGCGGGAATAAAATGTAACATGCAATTAAGGAAAGTAAACATGATACAAAAAATTAAATGCTGAAAGGGAAATATTGATAACTACCAAGTTATCTCTTGGTGTGGTGTTGGGTGATTTTAAGTCCTCCGAACAGGACCTCTTGTCTATTCACTCCTTCTGAGGCACCTTGAGTGATACCTCCTTCTGATCCTCTTCTTGTGTTGAATCTAAAACTGATTTTACCTTTACTTTCCATACCTGTTTTGTTGGTGAGGTCGATTTTGAGGGGGGAAGCTTGCTCTTCTGTCTTCTCTTGAGTGACTGGTTCACTCTCTATTGGTGGTATAGCTTCCTCCTCTAGAGATGCACTGTCTTCGAGGAATAGATCTTCGTGTCTTGTTACTCTTCCTTCATAGTTAGCCCAGCCCTCCATAGCTGGCTGGTTCTTATGGGTATGGGTACGATGCCTTCTCCTTGATCTGTTCTTCTTGGGTTCTTCAAAAATTATATAATTATTATAGCGGCGTACCTTCTACGAGGAAAATTAGAAATGCACTTCTCTGTCCGGATGTAGATGATGGCCTTGGTGGTGCTTAGGAATGGTCTTCCTAGGATGATTGGTGGATCGTACTCATCTTCTCCCATGTCGACGACTAAGAAGTCAGTCGGGCTGAAGTTGTCATCAATCGTATGGGGACGTCCTTCACTAGCCCTTCCATGAACCGAAATGTTTGGTCCGTCATCTGCAGCTGCGCATATGTAGGTTCCAAGGGCATAGTACGATATAGATATTCATAAGTTACCTTGGCCATTATATTGGCCTTTGATGCGGGTGTCACGGAGAACGGCTTTTACGAAAGGGGCTTCTGTTGATGGTGCATTCAATGGTTGAGACACCTGGGTCGTCTTTCTTAATTAGGTACGGGGACTTGAGCTGACAATCATGCTCTCTATGGACTGTGTTGATCATGCTTACTGTCTCCATCTGCTATGACTTCTTATTCCTGTTTCCGTTCTTGTTCTTCCGATTGTTCTTCTTCTTTGGCTCGTAGGCATGTTGTGGATGTACAGGGAACTGTAGCACTCTGTTCTTGAAGAAGAAGGTCTCTCTCTTACCTTTGATGTTGAAGTAGATCTTGGCAGTGTTGGCATACATGATGGCTCCAGCGGTGTTTAAGAATGGTCGTCCCAAAATGATGGGCGACCTTTTATCACCACCTTTCTCTATGACCACAAAGTCTGCAGGAACGTACGAGCTGCTTACTCATACACAGATGTCTTCTAGAATCCCTTTGGTGTAACAGAGTGACTGGTCTGCAAGCTACAAGCACGTACAATAAAGGATAATTGAACATTTTATCATAGATCACCTTAGGCATGATGTTGACGCTTGCACGGAAGTCACAGATGGCTTCGTTGAAGTTCATGCTTCCAATGGAGATCGGAATGACCGATCTCCCTGGATCACCTTTCTTAATCGGTAGAGTCTCATCATTCCACCCTCTTGAGATAGGGTCACTCCAGTAGCTTCTTGCATTGAATATGTCTACAAGATTTGTAGTTTCTAGATCTTCTGGTTGTCCCGAGAATCTTCCCATGGTTAGCAGGAGGGACAACATTTGCAAGCTGTTGCAAGCGAGACTCTAGCATCTTATTAAAGCTAAGCTAGTTTTTAATGGTAGTAGAGAAGTTATCCATCCTATTATTAATCATTTCTAGCATTTTACCATTTGATGCTAACTTCTTAGATAGGTTATCCATTAACTTTCCTTGATTAAGCACTAACTCTCTCAAAGGCGGTGATTAAAATTATTATAAGAGTTATTACCTTGATAATTACTTGAGTAGTTACGAGTAGTTAGGCCTTTGCTATTGGTTGTTGTTGTCACAGATAATCATCATATAATTATCTGTTGAGGACAATAATAGTTGTTGTTGTTGTTGTTATTGAGGTAGTTCACATCCTCTTGTAGCTCTGGGCAATTACTGTTTGAATGCCCAGTGTCTCCACACTCTTCACAAGTCATGCGAGAATCATGGATATGCATGACTTCATTCTTCTTGCTGGCTCTCTCATCGAGCCTCTTCATAAGTAGGTCCATCTTGGAAGATAGCATGTCTACCTCCTTCGGCTGATGCATACCACCACCTCTCTTGTGGGCTTGAGTTCTCTCCTCGTTCCAACCTTGGTTGGATGCCATCTTTTCCACAAGAGCTATGGCTTGAGCAATTGTAAGTGATAAGAATGCTCCTCCAGTGGCAGCATCCATAGTCTCACGGGTGCTATTGGTGAGCCCATGATAGAAGGTCTGCATGAGTAGCCAATTCTCCATTACATGATGAGGACATTCTAGGATGTAATCTTGTAAGTGCTCCCATGCTTCTGGGACTGACTCATCATGTTGTTGCTGAAAACTTGATATCTTCCCTCGAAGAGCATTTGTTTTTCCCATGGGAAAGAACTTTGCCAGGAAATTGGTGGAGTAGAGTGTCCATGTAGTATTCTTCTCCTTAGTTGCATAGAACCACTGCTTTGCTCTCCCCAAGAGTGAGAATGGGAAGAAGCGAAGTAGTATGTCATCTCTGGGGACATCCTTGATGGTGAAGGTCTTTTGCAAATCTCCGGGAAGTCTTTGGAGATGAGCACTAGCATCTTCATGTGCCTTCCCACAAAACTAGCTAGCTTGCACCATGTTGATTAGCGCTGGCTTGAGCTCGAATGACTTCTCAATGTCCGCAGCAGGTCCAGTATGGATGTTGTCCATAGTTGGAGCTGAGAACTCGTGGAGTGACTTGTTGGCCATGGCGTCGAACTCTGGTGTTAAGCTTTGAAATATGTTTGGTTGATCTTCTGACTCAGAAGGTGGAGCTATAAGCTGAGATGATGATGATGCTTCTGTTGTTTGAACTTTCTTTAGCTTGGCTCTTGTCCTTCTGATCAATGCTTTGGATTGTCGATGAAATTATCACGGAAGGTCAAACTTTGCTCATACATTACCCATATTGTATATGATATATAAATAGACAAAAGACAAGGGTAAGGTTTGTATGAGTAGAGAAGGATGATGGTTTCTCAATCTCATTAGTGGATGCAAGTGATGGCTCATTATCCTTTGAATAGCAATTCAACCTTCCCCGGCAATGGCGCCAAAAATGCTTACTGACACCTCTAACACCACCTAAGCTAGGTTGTCATCCCCAGCATCACGCCAGAGCTGCTGGTATTAAAAAAATGCAAATGCTCCTCTAGAATGAATATGAAATCCGCAAGCGGACAGATAATACCGATTAGCATTTTAACTGGGAGTAATCCAGGTATTGTTATTTATATTTTTACCACTAGAAAGGGAGTGCTAATGGAGAGTATAACCATGTCTTTATCTATCTTCTCATATAGGGTAAGTGTCACAAGATAAATAGTATATATAAATAACAAAAAATAACTGATAAGCACATAGCCACATAATAAAAGATAAACATCTCAATAGATTACTCTAAGCTTATAGCACTAGCATGGATTAGGACGAACTACAAAGATAATTCCTAAGTTATTCTAACTATAAGGTCAAAGCATACGATGATTAGTGCAATTACATTTGACAACCATAGCAAGAGAAGATTATATCTACGCATAGTGATATTACGAAGGAAGATGAAGAACATAGCAATCACTTCCCTGTAATAGTTGTGTTCTGCCTACCCTATACTCAGGAGGTGGACTACGAATGACTCAACAGGACTATCACTCCCGCAATCTACCACACAGTCCGGAATATAGGGTGCAATCGTAGAAAAATACGGTATAGGCACCACACCTACACAATATTTACCACTCACCCATCGATCTAATGAGCGAGCACTATACGATCCTATACTTGAATATAATTCTAATCTAACTATGCCAAGCATATAATCAAAGTAGACTAGGAACAATATAATTAAGAACATAATCAAATAGAGCAAAGTCATATCCAATATGATAGAATAGACTAAAGTTATTCATACAAATAATGAACTAGATGAATAATACAAGAACGAATATAAAAGTAGGAGAGAATTACCAAGAATCCTCTTGACAGATCCAAAATCTAAGCAATGCTGTCCTCCTTCTAGTTCTAATCCTATGTAGCTATGCTACTAAACTATAGAGATCTAATTGAGATGGTGGCTCTGGGGCTTCTCAGAGGAATGCTCTGTATCTTGGAATGAATTTGCTAATGAATTTCGGTTTCTCCTATGGCCAGGGGCTCTGCTTATATAGCCCTCTAGGAAGCACCATAGCCCTTGGATCAAACCGACCTTGATGGATGATTATTATTGATCCTCAAAGACGGTGGAGGCATGATCCACGAGGTCAGCCCTGATTGGCCACCTGGGGTGGGCGGCCGCCCAGGGGGGTGGGGCGCCCGCCCCTGTCACAGTGACGGTGGGTCCCACCTCCCAGGGGATTGCTTTCCGTGTCTTCTAGATTATTCTTTTTATATATGTAGCCCTTTTTTCTCTACGTAAATATGACATGTGGGCCTCCTTTGGTTGTTTCCTGATAACCTCCTACAGAACTAGACATTCACCAAAACTTGAGGAATTCTGTTAGCGTAACCCCTATATCTAGCTAGTAATTATGTTTTAGGTCCTTTCTCATGCTATGTTGACGGTTAAAAATGACACTTATCTACCGTCAACAGATGGCAATTATAATCAATTTACTAACCAGTTGGCGAAGTATTCCCCACACAAACTAGGCATGCTTAGCAAAGGCAGCCTTAGTCACTATTGGCCTATTCGGATAGAATGACCGGGATCAACGGGAACCATCGTACCTAGGGCCTGCCCGGCTGCATACTAGCCGGACGCCGACCTTAGGCTTACTCTCCACCCCCCTGTGGCCCTCTGACACTAACTCTAGTATGATACGTTCAGCTAGGCCAAAACCCGGCCCATACAGGGCTTAAGGCTTCGTGGTCGGATGACCATGCCCTTCCTGCTAAATATGGGGCATGCGTTCAACATGACAAGAGGATCGATACAACGTTGGTCCTTAATCGACATAGATGGAGTTATGATCCAAAACCCCATAAAACTCTGCCCAGTCTCAATTTATCTGACATCATGGTTATATCCAACATTTCCATTTTGAGCCAATATAGATCTGGTAACCACCTATATCTCGTGGGTAACAGGAAATCACCCGACTTCTACCGATCTAATTAAACAGGGCTAAGAATTTATCTCAATCCTACATGTAGTCAGGTGAAGGATGTATCCAGGTAGACAAGGAATGTAAAGATATGCACCAGCGGTTCCAATCAACTCCTATAACTTAATGCATCAAAACATATAAAAGGATACAATATTAATTTTGCAAACCTTAGGAGAGAATGCTCCGGGGCTTGTCTTCCTCTGATGACGAGGGTGAAGCTCCAGGCACTCGATCACTCCACGTCTGGTTCCTTATTCTTGATCACCTCTGGTGCGGAAGCTTTCCTTTTGGGACTCCTCTTCTGGGTCCCCGCTTCACGTAATGTTCTGTTCTCCTAGCGATCCTGTATGATGCATATGCACGTATGAATACTAGGAATGCACATGGTATGACAGCGGGATGTGATGATGATGAATGCTTGCATATCCTTTCTACAAGGTAGTCAACATCATCCGAGAACATGTACTATAAGTACACATATTCTACAGCATTCTCTACTAAAAACAATGCAAGCCTATCTAGGAAACCTTCTTTCTGCTTATCGCCAGCAAACAGGTCAGTAAAGCACTAACCATCTTACTATCACTAGCAAACAAGCCAGTAAAACCAAAGACCTTTACTCGTAAGCCAAATTATGCTAACACTCTCATCGCGCTTTGGTCACTACTCACTACAGCTCTATTCAAATCACTATAAGTCAATGTGCCAACTAGACCTACACAAGGTAGCATGTAATCAAACCAAGTACAACCTACTTATGGTCAACAAACAAGCTAATTAATGCCACAAGTCATCATCTAGGGTTTACCAAGATACAACATGTGGGGAACCTTGGCTATGCATACACATATACACCACTAAGTATAACACATATAGCATACTGGGAGTGGATTATCATAAAGCAAGGTATCCTAAACGTCAAACTAAAACTAACAACAACATTAACAAATTGTACACTCCACAAAGGCATAGAAAAGTATCGAGAATGACATGACACTATAAGGCAAAGCATAAGTAAAGCATTTATATAGATAGGGTATAACTGCAACAACTATTTTCACTCCATAGAAAAATCTATAAAAACTACAGTGGATAACAAATGTCAAACCTAGCCTACCAACCAAATTTCATCCCATTTGGATAAGCCTACTAACCTACACAAAAATAACAAGACAACACAATTAAATGAACCTAAAAATAGTTTGTATTATCAAGTATGCTAAACTTTAGGTTTCATCACATCAATAGCTACCTTATAACATACAAGTAGCCTACAAAATTTATCAACCCCAAACTAGGTCTATATAATTCATTTATGAATTATTCCAATAATAGCCACTTAATCCCACTTGAACTACAACTTCATCTTTTTACACAGCAAGCATAAATGATATATTTTTTATAGTTAGAGCATGGCAACACATGATTAACCCAATAAGAATCACATTTTTCTAGCCTTCCTATGTTTAGTTATGCATTTTCAAAGATATCAATCATTTAATGTAAATAAATCAACTTAAATAAAACTATACAGAAAAGTACTTCAAACATAGCATAGTACTCTTCATAACAAACCCAGTGCAACTTGAACCATCCAATTTGGAGCAATATTGAGCGAGTTATGAATTTTCAAAGCTTTACACAAAAATCTGAAAATGTATTTTCCTAAAAATCGAAACCCCCGCTAAACGTACCCAGATCTGCACCCAAGGTTACGCCTAAACACTATGCGTACCCCGTGGATCACCCCCAGACCCGGTCTCCCCGAGTGACTGCCACGCTAGGCCCGCGGGTCAATGGGCCCCACCCGTGAGCGGCCCGGAGGCAGGGGACACCGTTGACCGACGGCTTCCCGCCGACGACGAGGTCTGCCGGTGACCCCGTTACCACCATCGGGCTCCCTCTGACAGCGCGAACACGGCAATCTAGAACATGGAGCCATTTGTCCATCGACGCAAGCTCGCCGGCATCCATGGCAGATGGTGGCGGCGGCGCTACACAGGGCCGACGAGCTAGGCCACGGTGGCGCACGGTGAGAGGCGCTTCGGTCTCACGAAGAAGAGGCGAAGCCGTTGCGCAAGAAAAGGAGGGCAAAGGAGAAGAGGCCCGAGGTGGTCCGTGGAGGCCGGTGAACGGCGGTGCTCCGGCGAAGGAAAGGCGACACGATTGGGGCCCATAACATCGTCGATCCAGCGGAGAAGAGGCGCACAAAGGTGCTGTAGAGGGTGGCGAAGAAGATGGCGCAGTTGGGTGAGAAAAATAGGTTGGCGATGCAGTGGCCGAGCGGCGAGCTCCCGTGGCGGCGGCAATGGCGGCTTCCACGGTCTCTGCGCTGCGATGGGGAGGGAGATGGAGAGCGCGGGCGATGTCACGAGCACGGTGTAGAGCGAACGAGCCCGAGGCACGAGTGCGGGCAGTGGTGGTGTAGCAGTGGCGATGCTCGGTCGGTAATGGCGAGCTCGCCCGTGCGGCTGTGAGCGAGGGAGGAGAAGAGCAATTTGGAAGGGTAGCTTCTGGGAGAAGGAGGAGGGATAAGGCTTGAAGGGAAAACTAGGGCACGGCTGTCCCACTTAAGCGATGGATGGCGCCAGAGCTTGCTCGCCACGCGGCGTGCACGGCCTGGGCGGTGGCGAGCAGGCGCACTCGATGGGAGGGCAGCACGCGTGCGAGGCCGGGCAGAGCGGCAGGGTGGCAGGCGGGGCGGTGTCGGGCGTGCGCGCGCGTGCGAGGCTGGCGCGCTGCGGCACGCGGTGGCAGTGCTGCCGGCGTCAGCGAAGGAAGCAGGGGAGGGGAGAGGAAGAGTATGACAGGTGGGACCCACCCCTTTGAATTTGAACTGAAAAGTTTGACTCGCTGCAGTTTCCAAACTGTGCCAAATTTTGAAAAATTTTGAATACAAAAATTGCTCCATTCGACGAATAGAACATTTCATACATAGGAAGTTTTGGCTAGTTCGGCCTAGATTTGAAAGTGTGAATTTGGGTCAAATTCCTTTTTAAAATAAATAAATTCTTAATATATGTTCAACTATTTTTGCCATTTTTGAAGGCCTTAAAAGCATTTTCAAAATTTGATGAAAATATAAAGTTTGTTCCTTATATTTTTCTCTACAAATTTTGTTAAGGGTCCAAAATGAGATAAGCACTGCAGCTACCCTTTTTAGTTTAGGTCTAGCAATCACACATAGGGTTAATTAACACCAATTCGGAATAAATTATTTCTAAACTACCTAACCATGGTAAGCATGGATCCCAACACTATCCTAAACATGTCCAGAGGCTAATATCAATCATTCGCATTCCAGAATCACAAGTTTACATCTAGGGCAATTCATCAATAAATCTGACAATAAAGACAAGCAAATATCTAGGCAAATCATGTCGTGAATGTGATCTGATGCAAATGATATGATCATGCTCATGATATGCAGTGCAAAGTCATGCTTAACACCAGGGGTGTTACAGGCCGCAGCGGATGCAATGGGCCTTGGTGGTGTGTGCTGGCGTTTGCGCACGTGGCGATTTGTGGAGCGGCAGTGACAGGGCGGCTGTTGCCGTAGCGGACTGATCTCGCAGTGTACAAGGGTGAGGCACCATGAAGAAAGCTTTGCCCATGTTGGGCCGATGATGGCGACGGCTTCGGGCATCGTTTTCTTTCTTGGAAGCATCCATCGAACGGTCCTCTTCCCTTCGAGCGGTGTCCATGGTGAAAACTTTGACCTTCTGGTCAGACGACGATGGCGTCAATGGCGTCGCATCCCTCCTTGGAGGCGTCATTTTGGACATGTGCTCGGCCAGTTTGCGGCGGCGGCCATCGTCGTAGCAAGGAAGGTGGAGGCCTAGTTGAGGAAGGTCTGCAGTGTCCACAATGGAGGAAAGCGGCTAGACCACGTTGGCGGGTGATTGGAGGGCTTTGCATTTGCTTGGCAGTGGAGGGTGGCGGTCTGGTGAGACCGTTGGCCAGTTGCGCCCACGAAATTGGTGAGGAGGCCGGCATGGGAGACACCCACGGAGTTCACGATGAGGCCAACAGTTTTGGGTTGTCGAGATGACAGGCGTGTTGAGGCCGCGAGCGGTCCCCCTCTGTGGCGGCTGTTTCCGGCAGAAGAAGGCGTTGTTACTGGCAGCAGAAGGACGTGTGTGGCACTTCTACCTTTGATAAGACAGGTAGGTCCTAGAAGCTACGTATGCTCACTGGTATTTGGTAGACAGGGTTGGATTAGTGAGCACCAGAGGCAACTTTTGTATTTTTTGTTTTTAAGATGTTATTTGTTCAGCTATATGCATCGGTCGATGCGGAAGGCTGGGATATTAATATATTTCCTTTTCTAAAAAAACCACTTCGATGGGATGTCACGCTGGTATCAAATGCTGGTCTTGAGTTTTTAAAATACTCAACTCGACGTACTTATATATATAAGCTTATTACTTGCCCGAACCACCAGAGGTGGGGTCATCTCATATTGATTTGGCTAACCTTTGGGTTTGTAAAGTAATTTCATGCGCTGAGTCGTTGTTAACTTTACAGCTCGTTCCATATAGTTTATGAATATGTGTAACTTACTAATTGTGGCATTTATTTTACTACTTTTAATTACTAGATGCATGTATATTGCAATGGGAGCTAAAAAAAAGTTTCAATACTACAAGAACTTGAAGAAAACATATATAGTGTCTTAGCAATATGTTGTTTAAATTTATAAGGACTAATTTCATAGGAAATAACAAACTTGTGTTCAAAATTTTCCACACGAGTATAGTAAGATGATTACATGGCGTACTCATTTTTAAATTGACTTGTCATGGCAGCACAATTGTTCCACGTATTCATGCAGTCATCATGCCAACCAAAATATGGATAGTTGATTTTCCATTTCTAGGATTTTTGTATAATGGTTACTACCAAAATTATAAATAATATACTTACTAGATTGTACTCCCTCCGTCCCTAAAGACTGTCGCCGTGGGATGCGTGCCACAAGTTTCACTCAATTTATAGAGAATACGTGCAATATTTAAATCTTCAAATAAATTTGTTAAAAAACTAGATTCAAAGATCTTTCTAATAATACTAACTACGTACCATAAATACTTATATTTTTTAACATATAATTAGTCAATGTTATTTCTCGGGAGCGAAGCGGCAGTCTTTTAGAGACGGAGGAGTACTTAACAATGAATATTGAGATTGTGGTGGCACATAAGATGACATTAGTTTACCTATATGGGTTCTATGTTCGGAAACGCTACGGCGCGTACGTGTGACGGACGCGCGTCACACACTGATATGCCACTCAGGGAGGTGTCCCTTGGTCTTATCCGTTCGGCATCGGCATCCCATCTTATCGCTTCGCCTTGCATCTCTGCCTTCCACTCCTCTACTCTCTCGATCTGTCCACGTGCGCCGCCGCTGCTCCTTCTTCCCTCCGCTCGATCCTGTCGGCACACACCGCCGCTCCTCCCTCCATTCGCAACCTCGAGAGGAGAGCAACGACGGCGGCTTCCGGCGAGATGTTCTTCCCTCCCTCCCCTCCTAGTGCGCCCTCCATGTCTCCGGGAGATGAGAGAGACGACGATGGCTTTTGGTTCTGGCGAGGGGCGTGCCCCCTCCCCTCCCTCCCTACTCCATCTCCATACCACCATACAGGAGCGCGATGGTGGCAGCTTCTATGCGAGGTAGGGGTCCTTCTCTAGATCTGAGCCTTCCTTATCCCTTTTTCTAGATCTGAGATATGGTTTGTTGCAAAGGTGTCAGCAAAGGGGGATCTGAGGCCTCCTTTTCCCCCTCCCCCTCTGCTGACTCCTTTTCCTCTTCTTCCTCCTGCTCGTCTTCCTCTTCCCTTCCCCTTTCCTCCCTTTGTATCTAATGGATTGGACGTTGTAGAGGTTTTTTTATTTGCTTCAATAGATGATTTTGTTTGTTGCAGAAAGTTGATTTCATGTTGTTTTGCAGCATTTTTTTTTTGTTTCAAATGTTTTCAACAGATGCTTTTTGGGTTTTGTTGAATTGGCATTTTTGGATTGTTGCAACTAGCTGCCCCTGATGTCGCAATAATAGTAATCGTCATGGTTTTGCAGTTGGTCTTTTCTTTATTTGTTGCAACGGAAGATTTTTGGTTGTTGAAATTGAATTTTTTCCATGTTTCAAATCGTATTTTTGTTATGTTTTTCATAGAGCTTTTTGATGTTGTAACAGAAGATTTTTTTATTTGTTGCAACAAAAGATTTTGGTTGTCAAATTTTGATTTTTTTCCCATTTCAATTTCATTTTTGTGTTGTTTTCATAGACTTTTTAATGTTGCAATAGCTTTTTGTTTTTGTTGTTTTTGCGGGGGGATTGGTTTTGTGCGGGAGCAGGCCGGTGGTGGGTGGAGGTGCGTCGTCCAGCGAGGTGAGGGGACAGATGCGCGCGTGCGGGAGGTGTGCTAGGGAGGGTGCCTTTTTTTTTTGCGGGAAGCCTTTTTATTTGTTCCTACGCCTCCTCTGTGGTTCGGGGGCGGGGTGAAGCCCGTGTGCACGGCGGGGGCGTCTGATGAAAATTACTTCCATCGGACGTCCGAGCGCATGAAGCGCCCCTCTATGTTTTATAAGCAAATTCCTCGTCCCTATGTGTTTCTCAAAAAATTGCAACGTTATAACAATCATGCGCCACACGTTACAGGGTTTTAAGGTGATCAATCTTACATCGATCTATTTGTCATCTAATGGTCTACATTACAATATTACTTTTTATTGTCTTCCATTCCATCTTCATCCTCCATTCACTGTTTGGTGAAAAAAATCCTATCTTGTGAACACATCAATGAAATGACGTGGGCAGACCAAGCCGTCAAGTCTTGACCATGCTAATCTTGATGCAGAAGCAGAGATATTAATATATTCTCTTTTCTAAAATAAATGCTAATTTTATAAAGGATTAATGCACCTATCATTTTATATATCTTAAAATATATTTAACTTTAGTTGAATTAAAATGGCCAAGCAAAATTAAAATGCAACATCATGATGATAAAGATTGTTGCTGACAACCCATAATGGGATGGCAGCTCTGTGTGTGTGTGTGTGTGTGTGTGTGTGTGTGTGTGTGTGTGTGTGTGTGTTTTTTAATTTTGACTGCGAGTGAAATCGCTGAAAACTAAAGAGGCTGGATCGTACAGGCTGACAGGCATGTGCAACCCACCGCCACCAAACCAGATTTATTACATCTTTTTGTATCCTTGTCTCGGTCAGGGGGCAGAGCCAAGATTAAGATATAGAGGAAGGCCAGTCTGCCAAAGTGTCAGACAAAATTTTTAGAATATCAGAGTGTGAAAGTTAGACATTGATGTCAAATAAAAAAAATTATTGATCTTGGTGCTGTCTTAGAAAACTATGGATCTTCTTTAATCTCTTACTTTTATTCATCTCAAACAAGTGCTAATTGTCAACACTAACGACAAAAAGAGACACAGCTCACAAAACCAATGATTCCCATCGTATTTAATTTTAACTAGCTAGTCACATAGACGTAGACCTCTAAGAGCATCTCCAACTCGGCATCCATATAATTTTGATAAAACAGAAAAAATAGCTCCAACAGTTTGTGAAAGCAACTTGGCGTAAATAGCAACTTGACATATCACCCATCCGCATGTTGGAATTGAGTGCCCTTCCGTCACCGTTGGCGCCCCCTCCCCTCCGTCCCCTTCCCCTCCCGCCACGGCATTCGTCCCGCCGGACATCTGTAGCTCGGGCGGGCACAGCGCGTTCGCCCCAACGAGGGAGCAGCTTGCAGCACCACTACAGTCGCGTGGCGCAAGAGAGCCCAGAGGAGGACGGGGACAGGGACGCAACGCAGCCGGTGCGCGCCCAGAGCCGGCCCAACCAGCTTGCCGGGGCCGGGAACGAGACCGTGGCATCGGGCGACAGCTCGAAGCCCCTGCCCCCGACGGCCGCCACTGTAGCTGAAAGATGAAGGGTGAAAATGCAATTTTGTTTCACTTTTGGGGTTCCTGATGTAACTTTGCCAAAGAAAAAAGTTTTTAGATCTAGGCTCGGTTAATTAATGAAAAGTGTAGGGTTCTCGAGTAAAAGTATTTTTCTTTTATGTTTATGAGAAAATAAAAGTTCTCGAGAAAAATTGGATTTTGGGAAGTAAAATATACCAAACTATTGGAGATGAGCTCTTTTTGTTACACATATTATTTTAGGAGTTGGCAAATCAGATTTGCCAAGTAAAATATAATAAACTCTTGGCCGGGATGCTGTTTTGTCCAAGAAGGATTCCCGGTTGTGTATATGCTGGCGACGACTCGAACTGGCGGAGCCCGCGCGCTTGGTTGGTCCGGTGCTTGTTTCCCGCGTAGACTCTAGCGCTCGCGTTGGTCTCTGACGCCTAGCATATACTCCTCCGTTTGAAAAGAGTGTCGTTTTAGACTTTTTAGATACCGTGTTTGACCGTTCGTTTCATTCAAAAATTTATATAAATTATAAAATAAATAAATTATTATTGAAATATCTCTAATCATAAAATAAGTCATAACAAAATATATAGTATTTATATAAAAAAGTTTGAATAAGGCGGATGATCAAACAAGATGTCAGAAAGTCTAAAACGACACTCTTCTTAGGACGGACGGAGTATACAAGGTCAGCTGATGAATCGCGCGTGGTATATCGGTGTGGAGGGAGTACTGTTCTCTGTAACCGCACTCTGTTGTTTTTTAATGCATTTACAGTAGGAGGGCTCCTCTGATTCTTAAAAAAACACGCTGCTCGGTGGGTGTTTATAATTAAATTCCTGATCACCCATGTGTTTGGTTCGTATTTGTTCACAATTCACGCGGTATATGCTTGGCAATTGCTTCAATAGAAGATTTTTGTTTGTTGCAGTAGTTGATTTCAGGTTGTTTTGCAGCATTTTTTTTGTTTCAAATGTTTTCAACAGATGCTTTTTTTGGTTTTGTTGAATTGGCGTTTTTGGGTTGTTGCAACTAGCAGCCCCTTAATGTCGCAATAGTAGTAATCGTCATGGTTTTGCAGTTGCTATTTTCTTTATTTGTTGCAACAGAAGATTTTTGGTTGTTGAAATTGAATTCTTTCCATGTTTCAAATCGTATTTTTGTTTTGTTTTTCGTAGAGCTTTTTTGATGTTGTAATAGAAGATTTTTTTTTTTGATTTGTTGCAACAAAAGATTATTGGTTGTTGAATTTTGAATTTTTCCATGTTTCAATTTCGTTTTTTGTGCTATTTTCATAGACTTTTTTTAATGTTGCAATAGCTCTCTGTTTTTGTTGTTTTTGCAGGGGGGTTGGTTCTGTGCGGGAGCAAGCCGGCGGTGGGTGGAGGTGCGTCGTCCGGCGAGGCGAGGGGACAGATGCGCGCGTGCGGGAGGGGTGCTAGGGAGGATGCCTTTTTTCGCGGGAAGCCTTTTTTATTTGTTCCTACTCCTCCTCTGTGGTTCGGGGGCGGGGTGGAGCCCGTGCGGACGGTGGGGGCGTCTGATGAAAATTACTTCCATCGGACGTCCGAGCGCATGAAGCGCCCCTCTATGTTTTATAAGCAAATTCCCCCTGTGTGTTTCTCAAAAAATTGCAACGTTATAACAATCATACGCCACACTTTACGGGGTTTTAAGGCGATCAATCTTACATCGATCTATTTGTCATCTAATGGTCTACATTACAATATTACTTTTTATTGTCTTCCATTCCATCTTCATCCTCCATTCACTGTTTGGTGAAAAAAATCCTAAATTTTGAACACATCAATGAAATGACGTGGGCAGACCAAGCCATCAAGTCTTGACCATGCTAATCTTATAATTGTATATAATAATAAACAGCCATATGCATTAGTTGATGCGAAGCTGGGATATTAATATATTCTCTTTTCTAAAATAAATGCTAATCTTATAAAGGATTAATGCACCTATCATTTTATATATCTTAAAATCTATTTAACTTTAGTTGAATTAAAATGGCCAAGCCAAATTAAAATGCAACATCATGATGATAAAGATTGTTGCTGACTACCCATAGTGGGATGGCACCTGTGTGTGTGTGTGTGTTTATTTTTTTTTTAATTTTCACTGCGAGTGAAATCGCTGAAAACTAAAGAGGCTGGATCATACAGGCTGACAGGCATGTGCAACCCACCGCCACCAGACCAGATTTATTACATCTTTTTGTATCCTTGTTTCGGTCAGGGGGCAGAGCCAAGATTAAGATATGGAGGAAGGCCAGTCTGCCAAAGCGTCAGACGAAATTTTTAGAATATCGGAGCATGAAAGTTAGACATTGATGTCAAATAAAAAAAATTATTGATCTTGGTGCTGTCTTAGAAAACTATGGATCGTCTTTAATCTCTTACTTTTATTCATCTCAAACAAGTGCTAATTGTCAACACTAAAGACAAAAAGAGACACGATTCACATCGTATGTAATTTTATCTAGCTAGTCACACAGACGTAGACCTCTAAGCGCATCTCCAACTCGGCATCCATATAATTTTCATAAAATAGAAAAAAAATAGCCTCCAATAGTTTGGCAAAACAACTTGGCATAAATAGCAACTTGACATATCTCCCCTCCGCGCGTTGGAATCGAGTGCCCTTCCGTCACCGTTAGCGCCCCCACCCCTCCTTCCCCTTCCCTTCCCGCCGCGGCATTCGTCCCGCCGGACATCTGTAGCTCAGGTGGGCACAGCGCGTTCGCCCCGACGAGGGAGCAGCTTGCGGCGCCACTGCAGTCGCCCGTGGCGCACAGGAGCCCAGAGGAGGACGGGGATGGGGACGCAACGCAGCCCGTGCGCGCCCAGAGCCGGCCCAACCAGCCTGCCGGGGCCGGGAACGAGACCGTGGCGTCGGGCGACAGCTCGAAGCCCCCGCCCCCGACGCCCGCCGCTGCAGGCGAAAGATGAAGGGTGAAAACGCAATTTTGTTTCACTTTCGGGGTTCCTGATGTAACTTTGCCAATGACAAAAGTTTTTAGATCTAGGCTCGGTTAATTAGTGAAAAGTGTAGGGTTCTCGAGTAAAAGTATTTTTCTTTTATGTTTATGAGAAAATAAAAGTTCTCGAGAAAAATTGGATTTTGGGAAGTAAAATATACCAAACTATTGGAGATGAGCTCTTTTTATTTACACATATTATTTTAGGAGTTGGCAAATCAGATTTGCCAAGTAAAATATAATAAACTCTTGGCCGGGATGCTGTTTTGTCCATGATGGATTCCTGGTTGTGTATACGCTGGCGACGACCCGAACTGGCGGAGCCCAGCGCGCTTGGTTGGTCCGGTGCTTGTTTCCCGCGTAGACTCTAGCGCTCGCGTTGGTCTCTGACGCCTAGCATATACTCCCTCCGTTTCAAAAAGGTTGTCGTTTTAGACTTTTTTGGACATCTTGTTTGACCGTTCGTCTTATTCAAAAATTTATATAAATTATAAAATAAATAAATCATTATTGAAATATCTCTAATCATAAAATAAGTCATAACAAAATATATAATATTTATATAAAAAGTTTGAATAAGTCGAATGATCAAACAAGATGTGAGAAAGTCTAAAACAACACTCTTCTTAGGACGGAGGAAGTATACAATGTTAGCTGACGAATCGCGCGCGATATATCGGTGTGGAGGGAGTGCTGTTCTCTGTAACCGCACTCTGTTGTTTTTTAATGCATTTACAGTAGGAGCCCCTGGCTCCTCTGATTCTTAAAAAAAAAAACACTTTGCTCGGTGGGTGTTTACAATTAAATTGCTGATCACCCATGTGTTTGGTTCGTGTTTGTTTACAGTTCACGCGGTATATGCTTGGCAATTGCCTGCGTCTTTGTACTCGTGATGTCATGTTTTATTTATCCTCATCATGTGTCGTTGTAACGTCGAAATCCCTATGTGAAAAGTGCCATATTATATTACGTCAGGATCCGACGGCTAAATCTTTTCTGCGTCATTGCCATGGCGTCATCAGAACAGCTGGAGCTTGCTTAATCGTGACAGATGGTCGGCCATGGCAATCGGGGTTGCGAGGTGGCCTCCCCCCCCGAAGACGATCCAAACGCCGCCATCGAAGGTCGCATCGCCGGCCTGCGCGTCCCGCTGGCAGATCAGGAGCCGTTGGGACGTCTTCGTCGTGCGTCACAGTCGGATCGCCATATCGTGCATCGGCCCTATCCAGGCGGCGGTGATGGCGACCGTTGACGCGGAGACGGTGGATCTTCGACGACGACGACCTTGCGGACGAGGAGCTGGATCTGTGCCCAACTTCTCCTCCGTCCTCGTGACTCACCCCAGTCCAGTCGCCGCCGACCTTATCTGCGTCATGCCGCCACCGGAGGTCGCATTGCCGCTAATTAATACGTGGCTGTGATGTCGTCGTCAAGAACCACAACTTGGTCGGATCGTACGACCGCTTCGTTATGTGGAAGCTCGTCGTACAACTTGTGCAACCCGTGTACAGATCTTGGTGACATGGTTGCAAAGGGATTGCAGACTTGATGGCAGCAGATGGATCACTCCCTTGATCCCTTCAATTGGCAGATGCTAGGTCACCAGGTGAAAACCTGATCCTATTATGGATGGACGTCGGCGGCGCCTTTGGCGTCGCATACTCTCTGGAGCTTCGTCTTAGAGATCTTTGTGAAGGTCAAGGGTTTTGTCTTCGGTTTTTGTAACCTTCCGTATGCTTGGAGGGCTTGCTGTCGCTAGTTAGTGCCTCCAGTGGATCCAATACTGGATGTAGGCGGCCTTAATTTAGTACCGATTTTGTGTACTAAATTAAGATATCTCTTTTCCTTTTTAGTCTTTGTAATAAGTTTGGCTGTGTATGTGTCTGTTCCCAGCGGATACATAGAGGCCGGAATGTAATTCCATTATCTAAAAAAAAGATGTTTGACTGTATATATCCTGTGTTGCCCCATCTTGCTTGTTTGCTTGAGGCCATTCAAAAATCAGTACCAGCTCAGCTTATTGATATAAATGCATATTAAACATTTCCAGGCGTTTTGCCTTCCACCCCAACAATTCAACAATAGCCAGTATTTCGATCACATAAAATTGTCTATGTATGACTCTGCTAAGTGGATTTGCTGACTTGCAGTACGCTTACTTTCGAAAGTCATTCTCTTTATTTACTCTTGATCTATTAGCCATATCCCTTGTCACTCAAGCTTGTTTGTTAGGGACAACTGTAACATCAGGTCCCTTTGCTGCTCAGTGTTAATTGGGGGCTGATGAACATCCAGGAGGTCCCTTTTCAGCCTCTCGTAAGCTTTAGAAATCAGCTGGGTGTTCCTTTCTTCATGGAAGCTATAATCCTGGTGGCCTGGACAATTTGGAGAGCAAGAAATGATTTAATCTTCAGACAAATCAATCCAAGCATTCATCTGCCTCGGCAAAACTTTAAAGATGAATGGCAGTTGATGGCTTTAAGAGCCAAAAGGAGCTACTTCCCTGACATCGAGCAATGGATAGCAAATCTTGTTTAGCTTGGTTGTTAGCAGTCACATTACTGCTATTCCTAGTTTCCTTCTTTGTCTCCTAATTTCGATTCTCCCTCTTTTCTCTATTTTTCTTTCATATATGAACCTGTTTAATTTTCAATAAATGCTGTAGGGGTGCAAACCCCTCTAGTTTTCATCAAAAAAAAAAAACAACAACTGTAACGTCAGTAACAATTCCTTGATAGAAATGCATATTAAACCTTTCAAGATATTTATCACCCAGCAAAATTCAGCAGCCAGTAATCTTAGCAACATCAAATTCTTGCTAGGTCGGATTGCAGACTTTGTCAAATTGTCCATAATTCTGCTAAGTCAGATTGCAGACTTGTCCCTAATTTTGCTTAATCATGAGATATGTTTGACTGACTTATCTCTACTATAATTGATCAATTATAATTATTCTCTATTATAATTCATCAATTATAATTATTTTAGATCCATCAAGAAAAAATGCCCCCCCTCAAAGCTCCAACCAAAACATACACAGAAATTCAACTCTATTAAAATCAAAGGCTTAAAGACCATAAACCTAATCCCATGGCTGACCATGGAAGTTTCACGAGGCTTCAAACTCCGCTGACATACGCGCACTCCGTCCGCGGGCGCATGGCCCGCCCGGATCCGACAGCGAGATTGGGCGCCCGAGAAGCGGATCGAGATTGGGCGGCCCACGGACAGGCGAGGCCAGACCCGCGCGCTGCTTCGCCGCCTCCACCGTGCGCTGGCCGGGGGAGCCGCTCCGCTGCTTGGAGGGGAGAGCCGCTGTGTGCGTGGCCGCCGCACGCGCCGTCTAGGGGAGCCCTCCTAGACCTAGAGGGGAGTCGCTGCTGGAGAGGAGCGCCGGCGCCCCAACAAAGCGTACCAGAGCTGGCGCTGGCAGCACGGCTGCTCGCTGCCCAGGTACGGTTCGCAGTCGTAATCCTCCATCCCCAGCCGCCCACTGCCAACGCCATACCGAGCCCTCCCTGGACCCTGAAGTACTCACATCGTCTTGGATTGGATTTTGATTACAAAGTTTAGTTTGGATAGAGTAATCTGATATTTTCTGTAGGAGTTTAATTAGACATTTTTAAGCTTGCAGAATTCACCTGTACGGAAACAATTCACATTTTGAACCTTTTAGTATTGAAACAATTTGTTGCTCTAGAACAGAGCATCTGAGTTAGTCACAAGTTATTTTGTTGTGTATCAAGATCCTTCTATAAGTTTCAGTTTCTGGAGGGATCTCCACATGCCACACAATACATGTGCACTGAAGTTTCAGATTGTAGTGATATCGAGATCAGCATAGTTTTTTGTGTTTATTTTGCTGCAACTGCTCCATGCACTAGCAGTTGTGATTATGCTGTATTGCTTTTCCAAATTCAGCAGATTTACAATGATGCACTCAACCTAAAATAACATCTGAGTGAAACATACATATTTCAGCACTTTGTTCTCCATCTAAAGATTGTGTCTTCAAAGAAAGCCTGACAACAGCTGATTTCTTCTATTGGCCCCTTGCTCTCCATCTAATAATATACTGTCATTTTGCTTTGTGCAGGTTGTACCGGTTAGCTTGGGAGATATGCTGATCAGGTAATCTTTGTTGACCTTCCTTTTTTAACCAAACCACACTTGAATTCCTGATCGAAGCAGTAGCTACCATTCCATTATATGTATTCGAGTATATCCTCTTCTCTGTTATTCTTGTCCAGGTCAATGCAAATTTGCAGTGACAGGCTGCTAGGTGTTAGCGTTATCCATTGTTTCCCTTTCAGTCATCATCTGTGCTCGTGTTGAGTCTATTTGGAGGCTAGGCTACCACCACCCTGTACTGTCTGCTTAAGCCCAGCGCCAGTTTCAGTTTTAGGCTCTTCTATATATTTATCTGATTACGTGCTTCAGTTTTAGTTTCAGCACCAGTACCAGTTTCAGCCAGTCCCACTAATTTGTTTAACACATCATTATTATATCATGATTAATGCAGTAATACTTGCCAATGTGCAATTGGTTCTGTGGGCAGTACTCCACTATTGAGAAACTGGTCCAAATTGGTTCTGTTGCCTATGTTGCAGGATTTAAAAGATAAATGATCAAGTCTGAATGGAGGCAACCAGTCTCTGGATCTACCTCAATGTTCTAGGAAATTCTTGAAGATTTAAAAGATGCATGATGTGTAGGTTGTGTTTACACCTTCTTAGTAGCGTTGTGTTGGTGTGTTTATTTTTTCTCTGAGAAATGACCGATCTCTGCGAGACAATGAATTTTATGTTTTCTTTCATAGTTGATTTATTTTTAGTTTTATGTTTAATGTTAGTTTTATAATTTATATTTTTTAGACTGGCTGTGGGGCTGCCATGGCCTGACGCGATGGGGAGGTTCACGAGGTTCGGCGGCAAGTACGTCCTTGAGTTGCTGACCACCCTCGCCACCGACAAGGAGTTCCAGGTAACGCTAACGCCTCATCTTCTGTGTCTCGGACTTCTAATTTACTTGTATCGGTGCTCGAGGATCTATTTGTTTCATGTTCTCTCACTGCGTTAGCATGAGTCTGCGATTCGGTATTTGTTGGTGCTCGAGGACCACATTCAGTTGTTTCTTTTAGTGGTACAAGGTCAAGAGCAACTAACATCATGCAGTTTGCAGACATGCAGAGACAGAAATACATAATGTCATTTGTTAACTAGCATCCAATACTGAGTAGTAGATCCTTGCTTTCCTAAACCTAGGCTTCTTGAACATACTCACCATTCATACTGTTGACTTCAGTTAGGGGCTTAGACGTAGCTGAGCTTTGAGGTTGGGCACTTTATAGTTTACATATAGTAGATTAAATAGTACATTACATTGCTTGCAGCTAGATCCGCTTGAATTAGACTCATGTATGTATAATTTTTATGCATGAATGTATGATCAGATATTTATGAGATCACATAGGGCCGTCTTGCTATCCAGAGTCCAGACCCTTTTAAGAACTGATACATTGTTTCAGTGAGATTGTGAAGACATACAACCATTGTTCAGTGCCATAATAATATAATTTGATAGATTAAAAAGGATAATTGGTCCGTACATACAACCTTGTGGTACATTGATAACAGCTTTGGTTTTGATTGCCTTAGTTATGTCTTTGATAAGGTCGGTGATCTGTCCAAATTATATAAGCTGTCCCGTGGCTTTTAACAAAAAAAAATACTATGTAAGTACTGCATGCTAATGAGGTTCTATGGGCTGTCAACTATACTCAGCTCTCTTATTAATTTTGTTAATTCTGTTTTCTGATCTGCCTTTGCTTCTGATCTTGATGAAGGCATTTGGTTCCATTTTCATTCTCGCTCCTATATATGATAGAGGTACATTCACAAAACCTACTGCACTTAGCATGGAGCTTCTCTGTTTTCACTAGAAAAATCTACTGCATCTAGAAAATCTTTTTGCTCAAGGTTAGTTTCCAGAGGTCAGTTTCTATGTTGGCATACAAATTGATATGCTGCCAATCATAGCAGAGGATGCTCAAGGTAAGATAGTTAAATACATTTTTTTGTTAATAACAGTTTGCTGAGATTTGAGATACTAGGGCATTCTCAAGGAATGTTTTTTTACACAGGTCACTGTTTTAAGGACAGGAATATCTGCTATTCTGCTTCTTGTGCTCATGTACAAAATAAATTGTAGGGTACTGATGGTCTAGGGCAATTTAACTTAAAACTTTGTTATGCCTCGTTTATATGCATGGTCATGTACACTTCCGTGGAACTTAAATTATGAAAAAAAAATATTGTCGTTCCATTGTTTTCATGTGCATCTGAAATGAAGTCGTGGATGATATCCTTAGGTCAGCATTGCATCACTGATGTTGATTTGTTTGCTGCTTGGGACGGTGCATGCAGACTCCATAAGGTTTTGCTTGTACGTACTGACCTTTGAGCAGAATGTAATAGATGGTTAATACGACAAATAACTTTACTATTTGTCTTCTTATGCAAAAGTTTTTGTCGGAGTTTATAAATGCTCAAATACAATTGTGTAAAAGTTGAATTATGGAAAAAAATATTGATTGTTTTCATGTGCATCTCCAAGATAAAGCCGGCATTATACTAGTAAATTGGTTCAGCTCATTAAGTGCCATATATAGGTTCTGCTAGGGAAAGCAAGGTCTTAAAGGTCATCTTCAACTAACAAGTCTGCATTTGTTAAGCTTGACACCGATAAGTATGTACATTGATGGAGTATAAGTTTCTGAAACTTTCGGACCTGGCCTATCACATATAGCATATAGATGTTTTCTATTACCATTTCCCCAAAGATTGATGGTTTTCTAATCTTAGATAATGTAATGCATATAACCTTGATGAAACTAGTTGCATCTTCTTAGCCTTCTATGCATTTTTGTTTTGCCTTCCTTTGAAACCTGAAGGTTGCATTCACTTAACATTATTTGACAATGACATCTTGATAATTTTTGATCACTTGTTCTTATGATGGTCCCCTTTTGCTGGTGGCATTGCTACAATTCTTTCATTGCTATTGCTACTTTCTTTAATAACCAATACTTTTATCCTTTTCTCCCTAATAAAGAACCTCACCAGCTCAATGTTTGTTGTAGAATAGGTGTATGAGGTGACAAAGTTTTTGGAAGACCACCCAGGAGGTGATATGATGTTCTGTTGTCCTCAACAGGTATGCCTTCTTGTCAGTGCCTGACCAAGGTTGTGAAAGCTATGCAGTAACATACAAACCATTTGAACCATATACAGGCAAGGATGCGACCGATGATTTTGAGGATGTGGGGCACAGAAACACTGCCTGCGCGATGATGGATGAGTACTTGGTGGGTGAAATCGACGATCCCTTCTAGGACGAAGTATGTTCCCCCAAGCAGCTACACTACAACCAGGACAATGCCCCCGAATTTGTCATCATGATCTTCCAGTTTTTGGTTCCCCTGGCAATCATGGGCTTGGCTATTGCCGTTAGGATGCACACCAAGTCTGAGTCTGCTTAGGATGGATCCTCGGGACTCTAATGAGTCGAACTTTTCGAATAAGCTAGCAAGAGTTTTGTGAGGTTTTATTAAAGCAATGTGTAACTTGTGATGAAATTCATTGAATGTTCTGAGCTGCTGTGGATTCTGTGGTCCTTGGATATCCATTTTGTGCTTAAACATGTGATGGGAATGTGGCGTACTTAAACTTGATTTATTTGTCATCTCAGTTGAGCAGGTAACTCTGCACATGTAATGTACTAGGATAGTTTGGGGGGATAATTGGGATAACTAGGCCTTATACTTTGCCAAAAGTTTAAGAGATTGGCCTTATGCTATGCCAAGAGCTTGAGAGATAGAGGGAGACTAGATTGTTTCTTCATAACTCATTGCTTGCTTTCCATTGCGCCCATGAAATTTGAATATAAAGGTACATGGACTAACACCTCTTGTCTAAACAATATGGTCTTATTCCTATAGATAAATAACTAAGAGAGACACTAATTAACACTAATGGGCTTAAGGCCCAACTAGGACACTTGCGCCCTAAGGCGCCCCTCTTTATGCCCATGACATCTCCCCGCCCTTGGAGACCCCGGCTCGTCCTCGAGTGGAGAGGTAACGCGAACTAGGGTTAAGCCTTTTACATCTCGGCTTCCCATTTTTATTGAAGACTAAAATACAAGTATATCCACCTGGATCCCATAGGAAGAGCGCCTCTGCTGGCTTCATGTAGGCTGAAGGGTGGAGTGTGAAGCTTGATCGGCTCTTATCTTGGATGTGTCTAACACCCCGACAGGCACAAGGATAAATGAGATAGCCATAGCATTTGATGCCTGATGCAGGATGTTGATGTGAGGTCGCTGCACTAGAAACGCCCATACTTGGACCTCCATTGCAATTGGAGCAGCAGGTCGTATCGGCGAGTTCGAGTGGCTGAACACGCACAGCAACGACGAGCTGAGGAGCATGCGTATCTGCCGCACCATGCGACGGACAAGCATTCCTCGCACTGCTGCCTGGAGGCGCACCGTTGCTTGCTCCTTCGATGCTTTTGTGGCACGAAGAGCCTGCGCTCGGCGACGTGCCAGGAGCCCCCGTGCTGCTGCCTGGAGGCGTACAGCCGCCCGGCGTTCACGGTCCTCCTTATCCTTCACCTGGAGACGCTCCAGCTTTGCGGAAACATCAGCAATGATGCGAAGGATGTTGTCGACACCAAGGGACAGCCGGTGGAGCGGGTCGGGGCACGGGGCAGTTTGAAGCGCCGGTGCAGGAGCTCGGTGAAGCGACGCCACGCCGGGGTGCCTTCCTCCTCCTGGACTTGGAGGAACCAAACCCGGGCGTCACCTTTCAATTTGCGGGAGGCCATCCATACCTGTTCTTCCACCATGATGCGCTCTCGGCAGAAGTAGAACTCGCAGTGGCTGACGAAGGCCACCGGATCGGAGGTCCCATCAAACTGAGGAAAATCCATCGAGGGGCCGGAGCGGCGGCAGGATGCGTCTGCTCGACGAGGACGAACGACGCGAGGACGTGGGTCGCGCGGGTGTCGGTGTTGCAGCTGGATCGTGTACGGGCGTCGTCGAATCAGGCCGCGATCTCGGCTGACGAACGTCGGGCGGGGTCACGATCCCCGTGGTTGACGGAGCGTGAACCTCGCGGTGCTGCAATTGCTCGCGACGGAGGGAGCACGAACAGGTTGGCCGCGCGTCAGATGTCGCAAGCAGACCTGATTTCTCCCACGATCACGAACGAGGAGCGGTTGATTTCTCCTCGCCCTGAAATGGCAGCAGATCGGCACACCTTGAAGACGCAGCAGCACCTTGATCTCGATCCACGTGATCTTTTTTTTTTTTTTTTTTTTTTTTGACAACGATCCACGCGATCTGATCTCACGTGGATAGCAAACGGACAAGGCGATTCTCTGAACTGCTGCGTGCGCCGGTGAGGTAACGCAGCGGCGACAGGAACTTTTTCTTCTCCGAACAGGAACTGCAGCGCAGCAGCTTTTGCCGATGGATCAACGCCGGGCTGTGGCAGCGCGATGGATGAGGTAGGCGACGCGGCGATCTGGATGCGATCTGGATCTTTTTTTTTTTTTTTTTTTTTTTTTTTTTTTTTTTTTTTTTTGACGGAGAGGATGGAGAGGATCGACGATGAATATGGATGGATCGACAGGCTAACTGATACCAGATGTAATGTACTAGGATAGTTTGGGGGGGATAATTGGGATAACTAGGCCTTATACTTTGCCAAAAGTTTAAGAGATTGGCCTTATGCTATGCCAAGAGCTTGAGAGATAGAGGGAGACTAGATTGTTTCTTCATAACTCATTGCTTGCTTTCCATTGCGCCCCATGGGCTGAATATAAAGGGTACATAGGACTAACACCTCTTGTGCCTAGACAATATGGTACTATTCCTATAGATAAATAACTAAGAGAGACACTAATTAACACTAATGGGCTTAAGGCCCAACTAGGACACTTGCGCCCTACGGCCCCCCTCTTTATGCCCATGACAGCACATTTCTAAGGTCGCTGATTGTTTGAAACCAGCAGCTATCAGTTGTTCCCTCTTGGTTAGGATGAACTCATTTTCAACTCATCAGCATGTATCCATATGTAATGTAATATTATCCGTCAGAATGTAATCTCTGAATGTAGTTTATGAAGGATTCTCTTTGGCGGTGTTCTCTTTTCAAATTTCAAAGAAATTAGAAGAATTCGGACAACATTCATGCATATGGCCTGATGAGCACATATTGGCACTACTGGGCATTGAACGGTGGAGAGCACGAATAGGTGGTCAACTCAAGCATGCTGCTGTGAATTCGAAATTCGAATTCGAGCGCATGCAGGAGGGCGTGAGCAGGCGGCCGCCACGTAAACCAGATAAAAAGGTAAAAAGTACAGTGCAAGCTAGAATTTGTTTCTATTATTTTTGCACTCCATAACTGTAGATTTTTTTTTTTGCATGATGTCATTTTAAACATTAATCAGTTATCTAATCAGACACTACCCTAAACTTATAGACGCCTGAAGGAACCAACTCTCATGTACAGAAGCAGCGCCTTTTACATAGAATTTGCAGGTGTTTCAAAAATATTCAGATAGCTAGCACCAGTTTCTACCGAGGAACAGTGCAATGGTATTTATTTGAATGTCAGCATATCATTTCAGATGAAACATGTGTCAGCAAGAGACCACTTTGATAATTGAAGAAAGACCTAATATCCAAAACATTGAAAGACTTGAAGAGATAAAACTGACAAAATAAAAACTTGCTGCATCCATCTAAGTTGTGCACTGATAGACCCAACTCCAAAGTATGCTTGGCTATCATACAATCAAATTGATCTATGATTGTTTTCTTTTGTCTAAATTAGAAGTCAAAGAAATAGCCACTTTTTTTGAAAGAGTAAAACATGTAACCCTGGTTGGATGTAAAGCTTGAAACAAATCATGCTACAGGAACTCACAAAATGCTATCTTTCAGAGAAAATAATGTTACTTGTGAAATCACAGTGGGAAACAATTTTTGTAATTTGCCTGGCACTTCTTTCATAGTATTACAACTACAACAAAGATTTGGAGTTAATATGCTATCTAAAAATATGGATAGTGATTGTGAATGGATATTCAGTTTAAAAATGTGTTCTTCTAAGGTCTTACCTCGACTCAGATAATTGTAGAGTACCGCTTACACATATGAGTCACTGAACGGATGAAAGGATCTGTGAAGAACACCAAAGATGCAGTATCTCACGACTAAAAAGGTTAGTTATATACCTTTTCTCATGGTCTGGAAAAGCACCGGCTCACTCCCTTGTTTCCTTTTCTGTGAAACCTTGGGCGATTACCACATCTATCACCAGTGGTGCTGATTTGCCAACAATCTGCAATATTGAGTTAATTATTACATTGCAGCCGGGTCCAAAGATGTATCAAGGAAGTAGCGAATCAGGGCCAGATTACTTATTTGTTTCGGGTTGAGCATACCAAAACTGTTAGATTTTTTTTTTTCCAAAAGAAGAATCTTTAGAATATATATTTCATTGTTGCAAGTACAATATGCTTCAAAGAAATTGCAGGGTGCACTCAGATATTACAAGTAACTGGAATTAGAGCACATAGCTAGAGTAGTGCCTAAACCCGAATGCTCATCTGCAAGAAGAGTAGTGCCTGAAATTAATTTCGATTTTAGCCACCTGCAGTATAGGAGATGTGACAAAAACAAGGGGTAAGGGAACAAATTAGGCTTCGTCGTTACCGTTGCAAGTACATAAATCAGTAGATCTATTTTTTTAAAAAATTACACGGTACAATGTAAATGACCACAACGCGCACTTATTATAAGCAGGGATTACGTTCATAGCACCTGGTGTATCCTGTGGGTGTCACACATGAAAACAATGGACTTGTGATGGATCAACTCGAGGCCATCACTGCAGCTCCGTATATGAGAGCTATCGCGAGGTTGGCGAGGACGGATCTCCACGCCATTGACCACAAGAATCTGGTCATCCTCAATCACATCAATATCCTCGTACCAATAGTCAGAAGTGTAGCCCTCATTCCAGCAGAATACCTTAGCAATGGCGAACCTGCCTGAGCCCAGGTTGATAAGCTCCACCTGCTTAGCCTTGCAGTTGTCATCCCGCCAAAGACGCTGCAGCAATGTCGGTGGCTGGTTCCTGGCCATGGCCGACAGGGAGAGCCCTGACGTCGTGCACAGCTCGCCGTAGGTGCTGATGTTGTCGGGGTCTCCGTAGTTGAAGCCCAGCCAGACGTCGAGGTCAGCCAAGTACTCGGCTCTGCCCTCAAACGGCATCTCCCAGTCGCCGGCGTGCCACCACTCGCCCCTGACCGTGTCGAAGCACCAGGTGCCGGCCAAGCCCCCGTACGACGACGACGACACGCAGATGGTGCGGCCGCCTTCCACCATCGTGTAGGCGCTGATGACGGCGTCGTCGGACAGGAAGGGCGGCGGTGGAAGAGACTGCCAGTACCATCCCTCACGATTGCCGGTGCTCCCGGCTGGCGTCGGTGGCGGCAGCATGCCAAACCTGAGGACGTGGAAGCGTGGTGTGAGTGCGACGCCGTTACGCACGCCGTGGATGACGTAAATGCTTTCTTCCTTGACGGCTTGCTGGGCGGCGACGGAGACCGAGGCGGCCACGGGGCCCGCGAACTCCTCGAGGCTGGGCATGGCGTGAGGCGCGTGACCGGTCGGAGAACTCCCGTCGTCGTCGGCGTGGTATATCATGGAGTCGCCGGCCTCGTTGGTAAAGAGGATCCTGCTGCCCTCGCTGCTGCGCGGGCTGACGAGGCTGAAGAAGGCCTTGGACCTGGTGCGCGCCGGCGCCGCGGCGGTCGTCGCGTCGGAGTTGGAGAAGATGGCGCACGGAGCAGGCAGGCTCTCTGTCGTCGGTGGGCGTGGGCGTGGCGACTCGCCGTCACCGGCGACGACGAATCGTGCTTCGGATGCTGACGGGTAGAAGAGATGGTTGACGTCAAGGCGGTGCACCGAGAACAGGCCGCTCCGGTACTTGCCCGCCGTCACGATGTTGACGAACCGCCGCCCGACCATCGCCATCTTCAGATCGACCTTCTGATCTCAAACAAGTTAGGAGTCGTCGTCTTGTGTTGTGGCGGCGGCGCAGCGTTTTCTGCACCAAGTTGGAATGGAATGCATCGTTACGGTAACAGTAGTGGGCCGGTCCAGCCCGTTTTCCGACGGGGGTCAAAACGGACGCACACGCCCTAACTACTACTTTTATTTTTGGTCCGTCGTCGTCAGCCAACAAATACAAAATTACAAACTAGATCTGTACTCGACCCTGCGCCGCCGGCCCGTCCCTTTCTTTCCATCCTCCGTTCCTCCTCTTCCTCCTCTTCGATCTGCGCCGCCCCTTAGTTTCATTCGATCCGTTCCACCACCACGACCACCTCCTCCTCGTCGTCAACGATGATCGGACATGGCCATGGCCGCATCGTCCTGCAGCGCGCGCGGTGAGTCCGGCCGCGTCCAATGACGAGTGTTGGGCGACCAAGATCTGCTAGCACACCAATGGTATGTTGTTATTGCTGCTGCATGTATGATTTCAAAAAAAAGAAGAAGATCAATTGCATTTTTTAGGACGTACGAAGGGAGTACTAAACTAAATTTGGTTAATTAATTATATTAGCAGAAACATACTGTCGTGTATTGTGGTGGTATATTCATGTATGTCTGGCTTCATGTTGGTATGATTTTATTTCATGTAGTGTCCACAAATTGGCTTGGTAACTAGTTATATGTACTATGTATCATCGTTAAATGAATTTATTTATTCAATATATACTGTGCTACAGTCAACCAGGAAGAGGAAGCAGCACCCAACCAAGCAACACGAGGAGGAGAAGAGGAGTGGAGCTGTCGACAGCGCAGGCATTGCTTCTACCTTTGGGGGCCAGCAGTCACCCTCTAAAGGGAGGGTGCCACTACCTTCAACGTCCGTAAGCCCCTCTTGGACTGCCATGGACAATAGGACGGAAGCGGTCGGTAAGCCATCCACAAACCAAAGTCGCCTTGCCGTTGCGGAATACGTACTACTACATGTGCTTCTTTATGACTAACCTGCTTTTAATTTGTTCACAATTAATCAGATTTTTGTCGTGACATTTATCGTGGTCTTCATCAGGCGGCGGAAGCCCCAACAATAAGGATGCTCTCGCCAGAGGGGTGGCTAGTGCCCGTAATGAGCCACAACATGATGTACACCAGGAGCCTGAGCCGACCAAGTCAGGGCCAAGCAACCCACTGCCGGGGATAGTGGACCACAACACGATATCACCATCAATTGAGGAGACCACGACAATCCAGCACAAGGGTATTTGGTCCCTCGCTAGTGTACAGGTATCAATGTGTTTTTTTTTCAGTAGCAGTTCAGTTAACCCTAGCTAATACTAAACTTAATTTTATTTTACCCCTAGCTAATATTAAACTTAATTTATTTAATTAACTAGCAGTAATGTACTGCGTGTGTATAGTAACCTTGAAGCTTTGGTTTCCAGGCAATAGGTGGTACAGTTGATGTACGTAAGGCAACGGTGAAATTGGTATCAAGAGATGGAGAGGAGAAAACAACATGTTCAGATGGAACATGTCCGGTCGATGCAGCTTACAAGGCTATTAACAAAATAATCAAGGTTTGTTGTCACGCCTCTTTAATTCATTGGACTTGTAGGCAGGTACATTTGTAATAACGATAACAATTAATTAGTAAAACAATAGAACAATGTAGATGCTGCATTTTTCTAATTCTTTTTGGTTGACCAAGGATGATAACATTAATATATGAAGAGAAACTAGTCTTATTGGGCTATAGAATAATATATCTACATGCTCTAACCGTTGTTTTATTTTCGAAACTTAGATTCCAAACGCTGTCCGAGAATATACGAGCTCAGCCACAGGTGGCAGCGACGCAATTGTAACAACTCGAGTTGTTGTAGAAGTCACTGATGATGATGCGAGCAACAACGCCATCCTACGTGCCTTGACTGGCAAATCTTTCAGGTTATTATAGTCGTCCTTTGAAATCTGTTTTCATTACTTTCTTGTTCCATGAAAATATGCCATGCATGCTCTCTGCTACATCTCTCGATCAGTATCTATTTGTTGATTTGATTTCAGCGGGAGTGGGGAATCCAGGGACATTGTCCTCTCCAGTGTCATAGCTTATCTGAATGTCTTGAACGAGATTTGTAGTTTGATAAAAGATGATGAGATACGGGCCTTTAAGGAAGAGAACGCACGTCTCAAGGAAGAGAACGCGCGTTTCATGGAAGAGAACGAGCGTCTCTTGGAAGAGACAAGGAGCGTGTGGGCTTGGTATGAAGCCGTGTGTCGATCTACCGCCCATCTCGAGAATAATATTTTGTCTGCACCAGGTGAGACTGTCCTAACCTGGCTCGTTAATATTATATCTTTCATTTTATTTCTTCTGTTATTGTGTTTTAACTTTGAACGAGCGATTGGCCATGATGTGCTGTCGTGGTTGGCTATTGCCTTTTGAGCATGCAGAGTGCGTCCGCGGCCCGCTTGCTCCGACTTGGAATGTCTTGCAGGCAGGCCCCGTCCAACTTCCATCCTTGGCGGCTCCATCGACGAGTCCTCGGTCAGAATCACGACCCTAGCCATGGGAATGGTTGACGGCATCCACACCTTGATGAGCACGGTGGTGCTGCCTCGAGCAGGAGAGCACGCAAAGGAGAAGATAGGTTTAGATTTTTTTTTTTTTGAACATGGAAGAAGAGCTCCATTCATTGGCCACCAGAATTTTCATATAATTTGGAATACTATCTCAAATTGAAGCAATATCGATCTGGGCTAAGACCTGCTCCAGCAGCAACTAAGGAATTGCTACGAAATTATATGAGGATTATGAATGACTACATTCGAAACGAATTTACATTGAATTACATCCTTGAGTTCCCAAACAAGGCCACTCGTTGTGCTTCGATCGATCAACACATTCTTCGGATAAAACCTGAACTACCGCGGCTGCACTTGTCGCTATGACTATCTTCTAATACCCAACTCCATAGTGTTCTGCCTTTCTGGACAGCTTGCAGGCACAACCAGCTCGGCATGGAAAGGTTCAAGCATTTTCTGTAATTTCACAATGCTTCACGTACAGCACACCGCTCGCTCCACCAGGTGTCATGCCTCACCAATGGAGCCCATGATTATACGTGCTGTGACTTGCATGCGCAGATATGTAGTTTGCTTTTCATATTTGTTAGCCTCTGCGAACACATGGCTCTTCCATAGCCTCTGTATTGTGCTGAGTGATTGTCAACATGGCAACACAAAGTGTGTGTGTGTGTGTGCGCGTGTGTTCTACTAACCGTGGCACACGGATTCGTGCCAAGCAATGGTGTCTCTTGGCTTATGTTGTCTGCAGGTGTCGAGCTCGGAGACGGTGGTCGACGATCGGTGAAGATCAAGTAGGGCGTGCCGTGCTGACGGACCGGGTGCGGTGAAGGGCGGACGTGAGGCTTGGATCGAGGGACCTGAGGACCGTGCGGCCAGCCGTGGTGGCTGACAACTGGGACATCGACGAGCAAGTGTACACGGCGGGGGATGCGTATGGGCTACGCTACTCGCGGATGGTTTGGTGGTTTGTCCTCAAAACCATCGACGACGGTTTGGTGGTTTCGCCTCAAAACCATCGACGGAGGGTTTCCCGGGCTTTGCCTCAAAACCCGGGCGGAGGTCCCACGCGGACGGACAGCACGTGGCGGCATCGGGGAGATCGCTTGGAAGCGAGGCTACCGGTGAGGAGGCGCGGTGGCCGTCGGATCAAGTGAAGCTTGAGTTGGACCCTTATGCCCCTGGCTAAGTGGTTTGGCTCTTCATGTATCCAAGGGCAAAGAGGGAATGTGTAATAGGCCCTATAAATAAGGGTGAGGGGTTCCCTTCCCCATCTACCTCTTTCATTTTGCATTTCTCCTTTAGGGTTTCTTCTTCTAGTTTCTTGGTGAGAGAGAGGTCTCGCAAATCTACGATTTGTACTCGAACCAAAGTTGTGTGGCAAGCGAGCGCCGAGTCTCTCGCTGTTTCCTCCGGGATTAATCACTGTCTTTGTTTCTGTGATGGATTTTTGGTTCTTCCGAGTTTTCGCTTCCCCTTTTAGTTCTCGGTGTGTCTTCTTCGATTCGAGATCGTTTTAGTTTGGTGTGCTTTACGATTTGCTTCTTCCGGAGCCTTTGCACTCACTTCGTCCGCTTTGCTAAGAGCCTTCACAACTCGCTCCCGCAAGTCTGCGGCCTCCGCAAGTACGTCCGTAGTCTTTGCGTGCAGTCTTTGCAACCAGCTCCTGCAAGTCTGCACCCTTCGCTTCTACTTGGTTTGGGGCCTTTGCACCTGGCTCACTCAAGTCTGCAACCTTTGCTCTCGCCTTGCTTAAGGCCTTTGCACCTGGCTACCAAGAGTCTGCAGCCTTTGCTCTGCTGCTGCTTTGCTTGGGGCCTTCGCACTTGGCTCCCATAAGTCTGCAGCCTTCGCTCCAGCCTCTATTCGTTTGAGCTCCGATTGTTTTACCGCTTCTTCCTCTTTGTGGTGATCCGCTGTGTTCCTTGGGAACATCCACCCTCGCAATAGGGTCGTGATCATCACCAGTTTGCGTATCGCTTCTTGGGGTGCTTTGTAGAGCCAAGGACCAAGAGTTTCGAAGGAAATTTTGAGGCTCCCATTCACCCCCCCTCTGGTCGCCGTTCACCGGTCCTTCAATTGGTATCAAAGCCGGTTAAGGATCACTTCACCTTAATCGGTCCGTGATCCCCGAAGGCGACATTATGGAGAACCATGGGCTTGGCAAGCCACCGCACTTCGATGGCAAGAACTATCCCTATTGGAAGATACGCATGTCGGCGCATCTCCAAGGGATTGATTCGCGTGTATGGGAGATCTGTGAGAATGCGAACTACGTGGTACTTGCTGCCCGTGTTAACCAAACACAGATCGACCAACACAAGGCGAACAATACTGCCAGAACTGTTTTGTTCTCTGCTCTTTCTATGGAGGAATTTGAGCGTGTTTCTGATTGTGCTACTGCTCGAGAGATCTGGTCTAGACTGCAGAGCTATCATGAGAGTACTGCCCATGTCAAGACCAGACTCTATGAGACACACAAGCGAGAGTATGAGAATTTTGTTCAAACCGATGGTGAATCTGTTGATTCTTTGTTCACTCGCTTTCAAACCATCGTGAACAAGATGAGGGCAAACAACCCTCAGATGCCCTATGATGATCATCAGAGAGCCCTTAAGCTTCTATATGCTCTTGATCGGAGGGTTTGGGAAGTAAAAGTCTCGGCGATCATCGAATCGCCCAACTACGAGACTCTCACTGTGGATGAGCTGTTCAGCAAGCTCAAGTCCACCGAGATTGACCACCAGACGCAGGCGAGGATCAGAAATCCGTCTGCCCCTACCATGGCTTTGGTCCCAAGTACAGGAGGTTCAAGTTCTTCAGCTAACCCTTCACAGTTACCTCTTGCTTTGTCGTCTTTGGTCTCAGCTACAGAGGAGCAGATGGAGGCCTTTGGGGACGACGAGCTCGCTTTGGTGATTAGCCGGTTCTCACGGTTTCACAACAACCGTTTGAATCGCAGCGTGGTATCACCAAGCCAGGCTGCTTCGGGTGTGGAGATCCCGACCACTACATCGCCAACTGCCCCAAGGCCGACAAGAACTCCGTCAACAAGAGCGACTACGGCAAGCGCAAGGACAAGCACGAGTCCTCCGCACCCAAGTACAAGTACAAGTACAAGGGAGGATTTGACAAGGAGGCTATCAAGAAGAAGTACCTGGAGAAGCAAGAGGCGAAGCAGCGAGCCTTCCTCGCATCCCTCAACGATCTCGACGACGACTCCGACAGTGGCTCACCCCCAAGCGATGATGAAGCCAAGCGGAAGGTCGAGAACAGGTTCAACGGGTTGTGCTTCTTCGCTGACTCCAAGCTTGGAGGCTACTGCACCATGGCACTCGACGAGTCTACCCCAAGCATTGAGAAGAACGACGACACCGAGCCTGAGGTAGAACAAAATCTCGAATCCCTTGCTACTGAGGTTGATAACTTGACTACCACTTTGCTTAGTCAAGATGCTTTGCTTAAGCATGCTGCTCGTGAGAGAAAAGATTTTAAGGCTAAGTGGGAGCTTCTTTGTCAAAGAGCTAGAGTCTCGCTAGGGAGTCTCGTGCACATCTCGATGAGTCCGAGTGTGATGCTTGTGCCATTCATATGGCAAACTTAGGCGATGTGCGGTCCAAGTACGTTGCTTTGGTAGATGAGTTTGATGAGGTTAAGGCTAGGTGTTCTCTCGTGAATCCTTGCAAATCTTGTGATGGTTTGAAGTCTGAGCTAGATGAGAAAATTGCTAGGATTGCTTTACTTGAGAAGTCTAGCCTTGTTACTAGATGTGCTTGTTGTGAGGCTTTGGAGCTAGAACTGGACTCATGTAGGCATGACAAGAAAAGGGCCGAAGAAGAAATCACAAATCTTCGGTCCATGCTCAGTTGGTTGTCTTGTAGTGAACCACAGCTTGGCATGATGATGAGTCGGTTCAAGAGAGGAACCGACACAACGGGATTAGGCTTTGCTACGGGTGGGAAGGGTGAAAATGTTTTTGGTAAGGTTGGTGAACACGGTGGTATGAGCGCATCGAGAAATCCACCAAGCCTTCCACTACTCCCAAGTTGATCAAAATCACTCCACCTCGGCCTAACAAGCCCAATGTGAAAGATGGTGTGTTTGAGGAACCTCCCAAAGCTTCACCTCCAAAGCAAGTGTGGACTCCAAAACCAAACCACCTAAGGAACCCACTTGACACACTTCCCGACATCTCTATTAAACCCCCTCCAAAGAACAAGCAAACCCAAAGAGTGAGTCAACCATCACGCAAGAGAGAGGTGTATCACTGTGATTATTGTCACCATGATGGTCACTTGTTTGAGTTCTGCTTTCGGAGGAAGAGAGATGAGCGGCATTAGTATGAGCTTTTCCCTAACTCTACTCATGGTGTGTTTGCTCCACGCTTCCGCAGGCACGGTGCTAGGCCAAGAGGTGCAACACCTCAAGGACCTAGGCCTCAAGGTGTGAGACCACGAGGTGGTCGTGCCGGCGGGGTTCGGGTTTTGCTTATGACCTTGGATCTCGTGACCGTGGCTTTTAGTCTTACAGAATGAGCGGACCATGTTTTCTTCGTCGTGGTGATCGCTCCACTCAATTGGGACATGGCATGTATGGTGCTTTTGATGATACTTCTCGTGGGCAAATGAGTCAACACTGGTTCCCTTCTCGTTTTGCTAACCCTAGTGTTGGACCATTTGCACATCCCATGTCTTATTACTGATGCAGAGTGTGGGGTGGAGAGCATGTGCTTGATGGAACTTGATCTTTTGGTGTGATCAAGTGTTGATGGCTCTCTACACCTATTTTGCTTGCCTTTAAGAGGGATATGTTATATTGTGGTGACTACTTACACTTTGTGCGCTATCTTATACACTCATACCTTGTTCTTTAAAGCTTTCTTACTTGTGGTATGAGTTTGATTGGTTAGTTGCTCACTTGTATAGTTTTAGCATGTATTTTACTTGTTTCATGTTTTTATTTCTAGTCTAGCATGTTCTTTTCTGTGTATCATATGCCATGCTAGCTTTGTGTATATCTTGGTGGATTAGCCACTTTTCATGTTAGTGTGGGATCCTGATGAACATTTTGCCATGCTTTTATCATGTGCTTTAATGTGTATAGTTGGTATGATGTTCATTAGGTATCCTCTTTAATTGCTAGTTCTTGTATAGTTACTTGTATTTCTATGACATGTTTTGCTAACTCGAGTTTTTAGTCCTTCTGGCTAGTTTCATGTTACATGCTTTTATTTCCAAATTGATTTCATCATTGTGCATCATAGCATGTGTTAGGATTGTGGTTGCTTTTGGGCTTGGTGTGTCTTGTCTCCAGTTGTTTTCTCAACTTTCATGGAGAAGGCATTCTATGAGCTGCGATTTGGAAAATTGCCCACGGTGAGCCTTTTTCAGGTGTTTGGTTACAGGTGCTTCATTCGAGAAAAGGTAACTTAGACAAGTTCAAATTTAGATCTTCGACGGCATGTTTCTCGGTTATGCAACTTATTCACATACTTATAGAGTAACTTAGCCTTGAAACTAACCATGTCATGGAGACTTATGAAGTCATCTTCGACGAAACCACACCTTGTTTGGCTCCTGTTTTTCAATGTGCAGGTGATGAGAAAATTGGCAAGAGTAGTTGTGTGGAGGAGGAGTAGGACGATGTTGATTGGGAGGATCCCAAACTGACTCCACCGGCTGCCCCAGTTGACCCTGTGACGACTACTTCTATCGACGGCCCAAGTACTTCTTCCTCGACTTCATATGGGCCGAACGACCACGTTCCTCAGCTTTCACCAACTGCACATCAGGGAATTTTAGCTACGCTTGAGGGGGAGGCTGCCTTCATCAAAGGAAGCACCTCAACACATTCAGTAACGCCATCCCCCTGGGATCTTGTTCGGTAACACGCAACCGATCTTGTGAGTTTTCACATTTTGCTCTTGCTGCCTTTGTTGCTGACAAGTTTGCCCACTTGAGAGCGGAGTTGGGCGTTTGCTACCTTTCTAGAGTAGGGTAGTTGTATCTTGGTGTATAGTATGGTTTTTGGCTTTCCTCTTTTGCTTTTGGTTATTTGGCTTTCGTTTTGCACCTTTGTATCATAGTGCATTTCATCATGTATCATACTACCTTTGTTGAGCTTCATGACTATAGTAGTTTTGATTACATCTATGCTCTTGTTAGTATGTCTTGTTTGTACATAATTGTGCTTGCGGCTTAGGCTTCTTCTGATCACTTGTTACATGTTATGAGCTAAGCCTGTTTTCTAAATGTGAACCTGCTTAAATCTCGATGCAACCCGAAAAATGTTCACCTTTGAGATGGCAACTAGCATGTGTAGGTTTTGTGAGAACCTTGTTGCTTTCATATGTATGCTTCGAGTTGCTATGTCTCATGTTTCTTGAGTCATTCACTTAGCTCGGATCTCTTGATAATCTTGTGCTAAAACTTGATGTCTAAGCTAAGAAATGATGAAAAGTTTTGAGTTGGATCTTTTCTGTCCCACGGCAATGTCACAAGATTGCTTCTCATTCATTCGAGTGAGATGAACTTGGGCATTGTAGTGCTAGTCCACAACCACTCGTGACGAGACAGCTTCCCACTTGCACTAAGGGATGAACTCGGCGTGGTTGAAAAACATGATAAAACAACATTTTTGGCGGACAGTTTTGATCCTCTCGTACACACATGTCTAAATGAAACCTTGTTAACTCTTTTGTTTTTAACTCGATCAATGTTGTAGTAACAAGTGTTGTTAAGTGTATCTTTGAGACATGATGTGTGACCGTTATATGGGGTAGTTCATTCTTGTATACATGTGTTAGCACTTGTTTGATCTCCTGCTTATATGTGCTAGGTGCTATTCTTTATGGTGAACACTTTTTATAAAATGCCCAACACCTGATCAAAATGCTTATGTTTCATATTCCGTACCACTTGATCAGCTTAAGCATTGGCTTCGACTTGTGCTTGTTGCTATACACTTGCCATACTTGCTAGATCATCTCTGTACTCGGATTACTATACTCTTGAAGCTCTGCATTTTGCATCTCTTTTATGGCATGCTTTGAGGGGAAATTGAAGTTTCTTTTGCTTTTATCTTGATAAGTGCATTTGCCAACAAGGGGGAGAATGATTCCACAAATCCAGAGAGTTCATTTGTGAGGATGCATTTGCAAAGGGGGAGGATGCCTTTGTCAAGGGGGAGTTGCACTCTGAGTTCTTTTTTTTGAACTGCTTTTGCTAATATGTGTTGAGCCTTTGCCTCCTCTTGAGGGCTAGCTTTCGCTTTGTTTGGTTGCGTAGAGCTGTTGCCTATGTCTTTGGGGACCAAGTTTTGATCTTGCTTTGCTCATGGCAAGTGACCTGTTTTCAGCTTCTCTTTGGCTTTTGGTCACTTGGATGAGTTGTCTCTGGTTTTGTGTTGGTGTTGACAATGCACTCAACAAGGGGGAGATTGCGAACACATGGCTCTTCCATAGCCTCTGTATTGTGCTGAGTGATTGTCAACATGGCAACACAAAGTGTGTGTGTGTGTGCGTGTGTTCTACTAACCGTGGCACACGGATTCGTGCCAAGCAATGGTGTCTCTTGGCTTGTGTTGTCTGCAGGTGTCGAGCTCGGAGACGGTGGTCGACGATCGGTGAAGATCAAGTAGGGCGTGCCGTGCTGACGGACCGGGTGCGGTGAAGGGCGGACGTGAGGCTTGGATCGAGGGACCTGAGGACCGTTGCGGCTAGCCGTGGTGGCTGACAACTGGGACATCGACGAGCAAGTGTACACGGCGGGGGATGCGTATGGGCTACGCTACTCGCGGATGGTTTGGTGGTTTGTCCTCAAAACCATCGACGACGGTTTGGTGGTTTCGCCTCAAAACCATCGACGGAGGGTTTCCCGGGCTTTGCTTCAAAACCCGGGCGGAGGTCCCACGCGGACGGACGGCACGTGGCGGCATCGGGGAGATCGCTTGGAAGCGAGGCTACCGGTGAGGAGGCGCGGTGGCCGTCGGATCAAGTGAAGCTTGAGTTGGACCCTTATGCCCCTGGCTAAGTGGTTTGGCTCTTCATGTATCCAAGGGCAAAGAGGGAATGTGTAATAGGCCCTATAAATAAGGGTGAGGGGTTCCCTTCCCCATCTACCTCTTTCATTTTGCATTTCTCCTTTAGGGTTTCTTCTTCTAGTTTCTTGGTGAGAGAGAGGTCTGCAAATCTACGATTTGTACTCGAACCAAAGTTGTGTGGCAATGAGCGCCGAGTCTCGCTTTGTTTCCTCGGGATTAATCACTGTCTTTGTTTCCTGTGATGGATTTTTGGTTCTTCCCGAGTTTTCGCTTCCCCTTTTAGTTCTCGGTGTGTCTTCTTCGATTCGAGATCGTTTTAGTTTGGTGTGCTTTACGACTGCTTCTTCCGGAGCCTTTGCACTCACTTCGTCCGCTTTGCTAAGAGCCTTCACAACTGCTCCCGCAAGTCCGCGGCCTACGCAAGTCCGTAGTCTTTGCGTGCGATCTTTGCAACCAGCTCCTGCAAGTCTGCACCCTCCGCTTCTACATGGTTTGGGGCCTTTGCACCTGGCTCACTCAAGTCTGCAACCTTTGCTCTCGCCTTGCTTAAGGCCTTTGCACCTGGCTACCAAGAGTCTGCAGCCTTTGCTCTGCTGCTGCTTTGCTTGGGGCCTTCGCACTTGGCTCCCATAAGTCTGCGGCCTTCGCTCCGGCCTACGTTCGTTTGAGCTCCGATTGTTTTACCGCTTCTTCCGCTTTGTGGTGATCATTTGTGTTCCTTGGGAACATCCACCCTCGCAATAGGGTCGTGATCATCACCAGTTTGCGTATCGCTTCTTGGGGTGCTTTGTAGAGCCAAGGACCAAGAGTTTCGAAAGAAATTTTGAGGCTCCCATTCACCCCCCCTCTGGTCGCCGTTCACCGGTCCTTCAGCCTCATAATAGCTGGAATATTAGAGTCGATCTCACGAGGTTATTCATACTTTATTGCAGATGCATTCAATTATTGGCCTTTATATTTAGTTGAAAAATAAGGTTGGTCCAGCTAAAACCAAACAAAGATAACAAATAAGATGACTAGCTTTAGATGACCACACAATAGTGCACCTGCTATTGGCACGAGTACAGTACAATAGTTGTCGATAGGATAGACTAGCTTGCATTCATCCTCTTGTGCAGGTTAGTTGTCGATAGGATAGACTAGCTTGTTCTTTAGAGAAAGTAACTTATCATCTAAGGTTGTAATCCTAGAATCTTGTCAGGTCGTTGGTGAGATCTATCTTGTTGTACATGCCACTGTAGGGGCTGTTTCTACGCTATATAAGATGCAACCGAAACCTCAAACAGTATCTCGTTCTCTCCATTTCCACAGAGGACAATAAATTATGCGTCCAGATGTAACGCACAGACATATTTTGCTAATAATAATAATAATAAATAATATTAAGAAAAATTAATATAAAAAGTTAATTAAGCGTGAAAAAAGAGGAGAAAAAAAGAACAGAATAAAAAAAGAGTACTCCACCTACGTGCTAGTCGTCGTTTCCGTAGATGGTCCGTTCTGACCGGCGCCGGCCAGGAATCACCTAATATTTTCGGCCTCTTTTCATCGAGTGAGAAGAATGCAGGTTTCTTCCATGCTTACTGGTCACTGCTCAAACCATGTGTTCTGAGTGCGGTACTGGGATTTTTGAATGGAGGAGAGATTTCAGAGGAGGTGAATAAAACCCTGCTGGTCCTAATACCCAATTGGTGAGCAACCCACAAGACCTGTCGCAGTTTCGGCCTATCTCTCTTTGCAATGTGCTGTATAAGCTTTGCACCTAATTCTTGATGAGGTGATTGCTACAGAACAAAGCGCTTTTGCCCTATTTTACCAAGCTTTGTTGGAAAAACAAGGATGAAGACTTTTGATGAAGCCGGATTCGCTTTGTGCTTGGGTTCTGAAGGGGAAGTATTTTCCAACCAGTGATTTGCTTTCAGCTGCCAAAAAGAAGCGAAGCTCGACAACTTGGAGAGCAATCATCCATGGGAGGGAGGTACTCAAGCGTGGCTGATAAAACGTGTTGGCCCTGGGGATATCGATATTTGGTCCGACAATTGGATTCCTGGACTGGGTTCTCTAAAACCCCTAGTGAGGATGCCAAATGCTACAGCAGAGAGTTTTTGATCTCTTCGTTCCCGGGACAAGGGTTTGGAATGAAAGTGCAGTGCACATGTCCTTCATGTCCCTTGAGGCGGAGGCAGTTCTAAAGATCAAACCAAGTGGTCGGCTGCAAGGCCTTTGAAAGAAATGGCATGTATACGGTGAGGTCGGCATACAAAATTCTGAAAGAGGATCAAATGGCTGTCGTGATGGCTCATTCAGGCGAGGCAGCGGCATCAGAAGCGTCCCAGTATGGAAGTCACTCTGGAAACTCAATGTCCCACCTAAAATCAGAGTTTTCTGGTGGCGTATCCTCCATGAATCATTGCCATCCAAAGCTGAATTGAAAAGGCGACACGTTGCACCAGAGAGGCACTGCAAGATGTGTGGAGACCCTGATGAGTCTCTGTACCATGTTTTTTTCTTTTCACATGCTCGATGGCGCGAAGATTTTGGGATGAAGTCAAGAAGCTCATGGGGCTGCAGATACCGGAGTTCCATCCATGCTCGGGGGCGACAAATGTCTGTCGGGGTGTTGTGTGTTCGTCCACTATATGGCGGAGACAATGGTGTGTGGTGCCTGGGCCTTATGGACTGGGAGGAACAACCAACGATACAGGAGGAAGACTTTTGAACCAGGTGCAATGGCGAGGTACATCTCTTGCCAACTCGAAGAACTGGCCTCGTTGAAGCTACCAGGAAAGCCTGGTAAACCCAGCAGAAACACATAGTGGAGGCCGCCGGAGCAGGATTGGTTCAAAATCAACACAGATGCGACATTTGATATGGACAATTGTTCCGAAAGCGCAAGAATTGTCATCAACAGTCACTCTGGAATGGTAGTAACGGCAGCAGCCAGGTGGTTTGATGATATACCTGATGCACTGACGGCTGAAGCGATGGCGGCGAAAGAAGGGCTCGAGCTAGCTACTGAATTTTGCTGCGAGCGCGTTATACTTGAAACTGATGTCAGGGTTTGAAGAATCTGCTGGAAGACCCCACAAGTTTGAGATCATTGTTCCAGTGGTTATTGTAGAGTTCCCTTGCAGCTTGTCGTGCATCTCATATGAAATGAATGGATGCGTACTCCGGCCGGTCATCTCAAATGAAATGAAAGCTCCATTTGTTTTTTCAAGGCTTCAGACTTAAAAAGTTCAGAAACATAAATTTATTATTTTAGAGTTTAACACAAATTTGTTTTTGTCTGAGATTTCATACCTTTGATTTGCATCAGTTCTAAGGCTAATGAGGAATTGAAGAGTCAAAGTATCATCATTCATCAGCCCAGGTGTCAGGAAAGCACTTGCAACGAAACAAAACATAAAGCACTGAGGTTCTGAGATTCGGCCCCAATGGTCCGAAGTTCGTCCAATTCGGCCCGGCCCGAGATATAAGTGAACTGGTCAAAAAATTTCGACCCTGTTCAAATTTTCTGTCAGTTTTATGGTCCAACAAGAGCCCAGAGACATTTCTCACGCTGGAAAAGGAAAACTTCACCACCGGCCCTAGGCAGCAGCAGCAGCTCCTGCAGCCGCCGCGAGAGCCGTGGATGCTTACGGACGTCCGAGCTCGCGCCATGGACGCTCCTCGATGCCACCCAGGTGCCACGGCCCTTCAACGTCTACCGTCATGCCGTCACCGCATCTGACTCATCGTTGGCGGCATCTGCAATACTTGGTCCGACCACCGCGTCGTCGCTGCCCTCCCCGCCATAGGTGCGTTCTATTCCGGCTCCACGTGCATCCTCTCCAAGCCCATTGCCATGCCTGATTTTTCTGGGAGTTTTTGTTCAAATTTGCTTAAGAATTTCATTCAAATTTTGAGTGGATACCGGGGGTGCAGGAATCATATTTTTTTCCTTCCTGGAAGGAGCATGAATCACTGTCCCAGTCTCAAATGGAATAGAATCGAACTTGATATTTTTAGATGAAAATTTTTATAACACAGGAATCGCTAGTGGATATGTCATGTCAGGTTGAGTTTCTGGCCGTTCAGAATTGCTCTTGTGCCATCTGTTGATGTCGGGATCCATATCCTGCCACTCACCTCTGCTAGTGGGTATCTCCCTAAACATTTGAAATGTCAAAGATAAATAAAGTGGCATCTGCACCTTGTAGAATTAGAAATCTTTGTTGCTGCTCATCATTTTGCTTTGTTAACCAAGGACAAGGACTGCAAGAGATTAGCAGCCAAAACAAAGAACAAGAGAGAAGGTGGATTGCCTTGCCTCACCCCTCTCTTACAATTGATAGTTTTTCTAGCGTCCCATTCATTAAAATATCAGAGGTCCTTGAGGAGAGGGTCTGTTTTATCCAAGCTACCAACTTATCTACAAACCCCTTGCTTTTAGCAAGGTTAGTATTGCTTGGTGTTCAATGACGGGCCTAGAAAAAAAAAAAGAGTCTTTTTACTATGCTTGTAATTTCCTCCTCTTTCCTCCACAAAATCCTAACTCTCCTCTAATTATTTTCGTACAGGGTACTTTGGTCTTTTCGCAAACCCCCCACCCCCCACCGCAGGCTCGCAGATCGCTCGCGCTCCCCTCCCGTACGCTCCCCGAGCCCCGTCTGTCCGCTCACGCTCCGCTCTCGTACGTTTCAGTCCGAGAGGGCCGGAGACCTCCTCCCGCCGCCGCCGCTGCCGCCGCCGCCGCCGCCGCCGCCGCCTCGCACGGCGCCGCGCCGGCCTGCCCCTGCCCGCGTCCTCGCCCTGCTCTATCCCTCCCTCTGGTCGCGGCCGCCTTCGCCGCCCTCGCTCGGCAGCCCTGCCGCCGCCGCCACCGCCGCCTCGCACAGCGCCGCGCCGGCCTGCCCCTGCCCGCGTCCTCGCCCTGCTCTCTCCCTCCCTCTGGTCGCGGCCGCTGCCGCCGCCCTCGCTCGGCAGCCCTGCCGCGCCGCGGGTTCAGCCTCCGGCACGAGGGTTGCTCGTCCTCGCCAAAGGCGCCACCGCTGCCTTCCTTGGTCTTCACGATTCGGATCGCCGTCGCCATCGTCAAAATCCTCTGCTACTAAAGCTTATACGCCATGGTAAACTCTCCTTGAAATTCCCTCGTTCTTGTCTTTCTGGTGTAAATGTCTAGATGGCTACAGGATTGTAGTGCTGGTGTGTGCTACTCCTTGGGGCATAAGACTGAATGCATTTCTTGGTCATTGGTCACATTGCACCAGTGGTGGTTGTAGCTTCTGAGTTCCCTTGTCTGATAGCAGCAGTTTTGTCCCCTGATTCGAAAAGTACTCTTTGAATATTGTGCATGGATGACTTGGTCCATATCTTATCCTTTTTAATGTATTCGATTTGCTTTGATAAGTGTATGCATCACAAAAAGCAAACATAATGACAGTAGTAACAGTTAGAAGGAAATGTGAAAGATTTATACATGTTGAGATAGGTTTGCATCCATGATAATGACAAATTCCTCTGAGGCATTCTTTACTCCATGTAAATATGCATTACCTGCATATTAGCAGTTGCTACTTAATATGAGTGGGTATCATAATTTCAGTAAAAATTAAAGTCAGATGTCTAAACTCACCAAGTCCTAGCGTCCTTGGTTATCACTGAACTTTTAATTCATTCTGATTCATTGCAGCTAGAATTATGTTGCTTTAGATTTTACCAGATAATCATGTGTTCACATTATCTTGGCTTAACATACTGTAGTCCATTGGGTTGTCCTCTAGTATTGGTCTAAGATAGCCTGTATGCTTTCTGAAAATAGCAGCATATGCCTTACAACTCAAGTGTGCTATGCCTTACAACTGAAAGCATTCTTGTTCGTTAATGGTTTTTAGTTCATCTCATCTTTCTGTATCGCTCAAGTATATGTCAGTTATTTAATATTCAGTACATCTCAGTATGTCATTAGTACTCATTAGTTCATTCTCATTTTCAGTACCACTAAGCCTGTCAGTTTTCAGTATTCAGTGCTGTCTTCATCAGTATCGACCATTCCCTAGTCTGAGCTTCAGTATATGTCAGATAGCTTCAGTATTCCACATGATCCTATGGTTTTTAGGTTCAGTAACCCTTGGTATCTTGTAATTGATTCAGGAATGCTAAGAATTATTTAACAATTCAGTCAACACTGAACATGCTCATTTGCAATATACTAAACATTCAGTAGTCAGTACCCCAAGCAAATTAGCAGAACAGATAATCTCTCATCCAATTGTTTGCTCACCATGCCTTTTCTGAATCTGTTTGCTACAGACTAGTATATAATATCTAAAATTTTTATGTCAGGGAATGCCAGATCTTGATTCTTTGATGGAGTATAGTGAAATTGTTAGGAAGACGTTTGGCAGTGAAGAAGAAGGGTTGCGGTTTTACAACCGCTATGCTTATGAGAAATGATTTAGTGTGAGGAAGGACTACTGCGAGTGGGACGGTGGTCATGAAGAGAGGACGAGGACCCTTCAAAAGTTTGTTTGCAGTTGTCAAGGTTTCCGTGCGGCGAAGGAGCTGAACAGGGAGGATATGAAGCGGAGGCCGCGGAATGTTACTCGTTGTGGGTGCCCAGCCAAATTTGTGATTGCAGAGGATCAGCACGGGCAGTGGTACGTGAAGGATTTCATCGACGAACACAACCATCCGATGATTGAACCGGGCCTTGCTTGTTTTCTGCGTTCACATAGGAACATCAGCGATGATCAGAAAGCTCAGATTATGGAGATGCAGATTGCTGGGATTCGCAAACACCAGATAATGGATGTTATGGAAAGGCGTTACGGTGGGTATGATAAGGTTGGATTCATAGCAAGGGACCTCTATAATTTCTGCCATCGCGATAAAGCGGAGGCGCTTTCCGCCGGTGATACTCAAACAATACTCAGCTATATGGTAGAAAGCAAACGTAGAGATCCTGATTTCTTTTTCAGGCACAAGACTGATGAGAGAGGGTGCCTGACAGGTCTGTTCTGGTGTGACTTTCAATGTCAGGTTGATTATAAAGCATTTGGTGATGTCGTCGTATTCGATGGCACGTACAAAACGAAAAGATACAACCTGCCACTTGTTCCCTTTGTTGGGGTGAATCACCATCGCAGCACGGTTATGTTTGCATGTGGAATCCTGTGAACCCTCTCCTTGGGCATCGCCTCCAGCTGCAGAACAACAAGGCCAGAGGAAGAATCGTAGGTGAACTCCACCTGCGCAGAGCCCAGCAAACATCTCCTTGGCCTGACCGAGGAGTAGGCACCGAACCTGCCACACCCCCTCACTTCCACGCACACCATCCCGGTGTCAGAAGCGGCCCCGTCGTCACCAACGCCGAGCAGCTTTGCGCCGTCGAGCAGGTGGTACGTCAGGCCTTCCACCGTCGAGCCTTTCATCGGTGAGCTTTTTGACAAGTTCAAGCTACATATTTTGGGATGCGAAGCATTTTGTAAAAATTGAAAACCAAAAAATTGTGTAGCCCAGCCAAGCAGGCAGGCCAGGCCTAGTAATGTCATGCTCAACCACAATTTTGGGATCAATCAACGACCGGGCCAGCCCAGCCCAGTCGACTGGGCGCACAACAAAGCCAAGCCCAACCAAGCTCGACAAGCAAGAGAGAGAGGTAGTAGTGCAAGTTCAGGAAGTTCAACCATGCTGTATGGCTCACCCTTTTAAGGTGTCCATCGAAGAACTAGGCAAGCGAGGTGGGATAAAAGCAAATGAATTCTGGCCAATGCAATGTTTGCTCACAACTCGACAGAGCACATAAATTGTGGCCATCTTTGGGCCTTTTTCCTCCGCGGGCCCATTTATCCATAGATCAAGCGGCGTCTTCTGGTAGAGATCGTCAGCCGGCCCATTTATCCTCCCCAAACGCCATGCACCAGCATGCTGTACACTTGCACTCCTACACAGAGTGCTTGAAAATCACTAGCATCAATCAGGCATATAGCTGCATAGCCCAGAGGCACGAATGCACGAGAAAGTGAAACAGCCACTTTCCCCCTACTTGTGGCGTTGCATAAAGCTCTCAGAAGCCACAACTTCAAACTCAAAGTTGCATTTCAAATTTCTTTTTCTATTCTACGGAAACTTGCGATTGTGAAGACTCCAAGCCAAGCTCACGAAACGCCAGCTCGCCAAGAAACCCAGTCGCACTCGGCCATGAGGTGGGGGCTCAGAAGCAGCAAGCAACAACAGCGGGAACCCTTGCAACCACTTGAGCAAGAGCGCCAGCAGGAGGGCAAGGTGAAGAGCAAGGCCGACTGTGGCTCGCTCTGCCCTGACGACGGCGCCCAGGACCTGCACGGCCTCATCGAGTCCATGCTCTGCGACGACACACGCTCCTCGGCTCATCGGCCGACCTCAACCCGGCCATGTTCCCGGACGACGTGTACTGCTGCTCCAACTCCAATGGCTCCGCCCCGAGCAGCACCACCAGGACGAACCCCGGCACGCCCGTGAACGACGGCGACGCGTACAAGGGCGACTGCCACGAGAGGGGCCTCCGCCTGCTGCACCTGCCCCATCAAGAGCATCCCCGACCTCGCGGCGCTCAAGGGGCAGCACGATCGCCCGCGCGCGGACGGCAGCTCCAGCCTGCCCGGGGTCGACGTCTTCATCAACACGGCGAACCCCGTGGACGAGCCGGTCCTGAGCACCATGAACTCTGTGCTCTCCATCCTCGCCACCGACTACCCGGCAGAAAACTCGTCGACAAGAAATGAAGATGAATCAATACCGGTCCTGTGCACCATGAACTCTGTGCTCTTCATTTCTGACGCGTACAACGGCGCCGCCGGGAAATCTGGAGGAGTACAACGTCACCGTCTCCAACATGGAGCGCCTGGCCACGCACTTCACCGACGCGCTGCAGGGGCTGCTCGACAGCGCCCATCCCGTCGGTGGAGCCGGCAGGCAGGCCGCCGCGGCCGCGTCCCACGGCCACCTCCCGCACACCGGCGATCTGCGCCCGGAGCTCCAGCGGCAGCGCGGTGATGCGGTAGTCCTCGCCTGCTCGCCCTTGCCCCCGATGCGCCGATCCATCTTCTTCTCACTCCCCGTCGCCGTCGCCGTCGCCGCCGCCGCCTCTCTCCCTTCCGGCTTCGATCGATGGAGAATTGGGGATCGGGAATTGGGGTGGACCACCTCTGCGGCGCCGGCGCGCCGCCGCCGGCCGCCGTGCTGCACCGCACGGAGGTCACCCACGGGTACGGGCTGACCGAGACGGCTTCGAGGCGATGCGGCTGCACAAACCCTAGAAAGTTCTCTTCTTTTTTTGACAGCGTGAACACTTCTATCAAATTACCCAACTATTCCTCCACAATTATTCATTTGACAATTTTCAAATTACCATACTAACCTTGATTAGAAAAAAGAATAACAGTAATGGAACTACTACCCCTTTGTTTTGAGTCATAATTATCTGCGTTTTAGAGGAAATGGGAAGAAATTTAACACACATGAGAAGAAACTTTGACTCATATGGCCCACCGGTCATACAGATCAGAATTTCCTCCCGTTTCCTCTCTAGAATTTCCCCTCATTTCCTCCACCCTTTGTAGCCGTTGGATCGATCGACGTGAGCCGTTGAATATTTCCTCAAACATATTAAAAAATCTCAAAAAATTATAGATGGGGCGAACTTTAGTGAGAAAAACGAAAAACTCACGTGCTACGATCACAAAACTCATGGCAAAAACATAGCAATCACACAAATTATGGTGAAACAAAGACAAGAAACATAGTTTGTTACCGTAAATTTAATTAAACTAAGTTTTTTATCAGTTGATCCATACATTGCAAAATGCAGATAACAAACAATGGATGAACATGTCGCCTAGTGAGCTGTTGTACACTGAATGACCATATGGCATCTAGGGACACCTGGGTGCGGCTGAAGAACGGATGGGCGCCGGTTGCCGGCGGGTGTGGCTAGCCGGTGGAATTAGGCCTCCGCCGACGGCTGATAGATGGGGTAGAATTGTAGCAACGAGCGGCGGTGGGCAATGATTGGCGCAGTGGCATGTGGTGGCTACCGGCGGACAGTGGCGGGTGACCTCAGCCTCGATGCGGAATTGTGGCTCGACTCGACGTGCACATCCGGACAGGGGAAATTAGCGTTGCGGAATTGGGGTATTGGGCCAGTTGATTGGGGACCAAATTGGTCCTTTACTCGGCCAGATAAAAAGGCCCAGTATCCAGCAGTGCTCGGTCTTCCTTATCGCTCTCGTTCGTTGCCATGGCGTCGCCACTTTCGCACCTCACTTTCGTCTCCATCAATCTTTGGGATGAGGGTTATGAAGGAGTTATTTATGCTTCTCAGATATACTGAGTTCTATTGGAAGTCATGACAAGGTCAATAGAAATCATTTTTGATAATTGGCTAGCATCGTTTAAGAAATTCTCATTGTTGAATCCATGTAGGCCTAATGATTTGTCATTAGTAGAGCTTTGAATGCATAAATCTTTGAATGCATTAATCTGTTTTGCACTCAATAAAGTCTTATTGTAGGACTCCAAGAAAGTTTGCTTTGTCAATGAATGATTCTGGGTCATAATAGAAGCTACAAAATTTAGAGTACCCTAGTCATTCTTTCAAGACCTCACAAAAGAATCTCTTTACCTTTGTGATTGGTGTAGGAGGCGCCATGTTCACCTTGTAGGTGCCTGATCAAGATTTTACTGTATTTGATAGTTGCATTTGCATGAAGACACTTAGTATTTGCATCTCCAATTTTGACCCATTTTATTGTCCCTCTTTGTTTCCAGTAACTTTAGGTTCTCTAGAACTGTATGAAGAGCTTGACATTTGCAATTTTTTATTTGAAGTTTGTCATTCTAAATTGCTAGAACTTAATTTACTGACATGTTTTGTTCATATGTTGTGCTGGACTGACCAAACCATTCTATACAACAGTGTGGAATCCCTCAAGTCTCATCCTGTAATTTTCAAATATAAAGATATTCCCTTTTGCGACTGAACTTATGTGTCTGAACTTATGTTATGACTAAAGCAAGGTATTGTAATATTCAATCTACATAACTAATAAGTGCAAGAGGATGAGGTAATCCAACCTTATACACAAATAAATTAGACAACAATACTTTATTTGTTACAATGGGACATAGTGCAAGCTAAATAGGGATCATAAATGGTTTGGCCAACAACAATGATTGGATGAAATCCTTTAGATTGAGGTTGTTTGTGAAATTGTCCTCCTGGTTATACATGAATTCCATTGTCCTCGTCAAGTTGAATATCCGCTCCAATAGCTGCCTCGGGTAGGCATTGGCTGGGTTAAGCCACTCGCTGTTAAAATCTTTCCACGATTCCTCTTTGAGTATGTGTATCTGCTCACGCGCAACTTCAATCGAGACATTGTGCTCCTTCATGTAGCTATCAATTGTCGAAGCAACATGAGGGATCAGTTGCTCTCGCTGCACAAAATTAAGTATTCATATATATATTAGTAAGATAAAGGAACGCAAACTCATGGAAATTAAAACAATATCATAATAATATAATTATTGAAAATGATTCTGAGATGATTGAGGAGGCATCATTTGATGGCAGTTAGAAATTGCTCTGCTAGCAAAGTAATAAGCCAGAGTGGAACATGGCCAAAAACTACCAATGGAAAGGGCTTTCGAGATGGGGTGAACATAGCAGAGCCGTCACTCTAGAAATAATGCCCCTATAGCCTATACTAGTGAATAATGAAAGTAAGAAGTAGAAATTAACATTTAATTTTCATTGGTGAATTCTTATTATGACGATCATGATTCAAATAAGCTCATTTTGACTAGAGTTAGCCTATCTTAGCCACCATTGTAGATGCATCGTCTCTAGTGGCAGTCCCTGCTTAAGCACCTATTGCTGGATATGACACACTATATTCTCTCCAAGGTGTTGTACGTAGCGTTCAGACTAGGTGGGAGTCTATTGAAGGCTGAAGATGTGCCAAATATTATGGAAAGGTTTTGATTATTATTTCTTTGAAGTTTTGGCTTTATTAGAGGATGATTATTATTCCATTTGTATGTCCTTATAGAGGTTTGTTCTCAATTTAAGGCTTAATTATAGATAGGATTCATGGTTGATGTGCTAGTAGAGGGCATGCATGGTCTTTTAGGCACTAAAGATATTAGATCAGTTAAAGTTTGTAGCCAATTTACTTCAATTGAGTAACTTCACATGTTCTTTTTATTATATGATTATATAGCCCCAATAGATTGATTTTTAGTACTTAAGCGGATGACAATGAATGGAGAGTTTCGTTTTCATCAAGATCTAGATGGTGAAATATTGTTTTTTTTTTTTTTTGCCTAGACATTACCATGCCACTAGGGTATTGAAATATGACAAGGTGAAATTGAGTATTTTCACTGAATTTTCTCACTGAATGGTTTGCACAACCTACATAAATCAAAGCTTATTTCGCAACCTATAGAAATGCCTTTGGTAATAATGTAATTCAATTGTCAGAAAGTTCTCTTTATGTCACTTTGTTGTGTAAAGCAATGTTATCTGAAAAAGATTCAAATATCAAAGTCGAATTCCAAACTAAAAGATGGGAATTATGATCCTTTTATGAGGCTTCAAAGATTATATTATATATTTTGAGATAAACAATGATGGATATATATTACCTCATATGACTCGAGGTCATCTACTAGCCTGAGAATCACAGAAAGTGCCTGGACCATTTTAGGTACACCAGAAACCCAATCAAAGCAATCCACTGTTGCTACATCATTCATCCCAACGAAGGAAGCACACGACAAAATGGGACATCCGCCAGTTCTTAGTGAAACCTTTAGATGCTCCTCAACAGACTTAGGAATGTATCCTTCTTGAAGCATTTTTACTTCCATGTTGAAACTTCTAACCAGGTCTTTTGTCTGTAAATAATTGGCAATAGTGAATATATGCATTTGTTTCCCATAACGAAAAGCTAGGTACAATATGTGTTTATAACATGTCTGTGGTCATAGCATCAAGTTAGCATGCAAGGCTACTAGTAGCCAAATACACATACTTGCTTATGGTTTCCTGGATAATCATTCCTACCTTTTTTTAATAATGGATAATCATTCGTACCTAGACCTAAAAAGTTGAAGCATTATATTTCGATGAGGAATACAACTTACAAAGTATCTTAGATATGGCATACGATATTTCTCCTCCTCGTCGAGCATATTTTCAATGGTTTCAAAGCTATCCAATATTTTCTCCAAAGCAAATTTCATGCACTCTGGAAGGTCATGAGCGCCCTTTGAATCCCAGCTGGATATGATAATTCACAAAAACTTGTGAATTCTTCTTTATGATAGAAAAAAAGTTACAACATACACATGCACAAACTTTTCAACAATTCAACTATGTTATGATATGTTAAACACAGTCACTACTACAAACACATTTTTGTGATGACACTAGAATTTGTTTACAATGGTGGGTCTAATGATCTAATGTCTGGCATAGGGGCCATGGCGTACCTCTAGAAACCAATTTTTAGAGGCGTATCTTAAGAAACCATTTCTATAAAAATAATATGTCCATTTCCAGAGGTATGCGTTTTGCCTTTGTAAATAGATATCAGAAAAAGAGTATACAGCATTTTGATCTGAAGTAAGATAAAGCCAAACTTATTCAAAATTGTAGACTCAAAGTGATCTACCATTTTCTAGACGACAACTTTTTATTTGTGACCACGTGGAGACCCAAATATTTAAATTAAAAAATATGACATTTCAAAAGACGTTAATTGTTGACTTGTCTAATATCAAAGGTTTAGGTCTTGACGTGATCTATATCTTTATATGCTGACAAGTCCTAAACATTTGATCTAAATTCTCTAATTTTGAAGCTCAATTTTTTAACATTAAAACTAGATATTGGCATGGTCTATACCAACGTTGTTGCTCTCGAAATGATCTACAAATTTATAGGTATTTCTTGTTTGATAGAGTTTAGGTTCCAAATATTTTGTTTAATAAGTTCTAAACTTGCAAATGTCATTTTTTCAATTTTTCTCTCTATTAGTTGGATTCCTTCTAGATAGATGAACGGTTCCATGTATGATGACATGAATGTACTATTAGCTAACCCAGAGATTTGAGCCCTTTCAATGAAACACATACATAACTAGTGCAGATTTTTCGTTACTCTTCCTTTAGAATTTAACAATAAAGATAGACGAGAAATTGGCTATTATAGGATTCTAATCGTGGTGGCTTCTCCGAAATAAGACTCCAATCGTTTCATTCTCCCAAATAGGACTCCAATCATTTTCCATAAGCTATTATAGGATTCCAAACCCTTGTAATCAAAATATGGTCAATCAAAATACATGTATTTTCAAATAAGACCGTATTGCCCCTTGCCTAGAATGGCTGACCCACTCGATCGATGCCTGTACCACTCGACGCCGCGCCTCTACCCACGCAATCGCGACTGTTTCTCCTTCCTGTTCGACGCAGCGCCGAAACTCGACTCCGCCGCCGCCGCCCATTGATCCGCCATAGAGGTTTCTCTCCCCGGTGATCCCACGTCGGCCGGAGAGCCACCGACTGCAGCCGTCGAGGGGCCATCTGATCCCGCCCTCGACGTCCAGGCGAAGGGCGCCCTAGTGCTTGCCTCGTCGGCTGCCGTAGGTTTGGCCGAGGAGGTGTTAGATAGAGAGCAAATGGCTGGACATGCAAGTGATTGACGACATGCAAGTGATGATCGAGAAAGCAAATGTCTGAACAGAAACAAAACTGACAGTGTTAGATAGAGAGACATGGATGCATGGTGACGGACGACATGCATGCAGATTGATCGACGGGATATACTAACAAACAAGATCGGCATTGTAGGCGGGATCACATATGTCTCCGATAGATCCTGGTGGTTTTCGAAATTTGAAGCTCTGGATCAGAGTAGCCACACCAGCGGGCAACGGCAGTAGCAGATCACGTTTTGTAGAGCCATGGGCAAAAGGGTCATGTCAAGGCCAAATACAAGTATTTAGGAATTAAAACATGGTTAAATGGAGCTAAATCCTATAATAGCTTATGGAAAATGATTGGAGTTCTATTTGGGAGGATGAAACGATTGGAGTCCTATTTCGGAGAAGCCACCACGATTAGAATCCTATAATAGCCAATTTCTCTAGATAGACAAAGAAGTTTTGTGAACCTAAGATAAAGATATTTTTAAGAAGGGAAGCATTACAAACCTTTGAATGCATTTGGTAAGTAACTCACATTCTTCTGGAGTTGCATAAGAATCATAAATATCATCCAAAAGGGTCACAATGGAGATAATCATGGTTAATATGATTCGGCCTCTTGAATAACATGGTTCATAGTATACCCCTAGTATCCAAAAATAGCACTCCACGACTCTATCTCGAGCAAATGGAAGCCTTGATTCAATCTGTATATCCTTCCACCACCTATAAATTTATCAGATGTAATATTATCAGCAATAATGTAACTAGTTTGTGATAGTTTGAAATATAGTTAGGTAATAATAAATTTGAAATGAAAAGAGTTACTTCACCTTGTAATGATAGCCAACTCATGTTGGTGATGGAGCTGCATAATATTTGAGTTCAACTTTGCAAGTTGCAACACCTTCTCATGCACCGTGGCATCATTTTCATATGCAGAGATGTAATACTTCGACTCATACATTCTAACTCTTCTAGGGAGAGGGATCTCAAGTGCAGATTTTATTTCATATGCTAATGACCCTTCCATGTAGGGTATCATTGTTTCTAAACGCGTTTGGCTGAATAGCTTGGCTTCCTCAAGTATTACCTCTCCATGGGTCCTCATGTGTGCAGCATTGTAAAGCATCAGAAGGTCTCTAGGACCGTCTGCTAGAAAATCTCCTCCATCTTTGAACCTCAAAAACACATCTAAAATATGACATGGATCTTTTCAGCTTCAACTTATAGAATTAGAAAAGTATTAATATGCTGTATTTTAAGTCTTTTCTCATCATCTTATTTCTTGCAAGACCAAACTTACCACACTGCGTTCATGACCAAAATTGGCCGTTAACTTAGAATCAATAACGATGCTAATTAATGGAGACCATGAAACGTATGTTAAATGCAGTGTTTATATATGTTCGTTGCTACCTGGCGAGACTCTGTATCGATGTTTCCGGAGTAGACAAAACCACAGTGCAACCATTCCAAGACCACAGTCACTAACATCAGCAGTCTCAATCTGTGCAAGTGCAGCACCGATCTCTTCTTCGAACAGGTGATCCAAGCATAGACGCTCCAACGCATCAATGAGGTGCAGCCTAATAGAAGTATTAGTTGAACTTTCTATCATTTGGGCCACTTCTCCTCTGAGTTTCTCCGCTCGTTCTTCCATCTGAATATGCTGAAAACAATACGATGCAGCTCAACATAATAATGCAGAAAAATCTAAGCACCTATCACATTAGTTTCAAGATTATGTTAACAATAATGAACAGACCTGTTGTTGCGATGATTTTGCTGCAGCTGGGTCCGGGTAGCCGAGGAAGCAATCTCCCCAGACAGATGGGTGGAAGATTCCGGAGTTCTGGATGAGGCGGTTGTCACCTTCGTCGTCAAGGCCGTGATGCCGTGTTCTTTCGGAGGAATAACCCTGTTGCGACGACTGGTGGCAGTGCAACTGCCAGCTGGGCCTCCGCCATGAAATGGCTGGCCATTGCCTGACCGACGGCGATGCAGAAGCTGCAGCAGAAATATGGCTGCAGCAGCTCCTCATCATGTTGCTGCACTCTTGCGGTTTCAAAGAGAAGCTACTAGCCATGACAGTAGAGCTGCTAGCTGTGCCTGCTTGTTCGATTGGTGCCATCATACTGAATGCAAACGGTTTATATATACAGTAGAGACTAGAATTAAGCGTTTGCAAAATGGATGTGCATAGTGATTTTGATTAGTCAACAGACTCAGCATGGTGCAGATGCAGAGTACCCACAAGAAGCACATGCATGATAGGACACTTGGATGATGACACGCGAGAAAATCATTTTTTTGAGTATCGTGGCACAGAAATTGAAATTAGTATATGTTTATACTATCATGGCAATGGTAACGAAATAAAAGAGTTTAAGATATGATAAGCATTGGTGTTTTGACTAAATATTGAGAAAAGATGTTGTAGAAAATGGTAAGATTAAAACTTAGAAGCCAGGATCCACTACTAGAAAACAGAATATCCTAGAGGTTTTTTCTTTCCCCGAAAACATGCCTTGCATGTATTTCATTTACCAGTGGTTATTCTAGAGGGTTTTGAAAACCTCCAAAGGAATTATTCTTTGGGGGCTAACACTCAAGGAAAGACCGACAAGGATAGAGAGCAAGAGAAATAGCTATTACCTCTGCACAAATGATTTTCTTGAGGGTTTAAGTTTAACCACCAAGGATAAGGTGAAATTTTTAATGATTTTCTTGAGGGTTTAAGTTTACCTCTGCACAAATGATTTTCCCAAGGTATATCTAGCAACCGTTAAAGAGAAAATATTTTCTTCACTACGCAACTGTTTGCAATTTAGTGAATGTCTCTTTCTTTTGATACTTAATTTAGTGGAACTCTTGTAACAAATATTAAGGTTAGACACTAAATAATTTCAAATGGAAAAAATTTTGACTGTAAAGTTTTATATCTCTTTGAGTATTGCAACTTCGGTTTAGGTTGTATCACCATCTGAGGTCATTTGGAGAATTTACAAAAAAAAAATTCAAAACTAAAAAACAAAACATTTTTTGTACTATAAATAATTTTAAATAAAAATGTCATGAATAATATTATTTTATATCTTTTCGAGCTATACGAAACTTTGGTGCGCCTCATGCATGGCCCACAACGCCCTGAACGTCACCAGCAGCATCGAGTAGAGGGGGAGGGGCCATGTATATTAGATAGACTAGTTTTCCAAATTGGCCAGCCTAACCATGTTAAAGAGTTGTATTTTGACACTAAATTTAATTTGTAACGGTTCTAATTCCTAATGTAGTATGATCTTCCACCTTATAAGTATAAAGGATGACAATCGATTGAGGGAATACAATCACACCAAATCAAGAGGGAAGCCACATTGGATCTCGCCTCCTAGGAGAAGAGGAGAAGAGCTATGGCTTGGGGAGATTGCTTTTTTCGAGAACGTGCATTCACACGTGTTTCATTAAGATAAAAGAGTTTTGAGACAACAAACGGTAATTTATCCAAAGATTACCCCACACACCCGGACCCGAAGACGCACGTGATTGTGTATTACATAATCGGATTTTGCTCAAGCACCGGAAGCGGTCACTACCTCCTAGCCTCCAACGCCGCCAGGTGCCTGTAGCCCGCGGCCAACCAGAGCCCAACCTCCTCAAAGATCTCCTGAGCTAGCAGGTCCGCCACCATCGTAGTTCTATTGAAAGTCCGCCCGTTTCCTTTCTTTCCACACCCTCCTGCTTACCAGGGCGAACAAGGAGTCAAAGCCTTGACGGATCGGCTTGGGCAGATGCTTTCTGCCAGTGGTCCACCACTCCATGAATGGTGCCTCTGAGACGCCGATGACAATGTCAAGGTGATACACTCGAAGGCAATTCGCCCATACCTCTCTCGTGAAGACACAGCCGGTAAGGTGGTCGATGGTTTCGTCATGCTGGTCGCAAGGAGATTGCTGTAGAGGATCTCGTCTAAGAGAAAGAGGAGTTGCACGATCTAGAGAAGTGGTCAGCGACAAAGCGCCTCACTATGATATGAGGAGTAGCACTACCTATGAGGGGGGACAAGCCTCACCGTGGAAGGGGGGAATAGCATTGCGACCTCGTCTAGGAGGAGAAGAACCGTGCACCTATCCAAGAGACCTTGCCATCCAGGAGAGGAGAAAGTTGTTATGTAGCAGGGATATATAGGGCCCTTGCAAATGAGGAGTGGGAGGGAGATTTAAGAGAGGTCCTTAAATTTGAGGGTCCTAATAAAGACCGCGTTAGACCTTGTTTCTTACTTCATGCCAACAAATTTAGTTTTGAGGGCTCAAATTATTAGTTCATACTGAAATTGCTGCTCATATATAGGATAAACATTCAATATCTTTTACTCCTAATTTTAACTTAGGGCAACTGCTCCAATACTCCTCTTTTAAAATTTTGCACGAATCTCAAAGCAGGTTGTCTAACTAATTAATCTTTTCTCAATTATTTTTCTCTTTGGGCCGGCCCATCCAAGCCTAGCTCATGTCCAGTCCTGTCCCACGCGAGACTGCTTCTCAGTATGCAAACTCGATTGCTGCTAGCTACGGCGTGCTGCAAGGTATTCTTGATCCAAAGATGCATGCACACAAGGCAAGAGGCGCCTTGCATTTGTCCATGGAGGTGAGGCAGCTGCGGGCGGTGCGGTGGGACCTGACGCGGTTGGGCTATGCGACAGAACGCAGGGCTCGAGATGGATGGGCTGTATCACAGTAAGCACGTGTTCCTCTACATCATCGAGCTTGGCTCTGGCCTCCCGCGATCTCATGTCCAGGGTCTTGCGGTCTTGGGCTTCATATTCAACCAGTTCGACCAGCAACAACTAGCTCCGGGAGTCGTGTTATCCTCCAGGTCTTCCTTGCTGCCGACCGAAAGCAGAACATGAAGCAGCCGCTCACCGGCTCACGGTCTCCGAGCTGCGATCGGACCGGCGGCCATGCCTATCGTCTCCTTCGATGAGTAACGTACGGCCGAACAAAATGGATCTGGGAGTTAGACCTGGACACGGCCGGGTTGGGCTTGATGGGCTCGTGGGAATTAAGAGAAAATTAATTAAAATATTAATTAGTTGATAAGCTGCTTTAAGATCTGTGCAATTTTTAGAAAGAGGAGTACCCAAGCAGTTCTCCTTAACTTAGTATGAGAGCAATAGTTATGTATAACCACACATGTTCCTACTAATTATATCCATCCAATCTGCAAGTGCTCGAAGATTATTTTTATATTGGCAGAGGTGTTTTAGTTTGCTTGATTATACTTTAGCCCGATTATTATTCCATCGTACCCTGTTCCGAACAAAAACTCGTGAAAATTGAATTCCATGATGTTGCGACAACTAGGTATTGCTTTATCGTACTCGTTTGTCTGCCTCTGCCGACAGTGCACGTAGTGAGTTGATACAGAAAATCATCTAAGTACGTGCAATGCACGTACAGTAAAAAAAATTACATTGCACTCTCTCCGTCCCAAAATAAATGCTGTTTTAGGTTTTTTATCACAAGTTCAACTCGATTTGTAAAAAATATGTGCAATATTTATATCTCTAAATAATTTTATTAAAAACTAGATTTAAAGATCTTTCTAATAATACTAATTACTTAGCATAAATATTAATATATTTTAATATATAATTACCTGTAGTTATATCTTGAGAAGCAAGGGAGTAAATGAAAAGTTTGATGAATCAATGCATGAAACTACAAGAAACACTAAGGTCAGTCTCGGTGGAGAGTTTCATAGCACTGTTACCGACTGCCACGTCACGAAGGATAAAATGAAGCATGAATGAAACTCTCCATTGAGAGTGTGAGTTTCATTCTATAGTTTCACAAGTATTAAATTTCAAGACTTATAGAGTGTTGGTACTCATGCCAAGAGAGTGTCATCCCTATGACACTCATTTTTTTCTCTCCCTTATTAAGTACGGTGCCATGTCATCCACAATATCTAGGCAGCTCATTAAATACAAATAAAACTCTCATAAAATTTCCACTGAGACTGGCCTAAGTTCCTTTTTTTTTTTTGACAAGGGACTGGCCTAAGTTCTTGTTTGGATATACACTCTATCTATCGCAGTCGACATGTATTAATGTTGATTGGGGTGAAAAGTTAATTATTAATTTCTATCTCGATGTGTACTTCAATGCACATAGATTTTTTTTTTTTTTTTTTTTGACAAGAATTGCACATAGATTGATGTGAATTGGAACTTACGTAAACAGACCCAAAGAGCTACAACCGTGGGTTTTCCTTTGTTTTTTTTTAAATGATTTTAAGGAAATTAATAAAAGGTCGTAGAGAAGGCAATGGGTGGTCGGTCACATTTTGTTTTTGTATTGTTATATCATTTGGACATTTGCATACACATAATAGTGATATTGGGGGTTGGACGGGACCGCGACCACGACACTACAACGACTCTCCGATCCAACCCTTCACTGTCTATAACACAAGAAGCACATGCATCATATGCATTCATGCATGCTCGGACATTATAGTACGTCTGTTTAGCGTGAGTTGAACACACGAGCATACATCTGCACCCCATCCAAAATAATTTGACATGGATCCACCTCTACCTCCAAGAGACAAAGTGATCAATGTTGATAATCAGGACTTCACCTTAATCTATAACTTTTATATAGACAAACTCCACTATCTAATTCACTCGACATACAACGCATCCACATGAACATCCCACTATCAAACCCACTATCTATTTCCCTTAACATGCAATACGTTCACCTCAGCAATCCATTACTATTTGCTACTAGTAATTTATCTTGACATGAAAGGTGCATCTCAGTGGTTCACTATTCTAACATATTTTATTCCTCCTTCATACCCGCGGCAACACGCGGGGAATTCTCCTAGTTTAATTAATAATCCGGTCACAAATCATTAGCGACATTAGGTTGTCACTATATTGTCTTATACCATCAATAATTAGAGCCACTCACACTCCCAAATGAAGTCCTCCATAGTGGACCTAGCACGCCAACGAGAGCTCGAGTCCTGGAGGCCGCCCAGGACAGGTGAGAGGCACCCACGCACAAGGGGAGGTGCCCCCCCTCCCCACCGCATGTTACACTTCCCCAGATTTGACAATTAGTGTTAGTTCAAAACCCTATTCAGTGTCTGTTTTAAACTAACATAACCACATCGGCAAAAAAAATGACTCGGAGCGACCCCACTAGGTCGCAAGGCACAAGGCACAAGGCAAGTGATTTCTTGCACGCTTCAAGGCCACCAACGTTCATACCCCGGCCATGACCTTTTGTTTTGTGTGTTCATCCCCTAACCTCTCCACCTGTAAGATATTTGTGTATAGTAGGGATTTTTGTCCTAGCCATTTTAAGTTCATCCAATTTTCAAATGAATATTCAGAACCCTAAATGAGTTCAAATGAAAAAGCTTTCTAACTTTTCTTAGATCTACAACTTATTTGTCATTTCTTCATCCGAGGTTGTTTGAAAATTTTGAGTTTCAAATCTAAAAAAATCAGCCATATTTTTCTTGGACACAAGATTTCAAATGAAAAATATGTCAACTATAAAGTTTCATAACTTTTTGAGATCGACAACTTTTATTTTGGACGATTCTCCATCGGTGGTAATTGGAAGAATTTAAATTTAAAATTATATAAATCAAATGTAATTTTCATTAGATAGATTATTTTAAATAAAAATGTGGCCAACTACAAAGTTGCATAACATTTCGAGATCTATAACTTTTGTTTTAGTTGATTCTCTATGTGGGATCCTTAAATAACACTACACACTCACTTATGACTATGGAATATATGTAGTTAACTTATATGAAATCTTGTGAATCAAACAGAGGGACATCATAACCACTTCAAACAAAAAACTATGAACTACAAAGTTGAATAACCTTTTGAGATCTACAACAACTTTTGTTTTTGGCTGCATTCGAGATACTTAACTGCCACTCCACGCTCACTTATGTATGCAGCATACGAAATACTTTGGTCTTAACTCCACAAAATCTTGTGGTTTATATTTGGACATCAAACCGATCTCAAATCAAAAAGTTTGAACTACAAGTTGTAGATCTCATCGAGTACTACAACTTTGATTAAACGTTCATCCTCATTGAACATCATATGAGGAAGTTATGAAGTTTTTTGTGCAACATATCACTGTCAGTTGTATCGGTGTTGGTTGCAGTGATGAGCGAATATCACTGCCGGTTCATGGCTAAAACCGACACTGATATACACCGACCTATCACTGATAGGAACCAACAACCGACTGTTGCCATTTGGTCTCTATAATGCCTCAGGGACGTTTCAATGATGTGTCATGTCTATCTTCACAAATTTGATTGAGAAAATCATGGAGGTCTACAAGGACTATCTTTGGACGGGATAGAATTTTGATGACTGTTTGGCCAATCTTGAGATTGTTCTACAGCGTTGTTTTGAAGCTGATTTGGTACTCAATTGGGAGAAGTGTCATTTCCTGGTTCACGAGGGTATTGTCCTCGGTCATTTGGTTTCCTCGCGAGGAATTGAGGTTGATAAAGCCAAATTTGAGGATTACTTGCCTCCTCCAGTGTGAAGGAAGTCCGTAACTTCTTGGGTCATGCGGGTAATCACATGTGTGAGCTGATCGAGCTATTAGTATTTTTTAAGCCAAGAATTGACACTGATGGACTATTGGTGCTGGTTTTTTTTTCAAAATTGATAGTGATGGAGCTGGCACTGAATGTCAGATCTATAGTAGCACTCTCTCCCTCCTTATGCCGACTTTGGTGGAAGCTACGTGGACCCTAGGGTTATTAGATCCACTGTTCTCTCAAGTGGATCTAATATTCTTATTGCTAGATCTAGCCATTGACTACAATGATGGCCCGTGATGCGATGATGACAGAAGCTAGAAGAGATGGCCCGTGATGCGATGATGACAGAAGCTAGAAAAATGGTGAGTAGTGTGATGTGGTGGAAATGTCATCTACTCATTGGTGTGGCATGGGTTCCTATGTCAGGAGGTAGCTATGACATGGCCTTGGCCATGCTAGTTGTTGATAATAGGTTTTTAGGGTCTTCGTCAGTGGCATGGTGGTGTGCAACTTTAGTTTCGGGGGTGAAAACCACACCCTAGCATATTTACACGGTCGCTGGGTCTAGGTGGGCAGGATTAAGGCTCGGTATGTATTGCCCGAGCCAATGACAATGATGCTTATGCGCACAGTTCTGATACAACTTCTAGAAATCTTAATATATGAACCACTAATGCTAGAACAGAACAAAGAGTGAACAACTTACACAAGTAATAGCTTTTTTACACAACGATCAATTAAATGCACTCTTGATCTACTTTGTGATTTATATTTCTAAAAATTAATAGTATAGGGATTGCCTAACAAATAAAGCCACTTCGTTAGAAATTGTCAAAAAATATCTCTCTATGCGATACGACAAGTGATGTTTATCTCAAACAAATGTAAACATTGAAATATAAACTCTCATGAACTAGCAAATACACAAATCATGGATTTCTCCATTTAACAGTGAACTAAGTGTAGTTTAGCTAGTTATGACTCCTTGTGCTGGAACCTACCCTTATGAGTTCAAGTTCTCGTCTTAATACGAATGCTCGTATTTTCTAGATTTATTATTGGATTTAAGGCATACATTATTTTGGTGATAGGTTATACACTGCTCTTGAGATCTGCTAGTCTAATATTTTGATACTACTTGGTAGTCCTATCTTTCAAGTTGCTCATAAGGGTTTTAGTTAAAAAAATCCATTCAATAGCACAAGAAACATCTCCCATACAACCCAACATTTGTGAGTCTACTTCTATTTGAGAAGACTTATGTTATGACAAAAACAAGCCATTGTATAGTCTGTATAGTTATAGACACAGCATGGTAGAGGGCGTGCGACTAATGTCTAATAGTTTTATTCTAGACATTCATGTATAAGGATGAGATAACACCACCTTACATACATTAGACAATACACAATTCTTTTCTTTGTTGTCAATACAAAATGCGGATCACAAATGGCTCTACTAATAAGGAATGAATGGTATCCTTAAGGTTGTGGCAGTTTGTGAATTTATCCTCATCATTGTACATGAATTCTGCTATCCTCGTCAAGTTGAATATCCGTTCCAGTACCTGCTTTGGATAGGCATTGTTCGGGTTAAGCCACTCGCTGTTAAAACCCTTCCATGATTCCTCTTTGAGTACGTGTATCAGCTGACGTGTGTTGACACTTCTAACGCCACTCAGTGTTAGGTTGTCATCCCTAACATGGCGCCAAAAATGCTGGTACTAAATAATGCAACTGCTACTAGAAATAAATATGGGATCCGCAAGCGCACGAGATAATACCGATGTAGCATTTTAACCGGGAGTAATCCGGGTATCGTTATTTATATTTTTACCCTTTGGGAAGGGAATGCCTTGGATAATGAGTGATGAGCAATGCACATGCAATAATGGAGAGCTTAACCTTGTCGTATCGATCATCTCATACGGGGTAAGTGTCACATAAAATATAGGAATGAATGATAAATGACATAAGATAAATGAGAGCATTTAGCCACATAAAATAATAGTAATCAGCCATCTCAACTTAGCACTCTAAGCTTATAACACTAGCATGGACTAGGACGATCTAGGGTATAATCCTATGTTATTCTAACTATAAAGTCAAAGCATACAATGATTAGTGCAAGAACATCTAGCAATCATGGCGGGAAAAGGTTACACCTATGCATAGTGATATTACCGAGAGAAGACTAGAGACATAGCAATGACTTCAATGTAATAGGTTGTTCTACTAAGACCTACCAACGGGGATGGAATACAAAGGACTCAACGGAGGCTGTCACTTCCGCGATCTACCACACGACCCGGCCAATAGGGTGCAATCGCGAGATAAATACGGCCTAGGCACCACGCCTACACAATATTCACCACTCACCCATCGATCTAATGAGCAAGCGCTATACGATCCTATGCATAAACATAATTCTAGTCCAACTATGCTAAACATATAATCAAAGTAAACTAAGAACAATATAATTGACAACATAATCAAATAGAGCAAAGTCAAGTATGATATAATAGAATAGAATAAAGTACTACTCATAGTATCACGAACAATGATGAATATTACAAGAATGTAGAGGGGAATTACCAAGAACTCCACGAGATCCGGACTCCAAGCTAGGCTTGATTCCCTCTAGATCTATTCCTATGTAGCTATGCTACTAAACTATGGAGCTCTAATTGAGATGGTGGCTCGGCTTCTACGAATTCGATGAGAGAATGAACTCTTGAATGAATTAGGGTTTCACCCGGGGCCGGGGGGCTCGAATATATAGCCCCCTAGGATGAACCACAGCCCTCGGATCAAACCGACCTAAATGGACGATAATTATTCATCCTCAAAGGCGGTGGAGGCGGGATCCACGAGACTCCACGATTGGTGGAGGTGGGGAGTCGGCCGACTCCCCCGGGTCGGCCGGCCACCACCCCAGTGGGCCCGGCTTCCGGGGTTTGCCTTACGGAGTCTTCTAGATTATACAATTTTACCCGTTCGGTCTTTACCTCTATGTAATCATGACATGTGGGCCTCCTTTGGTTCTCTTTCTGATAACCCCCTGCAGAAATAGACAATCACCAAAACTCGTGGAATTCTGTCAGTGTAACCCCTAATGCGTTGACGGTATAAAATTGATACTTAACGACCGTCAACAAACTCCCCCAAGCTTACCTTTTGCTCGTCCCTGAGCAAAGATAGACTCAGTGATGGATCAGGAGTTGCTACACTGCTTTCACTCCTCACAAGTACACATGCGTTCAAACAAGAACTCTCCTCCGGATTAGAGTGAACTATCGACTCAAAACTCACTCATATTACCCTTCACCATGGGGCTTGTAACCGTCACTTGGGTCTTGAGTAGTTGAAAGATAGAACGGTCAAGTCAAGCGCCATGTTTCTCGCTCTTTGATCAACTATTATCCCGGAGTTTTTGCAAGGTTTTGAAATAAAACTCGAGTTCCTTGTATGAACCTTTCAAGTCTCTCATTTGTGGTATTTTTCGGATCCTTTCTAAGGCATGAGTAGTGTATGCCTTCTCTCTTCTCTCAAAATATGTGGTATTTGTGGAACTAAGGCATAGTGGAAAGTGCCTTCTCTCTCTCACCCTACTTTCTAATAGGCTTATGTGGAGCTCATAGGTGGGGAGACACTCAAACTCACTTGCATATATTGCACGGTTAAGACATGGATCCAATAGGAACTAAAATAATAATAAAGTCATATGTGCATGTGAATGAGGAAATGGATGATAAGATGATGATAGGATGATGATAAGGAAATGATTATGAGGGGTGATCACTTGGTGAACATCTACTTCTACAATTGCTCCTTTGGGGATAACATGACTCCCTTTATTTGGAAACCTTGAAACTTCTTGAATGGAAGGACTTGGCTACTCTTTTCTTTCTTCTCTTCTCTTTCTTTTTTTTTCTTTTTTTTTTAGAGCAACCAATCCTCTGAAAATGAAACTTTAGCACAGGGAGTGTATAACTTGCAATGATAATAACTGGAGCTTTTATGTAGGCAAATAGGACGGCGATGATTATTTCTAAATGTTCACTCCCAGGATAGGAGTAGAACCTTTTCTGGATGATGTGAATTGAATGGGTATGTATATGTGGATGGATGAATGGATGGATGCGTACTCCCAGGGTAGGAGCAGCATAAGTGCGTATCTCCAGGGTAGAGACAGCACAATATGTGGTGGATATGGATCTATATGTGGGTGGTACTTCGAGGAACAGAAGTAGCACAGAATGAATGTAACATTTATAAAATGGGTGCATGCTTCTGAGGACAGAAGTAGCTTAGATCAACGGATGGAGAGCACATAGTATTGACTTTAACTGCATGACTGATTCCTTATGGGTCCACAGCATAACCACACTCAATGCCTATAAAAACTACACTCAAGCTATAGTGTGATCTATATGAATAGATGGGTTTTCCTAATCTAGTAAGCATGAATATATGGCTGTGGTAGGAATTTGAACTCTCATCATAAAGGAACTCATCATGCAGGAATTTAATATTTTCAAAGATAAATTCTCGAACTCTAGTATCTCTAGGAACAAGATAGATAGCAGCTCAAAACCTTCCCATATCATACCCGTCAACCACCTAGACTTAGATCAAGTGTTCACTACCCACAAGTTTCGGGTTCGAGCAAATCTCAAATCTAAACGAGTTGTGTCCAAAACTCGGGAGAGTGCAAGGTTGAAAACTAGGTACTTGAAAGGAATTACGGCGAGCAACTATTCATCATCTCCATGTAGAGTTTATTCTAGGGATCACTTTTAAAGACAAATTGCAAGAGCTCTCCAAAAGTAGAAAAGATAAATAAGGAAATCTTTACGGGTTTCTATGGTTATGCATCTTTTTTAGTTGTTTTAACAAAGCATACTTTAATAAAGCATAAGATAAGTTGGAAACACTTAGCTTGGTACACGGGGATGCTCTCCCCCAAGGCTGGATGTTGACATAGTCTGCTGATGTTGCGACAGCACCGAAGACGTTCTAGTCCTCCGGGAGTGTTGTAGATAGTTCTTTGTTGGAGACAAGCATTCAATTGTCGCGGGCATCACTCCGACGGGGACTGGATGTCCTTCGCTTGTTAGCTCTTCTTGATCCTTGATGTTCTATGAAGCTCAAAATAGACAACAAAGCTTGTGGAACTAATTAAGCGTTAGTGATAAAACCTCTAGGCCTTGGTTGTCTAGAACTTTCCTAACTTAAACTTGTTCTAACGGGATCACAAGAAATATTTTTATCTTTTTATTATTTAAGGAATGCGAGACGGGGGAAATAAAAATGAGAAATTATTTTTGTGCCACCACGGTGAATGATTATCCACATGGGGCTTGAAGATTTTTACGGATGCAAATGCGCAACATCTTTATTTTCTTTTCAAATGTGGAGATAAAAGAGTAAAGATGCAACTAAGATGCAAGTAAGGAAATAAATATACTAAGGTAAAGAAATATAATGCTGAAAAGTAATCTTGATAAATACCAAGTTACCTCTTGGCGCGGCGTTCGGTGGTTTTAAGTCCTCCGAACAGGACTTGTCATGTTCACTCATTTTTCAAGGGCGCATTAGCTGGCGCCTCGGACGATGTCGCCTCGTGTGTAGGAATTGATTCGATTTTACTTTTATTTTCCACACCTTCTTTGTTGGAGAGGATGACCTTGAGGAGGAAGTTTCTTGGGGCACTTGGTTTTCTTCGGTAGCACCTCTTCTTCTTTTACAATGTTCTTCTCTTCGGGGTACCGATCTTCATATCGAACACTTCTCCCTCATAGTCAGCCCATCCATCTGTAGTGATGTTCTTCTTGTTCTGGCGATGGGTACGCTGCCTTCTCCTTGCTCTGTTCTTCTTGGGCTCCTCAGTGATTATGTAACTATTGTTGAAGTAGCGGCGTACCTTCTCGGTGGGAAAGTGGAAGTGAATCTCTCCTGTCCCAATGTAGATGATAGCTCTGGTGGTGTTCAGGAATGGTCTTCCTAGGATGATTGGAGGATCGTAGTCATCTCCCATATCGACGACTAGAAAGTCTGTAGGGACATAGTGGTCATCTATCTGGATGAGGACATCTTTTACTTCTCCTTCGACGAAGCGGAATGTCTGGTCTGCCATCTGCAGCTGTGCATAGGTAGGCTCCAAAGGCATAGTGCCATATAGGTACTCATAAGTTACCTTGGCCATAATGTTGACGCCGATCCGGTGTCACGAGGCATTGCCTTTATTGAAAGAGCTTCTATTGATGGAGCATTGAATGGTTGGGACACAGGTCATCCTTCTTGATCGGACGTGGGGACACGAGTAAGTGGTCATGCTCCTTATGGACTGCGGTGACCATCCTCACTTGTCTCCGTCTTCTTGGTCTGCGCTTATTCTTGTTCTTGCTCTTCTTAGCTGGATTCTTCTTCTTCTCCTTACTCTGTGATGAGGGTGTCTTTGGGAGCTGCAAAGCATTTGTTCTTGAAGAAGAAGGTTTCTCTCTTGCCCTTGATGTTGAAGATGATCTTGGCGGTGTTGGCATACATGATGGCTCCGGCGGTGTTCAAGAATGGTCGTCCCGAGAATGATAGGGGACCTTTCATCGCCGTATCCACTACCACAGTCTGTTTGGAACATACGAGTTGCCTACTCGTACACATATGTCTTCAAGCACTCCCAAAGGAACACGGAGTGACGGACGCAAGTTTGTAAGCACATGGTTGTGTATGCTAAGGGACATACGAATAGCTTCTCATATATCACTCTTGGCATGATGTTGATGCTTGCACCGAAGTCCAGATTGCCTCATTAAAGTTAGTACTTCCATTGGAGATCGGAATGACTTGGTCTCCTGGATCGCCCTTCTTGATTGGCAAAGTTGAGTCAATCCATGACCCCTTCGATGGATTACTCCGGCTATCTTCTACATTAAATATATCAACAAGATTTGCGGTCTCGAGCTCTTCGGGTTGTCCGCCGGTTTACCTTGGCCGGTGGAGGGAGCAAGGTTAACAAGCTGTTGTACTGCGACTCAAGTATCTTGTTGAAGTAGTGACTCTTGATGGCATTGGAAAAGCCATCCATTCATTCTTGAGTGTCTCTAGGACCTTGTCATTTGATGTCGGCTTCTTGGACAGATTGTCCATCATCTTGCCTTGATTCAAGCACTAACTCTCTCAAAGGCGAATTTGGTTGTAATTATTGTAGGAGGAGTTGTTACCTTGATAGTTGCACCGAATAATTGCACGAGTAGTTAGGCCTCTGCTGCGATTCCAAACTTGATTCTGCGAGGACGATAGTAATTATTATTGTTGTTGTTATTGAGGTAGTTCACGTCCTCCTTCGGCTACGGGACGGTTAGCTTTGTGTGCCCGGTCTCTCCACACTCTTCACATGTCATGCGAGCATCATGTATATGCATGACTTCTTTCTTTCTGCGGGACTCTCTCATCGAGCCTCTTCATTAGCAAATCCATTTTGGCGAGACAAAGCATGTCTACCTCTTTCAGCTGGTGCATTCCTCCACCTCTCTTGCGGGTCTGAGTTCTATCTTCACTCCAACCTTGGTTGGATGCCATCTTCTCCACAAGAGCTGTGGCTTGAGGAATAGTGAGTGATAAGAATGCACCTCCAGCAGCAGCATCCATCGTCTCACGTGTGCTGTTGCTAAGCCCATGGTAGAATGTCTGCATAAGCAGCCAATTCTCCATGCCAAAAAATGCTTGTTGACACTTCTAACGCCACTCAGTGTTAGGTTGTCATCCCTAACATGGCGCCAAAAATGCTGGTACTAAATAATGCAACTGCTACTAGAAATAAATATGGGATCCGCATAGCGCACGAGATAATACCGATGTAGCATTTTAACCAGGAGTAATCCAGGTATCGTTATTTATATTTTTACCACCGGGAAGGGAATGCCTTTGGATAATGAGTGATGAGCAATGCACATGCTATAATGGAGAGCTTAACCTTGTATGCGTATCGATCATCTCATACGGGGTAAGTGTCACATAAAATATAGGAATGAATGATAAATGACATAAGATAAATGAGAGCATTTAGCCACATAAAATAATAGTAATCAGCCATCTCAACTTAGCACTCTAAGCTTATAACACTAGCATGGACTAGGACGATCTAGGGTATAATCCTATGTTATTCTAACTATAAAGTCAAAGCATACAATGATTAGTGCAAGAACATCTAGCAATCATGGCGGGAAAAGGTTACACCTATGCATAGTGATATTACCGAGAGAAGACTAGAGACATAGCAATGACTTCAATGTAATAGGTTGTTCTACTAAGACCTACCAACGGGGATGGAATACAAAGGACTCAACGGGGCTGTCACTTCCGCGATCTACCACACGACCCGGCCAATAGGGTGCAATCGCGGATAAATACGGCCTAGGCACCACGCCTACACAATATTCACCACTCACCCATCGATCTAATGAGCAAGCGCTATACGATCCTATGCATAAACATAATTCTAGTCCAACTATGCTAAACATATAATCAAAGTAAACTAAGAACAATATAATTGAGAACATAATCAAATAGAACAAAGTCAAGTCTGATATAATAGAATAGAATAAAGTACTACTCTTAGTATCACGAACAATGATGAATATTACAAGAATGTAAAGGGGAATTACCAAGAACTCCGACAGATCCGGACTCCAAGCTAGACTTGATTCCCTCTAGATCTATTCCTATGTAGCTATGCTACTAAACTATGGAGCTCTAATTGAGATGGTGGCTCGGCTTCTCCGAATTCCGATGAGAGAATGAACTCTTAAATGAATTAGGGTTTCACCCGGGGGCCGGGGGCTCGAATATATAGCCCCCTAGGATTAACCACAGCCCTCGGATCAAACCGACCTAAATGGACGATAATTATTCATCCTCAAAGGCGGTGGAGGCAGGATCCACGAGACTCCACCTGATTGGTTGTTGACGGTCGTTAACTCATAAAATTAACCGTCAACTTAACATGCAAATGGACCTATTCATAAATACTTGATAGATATAGGGTTACCACTGACAGAATTCCACGAGTTTTGGTGAATATCTATTTCGCGGGGTGACAAAGTGAAAATCAACCAAGATGGCCCACATGTCGGGTTTACATAGAGAGAAAGACCGAACGGGTAAAATTGTATAATCTAGAAGACTCCGGAAGGCGACACACGAAGCACAGGGCCCACCACAGCAGCATGGCCAGTCGGCCGACCAGGAAAGGGGAGTCGGCCGACTCCCCACCTCCACCAATCAGGTGGAGTCTCGCGGATCCTGCCTCCACCGACTTTGAAGATTAATAATTATCATCCATTTAGGTCGGTTTGATCCGAGGGCTGTGGTTAATCCTAGGGGGCTATATAAGCGAGCCCCTGGCCCCGGGTGAAACCCTAATTCATTCTCCAATTCATTCAAGACTTCAATCCGAGAGAGAGAGTTAGATAGAGAAGGGTCCCTCGAATGGATCTATCTCTATAGGGTATTAGATTCAAGAGAGATTGAGAGAGTATAGAGTGGAGGTAGATTTGGAGGAAGCCCTACTGTCGGTGTCTCCTCTCCGGTGTATCTCGGGATCAAGTCTCCTAACCCGAGGCTTGGTTTGAGAATCATTCGGCAATTCAACTTCTAATACTAGTAAGTTCGTTGTTATTATTGTTCTTTGGTTTACAAGTTTACTTTATTCGCTTCGCGTTGGGAATAGAGTAATCGTTCTTTAGCATAAGCGTGGTGCTTAGGCTAGGTTCACTTGTAGATGCTCCCTATTCGGCCGAAACCGTGGTAGTAGTGAGGGAAGTGACAATCCCTTTATTACCTTTGTAATCCACTTCCCGTTGGTAGGTAAGGTAGGTCCTTTGTGCCCGGTTTAGCATCCTCTGTGGTGTCTATTCCTCAGGTACCCCCTTAGAACAATAGTCTCAAAGCTTGCCATAGGTTAAAAGAAGACTGACGAAGGAGTTCTCTCTATATCGCTTAATTCTCATTTGACTAGCGACCCGGGGTAGTAGTAAAGATCGGGTTAGTCTATTGCACGTTTTCTCTTAGCGGATAAAAACAAATACGATACTCGGGACTTATCTCCGGGTGAAGTGCTCACCGATATCCGTGCGCTTGCGGATTATTTCTCTTTGATTCTTTCGTGTGCGTATCTAGTGTCAACAAGCATTTACGGCGCCGTTTGCAGGGGAGAAAGACGGTGCCTTAGATAACCTAAATCTTGCTCTACCTTGTACCTATACTTTTATCTTTTTCTTGCACTTTACTTTTCCGTACATTTTATCTTTTTCTATCCTTATGGATAATTCAAATTCCATTCCTATCTTTCAATTTTCTGCACCCACGGAGACCGGCCTTGTGCCACATGAGTCATCACAACCTATCCAAACACCTAGCTATAGGCTGAGTCCGCGGTTGATTGCATTGGTCCAAAGCCTATCCTTTTCGGGGAGAAGGAGACGAAAACCCTTACCTTCACATTAGAGACTTTGAGCAAACATGTGATTTGTCTTCGCATAGAGGGCATGTCAGACAAAACCCTCCGTTGGAAGCTATTTCCTTTCTCGTTAAAGGGAAAAGCTAGACAATGGTATGATAAAGCTGTAGGTAAGCAACAAGGAGATTGGGGGTCCTTACGCTCCAACTTTTGCCTAGATTTTTATCCCATCTCCCAAATCGTCGACCTTAGAGTCAAGGTTCGACTATTAAGCAAGAACGAAGAATCTTTGGCCTCATCCTGGAATCGTTTTACTACACTATTAGCATCGGGCCCGGACCTTAGTCTACGGATCCCATTCTTTTACAACACTTTTATAAAGGTCGAGTAGAGACGGTAGAAAATTGCTTGACACAACTTCGGGAGGATCATTCTTGCATATCTCTCGCCGAGAAAGCAAGATCAATCCTAGACCAAATCCTATCCAGTGAATTAGACTACCTCCTAGAAGTAGAACCTCAAGTAGTGAAGACAAACATTTGCCGAGATACATCATCCACCTCGGCTAATCCATGTCTTGAGCAAGACAAGGAAGACATTCCACTTCGATTTTATGCTAGATATTGAACCGATCTGTTTTCCGATTTTGGAAACATCTTCAACTATCACAAGGTGAAGAAGCCACAAGGCAAATATCACCCAATCAAGCCATGCAATATTGATGAGGATATTCCAACGGGAAAGACCTCGGGAGAGTTAGTGTCTGTCATGAGCAATGAGTGGTTAGAAGAGTCGAGCTTTCCTCGAAATAATTCGTTTGGATTCATCTTCTCTTCCCATTCATTGCATGATTAACAATGATCGCATAGACACTCTCTACAATCCAGTTGTGGGTATAAATATCATGTCTACCACACTAGCAAAATATTTGCAAAGAAACATGACATTAACCCCAACGGTGAAGTTCATAAGAAATCTTTCAAGACAAATTCTTCCTTGTTTAGGAATCCTACATGTCCTACCACTCCGGGTAGAAGGAACCCCTGTTCACTTAAGCTTTTATGTCTTTGACATAGGGGACTTCCACTGTTGATAGGACAACCATTTAGAAGACTTCTTTATGAAGGACAAACCGGGAAGCTTAACATTTGTTTAGGCAAGAAACTCCAGTTTGCAATGTCCATTTTACACTCTTTAAATGCTATGACCGAGCCCCATCCACATTATGATCCGTTGGAGGAATTTAGAGCAGCTTCTCTAGAATTCCTAGTAAAACCAGAATTAGAAGATGAAGCTAGATTCTTCATAGAAGAAGAAGCTGACCCTTCTGAGAATGAACCATTAGATGAGTTTACCCTACCACCTAGGCCTCCTATTGAGTTCAAACCTTTACCGGCCCGGTCTTAGATATGCCTTTCTAGGAAATGATCCGAGACACTCCTGTCATCATAAGTGACACTCTCACTCGGGAGCGAGACTTTTCGCTTAATGGCTATCCTAGAAAAACATAAGAAAGCTTTTGGCTACTCACTCCGGGACCTCAAAGGAATTAGTCCTGCCTTTGTGTACCCATCGCATTCTCACGGATCCCGATATTCCACCATCCGAGAGAACCCCAACGTAGGCTCAATAATGCGATGAGGGAAGTTGTTAAGAAAGAAGTTTTAAAACTGTTGCACTTATTTGGGATTATTTACCCCGTGCCACACGGTGAGTGGGTCAGCCCATTTGTCCAAGTTGTGCCTAAGAAGGGAGGCATGACTGTTGTCCAAAATGAGAAGAATGAGTTAATCCCACAAAGAACCGTCACGGGATGGCGAATGTGCATAGATTATAGAAAGCTTAATAAGGCAACAAGAAAAGATCACTTTCCTTTGCCTTTCATTGATGAGATGCTTGAGTGATTAGCCAACCATTCTTACTTTTGCTTCCTTGATGGATATTCGGATATCATCAAATCCCTATCCATCCTAATGATCAAAACAAAACGACCTTTACATGCCCTTATGGAACCTTTGCTTATCGTAGGATGTCTTTTGGGTTATGTAATGCACCAGCTTCTTTTCAAAGATGTATGATGTCTATATTTTCGATATGATTGAAAATATTATGGAAGTTTTCATGGATGACTTTTCGTTTATGGAAAAACTTTTGATGAGTGCCTTGAAAACATAGATCGAGTTTTACAAAGATGTGAGGAAAAACACTTAGTCCTTAATTGGGAAAAGTGTCATTTCATGGTTAGAGAAGGAATAGTGCTAGGAAACTTAGTGTCCGAAAGAGGCATCGAGGTAGATAGAGCCAAAATAGAAGTTATTGAACAACTGCCTCCTCCCATCAATGTGAAAGGAATTAGAAGTTTCCTTGGTCATGCTGGTTTTTATCGAAGATTCATAAAAGATTTCTCTTTCATCGCTAGACCTCTTACCCGCTTATTGGCTAAGGATGTTCCTTTTGACTTTGATGATGCCTGCTTACAATCATTTGAGATTCTTAAGAAAGCACTTATTTCTGCTCCAATCATTCAACCCCCTGATTGGACTTTACCTTTTGAAATTATGTGTGATGCAAGTGACTACGCTGTAGGAGCAGTGTTAGGACAGACTAAGGATAAGAAGCATCATGCAATAGCTTACGCTAGCAAAACTTTGACTGGACCTCAGCTTAATTATGCTACCACTGAAAAAGAGCTCCTAGCTGTTGTCTTTGCTATTGATAAGTTTAGATCCTACTTAGTGGGTGCCAAAGTGATTGTTTACACTGATCATGCCGCTTTAAAATATTTGCTCACTAAGAAAGATGCTAAACCTCGTTTGATAAGATGGATTTTATTACTCCAAGAATTTGATCTAGAAATAAAAGATAAAAAGGGAGTAGAAAACTCGTTGCCGATCACTTGTCTAGAATGCGGTTTGAGAAACCACGGGAACTACCCATCGACGACGCACCGGACGACATGCTCTACGGAATCAACGATCGACCCCGGTATGCGAGATATTGTTAATTTTATGGTTACGGGTTACGTACCACCGGGAGGCAACAAAAGGAAACTTATCCGGGAGAGTCGTACTCACATATGGGATGAGCCCTACCTCTTCCGAGTGTGCTCGATGGCCTCGCTCGGAAGATGTGTGCCCACCGAAGAAGGAATCAAAATCATTGAAAGATGCCACTCATCACCATATGGAGGTCATTATGGGGTGTTCCGTACACATGCGAAGATTTGGCAATGCGGATTTTTTCGGCCAACAATGTATGAAGACACAAAAGATTTCATTCGGAGATGCGGTCCTTGTCAAAGACATGGCAACATTAACTCAAGAGATGCAATGCCACTTATCAACAACCTTCGAGATCGAGCTCTTTGATGTCTCGGGGAGTTGATTTCATGGGACCATTTCCACCGTCGAAGAAATGTGAATACATCCTCGTAGCAGTGGACTATGTGTCCAAATGGGTCGAAGCTCGCCATGCAAAAGGCGAGATAGCTCAAGCTGCAAAAAGATGTTCGAAGAAATAATATTCCCAAGATTTGGAGTCCCAAGGATAGTCATAAGTGATGGAGGATCACATTTCATCGACAAGCGTTTCGAGCAATACTTATTGAAGCATGGAGTACGCCATAATGTCGCTACTCCGTATCATCCTCGACAAGTGGCCAAGCGAGAGACATCAAATAAGCAAATCAAGAATATTCTCCGAGAAGACAGTAAATGAAATGGGAAGCGCATGGAAGGACAAGCTTCCCGATGCACTATGGGCATATCGAACAAAGCATACAAGACACCTATTGGGATGTCACCATATCAACTAGTCTATGGAAAGACCCGCCACTTGCCAAGAGCTGGAATTCAAAGCTCACTGGGCCATCAAGAAATGGAATATGGACCTAGCAAGCGGGAGAGAAGAGGAGGATGCAAATCTACGAATTAGAAGAATGGAGAGAGAAAGCCTATCACAATGCCAAGATTTACAAAGAAAGAGTGAAAAGATGGCACGACAAGAGAATCAAGATCAAGGAGTTCACACCCGGAGACAAGGTATTACTTTTTAATTCCGGGGTCAAACTCTTCGGGCAAGGAAAGCTTCGAAGCAAATGGGAAGGACCGTTCGAAGTAGTAAGCTCATCATCGCATGGAGCCGTTACGCTTCGCAACAACGAAGGTACGATATTCAAGGTAAATGGTCAATGCCTTAAAATATTTTTAGAGACCATTGAGGAAATAGGTGAAATAGATGAATTAAACTTCTTTCTCAATTAGGTAGTTGGGCCCGACCTTTTTACTTTTCGTTTTTCGGGGTCCAGGATATTTTTCCGAACGACAAAAATACGCTAAATAGGTTGCGAAAAGCCCTGGCAGGGGGGTCCACCTGCCAGAGTCGGCCAACCCATAGGGGGAGTCGGCCGACTCATGGACTCCCCCATTCGCCGTCAGCTTTTGCACTCGTGATCCTTCCATACTCTTCCTTCAGGAATTTTTGCCGATTAGGGTTTTTGAGATCACGTTGACGCGTTATTCCTTCGGAGATTCCCTTTAGATGCCCTTTAGATGCCTCTCCATCCCCCCTATATAAAGAAGCCCAGCCTCAAGCCAACCTCATTCCATCTAAAGCCTCCTCCTCCTAGCATCAAGCTTGCTACGCAGCAATGGTGAAGCCTGAGCAAAACTTAGATAGGAGATTGATCCGCCGGGATTGATCTCAACACCATCCCAAGAGAGGAGCCTCGAGCAAGGCCATCGTTCTTGCCAAGCCAAAACCCCTAGCCTCTATTCCTCCAAAGCCTCAAGTTTACTGACCATAGCTACTTCGCCCAACCATTCATCGCTGCACCCAAGCCTTTGCTCCTAGATGGACCTCCACCAAAGGGTCCTATTGTGAAGCTCCCGAAGGCACCGGGATCCTCCCTCCTAAGCACAATGAGATGCTTATGGGAGTGAAGACCAACAAGCAAGGAGAGATCGTCTGTGCCAAGTATAGCACCGGAGAGCGCTCGTATTTTGAGGGAGTCCGTGCTCACCCGAGCAAAGTGAAGTTCGTCCCTCCGAAGGAAGCCCCGAACTAGCTCTTGCCGCCTCAGAAGCTCCAAGGAAGCGTCGCAAGACCGTTGCAGACTTAGAGAAGGAGTTAGAAACTCAGCGCGACGTTATAGCATCTCTGCGAAACGCCCAACATGTCCAGAGCAATAGCATTGTCACTCTCATAGATAGACTTCATGCGCAAGAGAAGAGGACGGATAAGTTAGAAAAGAGGTTAGACGCTCTAGAGAAGCGAGTTGATTAGATGAGATCTATCTTAGCATCAGAAAGGCCTAGTGTGTTTAGATTAAAAGTTTTAGTTCGCAAGAGTGCTTAGTTAAAGTTTAGTTCGATCTTAGTTCCTTTCAATACTTGTAATCCAGGCCTTAATGAAGATAAAATAAAGTTTTTAGTTATATTTATTATTGCATATGTGTTGCCTCTTTTGTCTCCACCTTGTTGTGAATGAAGATAACGAGGAATCTAGTGTGGGGGAGGCAACCGACGACGAAACTAACGGATATCGACGAACCAGCAAAAATATTTGAGAACATACGACGAAAAGATCACGCACGATGAAGCGGACCCGAGGGGCCACTGCTAGAGTCGGCCGACCCATATATGGAGTCGGCCGCCCATGGCTGGGCCCATTTGGCTCCGGCTTTCGTCCACGATCGGGTTTGCTTCCCTACGTTCCAAAATTTATACCGATCACGTTTTCCGATTCGTTTGGGGAACACTTTGAATTAAATCACTTGATATATATGCGAGAAGGTAGATTATTTTAATCATTACCCCAAGATAGACTCACACCATGATAATTCCTGGGAATCCCCATTTGCTGTTGGGAACGTATTTTATAGGGACCTCGTTTTACTTAAGTTGTTGAGGACAAGTGATATAGCATGGACCATGAGAACTTTGATTTCTTGATGTCTAGTTGCTTGGAGAATTTCTTTTCGAAAATCTTAAAATGTTAGCTATACTTCTCCTCTGTAGTAATAAATACCTATAGAGCCTCGTCGACAAAAATCTGTAAGACCAGCACATAAGCTTTTATTTGTGTTAAGAATAGTCTTGGCGGTATTAGAGCCTTAGAGAAGGGTCTCTTACTCATATGATCAAGTGCACGTACACCCACATATATATCCGCTGCTCCTACACTGGGAGTACGCAAAAACATGCTTTCCGCCATTCATCCATCTCCTACCTTTGGGAGAGGATACATACACTTTCTAGGATTTCTATATGCTCCAAGAATTGTTATCATCCAGTTGTCGAAAGATTATTATCGTCATCATCATCATCTTCATGTTCAAGAAAGTTATTGTGTCCAAGATTGAGACATGGGCTATGCAAAAATAATGTTAAAAAAAAAAGAAGAAGAAAGAAAAAGAAAGAGATAGCCCATGAGCTCCAAAGTATTCCAATCCCAGAAGAAGGAAAGTTCAAAGAAGCTCAAAGAGCTATTCAAGAGAAGATCAAGCAAAGCAATGTTCAAGAGAAGAGTGTGCAAGAGAGGGAAGGAGCATTATTATCATCAATTTAGCCACCAAATATTCCACACACTTGCACACACTTGATCTAGAGTAAGGTCCCCCTCTCCTTGGTTCCCGTTTTTGACTAATCAATATGCACAGGTAAAAATGCTATTCCTTGAAATACCTTAAACTCCATATAAGCCTTAGTAGAATAGGAGGCATATCCTTTCACATGCCTCAAGTGAGTTCCAAAAATACTACATACATTGAGAGATTTGAGTGCTCTATACTTGATGGTGAGATCCACAAATACCACATATAAAGAGTGATTCGAGTGTGCTACATGATGGAGAAGGGTAAGCTAAGTTTTCTATGCAAAAATATTATAAAAACTCCGAGTGACAGGATTGATAGAAGAAGGATCTCTACTTCGTGCTGTTCCATCTTTCAACTCCCCAAAGTTCAATGGTAGACACTTTGAATCTCGCAGTGCAGGTATGATCAGGGATAATCTAATGTTGATGTCTTAGTTTGAGGCTATGCTTAAAGTAATCCATCCTTTTCCTCGAGACGAGTAAAAGACAAGTGTGGGGGAGTTTGTTGACGGTCGTTAACTCATAAAATTAACCGTCAACTTAACGTGCAAATGGACCTATTCATAAATACTTGATAGATATAGGGTTACCACTTGTGAATTCCACGAGTTTTGGTGAATATCTATTTCGCGGGGTGACAGTGAAAATCAACCAAGATGGCCCACATGTCGGGTTTACATAGAGAGAAAGACCGAACGGGTAAAATTGTATAATCTAGAAGACTCCAGAAGGCGACACCTGAAGCCTGGGGCCCACCTGGCAGCATGGCCAGTCGGCCGACCAGGAAAGGGGAGTCGGCCGACTCCCCACCTCCACCAATCAGGTGGAGTCTCGCGGATCCTGCCTCCACCGACTTTGAAGATTAATAATTATCGTCCATTTAGGTCGGTTTGATCCGAGGGCTGTGGTTAATCCTAGGGGGCTATATAAGCAGAGCCCCTGGCCCCTGGGTGAAACCCTAATTCATTCTCCAATTCATTCAAGACTTCAATCCAGAGAGAGAGAGTTAGATAGAGAAGGGTCCCTCGAATGGATCTATCTCTATAGGGTATTAGATTCAAGAGAGATTGAGAGAGTATAGAGTGGAGGTAGATTTGGAGGAAGCCCGACTGTCGGTGTCTCCTCTCCAGTGTATCTGCGGGATCAAGTCTCCTAACCCGAGGCTTGGTTTCGTAATCATTCGGCAATTCAACTTCTAATACTAGTAAGTTCGTTGTTATTATTGTTCTTTGGTTTACAAGTTTACTTTATTCGCTTCGCGTTGGGAATAGAGTAATCGTTCTTTAGCATAAGCATGGTGCTTAGGCTAGGTTCACTTGTAGATGCTCCCTATTCGGCCGGAACCGTGGTAGTAGTGAGGGAAGTGACAATCCCTTTATTACCTTTGTAATCCACTTCCCGTTGGTAGGTAAGGTAGGTCCTTTGTGCCCGGTTTAGCATCCTCTCGTGGTGTCTATTCCTCGGGTACCCCCTTAGAACAATAGTCTCAAAGCTTGCCATAGGTTAAAAGAAGATCGACGAAGGAGTTCTCTCTATATCGCTTAATTCTCATTTGACTAGCGGCCCGGGGTAGTAGTAAAGATCGGGTTAGTCTATTGCACGTTTTCTCTTAGCGGATAAAAACAAATACGATACTCAGGACTTATCTCCCGGGTGAAGTGCTCACCGATATCCGTGCGCTTGCGGATTATTTCTCTTTGATTCTTTCGTGTGCGTATCTAGTGTCAACATTGGTGGAGATGGGGAGTCGGCCGACTCCCCCCTGGGTCGGCCGACTGGCCACCCTGCCAGGTGGGCCCCAGCTTCTAGGGTTTGCCTTCTGGAGTCTTCTAGATTATACAATTTTACCCATTCGGTCTTTATCGCTATGTAATCATGACATGTGGGCCTCCTTTGGTTCTCTTTCGATAACCCCCGCGTAAATAGACAATCACCAAAACTCGTGGAATTCATCGGTGTAACCCCTATATCTAACAGGTGAACTCAAATTAGTCCTTTCTCTTGCTGCGTTGACGGTATAAAATTGATACTTAACGACCGTCAACAAACTCCCCCAAGCTTACCTTTTGCTCGTCCCCTGAGCAAAGATAGACTCAAGTGATGGATCGGGAGTTGCTACAATGCTTTCACTCCTCATAAGTACACATGCGTTCAAACAAGAACTCTCCTCCGGATTAGAGTGAACTATCGACTCAAAACTCACTCATATTACCTTTCACCATGGGGCTTGTAACCGTCACTTGGGTCTTGAGTAGTTGAAAGATAGAACGGTCAAGTCAAGCGCCATGTTTCTCGCTCTTTGATCAACTATTATCCCGGAGTTTTTGCAAAGTTTTGAAATAAAACTCAGAGTTCCTTGTATGAACCTTTCAAGTCTCTCATTTGTGGTATTTCTGGATCCTCTCTAAGGCATGAGTAGTGTATGCCTTCTCTCTTCTCTCAAAATATGTGGTATTTATGGAACTAAGGCATAGTGAAAAGTGCCTTCTCTCTCTCACCCTACTTTCTAATAGGCTTATGTGGAGCTCATAGGTGGGGAGACACTCAAACTCACTTGCATATATTGCACAGTTAAGACATGGATCCAATAGGAACTAAAATAATAATAAAGTCATATGTGCATGTGAATGAGGAAATGGAATGGATGAGATGATGATAGGATGATGGTGATAAGAAAATGATTATGAGGGGTACTCAACTGGTGAACATCTACTTCTACACTAGCTCCTTTGGGGATAACATGACTCCCTTTATTCGGAAACCTTGAAACTTCTTGAATGGAAGGACTTGGCTACTCTTTCTTTTTCTTTTCTCTTTCTTCTTCTTTTTTTTTTAGAGCAACCAATCCTCTGAAAATGAAACTTTAGCACAGGGAGTGTATAACTTGAAATGATAATGACTGGAGCTTTTTATGTAGGCAATGAAACGGCAATGATTATTTCTAGATGTTCACTCCCAGAATAGGAGTAGAACCTTTTCTGGATGATGTGAAATGAATGGCGTATGTATATGTGGATGGATGAATGGATGGATGCGTACTCCCAGTGTAGGAGCAGCATAAGTGCGTGTCTCTAAGGTAGAGATAGCACAATATGTGGGGAATGCGTACTCCCAGGGTAGGAGCAGCATAAGTGCGTATCTCCAGGGTAGAGATAGCACAATATGTGATGGATATAGATCTATATGTGGGTGGTACTTCGAGGAACAGAAGTAGCACAGAATGAATATAACATTTATAAAATGGGTGCATGCTTCTGAGGACAGAAGTAGCATAGATCAATGGATGGAGAGCACATAGTATTGACTTTATCTGCGTGACTAATTCCTTATGGGTCCACAGCATAACCACACTCAATGCCTATAAAGACTACACTCAAGCTACAGTGTGATCTATATGAACAGATGGGTTTTCCTAATCTAGTAAGCATGAATATATGGCTGTGGTAGGAATTTGAACTCTCATCATAAAGGAACTCATCATGCAAGAATTTAATATTTTCACGAGATAAATTCTCCGGAACTCTAGTATCTCTAGGAATAAGATGGACGGCTGACTCAAAACCTTCCCATATCGTACCCGTCAACCACCTAGATTTAGATCAAGTGTTCGCTACCCACAAGTTTCGGGTTCGAGCAAATCTCAAATCTAAACGGTTGTGTCCAAAACTCGGGAGAGTGCAAGGTTGAAAACTAGGTACTTGAAAGGAATGACGGCGGAGAGCAACTATTCATCATCTCCATGTAGAGTTTATTCTAGGGATCACTTTTAAAGACAGATTGCAAGAGCTCTCCAAAAGTAAAAAAGATAAATAAGGAAATCTTCTGGGTTTCTATGGTTATGCATCTTTTTAGTGGTTTAACAAAGCATACTTTAAATAAGCATAAACAAATAAGTTGGAAACACTTAGCTTGGTACACGGGGGATGCTCTCCCCAAGGCTGGATGTTGACATAGTCTCGCGATGTTGCCGATGTGCACCGAAGACGTTCTAGTCCTTCGGGAGTGTTGTAGATAGTTGCTTTGTTGGAGACGGCATTCAATTGTCGCGGGCATCACTCCGACAGGGGACTGGATGTCCTTCGCTTGTTAGCTCTTCTTGATCCTTGATGTTCTATGAAGCTCAAAATAGACAACAAAGCTTGCGGAACTAATTAAGCGTTAGTGATAAAACCTCTAGGCCTTGGTTGTCTAGAACTTTCCTAACTTAAACTTGTTCTAACGGGATCACAAGAAATATTTTTATCTTTTTATTATTTAAGGAATGCGAGACGGGGGAAATAAAAATGCCTTTGAGAAATTATTTTTGTGCCACCACGGTGAATGATTATCCACATGGGGCTTGAAGATTTTCTGGATGCAAATGCGCAACATCTTTATTTTCTTTTCAAATGCGGAGATAAAAGAGTAAAGATGCAACTAAGATGCAAGTAAGGAAATAAATATACTAAGGTAAAGAAATATAATGCTGAAAAGTAATCGATAAATACCAAGTTACCTCTTGGCGCGGCGTTCGGTGGTTTTAAGTCCTCCGAACAGGACTTGTCATGTGCGCTCATTTTTCAAGGGGCGCATTAGCTGGCGCCTCGGACGATGTCGCCTCGTGTGTAGGAATTGATTCTGATTTTACTTTTATTTTCCACACCTTCTTTGTTGGAGAGGATGACCTTGAGGAGGAAGTTTCTTGGAGCACTTGGTTCTCTTCTGGTAGCACCTCTTCTTCTTTTACAATGTTCTTCTCTTCTGGGTACCGATCTTCATATCTGAACACTTCTCCCTCATAGTCAGCCCATCCATCAAGTAGTGATGTTCTTCTTGTTACGCGACGGGTACTTTTGCCTTCTCCTTGCTCGTTCTTCTTGGGCTCCTCGGTGATTATGTAACTATTGTTGAAGTAGCGGCGTACCTTCTCGGTGGGAAAGTGGAAGTGAATCTCTCCTGTCCCAATGTAGATGATAGCTCTGGTGGTGTTCAGGAATGGTCTTCCTAGGATGATTGGAGGATCGTAGTCATCTCCCATATCGACGACTACAAAGTCTGTAGGGACATAGTGGTCATCTATCTGGATGAGGACATCTTTTACTTCTCCTTCGACGAAGCGGAATGTCCGGGTCTCGCCATCCGCGTTTGTGCATAGGTAGGCTCCAAAGGCATAGTGCCATATATGTACTCATAAGTTACCTTGGCCATAATGTTGACGCTCGACCGGTGTCACGATGACTTTATTGAAAGAGCTTCGTTGATGGAGCATTGAATGGTTGGGACACTGGGTCATCCTTCTTGATCGACGTGGGGATCCGAGTAAGTGGTCATGCTCCTTGTGAACTGCGGTGACCATCCTTCTTGTCTCTGTCTTCTTGGTCTTCTTATTCTTGTTCTTGCTCTTCTTAGCTGGACTCTTCTTCTTCTAACCCATTCTGCGATGAGGGTGTCTTTGGGAACCGCTTGCATTACATTCTTGAAGAAGAAGGTTTCTCTCTTGCCCTTGATGTTGAAGATGATCTTGGCGGTGTTGGCATACATGATGGCTCCAGCGGTGTTCAAGAATGGTCGTCCCGGAATGACGGGGACCTTTCATCACCGCCGTATCCACTACCACGGCTGGAACATACGAGTTACCTACTCGTACACATATGTCTTCAAGTATTCCCAAAGGAACACGGAGTGACCGATCCGCAAGCCGTAAGCACATAGTTGTATATGCTAAGGGGCATCGAATAGCTTCTCGTATATCACTCTTGGCATGATGTTGATGCTTGCACCGAAGTCACGATTGCTTCATTAAAGTTGGTACTTCCAATGGAGATCGGAATGACCGGTCTCCCGGATCGCCCTTCTTGATTGGCGAGTTGAGTCAATCCATGACCCCTTCGATGGATTACTCCGGCTATCTTCTACATTAAATATATCAACAAGATTTGCGGTCTCGAGCTCTTCGGGTTGTCCGCGGTTTACCTTGGCCGTGGAGGGAGCAAGGTTAACAAGCGTTGTACTGCGACTCAAGTATCTTGTTGAAGGCGAGTTGACTCTTGATGGCATTGGAAAAGCCATCCATTACATTTGCCGAGTGTCTCTAGGACCTTGTCATTTGATGTTAGCTTCTTGGACAGATTGTCCATCATCTTGCCTTGATTCAAGCACTAACTCTCTCAAAGGCGGTGGTTGTAATTATTGTAGGAGGAGTTGTTACCTTGATAGTTGCACGAATAATTGCACGAGTAGTTAGGCCTCGCCGCGATTCCAAACTTGATTCCGCGAGGACGATAGTAATTATTATTGTTGTTGTTATTGAGGTAGTTCACGTCCTCCTTGGCTACGGGACGGTTAGCACTGTGTGCCCGGTCTCTCCACACTCTTCACATGTCATGCGAGCATCATGTATATGCATGACTTCTTTCTTCTGGGGACTCTCTCATCGAGCCTCTTCATTAGCAAATCCATTTTGGCCCAAATGCATGTCTACCTCTTTCAATTTGGTGCATTCCTCCACCTCTCTTGCGGGTCTCGAGTTCTTTCTTCACTCCAACCTTGGTTGGATGCCATCTTCTCCACAAGAGCCGTGGCTTGAGGAATAGTGAGTGATAAGAATGCACCTCCAGCAGCGGCATCCATCGTCTCACGTGTCTTGTTGCTAAGCCCATGGTAGAATGTCTCGCATAAGCGGCCAATTCTCCATGCCATGATGAGGACACTCGAGGATGTAATCTTGAAAGCGCTCCCAAGCTTCGGGACAGTCTCATCATGGTGTTCCGAAAGCTTGATATCTTTCCACGAAGAGCATTTGTCTTGCCCATTGGGAAGAACTTCGCCAAGAAATTGGTGGAACATAGTGCCCACGTAGGATTCTTCTCCTTATTGGCGTAGAACCTTTGCTTCGCTCTCCCCAAGAGTGAGAATGGGAAGAGGCGAAGTAGTATAGCATCTCGGGGGACATCCTTGATAGTGAATGTGCTACAAATCTCCGAGAAAGTGTTGGAGATGAGCACTAGCATCTTCATGGGCCTTCCCACGTAACCGGCTTGCTTGCACCATGTTGATCGCAGGCTTGAGCTCAAAAGCTCCTTCGATGTCCAGTGGTCCAGTACGAATATTGTCCGTAGTGGGAGCTGAGAACTCGCGGAGTGACTTGTTCGCCATGGCTTCAAACGCTGGTGTCAAGTCTCAAACGAAAGGTCGACTTTCTGCTTCTGACAAACTTCCAAGTTGAGTTGATGATGATGCTTTAGTGGTCTTCTTCAACTTGCTTCTGGCCTTCCTGAATAAAGCTTCTGGATCGTCAATATAATTATCGGGAAGAATTGTCTTTTTCATACATTACCCCGCATAAGATATATAAATAGACGAAAGACAAGGGTAAGGTTGTATGAGTAGAGAATGGTGACGAGTGCTCAATCTCATTATGTAGTGCAATGCTGCTCATTATCCATGGGCTTTCAACCTTCCCCGGCAACGGCGCCAAAAATGCTTGTTGACACTTCTAACGCCACTCAGTGTTAGGTTGTCATCCCTAACATGGCGCCAAAAATGCTTTGGTACTAAATAATGCTTGCTACTAGAAATAAATATGGGATCCGCAAGCGCACGAGATAATACCGATGTAGCATTTTAACCAGGAGTAATCCGGTATCGTTATTTATATTTTTACCACTTTGGGAAGGGAATGCCTTGGATAATGAGTGATGAGCAATGCACATGCAATAATGGAGAGCTTAACCTTGTCTCGTATCGATCATCTCATACGGGGTAAGTGTCACATAAAATATAGGAATGAATGATAAATGACATAAGATAAATGAGAGCATTTAGCCACATAAAATAATAGTAATCAGCCATCTCAACTTAGCACTCTAAGCTTATAACACTAGCATGGACTAGGACGATCTAGGGTATAATCCTATGTTATTCTAACTATAAAGTCAAAGCATACAATGATTAGTGCAAGAACATCTAGCAATCATGGCGGGAAAAGGTTACACCTATGCATAGTGATATTACCGAGAAGACTAGAGACATAGCAATGACTTCAATGTAATAGGTTGTTCTACTAAGACCTACCAACGGGGATGGAATACAAAGGACTCAACGGAACTGTCACTTCCGCGATCTACCACACGACCGGCCAATAGGGTGCAATCGCGAGATAAATACGGCCTAGGCACCACGCCTACACAATATTCACCACTCACCCATCGATCTAATGAGCAAGCGCTATACGATCCTATGCATAAACATAATTCTAGTCCAACTATGCTAAACATATAATCAAAGTAAACTAAGAACAATATAATTGAGAACATAATCAAATAGAGCAAAGTCAAGTCGATATAATAGAATAGAATAAAGTACTACTCATAGTATCACGAACAATGATGAATATTACAAGAATGTAGAGGGGAATTACCAAGAACTCCGACAGATCCGGACTCCAAGCTAGGCTTGATTCCCTCTAGATCTATTCCTATGTAGCTATGCTACTAAACTATGGAGCTCTAATTGAGATGGTGGCTCGGCTTCTCGAATTCCGATGAGAGAATGAACTCTTGAATGAATTAGGGTTTCACCCGGGGGCCGGGGGCTACGAATATATAGCCCCCTAGGATGAACCACGGCCCTCGGATCAAACCGACCTAAATGGACGATAATTATTCATCCTCAAAGGCGGTGGAGCGGGATCCACGAGACTCCACCCGATTGGTGGAGGTGGGGAGTCGGCCGACTCCCCCGGGTCGGCCGATGTGGCCACCCCGGGTGGGCCCCGGCTTCCGGGGTTTGCCTTCCGGAGTCTTCTAGATTATACAATTTTACCCGTTCGGTCTTTATCTCTATGTAATCATGACATGTGGGCCTCTTTGGTTCTCTTTCGATAACCCCTGCGAAATAGACAATCACCAAAACTCGTGGAATTACGTCGGTGTAACCCCTATATCTAATAGGTGAACTCATATTAGTCCTTTCTCTTGCTGCGTTGATGGTATAAAATTGATACTTAACGACCGTCAACAACGTGCAACTTCAATGGAAACATTATGCTCCTTCATGTAGCTATCGATTGTGGAAGCAACATGAGGGGTCAGTTGTTCTCGCTGCATGAAGTCACATATTCAAATATATTAGCAAGAGAAAGGCAGGCTCATGCCAAGCAATAGCCTAACACTACTAAAAAGGTTTCCCACAGGCATCATTTGTTTACAACACTGGTGGTTAGGCCTAGCTTAGCTGCCACTGTAAATCCATTTTTAGTAGTGGTCCTCTTAAGCATGCATAACAGGAAATGCCACACTATATCTTCTTCTTCCACGTGCTATAACATTCAAACTAAGCACATTGTATTTTGTGAGATTTTGGAAGCTAAAAAATTGCCAAAATATAAGGGGATGTTTAATCTTTATTTCCTTTTTTTTACAACAATCTTTATTTCCTTGAAGGAGGTGGCTCTAAAAGCTAATGATTATGCCATTTGCATGTCGGTTTAGAGTTTGCTTCTAAATTTATGGCTTAAACATAGGTAGAATATTCATGGTTGATGTGCTCATGGGAGCACATGCATAGTGTTTTAGGTATTAAAGACATCAGATTAGTTAAAGTTTGTGACCAATATATTTAAATTGAGTAACTTCACATTTTTCTCCCATTATATGTGTAGTTCAATATATTGATTTTAATGCTTAAGAGGATGACCATGAAGGGGGAGTTTCTTTTTCATCTAGATCTGGATGGTGGAATATTGTGTTTTCCTATTAGGAACCATATGACTCCACATATTCTCCATAAGCGGGTGACATAACCATGCCACTAGGTTGTTGAAATAACTCCAGTGTAACTATCTTGTCAGAAAATCCACTCTTTATCGCCTCATTGTATAATGCGGTATTTATGAGAAATATCAAAATCAAATTCCAAACCAAAGTATAGGAGTTATGAGCATTCTATTACTCTTCAAAGATAATCATACTTTAAGCTAATGTATGAGAAATATTACCTCATATGATTGGAGGTCATCTACCAATCTGAGAATCACAGAAAGTGCATGGACCATTTTAGGTTCACTAGAAACCCAATGGAAGCAATCCTCTGTTGCTATATCATGCATCCCGACAAAGGAAGCACATGAAAAAATAGGACTTCCAACTGTTCTTAATGAAACTTTCAGATGTTCTTCAACAGACTTTGGAATGTATCCTTGTTGAAGCATTTTTACCTCTATGTTGAAGCTTCCAACCAGGTCATCTCGTCGTAAATCGGGAGATATTGAACATACGCATTTTCACATATCGAAAGGTAGTCGAGTATATGTTTATATAACATGTCTATGCATGTAGTATCAAGTTAGCAAGGATCCTAGATAAAAATATATATAGCTTATATTTCCTAGATAACCATTTTGATTGGGACATAAAAAGTTGCAATATGTAGATGAGGATGGTAAGTTACGAAATATCTTAGATATGACATGCGGTATTTCTCCTGTGGCTGGAGCAAATTTTCAATGGTTTCGTAGCTGTCCAATATTTTCTCCAAAGCAAATTTCATGCACTCGGGAGGTCATGAGCTCCCTTTGATTGCCAACTAGTCATGGTAATTCATGAAAATTTGTGAGCTATATGATCAAAATGACATAGGAATGTAAATACAAACATATGGAAAACTTTTCAACTCACTACTACAAAAATAATTTCGTGACACTACACTTTGTTTACATATGTTAGTCTCTTGGCTTGCCTTTAGAAATATATTTACAAATACAAAACTCTTAAGAATCTTCTTCTATAAATATAATATGGTTATTTCGAGTTGTATCTACCTTTGAAAATATCTACCAATTACAAAAAGAAGCCTATAGCCTCTTCATATGAAGTCATATATAGCTGGACTTATATCAAAATAGTCGATCCCAATGCGATCTACAATTTTATAGCTAACAACTTCATTTTTTTCAGATTGTTTGGAGATCCGAATATTCATTTAATCTCATCTTTTGGTTCAAAATGTATGTTCTTAAATAACTCCAAAATTGACATTTTTCTCTAACAATGTTTTAGCACTTGATGGGATCTATATCCTTATAGTTGACAAGTTCTTATTTGAGATATCTATAGTCCTAAATATCCATTTTAATTTTTGAAAATTTTTAAATCATAAAATTTGAATTTTTAGACAACCGAGAAGTTGACATAGATCTTGACACATGATCTACAAATTTGTAGTTAGTATTTTTTGTTTGAGACAGTTTAGGAGCCTAAATACTTCATTTAATTTTTGATTTTTTTTGAAATATAAATTTTGACTTCTTTTATTGCATTTCCGGCAAGTTAGATGGATGTTTCCATGTATGGCGGTGTTTAGGGGCCCAAATACAATGTTCATGTTCTGAAATTTTCAAATTCAATTTTTTTTGTACCCGTCTGCGAAAGCTAGACGGAAGTTTCCATGTACGGTGACATATTTGAACTAAACCAACCTAAATGAAACAATGTATGCTGTATTTTTACAACATCATATGCAAAGAACTTTGACCCTTTTTTGTCTAATCCAAGACAACCGTTGACGCAAAATGTGACCACCCGCGTCTCACACACAAAGCAGGAAAGCCTAGCTTCAATCGGGTGCCCGGCGTCGAATCCGGTGGCGTGCGATCGATTTGACACGGAAATCGACAAGGGATAAAACGGTAAGATCATAACCGGAACGTCTTTGGGTGAGACCTGACAGTTCCATCTTTACGGCCCCTGAAGCCACTTACGATGACACATAGCTATGGAAGCTATCGCCAACGGGATGCGTTCATTCGGCTAAAGTAACATAACCGATGTAAACGAACAAACTAGCCGAATACGGTAAATGAAGACATGTTTGAACAAGATTAGATCATTAAAGCATATCAAACTACATCTCATGTTTAAAGCATCATCAAGCACTAAAAATTAAGAATAAGTAACTTATAAATATAAATCTACTAAACAACACATGCATAGGCTACTCCAACTAGTCTCGCCGCACGTCTAGCCTTCATAAACCCGTCGAGCATAAACCCAAGCAAGCTAATCCACCGCATGATACCACTCACTATGAATTTACACCACTCCTTGCTACTAGATCAATCCACCGCATGATACAATCTAGCAATAAAGAGCTAAAAGCATATAATTATCTAACAGATCTATAGATACTTGCTACATGTATAAGCATAACCGTATCGGCAAGATTGCCGAATCGGGGTCCATGAAGAAGGAACAAACAAGCAACATGTAAAAGGAGCCTATCAGATTAAACCGATCTCTAGTCCACCGGATGACTAGCTCTAGAGTAACCCAAAGACCTGCATCTGCCGCACGGTACCCGGTCCTATCAAGGCTTATCTACACATAACGTGAATGAACCCACAACACGTGACAATCTAGATCGATCTAATTCGGCTATATGAACTTGATCTATTTGATATCGAATAAACATGAAAGAACGATCAACAAGCCGAAAGAGTATCAATCTAGATTGGGCAAAAGAGTGTTGCAAATAATTAAACATTAAATAAAGCAAGCAACACATGGTAACTTAATGAATCTATTAGATCATGCCAAATCTAAAAGAGCCGATAACTATCTTTACTCATGTCTTAATCCGCCGCACGATACAAGGCACGAGCAAAAACTTCACGTTGTCAAGCGAGGCGCTGCCGCATACGGCCATCCCGTCGAGACAAACAAGACTACTTGCATCACATCTAAATCCACCGCATGATACTAGACATGATAACAAGGTTGCCGGGACTTACGGAGGTCGACGGATCGATTGGCCCTCTCGAAGAACTCGACGACACGACTAAAGGACTCGAAGGGTGGCGCGTAGCCGGTTGTGTTGATTTGGTTGTGAACCCTTATTACAATGGTCGAGGGTTTATATTTATACCCTGGACAAAACATGAGTCCTAAGCACTTACGAACTATCTAACCAAAATTGGAAAGACAAAGACACGCTAACTCTATCCATAATCGGAGTCCTTGATCATCACGACTCCTTCCCTTTTCGATCGCCTTCCTTTTTCCTTTCTCCGCCTTCAAATAAAGCAGTTCCGACCGCTTGGCCATTTGCCGAACACATGGAAATTAGCCGACCGCATATGCATTTGCCGAATTCCTCTCTCGCCGCTGCGGGTCCACCGTCATATTCCCGACCAAATTCCGGTGTTAACACATGCCCCCTCAAATTCGAGATAAAAGGATTTTATTTCGAAATTGATTGTCGCCGCCTTTCATCTAGGTCGCACCGCCGACACCCGAGCCGCCACTTGAGATCTGCGCTTGTTGTTGTCTTCGATGGCGACGGAGACTTCAACCAACTCCATTATGGCAACGGAACTCAAGAAGAGCTTCTAGAGGTAACCCTACTTGCTTTACCTATTCGGCAATTCTTTCGAATCAATTTCCGAGATGCACCTTTTGATCCATTCGCTTCAATTTCTTTTTAAAGGAAATGAAGAATGAGATCTTGATCTCCAATCTTGCGTGTCCTGGATCATTTTTCTTGGTCCGCGGGAGACCCCAATCCAAGGGAATTTATTGAAAAGGAAACCCCGAGGATCCCCTTTAAGTCTAGGATTTCTCCCCCAAACGAGATGGCCGAATACTTTCAAAACATGGCCCCTTCCTTCAATCACGGGATGGCGTGATTGGTACCGTAGGATGCGGTCCGGGAGCGGTGATTTTTGGGAATCTCAAGATATTCAGCATTGTTTGGAGCTTTCTTTAGCCGAAATGCCTAGGAATGACTCCCTCCCGATAGCCGCTTCCCACTTCTCGGTCCGACGCCATCAATGCGTTCATCTTCGGTCATGGCCCAATGTCGATCACTCTCTCGGACATCTTTATGATGACTGGTTTAAACATTACCAAGCCAACATACCCATTCAAATACAAAAGCACTAGCTCACGAATGCGTCAAATCGGGAGGAGGTGGGCCAAGTATGTCCAGACTTATGCTTCAAGCGGCCCCGTGTCGATAAAGAGTATAGGGCATTCATGAACATGTGGTTATGCGAGATTCATTTTTCGTGGCAAGTCCAATGAGCCCACTCGAATCACATAGTGATGGTGAAGAATTGGCTACGGGCAAGCCGATTCCTTTGGGCAAATATCTGCAAGGGGAGCTTTCTACCACATGATGCACCAGACATCGTCCGATGAGGAATCGGGTGAAATCTCCGTGTCAATGGACCATGGTGGCTTCTCCGGATGTGGTTACAACTATATATGCATCGATCGTTTCTATAGATCTCCACAATCCGAACTTTCCTTCAATCAATTATGCTGAAGGTGAAGACCCCAGATACAAATCTTGTCAGACATATGGAGAGGCTGCATCTTCAATCATTATTGACTTAGACCTGGGCCATCTTTTCAAGATCTTCTACAAGGGATTCAACCACATGATCTGGTTTCCCTACGGGGAGAATGAAAATTTAACTCTCCTGATTCAGCTATGAGTTGGGCTGCATAGATGATGATTCCGGGGACATTTTCAATTCTTTCATTAAGCCCGTGCTCTGCCAAGAGAATTTCACCATGGTCGGTTGATAAGCTCAACTTATGAATTTTATAATCCAAACATGGTTGCCGGGCGGTTTGGACTCGGTCAATTGCCTCCAAGGCCATATTTTTCAAGCATCATCGGACCCGGGAGTCTTTGCTTTGAATATCACCGAGGCCAATAAAGTTTTCAATCTTGGATGCAAGCTTCCAATATATGAACCCAACCCCTCGGTGATAATTGAAGCCGCTCATCCTTCATTCAACCTCGGTGGCGGGAATGGCATTCTCACATATTCGAGCACAAGTCCACCCTTTATGCGAAGTCTTAATGCCCTCATTCTCCTCTCGATGATGAGGTACATGCTTATGGCTACCTTTTACCTTATGTCTCATTCCGTTTCTAAACATCTCTTTTGAACAGGGACATTGCTCCTCCAAGTCCTCTAGAGGTTCAATACGCGGCCCGGCCTGTTGCTTTGCCTGGGGCATGATGCTCCAAATATGAAAGCATTCAACAAGACACCTGCTGATGATACAGTGCTCCTGAAGGACCTCAAAAGAAAAACTCCTTCCTCCCCTATCAAGGACACTGCAATTCCCAAGAAAACAAGATCAAAGAAAGCTAAGCCACTCCCTCAGGTATGAATGTTTTTGACCCTTTATCTTCCACCCGCAAATATATTTTGCACTTATCACTTTCTTTCAACGGGTGCGGAGGCCAACCCTCAAAGTCCCGACGGGGTAGTGATCTTGGAAAACTCTCCTGGAGCCTCTCGGTCAAGTAAACGCTAATGAGCCTACAGTAGCATGCACCGGGTAGATGACCAAGCAGGTGAACAAGGAGCGGCGAAGAATTTTCCTCTCATCAAGCCGATGAACAAACGAAACGGCAACAAACATCCCCTTCATCGAGTCAAATGAACAAGGAGGACCCCTTCTCCAAGAACTTCAAGTTTCAACAACCCGACAATTCGGGATGTACCAAGCCATGATATTGTCAATCCTGAAAAGTTTGTGGTATCAACCACTCAACATATTGATGTTACTCGGAGGCAATTGATCAAGTAATTGCCGAAGAGGTATTATTCTTATTCCACTCGGCTATTTTTATTGGACCGAATCATTTGGCTAAACCCTTCCTTGTTCACCAACGGGACACTTGCTCACCCTCAAGCCAGTTTTTCCCTTATCATTTGAAGAGTATCTTTGGGATAAAGATGATGAAGTTTCTTCCAACCAACAATTATCGTCGAAAGTCAAGCCAAGCTAAAGGATATAATCTCATTTCTCGAAAAAGGACATCGTTGCTTTGGCCCAAGATTCGAGACAAAATAAGGGAAATAGCGAGCTTATTGATCAAGAGCTTCCCTCTAATCTCAAGGCCGCCATAGATGCTTTATCACACCTAGATGATCATTTTTTGCTATCAAGAGAGCACACAAGAATATGTCCACCAAAGTTGATCTGGAAAAAAGAAAGGTGGCCAAGGAACAGCAGGCCAAGGAGCTCTACTCTGATATCAAGTCAACTGAGCACCTCTTGAGCACCTTAGAACCAGAGCTGCAGGTCATGAGAGAAGAAAAAACCAAACTTGAAGCTCAATTAGCTCAACTGAATGCCAACATTCAATCTCATGAAACTAAGCTCGCAAATCTGCCATCTCTTGATTCGGCTAAATCCAAAATACAATCAGTCATCAAGGAGACGCGGCAAATCAAAAGCAAACTGTCCAACATCCAAGACTCTGAAGAAGAGGACAAAAAAGCTCTTGATGAAGCCAACCGAATCAAGATTGATGCTCTTGCTGTTATCAATTCTTTCCTAAATGTATAGATGCTTGGCTTGTATTTGAAGATGTAGACACTTAGGCTTGACCCTGTCATACTTGAAAACAATTTCTTTTCTCTTGAAAAGTAGATAATCTTCATTTTTCTCTTTCTTCTCTGCTTCTATTGCTATTCGGCTCTTCCAATTATGACTGCACTCATAGATGTGTATATTAGCCGAACGTAACTGTTGCTGCCTCAAGTGCCATTTTTAGCCGAATAGTTCTCATCGGCTATTTAGCCGACCGAGCGTATGGTAACCGAATCGCCGGCGGTGATGGGCTCGGCCCAACTCAACATCGGCCCACAAGTGTGGAAACCCTATCCCGCGCTTGGCTTTCCCCAGATCTCGCCACGGCTCCCACGTTCATAAATAAGATCAGTCGGCTCCCACCATCATCACATCAAGCGCAAGCAGTTGCTATCTTCCTCAATCTCTTCCACTTCCTCCTTGCTTTCAAGCCCAAAAAACCCCCACCATCACCAATGGCGAGCGGCGGAGATCGCAACAAGCGTCCTGCCCAGGACGAGGCGGAGGGAAGCAGCAACCGGCGCCGGCGGTGAGATCTTTAACCCCTTGAGTTGTGGTATCTGATAATTTTACCCGATCTGAGTTTCGCCCTCTTTGCGGTTGTTCATCTTCTCGATCCGTTTCAGGGCTACTGGGGTCGCCGGCGAGTATGCCGCCAACTTCCAGAGGCGGGTTGCCCGGGCCGGCACCCACACTGCTCCTTCTGCTTCCGCTCCTGCTCCTGCGGCGGACGCGGCGGAGGGAAGCAGCCGTGGTGGTCGCCATCTGCAGTAAGAGATAACCTTCCTATCTTGTTTGCAGTTTCTTCTTGTCTAGCCGATCTTGATTGCACCTTGTTTGTAGGACGGCGAGGATCAGCACGGGCCAATGGCGCTTCTTGGCGCCGGCCGCAGCGTTCGACGCTCCTGCCCCCGCGCCGGCTCCGGCTCCAGCCCCGGCTCCTGCTCCTGCTCCGGCACCGGCCTCCGCCTCGGCTTCATCGGGGTCCTCTTCCTCGTACCGTCCTATCTGGGATAGGAATGATGAGGAGATCCCGGCGTACAGCCGCTATGACGCCGCCGCATACCGCCGCGAGCGGGACGAGGCGATGGAGCTTCTTGGTGAAGAAACCAAGAAGTTCGGGATCGCTCAGCTGGAGTTGGAGGACAACTGCCGGCAGCTGAGCGAGGCCGTCACCAGTATTGCTCTTCAACAATTGTTTTTTCGACTCCCGTTCTTCCTGATTCATCTGCTCACTGATTTATCTGATGTTTCTCTGCAGACCTCTCCGCAGAGCTGGAACGCCTGAAGGTGGCGGCGACGGCGGCGGCCAACCACGTGAACGCCCAGGGGGCGACCCTGGCAGATCGCCTTGAGGCGATTCCTGGTCAGGTCGACCAGGTTGCCCTTCATGGCGTGCGCCTCGGCACCTCCCTCGGCCTGGCGGGGATGTCGTCCTGGACCGGGGACGACTACGCTCCGATGCCGACCGGCTTCCGCGGCGGGCTCCCTCACGAAGTCGACGACATCGAGGGCCTCCTGGCGGGTTACGACGCCCATGCCGACGCCATGGCCAACGCCACCAACCCTGAGTCTGTCCTCAACAAGCTCTTCAACGAAGAAGAGGAGTAACTTGTACTAGGATTGGCGCGGGTTGTAAATAAAATTTTAATGAAGAATGTTGGTCCTCTTCTTGTTCTTGCTTGTACGTGATGACATTCGTCTGTCGCATTTGCTTCTTTGCAAATTTTTCCTTAGCTAGAACTCAACTGCAACACTCTTCCCGAACGAGAACTCCCGAATCGCATGACATCATTTTAGCCGATTAGATCTCGGTCCTGTTCCATGACTTGACGGTTTGTAACGTAGTACTTCAATTCCCTTTATCTTCTCCCGATAAACCTATCAGCTGAGAGATAAGATCAAACTGTTCACTTATAAAATCGACTAAAGGCGATACAACCGTATCGGCTATTTTTGTTCTCAAGACGATACACACGATATCGGCTATCTTTCCACTAGAGGCGATAATATTACCGGCTATTTCTCTCCAACTTCTTTCCTTTGCTCAAGGCGATTTTATTCAATCGGCTATACCACGCTTATGTCATAATCACAATTAAGATCCAACTTCGATACTTGGATAAAACTTCTTAAGGTATCGCCATTGATGGCTCTAGTAAGTTCTTCTCCAAACAGCGTTTTTAATATATACGCATTGCCAGTGCACAACCGACAACCCGAAAAGGTCCTTCCCAATTCGGAGACCACTTGCCGAATATTCGTCTTTGGTACCAATCGGCAATATTGTCTTCCAAACCAATTCTCCTTTCGCAAATTGCTTAATTTTAACTCTCTTGTTGTAGTACTTGGCAACACGTATTTTATTCTTCTCAATGTTCTCCAAGGCCTTAAGACGAATCAAATGCAAATCTTCTAACTCATCCATCATCGATCCTTATAATCTTTTCTCGTCAGTCCTTTTGTAACTCAACTCTCCTTGATCCCGATTGCAACTCCCAAGGCATTATAGCATTATGCCCATAAACCAACTCATATGGAGATGCTTGTGTGGATCCATGGCAAGCCATTCGGTAAGCCCACAATGCTTCATTAAGGACCAAGTGCCATCTCCTTGGCTTCTCATCGATTTTCTTCGAATAATCTTGATCATGATCTTATTTGACGCCTCTGCTTGGCCATTGGCTTGCGCATAATAAGGAGAAGAATTATATAACCTTATCCCCATGCTTTCGGCAAAGTCACAAAACTCGAAGAAGTGAACCGAGTTCCCGATCGGTTGTAATGGTCTGTGGAATCCCAAACCTATGAATTATATGCTCCTTGACAAAACCGATCATATTCTCGATGTGACCTTTTTCAAAGGGATAGCTTCAACCCACTTGGTGAAATAACTGCTACCGGCAACACAAATTTGTGTCCTTTGCTAGATGGAGGATTGATCTGTCCAATTAAATCTATACCCCACCCTCTCGAACGGCCAAGGTTTAATTATTGGATTCAGAAGAGATGCAGTGCTCTCGAACATTACCAAATATCGACAATCTCGACACCCTTTGTAATATTCAAAGCAATCCTCCAACATAGTCGGCCAAAAGTACCCCGTCCTCCTTATTATCCATTTCATTCGGTAAGCCGACCGATGTGCACCACAAGCTCCTTCATGGACTTCAAACATAATCTTCTTAGCCTCTTCTTGGCTCAAGCATTTGAGCAACACTCCATCTATAGACTTGTGGTACAATTGATCATCAAGAAGCACAAATTTAAGTGCTTTATACCTGAGCCTCCGGGAAACTCTTTGAGATGGGTCTTTCAGATAATTGATAATGTCTCTTCTCCAATCATCTTTTATTTGATCACCATTAAAAGCACCTTCTTCTGCTGCATAAATTTCACGATTTTCCCGATATCCAGAAGCAGCTTGAGCTAATTTATTTGCTTCTCCATTGCGCTCTCTCGGGTATATGATGCAAAGTAACTGCGAAAAACTTTTCGAAGTTCCCTACATTGTTCATGGTACCCTTGCGGTACATCATTTTTGCATTCATATTGTCCTGTCAACTAATTGATTACCAATTCGAATCACCAAATACCTCAACAGCAACAAATTTCTTGGTTCTACCAACAAACGAAGCCCTCTAAGCAAAGCCTCATACTCGCTTGATTGTTAGTGACGGGATATTCAATTGAAAAAGCAAACTCAAATATCTTTCTACGTGGGGATATCAAAAGAATACCAAAGCACCACCACCTTTGTCACATGATGATCCATCAAAAAATAATGCCCATGGGGCAATGTTAATCATATCACAGATAAATCACGATGTTGAGTAATAAAATCGGCAATCGCCTGTCCTTTCACCGCTTTTGCCGACTCATACTTTAAATTAAACTCCGGCAAAGTGCTAATACCCATTTACCGATTCTCCCACTCAAAATTGGCATTGACAACATGTGTTTAATTACATCAAAGCTAGATATCACCGAGACATTCGGCATTTAACAAATAGTGCCGAAATTTGGTGCATGAGTAATAAACACACAAACGAGCTTTTCTATAGCCGAATACCTTGTTTCAGGATCTAACAGTTTTCGGCTAAGGTAAGCTATTACTCTCTCTTTTCCATCAAACTCTTGCATAAGGGCCGATCCTATTGTTAGGCTATCGGCCGCCACATACTGACTTGAAAGGCTTTTCAAGTTGTGGAGGTACCAACACTTGGTGGTGCCTTCATATATTGCTTGATCTCATCAAAAGCCTTTTTTTTGCCGTATGTCACCCGCAGACAAATTTCGATCTTTCTTGAGCTTCAACAATGGAGAGAAAGGCAATACTCTTTCGATAAATTGGATATGAATCTCCTCACGAAATTGATCTTGCCCAAAGCAATGATTGCAACTCGTAAGGTAAGTTGGGGGCACAACTTTGTCTATTGCTTCCATGCTCTTTTTCCCAACTTCTATCCCTCCTTTGTGTATCAAGAACCCCAAGAACTCACCAGCCGAGACTCCAAAAGCACACTTATTTGGATTCATCTTTAAGCCATGTCTCCTCGTGCATTCCAGAGTCTTCTTCAAATCGGCTAAATGTCCTTTATGGTCTCTGGATTTGACTACCACATCATCAATATAAATTTCTACAATTTTGCCGATCAACTCGTGAAAGATATAGTTCATGGCTCTCTGATAAGTTGCACCAGCATTCTTCAATCCAAATGTCATCAATATCCACTCAAACAATCCAATGTGGCCGGGACATCGAATGCGTTTTTGCAATATCTTCAACCGCCATGAAAATCGATTATAGCCTTGCATTGCCATCCATAAAGCCGATGACTTCATACCCGCTGCATCCACTAATAAATCGGCCACGGCATTGGGTATCCATCCATGGGAGTAGCTTTGTTGAGATCTCGAAATCTATGCATACTCTCATCTTTCCATTCTTTTTGTAGACTTAGGTACTATGTTTGAAATCCACTCGCATACCCGCATGGCCGAATAAAGTTTGCTTCAATCGGTCTTTCAACTTCTTTCTTTACATCGGCCAATACCTCCTCCTTATAAATTTTACGTGGAGGTTGTTTAAAAGGACGAAATCCAGGTTTTATAGGCGGTTTATGCTCAACAATTGATCGATCCAATCCAGGCATCTCTGTGTAATCCCAAGCAAAGCAATCCTTGAAATCCTTGGCAACTCTATTAACTTCAATTTATATTTCGGGTCTAAGTTTGCACCGATATACATCGGCCTTGACTTTGTGCTATCACCAACATTGATTTCTTCTAACTTGTCGGCCGACATGAAACCACGACCCGCTTTGCCTTTGTTGCCATCGATTGGATTGCCCATTAAAAGTTACCGTGTCGAGCCGATCGCTTGGATCGGCCGTTGATCCCCGTCGAACACATTGACGGGACCTTCTTTCCATACCTTACCCGAAAGGCAATCTAGTCCATCATACTCCCAATAAGCGAGGCTCGAAGTGGCAACACTCACCGAATCATCGGCTGAACAATTTCCACATCATCTCCTACCCACCGAATAAGGATTTGATGCATAGTTGAGGGTATACAAGAATTAGCATGGATCCAATCCCTTCCCGAAGCATGCTATATGCCCCCTTGCCATCAATGACAAAGAAGGTAGTGATCAAGGTCTTGGATCCAATCATCGGGTTCCACATGTACTTGCTCCACGAGTATCGAAGCATTGCCACAAAATCTCTAAGGATCATGTCGTCATAAACAAATCTTCATTTGTCATACCAAGTTTCCCGAAAGTAGCATAGGGCATAATATTGATAGCAGCCCCTCCATCAACAAGCATCTTGGTTAAAGGCTTGCCATTGACATATCCCTTCAAGTACAATGGTTTCGCATGACGATTTTTAACCGGCTTGTCAAAGATTGCTTGCCGAGTCAACACAAGTTGAGCCATCGGGTCTCGGCATTCGGTCTCATCAAAATCTGAATATACCTCATCTTGCACTTCTTGGTCTTCAGGAGCTTTAAACTCTAATGGAATGAAGAACACCATGTTAGTATCCCGATGAGCCCGTCCACCATCCTTTTTCTTAGGACGCCATACTTGGCTTCTTTTCGGCTATTTCTTGCTTCGGCTCTTGATTTCTCAAACGCCGAACTCTTCTCTTCCGGCTTTCCCGCACCGGAGGGCACCATTGACCTTTTTGCCACCGTAGGAGCTCTCTTCCGTAGTATGGACACTACCGTGAGCCCAAGTTTGGTCCGCAAATCTTTTCCTCCGATATCCATCAAAACCATTTTATTTTTAGGCGCCGATCGTTCTCCGGAACTTTCATCCCAAGTCTATCATGAACGGGACGGCGGTTGACTCGAGATTGCCTCGTACTCGAATATTGATCACCGCATTCGGGGCAATTGTTTCTCGCGAGGCAATTTCAAGCCTTCATTCCAACGATTGTCGAAGAAGGAACAATTCCAATGAGATTGCTCTTGCTCTCTCCCGTACTCTTCTTGTTCCCTTTGGCGCACTTCTCGCTTCATATCTCCGACGTTCGCCATGAACCGCGCTCCTCCTCAATGTACCGCTGTTTCTCATCATACTCCATCTTCTTTTCCCATTGCCACTTATTCAACAAGTGTCGTCTTGTAACCCGCGCTTCGGATCGCCGTGTATTCGGCAATTTCCCTTAGCCGCATACAAGCTTTGACCCTTCTCTGTTCGGCTATTTTTGAACTGCGCTTGTTGCACTTCCTCCTTGGTAACTTGCCGATTAGGGTCAACAGAACCACTCTCCTTGGCTCTTTCAGATGTCAGAACCTTCATCTTTCCCTTTTCCTTGGACTCACTGGCATCAACCATACCTATGGAGAAAGAGACCATGTTCTGAGGGAACGGGTTCTTGTCTACTTTCATCTTGCCATCAAATCTTAAGTGTCCATCTTGAATAGCCTTCTGAATCTTTACTCTGAACACTCGGCAATCATTGATATGATGAGAGTTTGTATCATGAAATCCACAAGTACTTCTTATCCTTTACTCCTTCGGGCGTTAAAGCATAGGATGTCCTTCTCGCAGCTTAACGCGTCCTTCTTGGACCAGATACAAAAAGAGCTTATCTCGCTTTCTCGACATCAAAATCATAAGATCCCTTCTCTCGCTTCACCCATCGATGACTGACCAAAGTAGGCTCTTTTGTCCAGGTCAACTCTGCAGACTACTTCATCTTCATCTTCATATTCGATGCTTCTTCCAGAAATCCACGATACATATCAACAGTTGCACTGTTCTTCTGAAAACGAGCATCTCTTCGAACCCTTGGGCTTGATTGCTCATTGTCGGCTTTTGTGCAAGCTGTCCAAGGTCTTCAAACTCCATGCCGAATAGCTTGTCTCGATATGTGGCGGCATGCCCGCAATGACCAATTGTGCGAGCCGATCATCGGGAATAGTCGAGAATAGCACATGTTCTTTGCTTCTCGAATCTCGCGGAGATACTCCATTGGTGTCTCGGTAGTCTTCATCCTCATAGACCACAGATCAACCATCTTCTTCTCATTGGTTCGTATAAAAGTATGAATGGAATTTTTGCTCCATTCCGCCCATGTACCAATGGAATTGGCCGAGGGCTGCCGCGATGCAAACCATGTGAAAGCCGGCCCTGTCGAGACATAGGAAAATATCCGATCCTCCAAGCTTCATCGCCAGCAGCTTCTCCAAGTTGCATCGATATCTACCGACATGCTCAATGGTACTGGTGTCATCCCGGAGAATTTGGTCAAATCCGTTGGTGGCTTAACTCTTGGTGGAAGAGCTACCCTATTGTACCACTGGGAAAGGAGATTTGTATGCATATGTCGATGCTTTGGTTTCAGGCCGAATTGATTCGCATCATGTCGGCCATTACGCTTAGGAGCTCATCATTTGCATCTTTTGCTCCCTCGTCTTCTAGAAGGCATTCCCGATGCACTCGTACCCTGGATTCGGCAAAGCACTCGAGCACCGTAATCGTAAATTCATTGTACCCATCTCCATAGACACTCTTCTCGCAATCTATTTGCCATCGGAGCAATCTTGTAAGCGGATGCGGGTATATCCGTTGTTGCACCAAAAGTTACTTGACCATAAGTTTGCTTGCTCGGCAACAGGAGGCTTTTCTTTTTCATCGTGAATAGCTCCATCCTTGCTTGTACCGATTATCTCTTCTCCTCCAGTTGACTTTCCCGAAGATTGCCGAGTGTTGAAGTACACTGGTCCAGCAAGCTCTCCAAATCTTTCTTCAAAGCGCTTGTCAAGCGCTTGGACCAAAAGTGTCGCCCATGATTTTGCGGAAGGTGCCCGAGAAAAAGCTGTGTTGTGATTCAACATAGTGTCTCCCACGGCTTTGTATATGGCTGCAACTACCCTCTGCATCTCCTCCTCGTCGCAATGTCGATGGCCCGACCCGCGAGAAGAACTCGTGGCGTGATTGCTTGACGATCACTCGCCACTCTTGTTCTTGGAAAAAGACATCGACATTTCGCTGAAACTGTTCCATTGCTTGTTCCACGATCCGACGCGTTGCTCGCAGGCAGCTCGTCCATGGTCACGTTCGTAACGTGATCGTTGTCAATTTCCGATCCCATCTTAGATTGAGAAGTTGTCCCACGGGCGTGCCAAAAAAAAAGTGTGTTGACGCAAAATGTGACCACCCTGCGTCTCACACACAGCAAGCCGGAAAGCCTAGCTTCAATCGGGTGCCCGGCGTCGAATCCGGTGGCGTGCCGTCGATTTGACCGGAAATCGACAAGGGATAAAACGGTAAGATCATAAGCTGGAACGTCTTTGGGTGAGACCAGCAGGTTCCATCTTTACGGCCCGAAGCCACTTACGACGACACATAGCTATGGAAGCTATCGCCAACAGGATGCAGTTCATTCGGCTAAAGTAACATAAGCGATGTAAACAGAACAAACTAGCCGAATACGGTAAATGAAGACATGTTTGAACAAGATTAGATCATTAAAGCATATCAAACTACATCTCATGTTTAAAGCATCATCAAGCACTAAAAATTAAGAATAAGTAACTTATAAATATAAATCTACTAAACAACACATGCATAGGCTACTCCAACTAGTCTCGCCGCACGTCTAGCCTTCATAAACCCGTCGAGCATAAACCCAAGCAAGCTAATCCACCGCATGATACCACTCACTATGAATTTACACCACTCCTTGCTACTAGATCAATCCACCGCATGATACAATCTAGCAATAAAGAGCTAAAAGCATATAATTATCTAACAGATCTATAGATACTTGCTACATGTATAAGCATAACCGTATCGGCAAGATTGCCGAATCGGGGTCCATGAAGAAGGAACAAACAAGCAACATGTAAAAGGAGCCTATCGTGATTAAACCGATCTCTAGTCCACCGGATGACTAGCTCTAGAGTAACCCAAAGACTCGCATCGCCGCACGGTACAAACCGGTCCTATCAAGGCTTATCTACACATAACGTGAATGAACCCACAACACGTGACAATCTAGATCGATCTAATTCGGCTATATGAACTTGATCTATTTGATATCGAATAAACATGAAAGAACGATCAACAAGCCGAAAGAGTATCAATCTAGATTGGGCAAAAGAGTGTTGCAAATAATTAAACATTAAATAAAGCAAGCAACACATGGTAACTTAATGAATCTATTAGATCATGCCAAATCTAAAAGAGCCGATAACTATCTTTACTCATGTCTTAATCCGCCGCACGATACAAGGCACGAGCAAAAACTTCCTGTTGTCAAGCATACGCCTGCCGCACGGCCATCCCGTCGAGACAAACAAGACTACTTGCATCACATCTAAATCCACCGCATGATACTAGACATGATAACAAGGTTGCCGGGACTTACGGAGGTCGACGGATCGATTGGCCCTCTCGAAGAACTCGACGACACGACTAAAGGACTCGAAGGGTGGCGCGTAGCCGGTTGTATTGATTTGGTTGTGAACCCTTATTACAATGGTCGAGGGTTTATATTTATACCCTGGACAAAACATGAGTCCTAAGCACTTACGAACTATCTAACCAAAATTGGAAAGACAAAGACACGCTAACTCTATCCATAATCGGAGTCCTTGATCATCACGACTCCTTCCCTTTTCGATCGCTTCCTTTTTCCTTTCTCCGCCTTCAAATAAAGCGTTGCCGACCGCTTGGCCAGTTGCCGAACACATGGAAATTAGCCGACCGCATATGCATTTGCCGAATTCCTCTCTCTGCCGCCTGCGGGTCCACCTGTCATATTCCTGACCAAATTCTGGTGTTAACACAAACATATAACTTATAGCTAGAAAAAATAGCATATAATTTACTCTAATCTTAGATGCAAATTTCACAGAACAGATAGACATGAACTTCAGTAAACCTAATAAGATAAAGATATTTTAAGTAGGGAAGCAATACAAACTTTTGAATGCACATGGTAAACAATTCACATTCTTTTGGAGTTGCATAAGAATCATAGATGTCATCCAAAAGCACCGCAATGGCCATAATCATTGTCAATATTATTCGGCCTCGGGAATAACATGGTTCGTAGTATACCCCTAATATCCACAAATAGCACTCCACAACTCTATCTCTAGCAAATGGAAGCTTCGATTCAATCTGTATATCCTTCCACCACCTATAGATTTATTAGAGGTAGTACAATTATTAGTAATGACAGAATTGGTTTATATTTTTTCAATAATAATAATTTTTTAATACAAAACTTTTACTTTACCTTGTAATGATATCCAGCTCATGTTGATGATGGCACTGCATTATATTTGAGTTCAACTTCGCAAGTTGCAACACTTTCTCATGCACCTTGGCATCTTTCTCATATGTGGAGATGTAATACTTTGACTCATAAATTCTAACTCTTCTAGGGAGGGGGATCTCTAGTGCAGATTTTATTTCATGTGCTAATGACCCTTCCATATTGAGTATCATTGTTTCTAAATGTCTTCGGCCGAATAGTATGGCTTCCTCAAGTATTACCTCTCCGTGGGTCCTCAAATGGGCAGCATTGTAAAGGTTCAGTAGGTCTTCAGGATTGTCCACTGGAAAGCCTCCTTCATCATCTTTGAACCTCAGAAACACATCTGAAATATTACACAAATTGTTCAGCTTCAATTTCAATAAGTGGAAGAAAGTACTCCCCTCCTTTGCAAATTGTAATAAGAGATTTTGGCCTTTATAGATACATTGGTTTTACTATACTCAGACATGGCGTATATCTATGTATATAGTAAAAGCTACATATTGAGAAATGCAAAAATATATAGTATTTATAACAATTTGGAATTGAAGGAGCACAAGATATATGCTTTATTTTAAGACTTGGCAATGCAGCGATCAGTTGCGGTGTAACAAGTTCTCTTCGTGATCGAGCAGTCAAACACTTTTAGCTTTGACCAAATATGTATAAGAAAAGTACATAACTAGTGTTATTATATTAAAGTACACAACTAGTATTATTAGAGATATTATTGAATCTATTTTCATAATAACTTTATTTAAAGATACAATTGATATTAATATTTTGTCTAAACTAGTTAAATTTAAAAAGTTTAACCAGCACATAAACCATAGGATACTTATTTTAGGACGGAGAGTAGGTTCGTGTACCTGGCGAGACCGTGTATCGATGTTTCCGAAGTAGACAAAACCACAGGGCAACCGTTCCAAGATCATAATCACTGACATCAGCAGTGGCAACCTGTGCTAGTGCAGCACTGATCTCTTCTTCGAACAGGTAATCCACGCATAGACGCTCCAACGCATCAATGAGGTGCAGCCTACTAGTAGCCGTCGTAATCGTTGAATTTGCTATCATTTGGGCCACTTCTTCCCTGAGTTTGTCCGCTCGTTCTTCCATCTGAATCTGCTGAAAACAATACGATGCAACTCAACAGGCATAATAATGCTGAAAAAACTAAGCACCTATATATCACATCATGATTAGTTTAACAATAATGAACAGACCTGCTGTTGCGATGAATTAGCTGCAGTTGGGTCGGAGTAGCTGAGGAAGTAGTCTCCCCAGAGAGATGGCTGGAAGATGCCGGTGTTCTGCCTCAGGCGGTTGTCACCATTGTCGTGAAGGCTGTGCCGTGTACTTGCGGCAGAATAACGCTTTTGCGAGCGGCAGCGTTGCAACCTAGAGATGAACAGCGGCGATGCAGAACAAATATGGCTGCAGCAGCTCCTCATCAAGTTGCTGCACTCTAGTGGTTTAAAGGAGAAGCTGCTGGCCAAAACTGTGCGTACAGCTGCAGAGCTGCTGTGCCTGCTTCCTTTTTCCGATGTTGGGTGTCTGCAAATAGTTTTTATATATATATATACAGTAGAGACTAGATTAAGCGTCTGCAAAATGCATGTGCATATAGTGATTTTGATTAGTCAACAAACACAGTACGTACCAGTGTACCACAGCATGGAGAATTGACATGCCACAGCTGGTTCATCGGGGTTTTTTTTTTTTTATAAAGCTGGCTTTTCTTTGACGAGTGTCTAATAAAAGGCACTTGGCAAAGAGTCCTTTGCCGTCAAATTTTTTTCGAGGGCCCTTTGCGAGTGCAGCACTCGGCACCTTTGCCGAGTGTATTGGCCCTTCGCCGAGTGCCGCTGACACACAACAAAGAAGGCAAATCCAGTAGTGGTTCATGGTACATCATCTGTCTGATACTGTTTCATTGTCCGTCGTGTCTTATACTGTTTCATTATAAACACTCTAGTAAAAATAAATGGTACTACACTCATATTTTTTTATTGCTAAAAACTTATATTTTTTTGCTAGAGAATAGAGAGGATTAAACTTCTTGGGTGTCGTGGCACAGAAAGTGAACTGTATATACTGTTGTAGCAAATGGTGTTGTGTAGGACGTAGTGTCCATTTCTCTGACAAAATCAAAGAGAGTTTAAGGAATAATGAGCATTAGTGTTTCAACTAAACATATTGATAAATTTACCGCAGCGGACCTGTTAAGATGCCAGCTGCGGTAAATGATTTATGGCAGCAGGCACTGGCGCCCTCTGTGGTGCCGTCCGGATTTACCGTGGCGTGGCAGCGGCAGCGCAGGCACTGGCGCCCTCTGTGGTGCCGTCCGGATTTACCGTGGCGTGGCAGGAAAATCTAAAAAGCCCGCTGCGGCACTCGCTCGTGTGCCTCTGCCGACAGTGCACGTACGTAGAGTGAGTTGCTAAAAAAAGCATTTAATTGCATTGTATGCACAGTAAAAAAACTGCTCAATAGAGTGCGAATGGGAGAAAAACTCCTTGTTCTAAAAAAATTAAAAAAAAACTTTACACTATGAATGAAACTATTTTGAACACGAATGATACTAAACCGATATGTTACTGCTGGTGTTTCCTTAGATGCTAAACACTGATGGGTGGTCGGTCACTTTCTGTTTATCGATTAAACAGTTCTAAGCAGTTTTTTGTAATTGTTAATTTGCATAGAAACATAAGAGTTCTGTACTAGATTACATAGGACAACTGCATCGTAGAGAGTACATGGGGGTAGGGTAGCGACCGTCCCCTACGTTGTCCTTTGGGAGAGAGTTGGGCAGGTCGTCGAGAAGTCCACGACACTGCAACTCCTCTCCAACCCTTCACTGTCTATCAGACTATCACACAAGAAGCACATGCATCATGCGCATTCATGCATGCTACGACATTATTGTACATCTGTCTAGCATGAGTTGCACACGAGCATACATGTGCATGCCGTGCCGAATAATTTGACATGGCTCCACTTTTAATTAATATTGATGCTGATTGACTTTACCTTAATTTAATTAATTAGTAATCCGGTCATAGCTCATCAATGACATTAGGAAATCAATATTATCTTATACTATTACTAATTAGAGGTTAGAGTATTGTCAATATTCATGACAAATGTTAGAAAAACGATAAATTCCTGAAATTTTCACTTTGGATGTCCTAATAGAGCCATGAGACGACACTCTAGGAAAAAAATGTAGTATTCAGTCTAGAGAGCTAACAAAAACGTGGAGGATGATACAACGTAATCCAACTGTATTCCTATCATTTCATTATACACAGGGACAAAGCAAGTTCCCCTCTCCCCCCGCGTCGCCCTCCTAGGGGCGTCTCGAGCGGGCGCCCTTCTCAGCACCGCAGCTCCACCCCCTCCTGGGCTCCTCTGCCGCAAAAGTGGCCCCGTCCGCGTCCCTCCATCCTCCAAGCTCTCCCCCGTACCGGCCCCTAACCCTAACCTTGTCATCCGGTGAGCTGGCGCTGGTTGGCGGCCGGATCCAGTCTCTCCCTGGCAGTATCAGGTGCCTAGTGGCGTCCAGCAGCCGTCCCCGACGGCGGCCGCCGTGCCTTTCCGCGGTGACCGGGTGCGGCGGCGGCGGGCCCGATCTGTTCCCTTAGGGCCGGGATCTATCGTCGGCAACTACTGCTTCGGCTGGACGTGATCTCGGGGGTGGTGGACGCGACTGGGCGCGCTCATGCTCCCGGCGGCAAGACCTCGTGCCTGGCTACGCTGGTGAACCGGTGGCATGGTGGATCCGGGCCTCCTGAGTCCGGATCTGCCCCCTCCGTCCCGGTTCTTTGGCTACTTGCAGCGGACGGTGGTGTGGCCGCTCCTCCGCCATGGTGCTTCGACGTCCGGTGGTGCTGTGGTAGGTCGTGCTTCGGTGGTTGGTGCTACGTCCGTGCAGCGTGCACAGGCCGATACTCTCCCTCCAGTGTCATCCTGTGGGCCAACGGCGGCACAGCCTCGGTGGTTGGATGATCGGTGGCCGGTCTGCAGCTGCTGCTGCTGGCGAGCGGTCAGGACGGGTGAGGATTCTGTGGTTGGGTGTTCGGTGTCCACGGCAAGAAACGTGTTTCAATCCTGCCCGTTTGATCCGGGCCAGCGATGGTGGCACAGCTTTTATCATCCACCTCCTTGGAGGCGTCGTCTTGCTCGACTGCTTCCCAACATGATTGGCGTCTGCGGATGTAAATTCCCTTCTTGAAAAGCTTGTTGGATCGATACTGCAGTGCTTCGTCCAATCCTTCCGCCCGGTGTTCCCGGCATTGCTCGCGTGTGCCATCTTGCTGCTGCTCATTGAGGAGTTCCTACCGTGCCTGCCATGCTTTTAGTGTCCCAATGCAATCGTTGTCCTATTGCAAATGACCTCGTCGATATCGTTGCTTGCGGATGCTTTGTCGCTATCACTTGCTTTCTTGGCGGATGCTTTGCCACCATGGCCGCTTGGCTCGTTGGTGGATGCTTTGCCGCTATGGTTGCTTGGTTCGTTGGCGGATGCTTTGCCACCACGGTCGATTGGTTCGTTGGTGGATGCTGTCCCGTCGTTGCTCTGGATGTTCGCTCTCTGGGTGGATGCTTCGCCACCAAGGCCTAGTATTTGGCGTAGAAATCGTGTTGGATTCTTTTGCAGGAACCATTGTAGCTCTAGTTATAGGTCTGGGTTACGGGCAGTCGTTGCTTCTTCTGATGTATCTTTATTATTTTTATGTTATTCCGGGTGACTCACTACAATCTTAGTGTTGCGCTATGAGAGTTCTCTCATCTCTCATAGCTGACTTGTAATTCACTCCTCTTAACGAAAAACGAGCTATATTTCTCGGTCATGAAAAAAATTATACACAATAATAGTTTATCCATTACAACAACACGTAGTAATAAATAGGGATAGTAAATGGTTCGGCCAGCAGCAACGATTGGATTGTATCCTGTAATAAGTTGCGGCAGTTTGTGAATTTTTCCCCTTGGTTGTACATGAATTCTGTTCTCCTCGTCAAGCCAAATTTCCTCTCCAGTAGCTGCTTTGGATATGCAGTATTGTCTAGATTAAGCCACTCGCTACTAAAATATTTCCATGATTACTCTGAGTACTTGTATCTGCCCGTGTGCAACTTCGTCAATCGATACACTGTGCTCCTTCATGTAGCTATGGATTGTCGAAGCAACTTGATGGATCCAGTTGCTCTCGCTGCACAAAGGGTAAGTATTCAAATATATTAGCCAGAGCTACCATGGCCACGAGCATCAGGGTCACCTTAACAAGGCGGCGCACGATCACAGCCGGCTCACTAGCTGGGTCCGTGCACACTGTCGCTGCCTCGCCAGGTCCATGGTGCTAGAATTTTTTTCCCTATAAATGAAGTTTTTATTAATTTTCAGTACTATATCATTACACCTAATTGATCCATAATCCTTGCGTATCAAGATTCACATGCGTCATGCGAGTAACCTGGGCGTGGCGCATGGTCTCTGGAGAGTGGTCGAGGCAGTCAGGGCGCATGCCGTGAGGTGGCCGAGGCATGAGATGCAGACTCAGTGCCACTACTAGCATGAACAACCAACCGGAAAGCTTATGATAAGGTGAATTGGGGTCTGCTCTTCACTTGTCTTAGAGCAAGGGGTTTTAATGATACTTGGTGCCAGTGGATTCATCAGGTAGTGGCTGGGGGGACAGTAAGTGTTAAGGTGAATAACAAGATAGGGCCATACATTAAGAGCTATAAAGGGGTGAGGCAAGGGGACCCCCTATCACCCATACTGTTTAACTTTGTTGCTGATTGCCTGACAAGGATGATTCATAAAGCACAAAGGCAGGGGTTGATTACAGGGCTCATTGATCACATAATTCCCAATGGGGTGGCAGTGCTTCAATATGCAGATGATACTATCATCTGTTTGAAGGATGACACAGGAAAAGCTAGGAACCTGAAATTGCTACTATACTTGTATGAGTTACTGGCTGGCTTAAAAATCAACTTCAATAAAAGTGAAGTGATTTTGATTAATGACCATGATAATGCTGGTGAAACCTTTGTAGAAATTTTTAACTCAAACTGGGCAGTTTCCTATTAAATATCTTGGAGTACCTGTCAGTCCTTGTAGATTGCATGTGGCTGATTGGATACCTCTTTTAGATAAAAATGCTAAGAAACTTGATGTTTGGCAAGGCTCCTCTATGTCAATAGCAGGGAGATCTACCCTGATTACAGCTAGCCTAAACAACACTCCCACCTATCATATGTCTATATATAGACTACCCAAGACAACTATCAATGCTATGGACAGAGTAAGAAGAACTTTCTTTTGGCAAGGTGGTCATACTAAGAGAAAGTACCATCTTGTTAAATGGATTAAAGTTTGCAAAAGTAAGAAAAAAGGGGGCTTGGGAATTAAAGATATAAATCTGATGAATCTGAGTTTGCTATGCAAGTGGTGGTGGAAATTAGAAAAGGAAAAAGGGCTGTGGCAAGATATTATCAAGTTTAAATACTTGAGAAAGGATTCAATGACCACAGTTAGGCATAAACAGAATGACTCTCCCATCTGGTATGACCTGATCAAAATAAAACATATCTATCTTCAGGGGAGAAAGATGGTGGTTCATGATGGGGAAAATACTAGGGTGTGGTTAGACGGATGGCTATTTGATGACCCTCTATCGGTTCTCTTCCCTGATCTATATAAGTTGTGTGAACAAAAGGAAGTCACTGTAGCCCAACTGTTAAAGGGCAGGGTTAGTATTACTTTCGGTAGATGGTTGCCCCCTGATATGGATAGGCAATGGAATGATCTACTTACCAAGATCAGCATGATTCAGCTGGATAGTAATCAAGATGATGTTCACTGGAGATTGGGGGATAAGAAAGAGTTCTATGTTAAATCCCTATACAATGCCTTGACTAAATCTGATATTGGTCCATCCTTTAAGAACATTTGGAAAGGCAAAATCCCTGAAAAAATTAAAATATTCTTATGGCTGGTAGCCAATAAAGCAATTCTCACTAAGGAAAACATGGTCAAGAGAAAGTGGCAGGGTGATTCGAGCTGTGCTTTTTGTCCTCATGAGGAGACGGTTGATACTTGTTATTCTCTTGTTCAACTGCGAAATGTATTTGGGCTACTGTGGCCACTTGTATTGGGGCCACTGATGTGCCTTGCAACTTTGAACAATGCTGGCATTGGTGCAGGAAATGGTTACCAAATGCTTGACAATTTTATGCCATAGGAATTGCGGCCATCTGTTGGTCAATATGGAAAATGCGAAATGATATTTGCTTTGAAAGAAAAAAGATGAAAAATCCGCTAACAATATTTAGCCATGCTTGCGCCTTGATGAAAATGTGGACAGGTCTGCTGAAGCCTTGTGACAAGGAGGTGATGCTGAAAGGTGTTGAAGACATGTACAAAGTGGCAATGGGGCTGCTGGCGTCACCAAACCCGGCGGTCAGGCTGAGGATCACTTCTGAAGATGAAGCGAATGGCGGCGCGCAAGATGGAGCCTCAAACCAACACTCCCCTGAATGAGTGACCCAGGATCGCGGAACTCTGCGAAAAGCGTGCTGGAACTCGATCTATGTCTCAATGTGTTTTGAGTAGACTCTGTTATGTCTGAGCTCTTTTGCTGCCTGCGTGCAGATGCTGATGTGAAAAGTTGTTGGGTGTTGCGTTTCCGCCACTGGTTCTTGGCAAACTCTAGTTTTCTTTTCTGAACTGTCTAAAACTCTCTTGTATTTCCGTTAATCATTAATGGAAATGGGGAATCCCCTAGTTCGAAAAAAAAATGAACAACCAACCGTAATTTATGAAGTTGGTACGTAATAATAACTAGTATAGATTTGTTTTATCCGGCTAGAGACACGAGGCACACAAGTTGGAGGAAGAGGCAATGACTACGCCTACGTACTAACTCGGTACACGAATTGGGGAAAGAGACAACCCCTAGGTCCTAGGCTAGGAATGAGGAATTTTTCCATGCTCCTACGTTTTTCATGTGAAATTAAAATGATTCTGTTGACACAAAATGTGGCGCACTGTGTCTCACACACGGCAAGCCGGAAAGCCTAGCTTCAATCGGGTGCCGGGCGTACGAATCGGAACGTGCGATCGATTTGACCTGAAAATCGACAAGGGATAAAATAGTAAGATCATAAGCCGGAACGTCTTTGGGTGAGACCGAGCAGTTCCATCTTCTGGCAGTGAAGCCACTTACGACGACACATAGCTATAGAAGCTATACGCAACAAGTTTGCAATTCATTCGGTTAATATGATATGGCTGACATGAATAAAGTGAACCGCCGAATGCGTGTAAACGAAGACATGTTTGAACAAGATTAAATCATCAAAGCATATCAACTACATATCAGGTTTAAAGCATCATCAAGCGCTAATAATTAAGGATAAGTAACTTATAAATATAAATCTATTGAACAACACATGCATAGGCTACTCCAACTAGTCTGCCGCACGTCTAGCCTTCATAAACCCGTCGAGCATAAACCCAAGCAAGCTAATCCACCGCATGATACCACTCGCTATGAATTTACACCACTCCTTACTGCAGATCAATCCAACGCATGATACAATCTAACAATAAAGAGCTAAAAGCACGTAATTACTTAACAGATCTATAAATACTCACTACATGTATAAGCATAACCGTATCGGCAAGATTGCCGAATAGGGGTCCATGAAGAAGGAACAAACGAGTAACATGTAAAAGAAACCTATCAGATTAAACCGATCTCTAGTCCACCGGATGACTAGCTCTAGAGTAACCCAAAGACCTGCATCTGCCGCACGGTACCCGGTCCTGTCAAGGTTTATCTACATCTAACGTGAATGAACCCGCAACACGTAACAATCTAGATCGATCTGATTCGGCTATATGAACTTGATCTACTCGATATAAGTAAGCATGAAAGAATGATCAAAAGCCGAAAAGAGCATCAATCTAGATTGGGCAAAAGAGTGTTGCAAATAAATAATTATTAAATAAAGCATGCAACACGTGATAACTTAATGAATCAATTAGATCTTGCCAAATCTAATAGAGCCGATAACTATCTTTACTCATGTCTTAATCTGCCGCACGATACAAGGCACAAGCAAAAACTTCCCATGATCGAGCTTAGATCTACCGCATGTTCTAAGCTAAAACAATGAGACTACTTGCATCATATCTAAATCCGCCACACGATACTAGACATGATAGCAAGGTTGCCGGGACTTACGGAGGTCGACGGATCGATTGGCCCTCTCGAAGAACTCGACGACACGACTAAAAGACTCGAAGGGTGGCGCGTAGCCGGTTGTATTGAATTGGTTGTGAACCCCTATTACAATGGCCGAGGGCTTATATTTATACCCTGGACAAAACATGAGTCCTAAGTGTTTACGAACTATCTAAACAAAATTGGAAAGATACAAATATGCCAACTCTAACCATAATCGGAGTCCTTGACTATTACGACCCCTTCCCTTTACGGTCGGCTTCCTCTCTCCTTCTTTCGCCTTCGAACGAAAACCGTCATAGCCGACCGCTTGATCATTTGCCGAACACATGGAAATTAGCCGACCGCATATGCATTTGCCGAATTGCTCTCTCGCTCCCCGCGGGTCCCATTGTCATATTCCGACCAAATTCTGGTGTTAACACATGCCCCCTCAATTTCGAGATAAAAGGTTTTTATTTTGAAATTGACCATAAGCGCCTTTCTCCTAGGTCGATGCGCACCGCGGCCGCCACACGAGATCGAGCTTGCTTAATGGCGACAGAATCTCCAATCGGCTCCATCATGGCGACGGGAACTCAAGAGGAGCTCTTGGAGGTTACCCTACTTGCTTTACCTATTCGGCAACTTTCTTGAATCAGCTCCCGGATGCACTTTTTGATCCATTCGCTTCAATTTCTTCGGAAGGAAATGAAGAATGAGATCTTGATCTCCAATCTTGCATGTCCTGGATCATTCTTTCTTGGTCCGTGGGGAGACCCCAATCCGAGGGAATTTATCGAAAAAGAAACTCTGAGGATCCCTTTCAAATCTAGGATTGCTCCCCCAAACAGATGGCCGAATACCTTCAAAACATGGCCCCTCCCTTCAATCACAGGATGGCGCGATTGGTACTGTAGGATGCGGTCTAGAAATAGTGATTTACGGGAATCACAAGATATTCAACACGCTTGGAACTTTCCTTAGCCGAAATGCCAAGAAATGATTCTCTTCGATAGCCGCCTCTCACTTACGGTCGATGCTATCAACGCATTTATCTTTGGTCATGGCCCAATGTCAATTACTCGTCGAGACATTTTCATGATGGTTGGTTTGAATATTACCAAGCCAACATATCCTTTCAAGTTCAAAGGTACCGGTACCCGGAAGTCGAGTCAAACCGGGAGGAGGTGGGCCAAGTACATTCGAGACCTATGCTTCAAGCGGCACTGTATCGACAAAGAGTATAGAGCTTTCATGAACATGTGGCTGTGCGGGTTCATTTTACGTGGCAAGTCCAATGAGCCTACTCTGAACCACATAGTGATGGCTGAAGAACTAGCTGCAGGCAAGCTGATTCCTTTGGGTAAATATCTTTTGGGAGCAGTTTACCACATGATGCACCAGATTACTGTCCAAATGCATGGCCAGGGTGAAATCTCCTGTGTCAATGGCCCGTGGTGGCTTGTTCAAATGTGGCTGCAACTGTATATGCATCAAATAGTTTCAATTGACCTTCACAACCTGAATTTTCCTTCAATCAACTATGCTGAAGGTGAGGATCCCAGATATAAATCCTGTCAGACATATGGGGAAGCTGCATCTTCCATTGTCATTGATCTAGACCTTGGCCACCTTTTTAAGATCTTCTACAAGGGATTCAACCACGTAATCTGGTTTCCCTACGAGAGAATGAAAATTTAACTCTCCCTTGTAGATTTAGCTATGAGCTAGGCTGCATAGATGATGATTCCAGCGACATTTTTAATTCTTTCATCAGGCCCTGTGCTCTACCAGCAGAATTTCATCACGGCCGGCTGATAAGTTCAACTTATGAATTTTACAACCCAAACATGGTTGCCAGGCAGCTTGGACTTGGTCAATTGCCCCCAAGGCCATATTTTTCAAGCATCATCAGACCCAGGGAGTCATTCTTGAATATCACTGAGGCCAACAAAGTCTTCAATCTTGGATGTAAGCTTCCGGTATATGAACCTAATCCCCTGGTGATAATTGAAGCTGCTCATCCTTCATTCACTCTTTGGTGGCAAGAATGGCATTCTCACATTTTTAGAGCACAAGTCCATCCTCTATGCCAAGTCTTAATGCCTTCATTCACTTCTGATGATGAGGTACACTCTTATAGCCACCTTCTATTTCATGTCTCTGCTCTGTTTCTAAACATCTTTTTAAACAGGACAATGCTTCTCCAAGTCCTTCAGAGGTTCAATACTGGCAACCTGGCCCTAATGCTGCTCTGGGGCATGATGCTCCAAGTTTAGCAGTTTTTAACAAAACACCTGCTGATGACACAGTGCTCCTGAAGGACCTCAAAAGAAAAACTCCTTCCCCCATCAAGGACACTGCAATCCCCAAGAAAACAAGATCAAAGAAGGTCAAGCCACTCCCTCAGGTATGAATGCTTTTGATCCCTTATTTTCTATCTGCAAATATGTTTGCATTCATCACTATCTCTCAGCAGGTACAGGTCAACCCTCAAAGTCCTGGCAGGGTAGTGATCTTGGAGAATTCTCCTGGAGCCTCTACTGGCCAAGCAAATGCCAATGAGCCTACCAGCATCCTTGGTATGCATCTGCACTTTGTTATTCTCATCTTTTTGTTTACACATCGACCTTACTTATATTTGACCCAGAATATCAAGGAGGAACAGCAGAAGAAACTTCTCCTCACCAGGCAGATGACCAAGCAGGTGAACAAGGAGAAGCAACAGAAGAAATTCCGGATTCAACCCCTTCGGCAATTCAAGATATATCAACAAGTCATGAAACTGCTATCCATGAAGCGGCAAGAATCGTATCGATCACTCAAAGTCTTGATGCTACTCGGAGGCTATTGATCGGGTTTTTGCCGAAGAGGTATTATCTTGATCTTTCTCGGTCATTCCTATTTGAACTAAGTCATTCGGCTAATAAATTTTCTTGTTATTAGGATGTTTGCTCTTCAACGGGCCAGTTTTTCCCTCTTCTTTGGAGAATTTGCCGATGATGATGAAGTCTCCTCTAACCGGCAATTATCATCGAGAGAATCGGGCTAAATTGAAAGAAATAATCTCATTCTTAGAGAAGGACATTGTTGACTTGACTCGAGAATCGACAAGATAAGGGAAATAGCGAGCCAATTGGCCAAGAGCTCCTTCGATCTTAAGGATGCCATAAACGCCTTGTCCCATCTTGATGACCACTTTCGTCGTCAAGAGAGCATACAAGAATACATCGACAAGGCTGTTTTGGAAACCGACAAGGCAACCGAGAGAACAGCAAGTTAAGGAGCTCTACTCGAATTCAAGTCGACCCAAACAGTCTTGGAATACCTTGGAGCCGTAAGTGCGAGCATGAGAGATGAGAGGATCAAGCGCGCTCGGTTGGCTCAATTGGATGCCAACATTCAATCTCATGAGGCCAAACTTGCTACTCGCCACCTCTTGATTCGGCTAAGTCCAAAATAAGCTCTCTTGTCGAGAGACCAAGCAAATCAAGAGCGGGCTAGCTGCCAGATCCAAAATTACGAAGTTGAAGACAAGAGAGCTCTTGACGAGGTCAACAAAATCAGAGGCGACGCCCGAATGTCATTAACTCTTATTTGATTGTATAAACCTCTGGCTTGTATGAATGTACCATACTTCTTCAACATTTTATTCCTTTTGATTTAATATTTTGTTTTTCTCTTTCTTCTCTTACGTTATCATTCATGTCCCGAGTATGACTATACTCACACTTGTGCAAATCGGCCGAACATAACCGCTGTAGGCTCAAGTACATACTTTTAGCCGAATGGTTCCCATTTCAGCTTTTAGCCGACCAAATGCACGGCAACTGAATCGCCAGTAGTGATGGGCTCGGCCCAACTCAACATCGGCCCATAGGTGCGAAAAACCCTATCTTGTCGCTTGGCTTTCCCATAGTTTTGCCACGGCTCCCAACATTCATAAATAGGACCAGTCGGCTCTCACCATCATCACATCCAAACTTAAGCAGTTGCCATTTCCAATCTCTTCCACTTCCTCTCCGCCTTCAACCTCCAAAAACTCCATCACCATCAATGGCGAGCGGCGGCGATCGCGGCAAGCGCCTGGCTAAGAACGAGGCGGAGGGAAGCAGTGCCCGGCGCCGATGGTAAGAAATCTTCATCTCTTCGAGTCGAATTGCCACAGATCTTGTTTTCTTTTCACCCGATCTGGGCCTTGCCCCCTTGCGGTTATTCACTTCCTTGATTTTTGTTTCAGGGGTACCGGGGTCGCCAGCGATTACGCCGCCAACTTCCGGAGGCAGGTCGCCCGGGTTGGCACTCACACTCCTCCTCCCGCTACCGCTCCTGCTCCTGCGGCGGATGCGGCGGAGGGAAGTAGCCGTGGTGGCCGCCGTCTGCAGTAAGGAGACAACTTCTCCATCTCGTTTGCGGTTTCTTTTTCTTATTTAGCCGATCTTGATTGCACCTTGTTTGTAGAACGGCGAGGATCAGCACCGGCCAATGGCGTTTTCTTGCGCCGGCCGCGGCGTTCGACGCACCTGCCCCCGCGCCGGCTCCGGCTCCAGCTCCGGCTCATGCTCCTGCTCCGGTGCCGGCTTCTGCCTCGGCCTCATCGGGGTCTTCTTCTTCGTACCGCCCTATATGGGATAGGAACGACGAAGAGATCCCGGCGTACACCCGCTACGACGCCGACGCCTACCGCCGCGAGAGGGACGAAGCGCGGGAGCTTCTTGGTGAAGAAACCAAGAAGTTTGGGATCGCCAGTTTGGAATGGTTGGATACTCGCGGCGGATGACCGAGACCATCACCAGTACTCGTTCTTCCAATATTACTTTGATTCCTGTTCTTCCAATTTGTTTGCTCACTGGTCTTGTCTTGTTTTCTGTCTTTGCAGACCTCACCGATGAGCTCAACCGCCTGAGGTTGGCGGCGACGGCGGCGGCCAATCACGTGAACGCCCAGGGGGTGACCGTGGCAGATCGCCTCGAGGCGGTACACGGTCGATCGACCGGGTTGCCCTCCACGGCGTGCGCCGGGCATGCGCGCTCGGCCTGGCGGGGATGTCGTCCTGGACCGGGGATGACTACGCTCCGATGCCGACTGGCTTTCGGGGCGGGCTTCCCCATGAGGTCGACGGCATCGAGGGCCTCCTGGTGGAGTACGACGACCACGCCGACGCCATGGCCAACGCCACCAACCCGGAGTCCGTCCTTAACAAGCTCTTCACTGAGGAAGAGGAGTAGCTTGTATTAGGGCGGCGCGGGTTGTAATAAAAATTTAATGAAGAATGTTGGACTTCTCCTTGCTCTCGCTTGTCTTTAACTACAATGGCGCTTTAGCAATCGTGTTTGTTCTTGCGAATTTTCTTCAATCCTTAGCTAGAACTCGACTGCAACATTCTTCCCGAACGAAATTTTCCCGAACGCATGACGTCGTCTTAGCTGATTAGATCTTGGCACTGCTCCACGACTTGACATTTTGTAGCATAGCTCTTCAATTCCCTTTATCTTCTCCCGATAAACCTACCAGCTGAGAGATAAAACTGTTCACTTATATTCTAAAATTTTTTGGCTAAAGGCGATACAACTGCATCGGCTATTTCTGTTCTGAAGACGATACACACGATATCGGCTATTTTTGCACTAGAGGCGATACAATAATATCGGCTATTTTTCTCCAACTTCTTTCCTTTGTTCAAGGCGATTTTTATTCAATCGGCTATACCACGTTTACGTCATAGTCACATTTAAGATCCAACTTCGATACTTGGATAAAACTTCTTAAGGTATACGCCATTGATGGCTCTAGTAAGTTCTTCTCCAAATAGCGTTTTCAATATATACGCATTACCGGGCGCACAACCGACAACCCGAAAAGGTCCTTCCCAATTTGGTGACCATTTGCCAAATGTCCTGTCCTTTGTGCCAATTGGCAATATCGTTTTCCAAACCAATTCTCCTTCTGTAAATTGCTTAACTTTAACTTTCTTGTTGTAGTACTTGGCAACACGCATTTTATTCTTCTCGATGTTCTCCAAAGCTTTAAGACGAATCAAATGCAAATCTTCCAATTCATCCATCATCAAATCCTTATAATCTTTATCTGTCGAGTCCTTTTGCAACTCAACTCTCCTTGATCCCGATTGCAACTCCCAAGGCATCACAAAGATTATGTCCATAAACCAACTCATATGGAGATGCTTGTGTAGATCCATGGCAAGCCATTCGGTAAGCCCACAATGCTTCATTAAGGATCAAGTGCCATCTCCTTGGCTTCTCATCGATCTTCTTCTGGATAATTTTGATCATGATCTTATTTGACGCCTCTGCTTGGCCATTGGCTTGTGCATAATAAGGAGAAGAATTATATAACCTTATCCCCATGTTTTCGGCAAAGTCACAAAACTCTGAAGAAGTGAACTGAGTCCCCTAATCAGTTGTAATGGTCTGTGGGATTCCAAACCTATGAATTATATGCTCCTTGACAAAACTGATCATATTTTCTGACGTGACTGTTTTCAAAGGGATAGCTTCAACCCACTTGGTAAAATAATCAGTAGCTAATAATACAAACTTGTGTCCTTTATCGGATGGAGGATTAATTGTCCAATTAAATCTATGCCCCATCCTATAAATGGCCATGGTTTGATTATTGGGTTCAAAGCAGATGCGGAGTGCTCTTTGAACATTACCAAATATCGACAATCTCGACACCCTTTGTAATATTCAAAGCAATCCTCCAACATAGTCGGCCAAAAGTACCTGTCCTTCGATTATCCACTTCATTCGGTAGGCCGACGATGTGCACCACAAGCTCCTTCATGAACTTCAAACATAATCTTCTTAGCCTCTTCTTGACTCAAGCACTTGAGCAACACTCCATCTATAGATTGGTGGTACAACTGATCATCAAGAAGTACGAATTTAAGGGCCTTATACCTGAGCCTTCGAGAAACTTTTTGAGATGGGTCTTTCAGATAACTGATAATGTCACTTCTCCAGTCATCATTTATTTGATCAAAATTGAAAGCACCTTCTTCTCGCTGCATAGACTTCATGATTTTCCCGATATCCGCGACTTGAGCTAATCTATTTGCTTCTCCATTGTGCTCTCGGGTATATGATGCAAAGTAACTACCGAAAAGCTTTTCGAAGTTCCCTACACTCGTTCATGGTACCCTTGCAAGTACATCATTTTTGCATTCATATTGTCCCGTCAAGCGATTGATCACCAATTCAGAATCACCAAATATCTCGATAGCAACGGCTTTCACTTCTATTAACGGCCGAAGCCCTCTAAGCAAAGCCTCATACTCGCTTGATTGTTAGTGACGGGATATTCAATTGAAAAAGCAAACTCAAATGTCTTTCCTCGTGGGGATATCAAAAGAATACCAGCACCACCACCTTTGTCACATGATGATCCATCAAAAAATAATGCCCATGGGGCAATGTTCACCATATCAACGAGATAAATCACGATGTTGAGTAATAAAATCGGCAATTACTGTCCTTTCACCGCTTTTGCCGACTCATACTTTAAATTAAATTCGATAAAGTGCTAATACCCATTTGCCGATTCTTCCATTTAAAATCGGCATTGACAACATGTGTTTAATTACATCAAAACTAGATGTTACCATACATTCGGCATTTAACAAATAGTGCCGAAATTTGGTGCATGAGTAATAAACACACAAACGAGTTTTTCTATAGCCGAATACCTTGTTTCGGGATCTAGTTTTCGGCTAAGGTAAGCTATTACCCTCTCTTTTCCATCAAACTCTTGCATAAGGGCCGACCCTATTGTTAGGCTATCGGCCGCCACATACGGTTTGAAAGGCTTCTCAAGTTGTGGAGGTACCAACACCGGTGGTGCCTTCATATATTGCTTGATTTCATCTAAAGCCTTTTCTTTGTATGTCACCCCTGCATAAATTTCGATCCTTCTTGAGCTTCAACAATGGAGAGAAAGGCAATACTCTTTCGATAAATTGGATATGAATCTTCTCACGAAATTGATCTTGCCCAAAGCAACGATTGCAACTCGTAAGGTTAGTTGGGGGCACAATTTTGTCTATTGCTTCCATGCTCTTTTTCCCAACTTCTATTCCTCCTTTGTGGATCAAGAACCCTAAGAACTCACCAGCCGAGACTCCAAAAGCACACTTATTTGGATTCATCTTTAAACCATGTTTCCTTGTGCACTCCAAAGTCTTCCTTAAATCGGCTAAATGTTCTTCATGGTTTCTGGATTTGACTACCACATCATCAATGTAAATTTCCACAATTTTGCCGATCAACTCATGAAAGATATAATTCATGGCCCTCGATAAGTTGCACCAAGCATTCTTCAATCCAAATGTCATTACTATCCACTCAAATAACCCAATGTGGCCAGGACATATGAATGCGGTCTTTGCAATATCTTCGATTGCCATAAAAATCTGATTATAGCCGCATTGCCATCCATAAACCGATAACTTCATACCCACGCTGCATCCACTAGTAAATCGGCAAGCGGCATTGGGTAACCATCCATGGGAGTAGCTTTGTTGAGATCTCTGAAATCTATGCATACTCTCATCTTTCCATTCTTTTTGTATACAAGTACTATGTTTGAAATCCACTCTGCATACCTGCATGGCTGAATAAAGTTTGCTTCAATCAGTCTTTCAACTTCTTTCTTTACATCGGCCAATACCTCCTCTTTATAAATTTTCCGTGGAGGTTGTTTGAAGGGACGAAACCCAGGTTTTATAGGCAACTTATGCTCAACAATTGATCGATCCAAACCAGGCATCTCTGTGTAATCCCAAGCAAAACAATCTTTAAACTCTTCCAAAGCAACTCTACTAATTTCAACTTATATTCTCGGGTCTAAATTTGCACCGATATACATCGGCCTTGACTTTGTGCTATCACCAACATCGATCTCTTCTAACTTGTCGGCCGATATGAAACCACGACCCGGTTGCCTTTGTTGCCATCGATTGGATTGCCCATTAAAAGTTCGTCGAGCCGATTTCGCTTGGATCGGTTGTTGATCTCTGTCGAACACATTGACGGGACCTTCTTTCCATTTCTTGCCCGAAAGCGCAGTCTTGTCCATCATATTCCCAATAAGCAGGCTCGGAAGTGGCAACACTCTCGAATCATCGGCTTGAACAACCTCTACATCATCTCCTACCCACTTGAATAAGAATTTGATGCATAGTTGAGGGTACACGGCAATTAGCATGGATCCAATCTCTTCCCGAAGCATGCTATATGCCCCCTTGCCATCAATGACAAAGAAAGTAGTGATCAAAGTCTTGGATCCAATCATCGGTTCCACATGTCTTGCTCCACGAGTATCGAAGCATTGCCAAGACCAAAATCTCGAGGATCATGTCGATCTGCAACAAATCCTCACTTGTCATACCAAGCTTTCGAAAGTAGCATAGGGCATAATATTGATAGCAGCCCCTCCATCAACAAGCATCTTGGTTAAAGGTTTGCCATTGACATATCCCTTCGGGTATAACGGCTTCGGATGACGGTTTTTAAGCGGCTTGTCAAAGATTGCTTGCCGAGTTAACACAAGTTGAGCCATCGGGTCTCGGCATTCGGTTTCATCAAAATCGAGTATACTTCATCCGAACTTCTTGATCTTCGGGAGCTCTAAACTCCAATGGGATAAAGAACACCATGTTAGTATCGGCCGAAGGACCCCGTCCATCATCCTTTTTCTTAGGACGCCACACTTTGGTTTCTTTTCGGCTAATTCCGCTTGACTCTTGATTCCTCAAACGCTGAACTCTTCTCTTCTCGCTTTCCGAGACCGGGGAGGGCACCATTGTCCTCTTTGCCACCTGTATGAGCTTTCCTACGCATTATGAACATCGCTATGAGCCCAAGCTTGATCTCGCAAATCTTTTCCTCGATGTCCATCAAAATTATTCATTTTTATGCGCCGATCGCCCTCGGGAATCCTTATTCCAAGTCTATCATGGACGGGACGGTTGACTCGAGATTGCCTATACTCGAATATTGATCATTGCATTCGGGGCAATTGTTTTTAGCGAGCAACTTCAAGCCTTCATTCCAACGGTGTCCGAAGAAGGAACGGTTCAATGTGATCGCTCTTGCTCCCTCATGTGCTCTTCTGTTCTCTTCGGCGCACTTCGCTTCATATCTTCGACGCTCCGCCATGAATCTGCGTTCTTCTTCAATGTCTGCTTGCTCCTCATCATACTCCATCTTCTTTTCCTCGCCACTTATTCAACAAGTGTTGTCTTGTAACTGCGCTTTGGCTCGGCGTGTATTCGGCAATTTCCCTTAGCCGCATCGAAGTTTGACCCTTCTCGTTCGGCTATTTCGAACCGTACTTGTTGCACTTCTTCCTTGGTAACTTGCCGATCGGGATCAACAGCACCACTCTCCTTGGCTCTTTCGGAAGTCGAACCTTCATCTTTCCCTTTTCCTTGGATTCACCGGCATCAACCATGCCTATAGAGAAAGAGACCATGTTCGAGGGAACGGGTTTTTGTCTACTTTCATCTTGCCATCAAATCTCAAGTGTCCATCTTGAATAGCTTTCGAATCTTTACTACGAACACTCGGCAATCATTGATATGATGAGAACTGTATCATGAAACCCACGGTACTTCTTATCCTTTACCCCTTGGCGCAAAGATAGGATGTCCTTAGGCAGCTTGATGCGTCCCTCTTGAATCGAGATACAAAAAGAGCTTATCGCATCGACATCAAAATCATAAGATCCTTTTTGCTTGCTTCACCCATCGATGATTGACCAAAGTAGGCTCTTTTGTCCAGTTCAACTCTGCAGCTGAGCCACTTCATCTTCATCTTCATATTCGAGATGCTTCTTCTAGAAATCCACGATACATGTCAATAGTTGCCTTGTTCTTCGAAAACGAGCATCTTTTCGAACCCTTGGGCTTGATTGCTCATTCTTGTCAACTTTTGTGCAAGCTGTCCAAGGTCTTCAAACTCCATGCCAAATAGCTTGTCTCGATATGTGGCGGCATGCCGCAATGACCAATTGTGCGAGTTGATCATCGGGAATAGTCAGAGAATAGCACATGTTCTTCGCTTCTCTGAATCTACGAAGATACTCCATTGGTGTTTCAGTAGTCTTCATCCTCATAGCCCAAAGATCAACCATCTTCTTCTCATTGGTTCTTTGTATAAAAGTATGCATGGAACTTTTGCTCCAATTACGCCCATGTACCAATGGAATTAGCCGGCTGCGATGCAAACCATGTGAAAGCCGGCCCGTCGAGACATAGGAAAATATCTAATCCTCCAAGCTTCATCGCAGCGGCTTCTCCAAGTTGCATCGGATATCGCGATATGCTCAATGGTGCTGGTGTCATCGACCCGAGAGAACTTGGTCAAATCCGTTGGTGGCTTAACTCTTGGTGGAAGAGCTACCCTATTGTACCACTACGGGAAAGGAGATTTGTATGCATATGTCGATGCTTTGGTTTCGAGGCCGAATTGATTACGCATCATATCGGCCATTACGCTTAGGAGGACATCATTTGCATCTTGCGCTCCTGTCCCCTAGAAGGTACTCCCGATGCACTCCCGTATCCCGGATTCGGCAAAGCACTCGAGCACCGTAATCGGTAAATTCATTGTACCCATCTCCATAGATACTCTTACGCAATCTATTTGCTATTGGGGAGATCTTGTAAGCGAGATGCGGGTATATCGTTGTTGCACCAAAAGTTACTTGACCATGAGTTTTTGCTCGGTCACGGGAGGCTTTTCCTTTTCATCATAAGCAGCCCCGTCCTTGCTAGTGCCGATCATCTCTCCTCCTCCAAGTGACTTCCCTGAAGATTGCTGAGTGTTAAAGAACACTGGTCCACCAAGCTCTCCAAATTTTTCTTCAAAGCGCTTGTCAACTGCTGGACCAAAAGTATCAACCATGATTTTGCGGAAGGTCCCCAAAAAAGCTGTGTTATGATTCAACATAGTATCTCCCACAGCTTTGTAGATGACTTGAACTACCCTCTGCATCTCCTCTTCGTCAGTAATATCGCCCGACCGACGAGAAGAACTCGTGGCAATGATTGCTTGACGATCACTCGCCACTCTTGTTTTTGGAGAAAGACATCAAACACTTCGCGATATTGTTCCATTGCTCGCTCCACCATCCGGCGTTACTCCGGCAGCGGTTCGTCCATGGTCACGTTCGAACGTGACTATTGTCAATCTCCGATCCCATCCTAAAGGCGAGAAGTGGTCCCACCGGCGTGCCAAAAAGTGTGTTGACACAAAATGTGGCGCACCGTGTCTCACACACAACAAGCCGGAAAGCCTAGCTTCAATCGTGTGCCCGGCGTACGAATCCGGAGCGTGCCGGTCGATTTGATCGAAAATCGACAAGGGATAAAACAATAAGATCATAAGCTGGAACGTCTTTGGGTGAGACCAGACAGTTCCATCTTTACGGCCCCGAAGCCACTTACGACGACACATAGCTATAAAAGCTATACGCCAACAAGTTTGCAATTCATTCGGTTAATATGATATGACCGACATGAATAAAGCCGAACCGAATGCGTGTAAACGAAGACATGTTTGAACAAGATTAAATCATCAAAGCATATCAAACTACATATCGGGTTTAAAGCATCATCAAGCGCTAATAATTAAGGATAAGTAACTTATAAATATAAATCTATTGAACAACACATGCATAGGCTACTCCAACTAGTCGCGCACGTCTAGCCTTCATAAACCCGTCGAGCATAAACCCAAGCAAGCTAATCCACCGCATGATACCACTCGCTATGAATTTACACCACTCCTTCTTACCGAGATCAATCCACCGCATGATACAATCTAACAATAAAGAGCTAAAAGCACGTAATTACTTAACAGATCTATAAATACTCGCTACATGTATAAGCATAACCGTATCGGCAAGATTGCCGAATAGGGGTCCATGAAGAAGGAACAAACGAGTAACATGTAAAAGAAACCTATCAGATTAAACCGATCTCTAGTCCACCGGATGACTAGCTCTAGAGTAACCCAAAGACCGCATCGCACGGTACCCGGTCTGTCAAGGTTTATCTACATCTAACGTGAATGAACCCGCAACACGTAACAATCTAGATCGATCTGATTCGGCTATATGAACTTGATCTACTCGATATAAGTAAGCATGAAAGAATGATCAAAAGCCGAAAAGAGCATCAATCTAGATTGGGCAAAAGAGTGTTGCAAATAAATAATTATTAAATAAAGCATGCAACACGTGATAACTTAATGAATCAATTAGATCTTGCCAAATCTAATAGAGCCGATAACTATCTTTACTCATGTCTTAATCTGCCGCACGATACAAGGCACAAGCAAAAACTTCCCATGATCGAGCTTAGATCTACCGCATGTTCTAAGCTAAAACAATGAGACTACTTGCATCATATCTAAATCCGCCACACGATACTAGACATGATAGCAAGGTTGCCGGGACTTACGGAGGTCGACGGATCGATTGGCCCTCTCGAAGAACTCGACGACACGACTAAAAGACTCGAAGGGTGGCGCGTAGCCGGTTGTATTGAATTGGTTGTGAACCCCTATTACAATGGCCGAGGGCTTATATTTATACCCTGGACAAAACATGAGTCCTAAGTGTTTACGAACTATCTAAACAAAATTGGAAAGATACAAATATGCCAACTCTAACCATAATCGGAGTCCTTGACTATTACGACCCCTTCCCTTCTCGGTCAGCTTCCTCTCTCCTTCTTTCGCCTTCGAACGAAACCGTCATAGCCGACCGCTTGATCATTTGCCGAACACATGGAAATTAGCCGACCGCATATGCATTTGCCGAATTGCTCTCTCTGCTCCCCGCGGGTCCACCTGTCATATTCCTGACCAAATTCTGGTGTTAACAGATTCCTGGGAAATTTATGTGTAATTCCTATAAAATTCCTGCATTCCAGTATGGAATGGTGCCCTATGTAGCCTACAGAGTATAGGACAGAGACATATATTGGCGTACGATTGCCCTGACGGGTCCCTCCGGAACGAGCGTTCAGCCGATGATGAATGCCCAAGCAGGTCAGCTAGCTTTTGTAAGCTGGTTTTCACAGAGGTTTTACATGGTTCACCTTTGCGAGCTGCACATGGACGATGTACCCGTGACTACATGGGGTTTGGGACCCTACGTACGTTTGTCCCTTATGAGACTTGGGCAGGTTTTGTCAAAGCTCACAACACTACGACGACGCCTCTCCAACCCTTCACTGTCAGCCCCACGAGAAGCTCATGCATCATGCATTCATTCATGCATGCTAGGACATTATTAGGATACATGCATGGACCATGCGACAGCTGGCTTTATCTTCGTACTCGTTCGTCTGACTTGCATGAGCTGCCGAATAATTTGCCATGGGTCCACTTTTCTACCTCCAAGAGAGAAAGTGAATAATATTGATGCTGAGGACTTTAACTTAATTAGGGCAGTCCCAATGGAAGAAACCAAGTAGTTTCTATAATATAGGATACCGCACCAAAAAATCACTCCTTCCCAACCCATAATTTCTATAAGAGCATAAATACAAAGAGAAACTTTAATACAGCAGCAAAAATAGCGAGATCAAGTGTGGCAACTATTTTTGTGGTCAGCACCAAAAACACATGCTACACATGCTAGCATATAAACTGGCAAACATTGCTCAGTGCAATGGGAGAGGAGAATTACGACATATGTCTTTAAAAAAACTAATCTACCCTTTGCAACACAAACATACCAGTATGACTTGCAATATTTGCACACTAAACCAAATCAGATTGAAGGTAAGTTCCCAAATATTTGTGGCACTTCTGTCTTCAATTTGTGGCAAACATGTAGTGTTAGCGTTCATCGATAGATGTAGTTCATTCAGATAAAGATTCAGTGCTGAATGGGTGGCCAGAGGCCAGAGAGGCGGTTTGCCTAGCTCATTCAGATAAAAGATTCACGCTAAAATACATCTCCACCGCTCTGGCTTGGCTTGCATGCCTAGCACCCGCGCAGGTGCCGGAGAGCGGCGGGGTAGCCCGTGCGGGAGCAGCGAGTGACGGCTGGAGCAGCGCGTGCTTGCGCGGCAGCAGCATGCGCCGGAGCAGCCACAGCAGAGCAAGGCAGCAGCGAGTGCGCGAACCGCAAGGGAGGGCAGAGAATAGCACGCGCCGGCGGGACCGGAAGGAAGAGCACGCCGGCGGCGCGGCCTGCGTCCGCGAGCGCCTGCGTCCGGGAGCACGGCGGCGGCCAGCGGGTGGACGTGTGCGGCAAACGTTGACAGCCTGTGCGGCGGCGACTGCAACCTGCGTGCAGCAACGCGGCTTCCGCACGGGATAAGACGATCGGAGATTGAAACTGGTGGTTTCTCCCCAATGCTGTTTCGCTGGTTTCTTGTTGCATCGGTTGAAGCGTAGACGTGGTTTCCTGGTGAAGAAACGATTTCTTGCTTCCGCATTCTCTTTCTTCATTAACTCACTCGCCACGTCAGCAAATTGCTGAGTTGTCATCGTAATTAAGAGAGATAGAAACCACTATTAATATGCCATTGGGACTGCCCTTAGTAATCTGGTTTCAGCTCAATAAGAAAGCCCTGATCACGTCAATGCAAGACTCTATCACAGAGTTCAAGACTATTTATTACACTTTATTTATAGTATTTTGCTAATGTGGCAGCATATTTATTGAAGAAAGAGGGAGAAAAAATAAGACTCCAAGTCTTATTTAGACTCCAAGTCTACAATGTTCGAGGTAATAAATAAGTTTAGACTCCATGATAGAGTCTGCATTGGGACTGCCCTAATGATATTTATTAGCATAGAGTCTAAGAGTATTTATTAGCCTCCTATTTATGATATTTTGCTGATGTGGCGGTATATTTATTGAAGAGTCCAAGTCTTATTTAGACTCTAAATCCAGGTAATAAATTCCCAATAATTTCAAAAAATCTAATCAGTCCTAACAAAGCCATGAAACGTTCTAGGGGAAAAAATTGTAGTCTTCAGCCTAGAGAGCTAAACAAGCATCCATGAGGATGATACGACTAATCCAACTTTATTCATATCTATTAGACAGTAATAGTTTATCCGTTACAACAACACATATATAGTGCTAAACAAGGATACTAAACGGTTCAGCCAGCAACAACGAATGGATGGTATCCTTTAAGTTGTGGCAGTTTGTGAAATGTTCCCCTTGGTTGTACATGAATTCCATTGTCCTCGTCAAGCCGAATATCCGCTCAAGTAGCTGCTTTGGATATGCATTATTATCTGGATTAAGCCACTCGCTGTTAAAATCTTTCCATGATTCCTCTTTGAGCATGTGTATCTGCCTGCGTGCAACTTCAATCGATACATTGTGCTCCTTCATGTAGCTATCGATTGTCGAAGCAACATGAGGGATCAGTTGCTCTCGCTGCACAAAGTTAAGTATTCAAGTATATATTAGTAAGAGAAAGAAACTCATGCCAAGCAATATCCTAATTTTACTAAGGATTTTCAAAGGTTTCATCTGTTTTCAGCACTAGCGGGCAGAAATTGCTGCTACAGGTGTAGTAAAACTAAATCGAGATTGGCAAAATATGTGGGGATGTTTCGATCTTTATTTCTTTTAAGAAGGTGCCAAAAGATTATGCTTTTAAAGTTCTCTTCTAAATTTATGGCTTAATTATTAGCTAGCTACGTATATGACTCATGCTTGATGCCGCGCCGCCGGGGGTTCGGATGGCAAGCAAGGTGTTTTAGGCATTAAAGACATCAAATTAGTTAAAGTATGTGGCCGTTATTACTTTTCATGCTTTTCTGGCTTGACCATTTGCACTACTTTTATATAAAGCTTATTCCACGACCAATATAGAAACACCTTTTGTAACCATGTATTTAGCTTGTAAGCATATTATCCTCTCTGTGTCGCTTCATTGTATAAAGCAATGTAATGTTAGATTCAAACTCCATACAGAAATTGGGAATTATCTTCAAAGATTATCATATATATTTTAAGCTAAGTAATGAAGGGCACTACCTCATATGACTCGAGGTCATCTACCAATCTCAGAATCACGGAAAGTGCCCGCACCAATTTAGGTTCACTGGAAACCCAATCAAAGCAATCCTCCGTTGCTATATCATCCATCCCAATGAAGGAAGCACAAGACAAGAAGGGACATCCACCAGTTATTGTTGAAACATTCAGATGCTCATCAAGAGACTCTGGAATGTATCCTTCCTGAAGCATTTTTGCCTCCATGTTGTAGCCTCTAACTAGGTCTTTTGTCTGTAAATTGAAGAAACATATACATTCCACCATATCAACATACCAAGCTAGATTGAATTTGTGTTTATAAATAAACATGTTCTGATGGTAGCATCAAGGAGTTAGAATGCAAGGCTAGGAGCTAGATAAATATACACGTAATAATTTCCCGGATAATCATTCACATTGTGACCAAAAAAACTCAAACATCTAGACAAATAACTTACAAAGTTTTTTAGATACGGCATGCGATACTTCTCCTCCTGGTGGAGCATATTTTCAATGATTTTATAGCTGTCCAATATTTTCCCCAAAGCAAATTTCATGCACTCCGGAAGGTCATCCGCCCCCATTGAATCCCAGCTGGACATGATAATTCATGAAAGTTGTGAGTTCTATATGATCACAATGATATAAAAATGTTACTGCATACATAGTGATACAAAATGTACATACAGGCCGAAACTTCTCAATGTGACACTCACTACTGCAAAAACAAATTTGTGACACTGGTGACTGGAATTTGTTTACAGAGGTTAGTCTCTTGACACTTTTTATATTATAGAACCCATACATCAATTAAAAAATATGATTTCTTCAACTAATCTTCGATATTTACAAGGTCTATACCAAAGTTTTAGGTCTTAATGATTTTAGTACACAATTTTTTGTTTTAGATACGTCATATCGATTTTACAAAGTCTATACCAAAGTTGTAACCTAAAAATTTGTAATTTTTAGCTTGCATGTTTTTGCTGAGATATTTTGGGAGCCCAAATATTTGGCAACTTCTCAATTTCTAAGTTTTGTATTTTCTAAATTCAAACTTTGTCACCAATTGTTGTATTTTCTCCCAAGCTAAACTCAAGTTCCATGTATGACCAAATCCAAAGATCAACAAAAAACACGTATAGCCCATTACTTTTATTTATAGTTTGGTCACCTCAAAAAAACAATATATATTATATTAGTTCCAAATCATATATAGAGAACTTTGATTGTTTTTTCTAATTGCAATAGATTTTTCTTATTCTTCCATGCAAATTTCACAATAAAGATAGATATGAACTTCTGTGAACCTACAATAAACATACTCTTGAGTAGGGAAGCAATACAAACCTTTCCATGCACTTCGTAAATACTTCACATTCTTCCGGAGTTGCATAAGAATCAAAAATATCATCCACAATGGTTGCAATGGCAATATTCATTGTTAATATTATTCGGCCTCGTGAATAACATGGTTCATGGTATACCCCTAATATCCACAAGTAGCACTCCACAATTCTATCTCGAGCAAATGGAAGCCTCGATTGTATATTTATATCCTTCCACCACCTATAAATTTATTAGAGACAATATTATCAAAATGGAACCGGTTTGTAATTTGAAATATAATTAGGGAGTAAATTTGTAGTCAAAAGAGTTACTCACCTTGTAATGATATCCAGCTCATGTTGGTGATGGAGTTGCATAATATTTGAGTTCAGCTTTGCAAGTTGCAACACCTTGTCATGCACCGAGGCATCTTTCTCATACGTAGAGATGTAATACTTTGACTCATAAATTCGTACTCTTCTAGGGAGGGGCATCTCAAGTGCAGATTTTATTTCACGTGCCAACGATGACTCTTCCATGTAGGGGACCATTGTTTCTAAACGCCTTTGGCTGAATTGTATGGCTTTGTCAAGTATTGCCTCTCCATGGGTCCTCATATGTGCAGCATTGTAAAGGTTCAGTAGGTCTCTAGGACTGTTCACTAGAAAACCACCTTCTTCAGCTTCGAACCTCACAAACACATCTGAAATAAATGTGACGGAATTTTTTTTCAGCTCGAGTTTCTAGAATTAGAAGAATTGTATAAGGTTGAACCATATAAGCGGATATATACACTATACGACCGACTCCATATGTCAAGCGTCAGCCAAATGTTAAAAGTCTACTTCAATGTTTTTATCTCTGAAAGATCGTATTACCAACCGATGGTGAGATGGTATTTTTTTTTTCAGACTTTTTTTTTTAGAAAAAACATGATTAGCTACAGCGACAAACGTACTGGCCACCCTCCAGCACATGTGGCTGGAAGAGCTAGAAAGGGATTAGTCAAAAGTGGAAGACAGGAATCTGACTCTAGATCTGGTGAGAGAAAATAATGGCGCATGTGAATTTGGTGGGTCCAACCAATCCCGAGTGGCTGCAAGCGAGCTGGCCTTGTCTATCAGCCGTTCTTTTAGTCGCAAAATTTAGCATATGTAAGAGCATCTCCAACAGTTCCTCATCCCACTTTGCATCCTACAAATTTTGGCAAAAGAAGGAAAAAACGTTCTCCAACAGTTCCTCAAATTGGGTTGGCAAAATTCTGGACTTGGCAAATCCTAGCGCCGCGCGCGCATTGTTCCGCGCGCGTACTTGGCTTCGCATCGCCCCCTCCCCGCCCGCGAAACGTTTTTCCGCGGTCTTGGTGAAGTGTCCGACTCGGTTTCCCGCGCTACACTCGGTCCTTCCCGCGCTACATATACGGCCCACGTCGCGCCGCCGATCTTGATCGATCGATCCTCATCTGGTCACACGCACATCGCCGCGCCGAGGAGGAGGCACCGAGGGACCTGGACGTCGCGCCGAGGAGGAGAAGCCTCGCTAGGTATGTACTCCCGATCTGCGCTGCCTACCACCGTCGCTCCCTCCTCCTCATTGTCTAGGGTATGTGCTAGGTCGAAGATCATGATAGGGTTGGATCATGATAGGGTTTCTGATTTTTCAGTGTGTGCTACTTCGATCTGGGTATGTGCTAGGCCGAAGATCAAGATTGTGTTTAGTATCATGAGAGGGTTTCTGATAGGGTTTCTGATTTTTGTGATGGATCAATATATGTTGCTGTTTGTGATGGATCAATATATGTTGCTGTTGGAATATTCGCCTAATGGTATATGTTTCTGATAGGGTTTCTGATGTTTGTGATGGATCAATATATGTTGCCGAAGATCATGATAGGTTTTAGGATCATCATAGGGTTTCTGATAGGGTTTCAGTATGTTTTTGTTTTCGATGATCCATGATAGAAGAGTTCATGATCAATATATGTTGCTGTTCAATTATTATAAATTATAGTTTGTCTATGCTTGCTGCTGATATATGCTACAGTATATGTTGCTCTCAGTTGCAGTACTTTCGCCAATGCGAACGTACTCGTCTGTCGCATCAGCTGGAACCCCATAGGCAAGCATACGCATTGCTGCAGTGATTTTTTGGAACGAACTCAGTCCAAGAACATTGGCCGCATTTCTTTTCTGGACAAAGTAATCATCATGCTCTTCCACCGCTTTCATTATGCGCTTGAAAAGGTCCCTAGACATCCTATACCTGAAGAACAAAACAAAGTATTCAAACCCAAATAAAATTTAAGATTGTGAGACAAATCCATGCAAAGTTGTAAGACCAAGAACCTTCGACGGAACATCTGATCGGTGTATGTTGGATTTTCCGCTAAGTAATCTTGAAACATCCTGTCGTGTCCGCCTTGTCTATCACGGTCAAGAACTCTGTGACCTTTCACAGAGCCACCGTGTGTTCCTTTTTCATTGGACAAGGCGGCTTGCACAAGTTGAGCAGTCGATAATATTAGCAACTCATCGTCATCGGATGATGACTCCTCCAATACTCTTCGCGCACGGGATCTCTTCCTAGGCATGATTCCTAAACGCAAGTAGAGATAATCAACAACAAAACCTAGATCAGCCGGGCATAGAGATAAAAAAAAAACCAAGATCACCTAGACTCCTACAGAAGGTCAAGGTGAACCGATGGGATAAGGGGATGGAGTGTTGGCGGAGTTCCTCACCTGCGCGAAGGAGCAGACGTCCACGGCGATCCTTTTGCAGGCGGCGCGATGGAGGAGTCCGCCGGGGGAGAGCCGCGGCGCAGGGGAGTCGCGCGATCGATCGGGGGAGGGGAGACGCGCGGTCTAGCGCGATGACGTGTACTACCTGTCAACAAACCCCTCCTAGTGGGCCTCCTCTTTTTTTCATTTGGCAAGTCAAATATGAGGAACTCTTGGAGATGGCTTAATTTTGACTTGGCAAATGAATTTACCAAGTTGCTAAAACACCTCATTTGCCAAGTGAGGGATGAGGAACTGTTGGAGATGCTCTAATCACAACCTCGTACTCATTTGGGTTGTGTGGAGTGAGTTTGGGCCTCGGTAACATCGGGTTACCGTCCCCTAGTTTGTTAACCCTTTGCACAAATTCTTACTACTTAATGAAATATGCGCTTAAATTAAGATGTGATAAAAAAATTATATTACAAACCATCGGTAAAAATAATCAGTAGTGGTAGCTATAAAACCACCGGTGAAAACCATTTTTTTAGCAGTGAGTAAATTTATATGTAGAGTACGTTAGCCATGTACAGGCTAATCAAATTAGCGACGATGGTAATTAATTCAGACCACGAAATTTAAGTTAGGTGCAGTGTATGTTCATTACTACCTGGCGAGACCTTGTATCGATGTTTCCGAAGCAGGAAAAACCACAATGCTACAGTCCCAAGATCGTAGTCACTGACATCAGCGTTCTCCATCAGTGCAAGTGCAGCACTGATCTCTTGTTCGAACAGGTGATCCAAGCATAGACGCTCCAATGCATCGATGAGACGCAGCCTACTAGCAGTAGTAGTTGAACTTGCTATCATTTCAGCCACTTCTTCCCTGAGTTTGTCCGCTCGTTCTGTCATCTGAATCAGCTGAATATTATTCCATCTGAATCTCCAATGGATATCTGGTGCATTATTTAACTCTACAGTATATAGGTATATAGAAATAGAGAAGGAAATTCATCTACGGACCTGTTGTTGCGATGAAGGTCCAGCTAGGTTGGAGTAGCCGAGGAAGATATCTCCCCATATAGACGGGTGGAAAGTGCTGGTGTTCTGCCTCAGACGGCTGTCACCCTCGTCAAGATCTTGCTCTGTTATTGGGTTGGTATCCTGCTGCAGTTGGCGGCATTGCAACCTTGTTTGCTGCCGCCACTGCTGCTTATTCTGCCAACTCCACGAAATGCTTCTGCAACGCCTGAGCAGCTGCGATTCAGAGGCAGCAATAGTATGATAGCTCCTGCTACTGTTACTGCTGTGCAGGTGCTGTGATAATTTGAAGGAGAAGGTGGCCATTGCATATATCACAGACAGCTGCGTGTCTCTGAAGTATGAACTGAAGACATGCCCTTGATCTATTTATGGAGTGTCTCTAATAATAAAATATATAATCGGGTAATCTATCAAGAGACACGAGTCACACGAGTTATGTTGTTAATGATTTTGGAAGAAGCAGACGATCGGGGAAAGAGACAAGTTGGGGAAAGTGACAACCCCTAGACACGAGGAGCAGGCTATCCAGGAGCACGCTATCCAGCCGGGCTACTGCCGGGCCTTAGCAAAGAAGCTGAGCGCTGCATATACACGGCGATGGGAGAAAAGCGACAGGGGGACGTTACAGTTTACCCGTGGATGATAACGAATTATTGATTTACCCTTTACCATATTTTAATTAATGAATGAAAAATAAGATTTGGTCTCACTTACTTTAGTACTAGCCCACCTATCCTGGTACTATCTCCAACTATTTGGTATCTCAATAGTCGCAAAGCGAAAATCAGAGAGGGACCGTGACTTGCAGATTGAGAGATCGCGAGAGCACCGCCTGCCGGCCTCCCCGCTGCCGCCGGCCGCCTCCCTGGCGCCGGCGCCCACCACCAGCCCTCCCTCCCCCTCACCCTCCTCCCCATCCCCTCCCCTAGCAGCCCCCGAGGTCCTAGCCAGGTCGACGCGGTTCACACGCCGTCATCGTCGTCGGACTTCGTCGCAGCAGCCTCCCCCCGTCCCATCCCAACCGGATCCAGTGTGGTGGCCCCTCCACGGCCATCCCCCCCCCCCAACGGCGACCTCGTGGGGCTCCAGGGCGAGCCATGCGTAGGGGGCGTCCATGGAGAGCGGGGTGGTGGATATGGCGAGCAGGGATGTGCCACCACCAGCGCCGGAGTTGCCGTGGCGGCCCAGACCGAGGAGACCCCGATTTTGGCAGTCGCAAGATCATCGGAGACGGAGGCCCCGGTGCCCTGCTCGTCGTGGCGAGGTGGCCATGGTTCGGCTCCCACGGAGGGGAGGCCTCTGGGTGGCCATGGTCCAGCTCCCAAGGCGAACGTTGTGCACATCGAGCCACCGGTCCTCGTCGAGGATGCCACGGAGAGTGACGATGAGGAAGACGATGCCTACCCGGATGATGGCGCCGCCCCTGATGCCGGTAGTGCTCCGGCTTGGCCGAGCACCGCCCTCGACGCCATCCTCATCCACCCATCTGCCCCTGCTCCGAGCTCGTCGTCCACGTTGTCCCCCAATGTCATCCCTTTCCAACCAGGGGGTAGCACGGCGAGACGGCCCAAGGCGCGTCGTTGGGTGGACGAGGACCTCATTGACGCCTCTGATGCGGATTCGACGCCAAGCTCCACTGCGCCCTTCCTGGACGCTGTTCGTCGGGAGCTGCAGCCGTTGAGGTTGTTGACGCGGCCTGTGACACCCCTGCCGCACACCCAGCCCCAGCCTTCCGGCCGTGGCGGCACGGTGCCGGGCCGCCAGGGTGCTGGTCGGAGGAGGGCGAAGCGTCGTCGGCCGCTGCCACAGCTGGTGCACGGCATGCTGCTTCGACCAGTGGGGGCCCTCATCCCGGCCTGCCAGTGCCTGGGCCGCCGTCGATGGGTCTCCGCCCATGATGCCGATGGGTGGCGTGAGATCCTCCACCGGCAAGAGATGCGTCCAATGACCGCCTCGGTTGTGCCATCAAGGCCAGCTCGCGGGGTCGGCCACCGAGGCGCATCCCAACAGATCTCCACGGCAAGTGCCTCAATTGCCTCTCCTCCGCGCACTAGGTGGCCACTTGCAAGCTGCCCCAGCGTTGTCTGTGGTGTAGGGGCTTTCGACACATCGCGCGTGATTGAAAGCAACCAAGGCGCGTGGGCGATCATGCATCAGGAAACCATGCCTCAGATCATCCTAATGGGCCGGCGGACCTTGGTGGTTCGCACGGTTCGCGTGAGCTTGGAGGAGCCACTACGTCCACCATCGCCCCTGCCACTGACGGTCGGCGGCAGCAAAGGCGGAGGCGGCGCAAGCGTCAGAGGCACCGCGGGCGGGCACCGACCTCCAACTCGATTTCCTCCAAAGCTCTGCCGGGTGGGGCCGACCAAGCGCCGCTGGGTTCCACCGTGTGGGCGCCTGCGTAGTGCCTCCCGGAGCATGACCCGCTTGCGGAGGCGTTGTGTGCGGCTAATGGTCCTCCCACTTTGGTCGTCTCCTTCAATCCAATGCTAGAGGAGCTCCGAGCCTCGGCTGTCCTCTCGCCTCAGCCGTCCGTCGTCTCCTTTGACCCGATACTAGAGGAGCTCCGAACCGCGGCGTCCTCTCACCTCGGTATCGGTGCGGGAGCTGGCGCATCCTCGGAGGGTCTACCCGACGTCGAGGCGGCGCGTAGCCGCCCTCGGGGGGTGTCCACGCAGCTGCCTCCTGTGGTGGATCCTCAGTCGTTGGCATAGGAGTTGGCGCAGCAGACGCCTCCTCGGGTTGGTCAATCCGATGTCGAGGACAACGACGAGACACCAACGCCGCGCGAGGCCGCTCAACGCCTCGCACGGTTCCGGGATGAGGTGCTGGTCCAGCGGGAACCGCCCCTGTTTGCCTCTCCACCATGACAAAGGCCCAGAACCAGGAAGCCCTTGCCTATCAGGCGCAGGAGCAGACGGATAGCCACCCAACTGTTGGCTCACATACCGGCTTCCAGGTGGGACACGGTACTCCTCGAGCAGCGGTTCGGCAAAGCGCCACCGGCCAAGCCATGTTCACCTGCGCCCAAGAGTATTCTCGACGCGTTGCGTTCGGGGACCTTGTCGTCGAGCGGGGTGGAAGCCCTTGATGAGGCGTTTCCAGCGTTCAAAGGGCGCGCGTGAGAGCTCTTCATCGAAGACCCATAGGGTGCAGTGATGCTCACACTTTGGTTGTTCCTTTTATGTAATATCGGCATAAAGATTTTATGCTAAGATGGTCCAGCTACGGCTATGCATGTTGACCTCCTTTAGCACTCTTAAGATGCGCGTTGTATGTTTGTCTAAACTCTTCTTTTTAATACAATGATACGCAAATCTTTTACGTATTCAAGAAAAAAACTATTTGGTATCTCTAATTTCAATTGGGTACCTCCTATTTCTCCACCATCCGATCTCATCTAATAGATGACCCATGGTTTTTCGAACTATTGTAAAATTTCTCTATTTATAACATGAAAAAATGCTAGTAATACGTAGAATTTTCTTTAGTTTTAGAAGAAGCTTGCACGAGGATGAGGTAATCCAACATTGTTCTCATAAATTAGACAGTAAATATTTATTTCTTGGAACGGCGCATAGTGCTAAATGGGGATCTTGAATGGTTCGGCCAACAACGAATGGACTGTATCTTTCAGATTGTGGCCGTTTGTGAAATGTTCCCCTTTGTTGTACATGAATTCCATTGTCCTCGTCAAGTTGAATATCAGCTCCAATAGCTGCTTTGGATATGCTTTATTGTCAAGGTTAAGCCACTCATTGTTAAAATCTTTCCATGATTCCTCTTTGAGTATGTATATTTGCTCACGTGCAACTTCAATGGAGACATTGTGCTCCTTCATGTAGCTATCAATTGTCAAAGCAACATGAGGGATCAGACGCTCTCGATGCATGAGATTAAATATTCAAAACAATATTAACGTGTAAGAAATAGAGAATAATGTTCTCTGAGAAATATCAGACTCAAATTCCATATTGAAAAACAGGAATTATGAGCCTACTATTAGGCTTCAAAGAGCATCATCTATATTTTAAGCTCAGTAATCAGGGGCATTACCTCATATGACTCCAAGTCGTCTACCAGTCTAAGAATCACGGAAAGAGCCTGCACCATTTTAGGTACATTGGAAACCCAATTAAAGCAATCCTTTGTTGCTATATCATGCATCCCAACAAAGGAACCTTAAGATGTTCTTCAACAGAATTTGGAATGTATCCCTCCTGAAGCATTTTTACCTCCTCGTTGTAGCTTCTAGCTTGTTTTTTAACTGTAAATCAAAGATAGAGAATATATGCATTTTTCACATATTCAAAGGCTAGATCGAGTGTGTGCTTCTAAACATATTTGTGATGATTGCATCATGTTACATTGCAAGGATACTAGCTAAATACATATCCATCCTAATGGTCACTACCACAGAACAAGCCTTCAAGTGGAAGTGATAGGGAGCACCTAAATTATGGCCGGCCGTAATATTGACCATCTGCACGGCCTTACCGTTTTTAGTAAAGTAGAACTACTATATTCCATTTTTGGTAACAATGCTAATCACTGGCTTGTTGACTTCCGCAGCCCAAAGCGTTGGTGCACGGATCCAGCCATTTTCATGCTGCTTGATTTCCGCAGCCCAAAGACCAAATACTGACCATGGTAATTATGGAGAAAAGGCAAATCAAGCTCAGACATATGCTTTTAGGTATTTTAGGTGCACGTTCACTAAAATGGGGCAATATATACAGAAAAAGAAAGACTTGCAGTAAGCTTCCCATCACAGAAGAACACATTTGCAACTGTAGTTTTCTAGAGCACAACAATATACATATAGTTTCTAGGAAAGCACACATTTGCACAGCTTCGTTGTACATGCATGGCCTACATCTTGTGTCTACATAGCCTGCATCCTGCAACCTGCATGTTAAAACAAGAATAAGATGTGTCATAAATTTGTTGCTAGATGGAGATAAAAAAGGATGCTTATGTTAAAAAAAAAAATCAAAACTTTATGTTGCCTATTTAGCAAGACATTATTAATTGTCTGAAAATAGTAGTATTATTGCTCAATTAAGATGCCTATGTTGCCCAAATCAATATTCTTAATAGCACTCAGTTCATATTAACAAGTTAGCACAAGTGAACAACCTATACTCCAATGTCGATCTGCAAAAGAACTACAAGTAGAAAGTAATACCAATCGTTTTGGATCTCTATATACTACATATCCAAATTAAAGTCCAATCCATTAAAGAAAAAGGAGGCGGATATGCATGTACTACTAAATGATATGCATAATCAGGTACTCCTAGACCTATGCAGACACGAAGAGAGACAAGCAAAAGGAGTATTGGTGTTTTCCACTTTTTATTGGCGATCGGTAGGGAGCTAGTGACAAATCCACTTTTTACTGGTGTATTATATGTGGTAGAGATAGAGATATATTGCACACATACACCTACTTTGTGCATAATACTTGATCTCCCCCTGCTAGATAACTTGGAACCTGCAATGTAAGAACAGAAAAGGCAAAACAGGCATTAGAGAAAGAATGATAAAAAAATGCCTAATCATTTACATTATTTTGCCTTGATCTTGCCACAATATGGCCTAGTCGGAGTACATTTAGTTGCCTACCCCCAATGAAGTTCAGTAACTAATCAATGCACATGTAGCCATGTCAATTAGTGGTACCATGCCAGTTGGAAGAAGCAAAATTGTACCACATATCTATGCACGTCCGAACAATTTCAAAAGAGCATAAAAATGTCCTAAACACAAGCAATGATGGAATTTTCTGAGAGAGGTATAATGGTTTATCTAAGTAACAAGAACGGAACAGAGGTTTGGGTGTGCGTTTTGGGTAGCAAATAGATGGCCCATATCCAAAGTGATAAAGATGATGAGCAGCAAATATCTTAGGCAATTTAAGTGTCATTCACTAGGCAACATTGTCTTCCTAAATAGGCAAATTTATGTATTCTGAAAAAGCAAATAGTCGGATGCATAAAAGCACAAATGCCGGAGTGACATTCTAAAAAAACACACACACATGCACATTTTCTGATCATCATAAAAAGCGATCCTGATAGCTAGCTTCAAATCCATGCCATCCCCACCGTCGGTGAGCACCTTACAATTCACGACGAGGTCATTGGCATAACAGTAGAAAAACAAAGTTGATATTGTTGCCTATATAAATGATATATCTTTGCCTCTCCAATGTTGTGTTATTGCCAGTGTAAACCATATTGTTCCCTATGCAGTGCTATATTTGTTGTAGCGGCAGCGGCAGCAGCGACATCTCTTCCCTGGCAAAAGCAACAGTATAGTTCATGAAAAAAATACAGAATTACCATGTTCAAGCAGAATGTACTTGTGTAACTATGTGATTTCTTATATGTGAAATCTTCAAATTGCCATGAGCCAACAGGGTGAATCAAAAGCATGAGGCGAGATGGATTCAACCAATAAAATGATGTCAACAAATTGAGTTGGGTAGCAAAATGTTGGTCAGCAAAAGGCCTCTACTATATAGAAATTGCAAAAGGCACAACTACATATAATAAAGCATACAGAAGCATGATTGATGAATTATGCATGCTGGGTCACACATTTAACTTATATTTCGAAAGCATATAACTGAAAAAATGCTGCAAAAAATCTATCATTATATAGAAATAACTATTGCAGCCAAATTATAGCTGCTAATCCTTATAAAAGGTGTCAATGGTTGAAAAAATTAGGCAAATGTATTGATTTCATTACATAGATCTAGTGTTTTTGATTGGGCATTCCTATTGGTTTGCACAAATAAAAATCAGACTAAAAAATCCAAGCATATTCTATCCCCCATCACTGTATGACTAATTCAAACACACATTGTTTAATAATTAAGCACTTGGCTTGGCCTCTGGTATGCGATACATATGGGGATGTGGAAAAGCAAAACATTTTAAGAAGATATGCATGCCTTGTGATACATACAGCAAACCTGCATTTGATATCATGCTACGCATTGCCACAAACCTGGAAAATTTGATATCGACTGGAACAGCAAAATGCGTACAACACAGTTCATTGATATCATGTTATGCATTGCCACAAACCTGCATTTGGCTCCCTCTCATAGCCGCAGTCTCCTCGCCAAGCTCCGGAGAATCTGTAAAAATCAAGGACGGGGCACTCAGAACCAAAAATCAGTGGCAAAATTGGAACTAGAAACCTAAACATTCACGTTCCCTAATGGTCACTACCACAGAACAAGCCTTCAAGTGGAAATGATTTGTTTTTTCTATCACCGTGGATATGAGATTTTAGAATTAGAACTAGAAACCTAAACATTCACGTTCCCTCAAGTGAACATACTAGTCACACGCGACACATGTGACTATGCAACTGATGAATTCTTGTAACTGCATATTTTCGATCTCATTGTATATTTGACAATCAAAATAATCTCAAATGGAATAATTATTAACTGCAAAGTTGTAGATCTTGTCGAGTACTACAACTTTGGTGTTGACATTGTTAAGCATGTCAAATCTAATCTGATAACTTATATTTAATATTTGGACTTGTAAACCATCTCAAATTTAAAATTTACAAAGTAATATCTCTTTAAGCTCTACAATTTTGATGTAAACTTTATCATAATCCAATCTTCTATGAAAAAGTCATAATTTTTTTATGCAAAACAATTATCACTACCAGTTCAAGTCATGAAACAGCAAGGATAAGTGGACTACCATTGCCTGTTAGTAGCTTGAACCGGTAGTGATAGTACCACTGCGTGTCAATGCAGATTAAAGTCGTGAACTGGGAATGATAGTCCACTAGTTGCCGGTATAAGCCACGAACCGGCAGTAATCGCCTGTTCTGTAGTGGTATGTTGTTTCTAGGATAATCATTCTAATCGAGACCTAAAAAGTTGAACAAATAGATAAATAAGGTAACTTACAATGTATTTTAAATATTCCATGCGATATTTCTCCTCATGGTGTAGCATATTTTCAATGGTTTCATAACTATCAAATATTTTCTCCAAAACAAATTTCATGCACTCTGTGAGGTCATGAGCCTGCTTTGAATCCCAGCTGGACATGATGAATTCATGAAAACTTGTGAGTTCTATTTATGACTACAATGATAGAAAAATGTTAGTGCATACATAATGATAGCTAGAAAAATATTAGCACATGCATACAAAAACTTTTCTGTGCTATTTATGGCAATTCGTTGTATGCACCCGCTTGCAATTGTTTGTTCTATGAACATACGCGTACAGTTCAGCATTAGGAGCTGAACCATAAGTAGATATTGGATGGGTGTTCGGTATATATCTATTTTGAATTATCAAATTTTGATATTCATATTTTTCTAATTTTCAAACAACTATAGATGTTGGCATGGTATATACAAAAGTTGTAGCTTTTGCAATGATCCAGAAATTCGTAGCTGCCATTTATTTTTGTTTGCGATAGTTTAGGGTCCAAAATATATACTTGGTTTAAGTTCTCAATTTTTATGTTTTGAAATTTTGAAATTAAAATTTTGTCTCTAGTTGTTGGAAGTTTCGATGCATGTCGACATGTATGAACTAAGCAAAAGATTAACCTAAAACCAAACAACTCATCAGTATTATGTATAGTATGGTCACCTCAAGGAAACAATATAAGGAACTTTGACTCCCTTTTTTCAACTGAACACATACGTATATAGCCTATATAGTTGTAGAAAAAATATCATATATATTTCTTAATCCTTGAATGAAAATTTCATAGTAAAGATAGACAAAAACTTTAGTGAACCAAAAATCAAGAGTTTCAAGCCGGAAGCAATACAAGCCTATGTATGCACTTGGTAAATAATTCACATTCTTCTAGAGTTGCATAAGAATCATAAATATCATCTAAAAGGGTCACAAGGGCAATATTCATTGTCAATATTATTCGGCCTCGTGAATAACATGGTTCATAGTATACGCCTAATATCCACAAGTAGCACTCCGCGATTCTATCTCGAGCAAATGGAAGCTTTGATGCAATATCTATGTCCTTCCACCACCTATAAATTTATTAGAGGTAATATTATCAGTAATGAATAATTGGTTTGTAAGGATTTGAAATATAGTTAGGTAATAAACTTGTAATGAAAAGATCGAGTTACTTCACCTTGTAATGATAGCAAGCTCATGCTGGTGATGGAGTTGTATAATATTTGAGTTCAACTTTGCAAGTTGCAACACCCTCTCATGCACCGTGGCATCTTTCTCATACGTAGAGATGTAATACTTGACTCATAAATTCTAACTCAGATTTTATTTCACGTGGTAATGACCCTTCCATGTAGGGTATCGTTGTTTCTAAATGCCTTTGGCTGAATAGTATGGCTTCGTCAAGTATTATCTCTCCATGGGTCCTCATATGTGCAGCATTGTAAAGGCTCAGTAGGTCTTTAGGACTGTGCGCTAGGAAACCACCTTGTTCATCTTGGAACCTCACAAACACATCTGAAATTTGCCACAGAATTGTTCAGCTTGAATTTTGATGAATAGAAGAAAGCACACCCTTCGTTCCATATAAGACATTTTGACTTTTCTAGACAGTAAGACATATAAGAAACATGGTGTATATCTAAATATATAGCAAAAGCTACGCTATTCAGCTGGTATGTTTTTCAGCTAATTCGATAGTATTTAGAAAACCCAAAAGAAAATTATATCTCACGGTACTTTCAAATTGAGGGAGCACAACATATATGCTTTACTTTTAGATTTGGTTAGTTGGTATGCAGTGGTTAGTTGAGGTGTATGTTTCGTGTTGCTACCTGGCGAGACTGTGTATCGATGTTTCCGAAGTAGACAAAACCACAGTGCTACAGTCCCAAGATCATAGCCGCTGACATCAGCAGTCGCAATCTGTGCTAGTGCAGCACTGATCTCTTGTTCGAACAGGTGATCCAAGCATAGACGCTCCAATGCATCGATGAGGTGCAGCCTACTAGCAGTAGTCGCAGTAGATGAATTCGCTATCATTTCGGCCACTTCTTCCTTGAGTTTGTCAACTTGTTCTGTCATCTGCCGAAATTAGTACAAGTCAAATATAATTATTGTTGTTCCCAGTGAAAAGAAAAACCTAAGAATCTATCACAAATATGATGACAGGTATCCAATAATAAGAAAAGGAAGAAGTACATCTGTAAATAGCCAGAGACCTGTGGTTGCGATGAAGCTGCTGCTGGGTTGGAGTAGCCTAGGAAGAAATCTCCCCAGATAGCTTAAAAATGCCAGTGTTGTGCCTCAGGCGGTTGTCACCTTTCTTGTCAATGTCCTCATGCCGTGTTCTTGCGGCAGAACATTGCAACCTGCTGGGCTGCCGCCAAGAAATACCGCCTGGCCATTGCCTGAGCGGCGGCGGCGACGCCACAACAGCTGAAATATGGTTGCAGGTCCTCATACGCTGCTGCTGTTACACTCTCTAGTCTCCTTGTGGTTTCAGGAATAAACGCTGATAAGTAAAAGCGAGCAAACTACTGCAGGTAAGAAAAATATAGGGCCATTTGTGCAACTACCCCTATTTTAGACTATAATTGCTCGTTTGCCTCCATTTTTTTAACTTTTCTTATTTGCCCCTGTTTTTTACAACTGAAGCCTCCAGTTGCCTTTTTGTCCCGTGAAGTAGACTTAACACTGTTAAGTACAGGCTAAAAAGACGAAAATACCCTCAACATAAATGACTCAAAAATCAATTCGATTTTTTATAGATTTATTGTGTGCTTATCTTAGACTAATGAATGTGTGATCACAACAATTATCAAAATTAAATCCATAATGCTACCTCACCGCCGACGAAAATTAATTCCACTCATCGATCGATTGAAGCGCAAAGCAGTTTCACTCATGGAAGTGCGAGGTGGATGCACATGAGCCACTCGCCATCAAGTCGCAAAAAAGAAAGAGCCACTCGCCATCCACCTTCTCGAACACGCTGTTGGTCCTGACCATCTGCAAGCAGGTGACGTAGCCGACGCCGCCACGCACGCGCACCTCCACGTCCCGCAGGTCGATCTGCAGCGGGAACTCGTAGCCGGCGTCGCACTCTGCATCACCATCTCGTACCGCGGACCGGCCGTCCTCCTGCAGCACGCGGAGCTCGTCCCACGGGTCAAGCGCCGCCCAGCAGGCGCCCGCCGCCGGTTCGCCTGCCCCCCGCCGTGCCCTACCCCGACGCGCAGCCTCGAGCGCCTGCCCGACGCGCAGCACGCGAAGCGCCGGCCCGCTCGACGCGCAGCCGCAAAGCGCTAGACCTCCGCGTCGGCCCACCGCCCGACGACGCGCCGCCTCGCTGAACCTCCGATACGCCAGTAGCTGCACCCCGACCGACATGCCACCCCGCCGCCGTGCAGCCTCGCCACCGTGCCGCTAACGCGTGAGTCGCGAGTACGGAAGTCGTGGGCGTCGGGACGGGGATAGAGTAACAGACGGAATAGAACGGGGAGAGGATAAGGGGTAGGATAGTCTTTTTTTTCGTTTCCCTTTCTTTCCAAACAATTTTTTTAGTCCATTAATCTCTACAACCTGACGGTGTGATGAAATAAGGGCAAACGGTGACTTCGGTTATAAAAAATAGGGGCAAATGCGCAAAGTTAAAAAAAGAGGGGTAAACGAGTAATTGGATCTCAAAATAGGGGCAGTTGCACAAATATCCCAAAAATATAACAGCAGCAGTAAAATTTCAATCTATATATATATGCCACATCATCATAGACGCTCACATGAATGCTTACGTACATAGATGATGACATGGAAGATGACGTAGGTGATGACATGGGTGATGATGTGGGTGATGACCAGGATGATGACGTGGGTGATGACATCAAACAAAATTTTGGAACAGTAAATGATTTCTTCGAAAAAGTCATCAACAATAAAGTTGTAGAAATCATCAAGATCTACAGCTTTTATTTTGGCCATTTGTTCATCCGATAAAGTGGTTTACAATTTCGATATAAAAGTTATCTCCATATAAATTCATATGAAAACAAAAGAATTTTTTAGGACTGCTACTTACACAAATAGAGCAAATAATATACCGGGGCGGGCCCAACTATATATATGCAAGGGTATTTAGTCGAATCCCAAATTTTCTAGCAAACAAAATTATAATATATTGTGTATATATGTTCATTTCGTGAAAAAAGAAAGAAATATACAAGAGTAAATGAATAATCTGTGAAGAATTCAGCCCAAAAGCGTTGCTACTCCCTCCCTCCTCAGTCCCCCAGACGGCCCGACAGAGGGTCGAGGAGAGACGAGGACTCGAGGAGGCCGCGGCGTTTCTACTGACGCAGTGAATCAGCGACGCAAACGCAACGCAAGGCACCAACGCCGCCGCCCGGCCGTCGGCAACGATCCCTGCTGCGCGAGCGCGCCTGCGCCCCTGCGCGGCTACGTCCCTGTCGGCAACGATCCCTGCTGCTATCGAGTTCCCCTTCCCCAGCGCCCTTCCCTACTTCCCGGCGACGACAGCAAGAAGTGAGCCGTGGACAGTGCGTTATCCTCTCTCTGTTCTGCTCAAAAAGAAAAGGCAAGGAATCAAACCTCAATTTATTTGTCTTGTATTTCAATCATTATCCGTTGGTCTATCGACTTTTGAAGCTTGTACTGCAACAGTTGAGCGATGCTTTTCTGGAATGAAGTTTATCAAAACAAGTTTGTGTAATCACATGGGTGATCAACACTTGAGTCATAGACATCTTTGCTATCTAGAGAAAGAAGAAATGAAGAAAGTTAGCAACGAGGCTGTGGTTCGTAGTTTCATGACCATGGAAGGAAAAGGGCGTAAATATGATCTCTGATAGATAATGAATGTATCTACTTTTAAGTTTTATTGATAACTCTACAATTTAATTGCTAAACTATTGACCTATTTGTTCTCTTTCCTTTTAAGCTAGTGGGATCTTCATGATGGTCTCCTGGATCAAAGAGTTTGCTATATTGGGCATGTTTTCTTGATGATTTTGGCATTCAATCAATGAATGCACTTCTTTTTTGTTAAATGGTGAGCGTTATGTTTCGACCAAAATCTCATCTCTATTGCTACAAGTTGAATTTGATATTAAAATATGGTAGTTGCATATTAGTTATGCGATTTTTGATTGAACATCTATCGGTCAGTGTAGCTATAAATTAAGTGGTGCACCCCCATCATTTTGCTCTAGCTTCATCACTATCGCTACTCATGCCTCATGGTGGACCCCATGTCCTTAACTTGACACGACACAGGAGTGATAGTATTTTTCTAAATTTATTACATGATATTATTTAAGTGGTAGGTGTAGTCTACTGTGCTCTAGATCGGCTACTATATATCCTGCGTTTTAAAGCTTCTGATGAGGATAGAGTTTTACGTCAGAAAAAAAAATCTATTTAATAACACAGAGAACCATCTCTCATGGAACGCAACGTTTATAGGTTCAGTTTCTCTTATTTGAGAAGGCTCTCGCTTGTGTGTCTGAGCTTATGTTACGGCAATCGTAGTCTTCAGTCTATACAGGTAATCCGACATTATTATTCATACAAATTAGACAGTAATAATATATTTCTCACAACGGCACAAAGTGCTAAATGGGGATCTTAAATGGTTCGGCCAACAACAATGAATGGATGGTTTCCTTTAGATTGTGGCAGTCTGTGAAATGTTCCCCTTTGTTGTACATAAATTCCGCTATCCTCGCAAAGTTGAATATCCGTTCCAGTACCTGCTTTGGATAAGCATTATTGTCTGGGTTAAGCCACTCGCTATTAAAATCTTTCCATGACTGCTCTTTGAGTACGTTTAGCTGCCCACGTGCAACTTCAATGGAGACATTGTGCTCCTTCATGTAGCTATCGATTGTTGAGGCAACATGTGGGATCAGTTGCTCTCGCTGCATAAAGTTAAATATTCAAATATATTAGTAAGAGAAAGGTAAACTCATGCAAAACAATATCCTATTACAACAAAAAATGATATTTAGAGGCCTCATTTCTGTACAGCAGTACTGGCGATTAGAAATTGTTGCGTATTAAGGCAGAGTGTGCCTTGGACAAAAACTGTCATGGAAAATAGCTTTCCAAAGGCGATCATTATAGCAGAGTCATGGTCAATTAATGTAAGCAATAGCGAGTGAAAATTACCATTTCATTTTCACTTATGGTGTTTTCATGACAGCCACGATGGAAATATGGGCATTTTCACTAGTGGTAGCTAGGATTATCTTAACCACCATTGTAGATGCATTTTCAGTAGTAATCTGCTTAAGCACCCATAACTGGAAATGCTGCACTATATCTCCTTCTCCGTGCTGTAGCAGTCATCCTGAGTGCATTCTGTTTTGGTACATTTTGGAGGCTAAAAAATGGTAGAATATATGGGGATGTGTCTATGTTATTTTAGAGTTTGGTTCTAAATTCATGGCTTAGTTAGTTAGGAGTTTGCTCCTAAGTTTATAGCTTATTTATAGTTAGGAATCATGGTTGATGCTCTGGGTGAGGCCATGCCACTATTGAAAACAGAATATCCCTTACGATGCAGTTATTGGCCGCAAAAAATGGACAATAAATTAAAATCAATTTCTTTGACGTTCCACGGACAAGAGAGAGGCGTCAAGGATAGAGTGATAGGGACATTTAAAAATTCCTAGCGGCCAACCATTAGGTAAATTAAACACAATTTCTCTAATGTTGCATGATCGATAGGAAAATTAAAACCGGACAGTGATAGATTCTACCTATCGGCATCTATGGATCGTGCATGGCTTTGAGGCATTAAATACATCAGATATATTGTTGTTGCCAATATTAATTCAATTGAGTACTTCACATGTTTCTTCCATTAAATTACCGAATATATTTGATTTTGTCCTTATTAAGTGGATGACCATAAATGGTTGTTACATATATTTTCATAATAAACTTATTTAGAGATATTAATATTGCTAGTATTTTTCAGAAAATCCAATCAAACTTGAGAAAGATCGATTGACATGAATCCCATAACATCCTTCTTTTTGGGACTGAGGGAGTATATTTTAAGCTAAGTAACTAGGAACATTACCTCATATGACTCAAGGTCATCTAGCAGTCTGAAAATCACGGAATTTGAGTGCACCATATTAGGTACACGGGAAACCCAATCAAAGCAATCCTTTGTTGCTATATCGTGCATCCCAACGAAGGAAGCACATGTTATCATTGGATAAGTAACAGATATTGTTGAAACCTTGAGATGTTCTTCAACTGACTTTGGAATGTATCCTTCTTCAAGCATTTTTACCTCTGTGTTGTAGCTTTTAACTAGGTCTTTTATCTGCAAATTGAAGATAGTGAATATATGCATTTTTTTCACATATCAAGATTAAAGCTAGATTGAGTATGTGTTTATAGTTAAACATGTTATGGTGATGGCATCACCTTAGCATGCGAGGCTACTAGCTAAATACACACACCCCTAATGATTTCCTAGATAATCATTTAGATTGAGACCCAAACATCAGAAACATCTAGATAAGCTAACTTACAGAGTTTCGTAGATATAGCATACGATATTTTTCCTCCTGGTGGAGCTTATTTTCAATTGTTTCAAAGCTATCAAATATTTTCTCTAAAGCAAATTCCATGCACTCTGGAAGTTCATGAGCCCCCATCGAATCCCAGCTGGACATGATAGTTCACAAAAACTTGTGAGTTCTATAATGATAGAAAAAAAATATTACTACAAGCATACGTAGTGATAGAAAAATGTTAATACAAACATATAGAAACTTTTAAATGCAATTCAACTATTAATTTATATTTGTTATACGCATTCGCTACTACTATAAAAAATATGTGACACTAGCCTTTCTTTATAGAGACGTGGGCCTCTTGATGTACTGTCAATTGAAATCACCTGGGTATAATGTCCGTTACATGCCAATGGAAATGGATCTTCAAGGGTGAGTCACTTAAAGGAACTACGTTATGAATCTGATTATTTCCATATGTGTGTCTTCTACCTTTGTATATATCATAAAAAATCCATAGCCTTTTCATACCCATAGCCTTTTCATACAAAGTCAGATAAAGGCAAACATATATAAACATCGTAATAGAACTCAGAATTCAAAGATTGTCTCCATTTGGTGGATTGCCACCCCCCCCCCCCCCCCCAACAACAACATGTATGAACTAAGGCAAAGGTTAACCGAAAACGACACAACTCATTACTATTTATTTATAGTACGGTCAACTTTAGTAAATTTCATTTTTCATAGTAAAGATATACAAAAACTATAGTGAACCTAAGATAAAGATACTTTCAAGCAGGAAGCAATACAAACCTTTGAATGCACTTGGTAAATAATTCACATTCTTCTGGAGTTGCATAAGAATCATAAATATCATCCAAAAGGGTCCCAATAGCGGTCATCATTGTCGATATTATTCGGCCTCGTGAATAACATGGTTCGTAATATACCCCTAACATCCACAAATAGCACTCGACGAGTCTATCTCGAGCAAATGGAAGCCTCGATTTAATATCTATATCCTTAAACCACCTATAATTTTTTAGGGGTAATATATATTATCAGTAATGGAACTAGTTTGTAATTACTTGAAATATAATTACGTACTAAATTGGTAATGATAAGATTTACTTCACCTTGTAATGATATCCAACTCATGTTGGTGGTGGAGCTGCATAATATTTGAGTTCAACTTTGCTAGTTGCAACACCTTCTCATGCACCGTGGCATCTTTCTCATATGCAGAGATGTAATACTTTGACTCATAAATTCTTACTCTTCTAGGAAGGGGATCTCAAGCGCAGATTTTATTTCACCTGCTAATGACCCTTTCGTAGAAGGTAACATTGTTTCTAAATGTCTTTTGCTAAATAGTATGGCTTCGTCAAGTATTATCTCTCCATGGGTCCTCATATGTGCAGCATTGTAAAGGTTCAGTAGGTCTTTTGGACTGTGCGCTAGGAAACCACCTTTTTCATCTTGGAACCTCACAAACACATCTGAAATTTGCCACAGAATTGTTCAGCTTGAATTTTGATGAATATAAGAAAGCACACCCTTCGTTCCATATAAGACATTTTGACTTTTCTAGATAGTAAGACATATAAGACATGGTGTATATCTAAATATATAGCAAAAGCTATGCCGTTCAACTGGTATGTTTTCCGGTTGATTCAATAGTATCTAGAAAAACCGAAGCAAATTATATCTCACAGTACTTTCAAATGGAGGGAGCACAACATATATGCTTTATTTTAAAACTTGGTTAGTTGGTATGCAGTAGTTAGTTGCGGTGTATGTTTCGTGTTGCTACCTGGCGAGACCATGTATCGATGTTTCCGAAGTAGACAAAACCACAGTGCTACAGTCCCAAGATCATAGCCGCTGACATCAGCAGTCGCAATCTGTGGTAGTGCAGCACTGATCTCTTGTTCGAACAGGTGATCCAAACATAGACACTCCAATGCATCGATGAGGTGCAGCCTACTACTAGTAGTAGTTGAACTTGTTATCATTCTGGCCACTTCTTCCCTGAGTTTGTCCACTCGTTCTTGCATCTGAATCTGCTGAGTACAAATTGAGATGAAAAGGAAATACTAAGTACAAACTGTGGCCACTTACTATGCCATCAGAAGAAAATTCTTAGAATCGATATCGCATCATTAATTAGTTTTTTAAGTATAAATCAGAATAGAACAAGAAAAGGAATACATCTGTAGTAAATAGCAAGACCTGTTGTCGTGATGAAAACGCTGCTGGGTTGGAGTAGCCGAGGAAGTGATCTCCCCAGATAGATGGCTGGAAAATGCCGGTGTTCTGCCTCAGGCGTTTGTCACCATCGCCGTCAAGGCCTCGCTGTGTTAGTGCGGCGGAACATTGCAACCTGCTGGACCGCCGCCATGAAACGAAGCCTGGAGATTGCCTGAGCGGCGGTGGCGGCGATGCCACAACAGCTGCAGAAATATGGTTGCAGCTCCACATGCTGATGCTGCTGCTGCACTCTTAGTGGTTAGATTAGAGCTGCCGGCAATATATATATATATATAGAGAGAGAGAGAGAGAGAGAGAGAGAGTGAGAAAGTTTACTGCTGCAGTGCATCTCCCTGATTATATTTTTCTTACTTGCATTCAAGTACATATATATGTCTACTAATCTAGGACACGTTGTACATATTCTCTCTCTCGCTTTTTTTTTTTTTTGCGATTTGCTGTACATATATTCTCCTGAAACACATGCAAAACGTTTTCTGCAAAAAAACAAAAGAAATACATGCAAAACGCCTCCGTGTGCCCCTGCTTGTTTCCGATTATTGGTGCCACACTGTGAATCCAAAAAATAACTGTACATCTTACCTATTGCCGTACGTACGTGTCGACACAAGTGCGTGCGTGGACCCATGTACCAATGTGTGCTGCGTGGAAGAGAAGCGTCCTCCGCGGAAAAATCATCCTCGCGCTCACATCAGTTGCCATTGTCGCCTTGTGTGTGCCCCATCATCGCGCTCAACCTAGCTCAATCAACGGCCTACTGATCACATTTTTTCCACCGCCCGGGTCGGACCATTCGCCGTGTCCTCCCATGCATATCCAAAGATCTCGGCGGGTTTGGTTGACGCATCGTTCACTGCCAGATCTAGCTTCTACCTGTTCACCTGCAGTTATCTTTATTTTCTCATTATATATTTATTATTATTACATTTAAATAGATAGAGCCTTAATTATATTGTTTCATATTTTACATTTTATATTATTATATTAAGGATTAAGTCCACATTTGGCCCCTGAACTATGTGCTTGGTCTAATTTTAACCTCCAACTGTAAAACCGTCAAATCTAGGCACCTCATCTTTTAAAATGGTTCACTTTTAGCCCCCGAGTGTGTTTGAAGTGATTTTAGCTGACTCATACCTGGTTTTGACCCGCCACGGTGGCATGGACTGCCACATAGGACACTAAATGGGCCAAAACAGAGGCCGGCCCATACACCCCTGTCTGTTGCTCTCATTCCTAAACACAGGCACAAACCATTCAACATGTAAGACACCACAGACTTGAATTCAGTTGATCACAAACATGAGTTCTGGACACACAAATACATGAGTTATGGACACACAAACACATGAGTTCTGGACACACAAACACAAACGTAGAGTTTAGTACACATAACTCAGTTCAGGAAACATTTCAAGCTCAAATGACATCCAAACACATAAATACATTTCATGCTCAAGGACTTGGGCCTCTCAGCAGCAAGGTAGAGGAAGTGGCTCTCTTGTCTTTGCTTGAACTTGTTCCTGCTTCGCTTGCACGTTTTTGTTCAGTGCTTCGTAGCCGAGACAACAACCTTGGAGCTAGATGGACCGAGAAAAGCTGGACGGTTGCTTTTGAATGTTTCCAGTCATCCACGATGCGGTGGCCTCTAGGGTGACCTTAGCGTGACCCCCTGCTGCACTTTCGTCACCACTCTAGCTGATGTATACATGGCTGTTTTCCCATCTGTGAAAAATAGACAAGGAAAAAATTCAGTAATCACAATATGCAATGAAGGATGACATGCACTACTGGTTTTTGGGTACTTACATTTTTTGAACAGAGATAATGAGAGCAATGTCTTTTGGTACTTGCGGTACTAGATGAAGGGCAACTTTTCCTTTTCGACTTTGTACGACCACCACTTGCTCTAGTGGACTGAGATGTAGCAGGGCTTCCTCCGACTGGCTGTGATGCAGCACCACTTCCTCTTCCAGGCTGTGATGCACCACCACTTGCTCTAGTGGACTGAGAAGCACCACCAGAACCTGTCCTCCTGTTGCAAATAGTCTTGTTGTGTCCAATTCCTTTACAAGTCGTGCACCGAACAACTGTCCCCCTCTTGGATAGGTTACCCTGAGATGGCTTCCTTTTCTCCCCATCTTGCCTTTTCCTTTCCATCTTCGGCCTCCTAGGCATCCTTACATACTTTGGTGGCAATGGCTTCTCTCTGTCAGATATTGGCCACAAATCCCTGCCTTCCACAGGTTGCAAACAGTGTGCATACGTCTTGTTATACTCCTCAACAAAATAACACTTGGCTATGAAGTCATCTAAAGACCTGGAAGCATAGTAGATGCAAGAAATAGCATGAGGGCATGGCAGACCAGACAACTGCCAGAACCTACATGAGCAAGTTTTGTCTTCCAAGTTGACAGTGAATCTATGGTCACAATAGGTTACTTCAAAGCAATTGTTGCCATTGCTAATAGCATGGCAGTAACCACTAGCTGTGATGTATGTCATCAACTTCTTATATGTGTTTAGACAGATTACACCAGTCCACCTTTCAGCCTTGGCCCTATTCTCTTAGATCCTGACCATAACTTGGCGCCTTATACCTTCCAGCATACTTATGATTGGAAGGAATCTTGCTTTCAAGATCCAATGGTTGAAGCACTAACACATGTTATTGTCCACAAAGTCACAGAATGAACCAATTTTGAACCAAGCTCTACTCCAATGCTCAGGATCAGTTCTCATAATAGCATCAGCCCCCTGAGGTGTCTCTGTCCTAAGCTTGTTCAAGTTGTAGTTGAACAAATTCATTGATGAGGCCATTGCACACCTCCAAAAAAGCTTCTGATACTTCTTGTTGGCGAACTTTTTTCTCCAGTTGGCATAGATGTGCCTAGCACACATCCTATGCTCTACTTTTGGTGCCCACTTGTTTACAGCATTGATGAGGCCCTTCTGTTTATCAGATATGAACACCCAGCCATCACCATCCCCAAATTTTAGATCTGCGCTTAGTAACATGAAAAAATCCCATGACTCTTTTGTTTCCCTCTCTACAACTGCCCAAGCTATTGGGTACATTTGGTTATTGGCATCTCTACCTAGTGCACAAAGCAATTCCCCATTGGTCAATCCCTTGAAAAAACAGCCATCAAGTCCAATAACCTTTCTGCATCCAACAAGGAAACCCTTCTTACAAGCATTAAAGTAGACATAAAACCTCATAAATGTTGGTTCTGGCTCATTGGTGTCAAGCTTTACTACAATAGTACTCCCAGGATTGCTTCTGAGCAGTTCAAGCTGATAGTCAAATACCATAGCATGCTCCCCCTTGGTTGCATCATGCATGAAGCATCCTCAATTTTCCATGAAGAGAAAATCCACAGAATGATATATAACAGTCGATAATCAATTCCATACATTGAAATCTAAAGCTAAATAGTACAAATAGAAGGGTTTACATTACTTATTACAAAGCTACAAGGCGGAATCAAAGGATCTCTAACATCCAGAACAGCTTGAGAAGGCGGAAATGAATCACGGAAGCAGCTTCAAACTCCAACTTGAGCGCAGGCACGAGACTATCTAATCCATTCGACATCTCTGAGAAGCAGGAAACTGCACACCGCCAGATGTGTGCGAGGCTATGGTCAGCACCGATGAGTTTTAGTGGAAAAGAGAAAATAAAGGGATCTGACGATCCTATAGTTTGGCTGTGGTTTGCATCCTTAGTGCATGCGAAGTAGCAGCAAGTAATAATAATAATAATAGTTAAGTTTTACTCATTCACATTCCCACACACACACACATCCCATCCATCCCAATCCACCACCACATCTCCATTACCACATCACATCTCACACTCAAGTCGGCAGACCAACTCCCTCTCGGTCTGTCTCAACGGCCCGCAGCCCACAACCCAAGGGCTCACGGCCGGAATCATCTCTCGAGGAAGGTAGAACACTCCTCTCTCTACTCGACAGAAACGCAGGTCACGCAATGGCCATAACCGAGGCCGCGGTATGTGCATAGATCGATCAACTCTGTAGAGTGTGTACACCTATACCCACCAGATCACCATCATTGGCATGCGCACTGCCTAGGCGATGCCGGACGACCTTCTAACCTAGACAATACCATCCTGCCACCCAGGCCTAGAAAGTGACGGCTTACCAGACACACTGGGACTGGGATCAACAGCACCGGGCCCTCATTTCCAAACCATTGACCAATTTATTCAAAAAGGGATCAGTTTTTCTGTGACCAAAATCATAAGATTCTTTTCAAGCCCTTAAATTGGCACTTACTACTGGCCTGGTACTCATCGAAGAGAAAGAGGAGTTGCACGACCTAGAGAAGTGGTCAGGGCCTCACTATGATCTGAGGAGTAACGCTGCCTGTGAGGGGGAGGAGCCTCGCCGTGGAAGGGAGGAGTAGTATTGCGACCTGGCCCAGGAGGCGAAGAATCATACACCTATCCAAGGGATCTCGCCGCCCGGGAGAGGAGAGAGTTGTTACATGGCTGGGATATATATGGCCCTTGGGAATGCGGAGTGAGAGGGAGATTTGCGAGGCCCTTAAATTTGAGGGTCCTAGTAAGGACTGTGTTAGACCTTGTTTTTTGCTGCATGCCATTAAATTTAGTTTCGAGAGCTCAAATTATTGGGGCATACTGGAATTGCTCTTAGGATCAACATTCAATATCTTTTACTCCTAATTTTAACTCAGTATGAGGGCAATAGTTATGTATAACCACACATCTTCCTACTAATTATATCCATCCAACCTGCAAGTGCTCGAAGATTATTTTTATGTTTGCAGAGGGGTTTTCGTTTGCTCTATTATACTTTATTCCGATTATTATTCCATCGTACCATGGTCCCAGTTCCGAACAAAATCTCGTGAAAATTGAATTCCATGATGTTGCAAATGATGACAAACGACAACTAGGTATAGCTTTGTCGTACTGGTTCGTCTGCTTCTGCCGACAGTGCTGCCAGTGCACTTAGTCAGTTGCTAAAAAAATTAAAGCATCTAAGTGCAATGTATTATGTACAGTAAAAAACTTTACATTATAAATGAAACTTTTTTGAACATGTTACCGCTGGTGTTTCCTTAGATGCTAATAGACACTGATGGGTGTTCGGGTCTCATAACATTCTGTTTAGCGATTAAACAGTTTAACTTAGACGGTCTAATTAAGCAGTATTTGTTTTATTAATTTGCATAACATAACAGTTATAGATAGGACAACCGATATCGATCGTAGATGGGCCGGCCGGGGTTGGGTAGGGACAGTCCCCTACGTGGGACAGTCCCCTACGTTTGTCCTATTTGGGAGACTTTGGCAGGTCGTTGAAGCCCACGACACTACAACGCCTCTCCCCGTTCACTGTCTATCCCACAAGAAGCACATGCATCATATGCATTCATGCATGCTTGGACATTGTAGAACGTCTCTCTAGCGTGAGTTGCACACGAGCATACATATGCATGCCGTGCCGATCGAGTAATTTGGCACGGGTCCGCTTTTTCTACCTCCAAGAGAGAAAGTGATTAATATCGATGCTGACGGCTTTACCTTAATTTAATTAGTAATCTGGTCACAGCTCATTAACGACCTTAGGTAGTCAATATTAATTTATAATATTACAAATTAGAGGCCCTATTAGAATATCGTCAATATTCATGAGGCAAGCTAGAAAAACGATAATTTTCTGATTTTTTTCACAAAATCTAATCGGAAGTCCTAATATATAGAGCCACGAGAAGCTCTAGGCCGGAAAAAATATTATATTCTTCAGTCTAGAGAGCTAACAAACGTGAAGGAGGACGAGATGACAGTAACTCAACTTTATTCGTATCAATTAGAAAGTAAAAGTTTATTTGTTACAACGACACATTAGAGCTAAATAGGGATAGTAAATGGTTCGGCCAACAACAACGAGTGGATGGTGTCCTTTAAGTTGTGGCATTTTGTGAAGTTTTCCCTGGTTGTACATGAATTCCATTGTCTTTGTCAAGCCGAATATCCGCTCCAGTATCTGCTTTGGATACACATTATTAAACAAAGGCCTGGATAGAAATTCCTGCTGCTGGTGCAGTAAGCCAGAGTGGACTATGCACAAGAACTGTCATGGAAAATAGGATGATTGAATACAGACGATTAATAAAGCAGAGCCATAGTCAATTAATTTAAGCAACAGCGAGTAGAGATTATCATTTAACTTTGAGTGATAGTGTTTTCGTGGCAACCACGGTGGAAATATGGCATATCCTAGCTAGCCACCATTATAGATGCATTTTCAGTAGTAATCTGCTTAAGCACCCATAACTATAGAAATCACTACTGCAGACATGGCTTTGCCGAGTGTATTTACACTCGGCAAAGAGCCCTTGCACTCGGCAAAGGCTTTGCCGAGTGTAGCCCTTGGCGAAGTCCGCTCGGCAAAATTTTTCTCGGCAAAGCAACTTTGCCAAATGCTTTTATCGTGGCACTCGGCAAAGAAAATCCGGCCGTCACGGCGCTGGCCGTTAACGGCTATTTTGTCGAGTGCCCGCCGCGACTCGGTAAATTTTTTTTTATATTTTTCCCAAAAATACTTTGCCGAGTGCCGCCAACCGGCACTCAGCAAAGTGGGTTTTTATTTTTTTAAAAAAAATTGCTTTGCCAAGTGCCCTGCCTAGGCACTCAGCAAAGAGGGTTTTTATTTTTTTTTAAAAAAAATTACTTTGCCGAGTGCCCTTTTTGTCAAGCACTCGGCAAAGAATTTTTGAATTTTTTTTTAAAAAAATACTTTGCCAAGTGCCATGGTGAAGGCACTCGGCAAAGAAATTTTATATGCTTTTTTTAAAAAATTCTTTGCCGAGTACCTTGACCATGGCACTCGGCAAAGACCCCGAGAATTGTAATTTTTTTATTTTTTACATTCCATTGTAATAGACAATATATATATATATATATATTAATCATCAAACTATATCACCAACATGCATTATATATCACAAGCACACGCATATTTCATAAATCCATTGAAAATCCACCAAAGTTCAACATATCACAAGTTTATTACAAGTTCAACATCACATAGTTCAACATCCCTACTGCGGCGGAGACTGCAACTGTGGCCACCCGGACTGCGGTGCAGGATTGACGGGATCAACCACTGGTGACACGATAGCGGGATTGTTTGAGCCCGCCGACAGAGGCTGCACGAAACAGAAGAGATTGCATGTGTTAGACTCAAAATTGAAAATTTCGGTAGCACCTCCCCTACATGGGATTTCCAACCAGCAAGAAACAACGGCACGAAGGCCGACAATCCCAATGGCACGAAGGCCGACAATCCCAACGGCATGAAGGCTGACAATCACAAAGGCACGAAGGCCGACAATCCCAACGGCATGAAGGCATTAAACTTTCATACTCACAAGAGTGGAGTGTCGAACTGGAGCTATGTTGACGATCGTTAAGTATCAATTTTATACCGTCAACGCAGCAAGAGAAAGGACTAATATGAGTTCACTGTTAGATATAGGGGTTACACTGACGAGAATTCCACGAGTTTTGGTGATTGTCTATTTCTGCGGGGGTTATCGAAAAGAGAACCAAAGGAGGCCCACATGTCATGATTACATAGAGATAAAGACCGAACGGGTAAAATTGTATAATCTAGAAGACTCCGAGAAGAAGCGACCCCGAAGGTGGGCCCCACGCGGGGTGGCGGTCGGCCGACCCGGGGGAGTCGGCCGACTCCCCATCTCCACCAATCGGGTGGAGTCTCGTGGATCCGCCTCCACCGCCTTTGAGGATGAATAATTATCGTCCATTTAGGTCGGTTTGATCCGAGGGCATGTGGTTCATCCTAGGGGGCTATATATTCGAGCCCCGGCCCCCCGGGTGAAACCCTAATTCATTCTCTAATTCATTCTCTCATCGGGATTCGAGAAGCCGAGCCACCATCTCAATTAGAGCTCCATAGTTTAGTAGCATAGCTACATAGGAATAGATCTAGAGGGAATCAAGCCTAGCTTGGAGTCCGGATCTGTCGGAGTTCTTGGTAATTTCCCTCTACATTCTTGTAATATTCATCATTGTTCGTGATACTATGAGTAGTACTTTATTCTATTCTATTATATCAGACTTGACTTTGCTCTATTTGATTATGTTCTCAATTATATTGTTCTTAGTCTACTTTGATTATATGTTTAGCATAGTTGGACTAGAATTATGTTTATGCATAGGATCGTATAGCGCTTGCTCATTAGATCGATGGGTGAGTGGTAAATATTGTGTAGGCGTGGTGCCTAGACCGTATTTATCTGCGATTGCACCCTATATTCCGGATCGTGAGGTAGATCGCGGGAGTGACAGATCTGTTGAGTCCTTTGTAGCCCTTCTCCCGAGTATAGGTCTAGCAGAACAAACCTATTACATTGAAGTCATTGCTATGTCTCTTGTCTTCTCTGGTAATATCACTATGCATAGGTGAAACTTCCCTCCATGATTGCTAGATGTTCTTGCACTAATCATTGTATGCTTTGACTTTATAGTTAGAATAACATAGGATTATACCCTAGATCGTCCTAGTCCATGCTAGTGTTATAAGCTTAGAGTGCTAAGTTGAGATGGCTTATTACTATTATTTTATGTGGCTAAATGCTCTCATTTATCTTATGTCATTTATCATTCATTCTTATATTTTATGTGACACTTACCCTGTATGAGATGATCGATACAGACAAGGTTAAGCTCTCCATTATCGCATGTGCATTGCTCATCACTCATTATCCAGTGCATTCCCTTCCCAGTGGTAAAATTATAAATAACGATACCTGGATTACTCCGGTTAAAATGCTACGATGATATATTCTGTGCGCTTGCGGAACCCTTCTTATTTCAGTTGCACTTAATAGACATCAACAAGCATCTTTGGCGCCGTTGTCGGGGAAGGTTGAAAGCCAATGGATAATGAGCAGCATTGCACTACATAATGAGATTGAGCACTGTCACCATTCTCTACTCATACAGCCTTACCCTTGTCTTTCGTCTATTTTTATATCTTATGCAGGGTAATGTATGAAAAAGACAATTCTTCCTGATAATTATATTGACGATCCAGAAGCTTTATTCAGGAAGGCTAGAAGCAAGTTGAAGAAGACCACTCAATCATCATCATCAACTCAACTTGGAAGTTTGTCAGAAGCAGAAAGTCGACCTTTCGTTCGAGACTTGACACCAGCGTTTGAAGCCATGGCGAACAAGTCACTCCGCGAGTTCTCAGCTCCCACTACGGATAACATTCGCCTTTGGACCAGCTGCGGACATCGAAGGAGCTTTTGAGCTCAAGCCTGCGCTAATCAACATGGTGCAAGCAAGCCGGTTACGTGGGAAGGCCCATGAAGATGCTAGTGCTCATCTCCAACACTTTACGGAGATTTGTAGCACATTCACTATCAAGGATGTCCCCAGAGATGCTATACTACTTCGCCTCTTCCCATTCTCACTCTTGGGGAGAGCGAAGCGTGGTTCTACGCCAATAAGGAGAAGAATACTACGTGGGCATTATGTTCCACCAATTTCTTGGCGAAGTTTTTCCCCATGGGCAAGACAAATGCTCTTCGTGGGAAGATATCAAGCTTTCGGCAACACCATGATGAGGCTGTCCCGGAAGCTTGGGAGCGCTTTCAAGATTACATCCTCGAGTGTCCTCATCATGGCATGGAGAATTGGCTGCTTATGCAGACATTCTACCATGGGCTCAGCAACAGCACATGTGAGACGATGGATGCTGCTGCTGGAGGTGCATTCTTATCACTCACTATTCCTCAGGCCACAGCTCTTGTGGAGAAGATGGCATCCAACCAAGGTTGGAGTGAAGAAAGAACTCGAGACCCGCAAAGAGGTGGAGGAATGCACCAGTGAAGGAGGTAGACATCTTTGTCTGCCAAAATGGATCTGCTAATGAAGAGGCTCGATGAGAGAGCCCCCCCCAGAAGAAAGAAGTCATGCATATACATGATGCTCGCATGACATGTGAAGAGTGTGGAGAGGCTGGGCACACAGGTGCTAAGCGCCCGAGCTGAAGGAGGACGTGAACTACCTCAACAACAACAACAACAATAATTACTATCGTCCTCGCAGAATCAAGGTTGGAATCGGCAGCAGAGGCCTAACTACTCGGGCAATTATTCAGGCAACTATCAAGGTAACAACTCCTCCTACAATAATTACAACCGGCCGCCTTTGAGAGAGTTAGTCTTGAATCAAGGCAAGATGATGGACAATCGTCCAAGAAGCGACATCAAATGACAAGGTCCTAGAGACACTCGGCAACAGGATGGATGGCTTTTCCAATGCCATCAAGAGTCAGCTCGGCTTCAACAAAATACTTGAGTCGCAGGTACAACTGACTTGTTAACCTTGCTCCCTCCACTGGCCAAGGTAAGGCAAAGCACAACCCGAAGAGCTCGAGACGCAAATCTTGTTGATATATTCAATGTAGAAGACAGCCGGAGTGATCCATCAAAGGGGTCATGGATTGACTCAACTCGCCAATCAAGAAGGGCGATCCGGGAGACCGGTCATTCCGATCTCCATTGGAAGTACTAACTTTAATGAGGCAATCTGTGACTTCGGTGCAAGCATCAACATCATGCCAAGAGTGATATATGAGAAGCTATTCGATGCCCCTTAGCATACACAACCATGTGCTTACGGCTTGCGGATCGGTCACTCCGTGTTCCTTTGGGAGTGCTTGAAGACATATGTATACGAGTAGGCAACTCGTATGTTCCAGCAGAACTTCGTGGTAGTGGATACGGCGGTGATGAAAGGTCCCCTATCATTCGGGACGACCATTCTTGAACACCGCTGGAGCCATCATGTATGCCAACACCGCCAAGATCATCTTCAACATCAAGGGCAAGAGAGAAACCTTCTTCTTCAAGAACAGAGTCTTTGCGGTTCAAAGACACCCCCTCATCGAACGCAGTGAGAAGAAGAAGAGTCCGGCTAAGAAGAGCAAGAACAAGAATAAGAAGACCAAGAAGACGGAGACAGTGAGGATGGTCACTACGGTCCATAAGGAGCATGACCACTTACTCGGGTCCCCACGTCGACCAAGAAGGATGACCTAGGTGTCCCAACCATTCAATGCTCCATCAACGAAGCTCTTTCAATAAAGGCATGCGTGACACCGGATCGGGCGTCAACATTATGGCCAAGGTAACCTATGAGTATCTATATGGCACTATGCCTTTGGAGCCTACCTATGCACGGCTGCGGATGGCGGATCGGACATTCCGCTTCGTCGAAGGAGAAGTGAAGGATGTCCTCATCCAGATAGATGACCATTATATCCCCACGAGACTTCCTAGTCATCGATATGGGAGATGACTACGACCCTCCAATCATCCTAGGAAGACCATTCCGAACACCACGAGCTATCATCTATATTGGGACGGGAGAGATCCATTTCCACTTTCCCACCGAGAAGGTACGCCGCTACTTCAACAATAATTATATAATCACCGAGGAGCCCAAGAAGAACAGAGCAAGGAGAAGGCGGCGTACCCGTCGCTTAACAAGAAGAACATCACTACGAGATGGATGGGCGACTATGAGGGAGAAGTGTCAAGATATGAAGATCGGTACCCGAAGAGAAGAACATTGTAAAAGAAGAAGAGGTGCTACCGAAGAAAACCAAGTGCCCCAAGAAACTTCCTCCTCAAGGTCATCTTCTCCAACAAAGAAGGTGTGGAAAATAAAAGTAAAATCAGAATCAATTCCTACACACGAGGCGACATCATCCGAGGCGCTGCCAATGCGCCCCTTGAAAAATGAGCGAACATGACAAGTCTGTTCGGAGGACTTAAAACCACCGAACGCCGCGCCAAGAGGTAACTTGGTATTTATCGGCATTATATTTTTTTACCTTAGCATATTTATTTCCCTACTTGCATCTTAGTCGCATCTTTACTCTTTTATCTCCGCATTTGAAAAGAAAATAAAGATGTTGTGCATTTGCATCCGAGAAAATCGTCAAGCCCCATGTGGATAGTCATTCACTATGGTGGCACAAAAATAATTTCAAAGCATATTTATTTCCCACATGCGCATTCCTTAAATAATAAAAAGATAAAAATAATTCTTGTGATCTGTTAGAACAAGTCTAAGTTAAGCAAGTTCTAGACAACCAAGGCCTAGAGGTTTTATCACTAACGCTTAATTAGTTCCACAAGCTTTGTTGTCTATTTTGAGCTTCATAGAACATCAAGGATCAAGAAGAGCTAACAAGCGAAGGACATCCAGTCCCCCGTCGAGTCTTTGCCGCGACAATTGAATCTTTGTCTCCAACAGCAACTATCTACAACACTCTGGAGGACTAGAACGTCTTCGGTGCTGTCGGCAACATCGGCGAGACTATGTCAACATCCGGCTTGGGGAGAGCATCCCCGTATACCAAGCTAAGTGTCTCCAACTTATCTAATTATGCTTTATTAAAGTATGCTTTGTTAAAACAACTAAAAAAGATGCATAACCATAGAAACCCGAAAGATTTCCTTATTTATCTTTTCTACTTTTGGAGAGCTCTTGCAATCTGTCTTTAAAAGTGATCCCTAGAATAAACTCTACATGGAGATGATGAATAGTTGCTGCCGTAATTCCTTTCAAGTACCTAGTTTTCAACCTTGCACTCTCCCGAGTTTTGGACACAATTTGTTTAGATTTGAGATTTGCTCGAACCCGAAACTTGTGGGTAGCGAACACTTGATCTAAGTCTAGGTGGTTGACGGGTATGATATGGGAAGGTTTTGAGCTGCTATCTATCTTGTTCCTAGAGATACTAGAGTTCGGAGAATTTATACGTGAAAATATTAAATTCCTGCATGATGAGTTCCTTTATGATGAGAGTTCAAATTCCTACCACATGACCATATATTCATGCTTACTAGATTAGGAAAACCCATCTGTTTATATAGATCATATTGTAGGTTTGAGTGTAGACTTTATAGGCATTGAGTGTGGTTATCTTGTGGACCCATAAGGAATTAGTCACGCAGTTAAAGTCAATACTATGTGCTCTCCATCCATTGATCTATGCTACTTACGTCCTCGGAAGCACGCACCAATTTTATAAATACTACATTCATTACGTGCTATACTTGTTCCTCGAAGTACCACCCACATATAGATCTATATCCACCACATATTGTGCTATCTCTACCCCGGAGATACGCACTTATGCTACTCCTATCCGGGAGTACGCATTCCCCACATATTGTGCTGTCTCTACCCTAGAGATACGCACTTATGCTGCTCCTACCCTGGGAGTACGCATCCATCCATTCATCCATCCACATATACATACACCATTCATTTCACATCATCCAGAAAAGGTTCTACTCCTATTCTGGGAGTGAACATCTAGAAATAATCATTGCCGTTTCATTGCCTACATAAAAGGCTCCAGTCATTATCATTTCAAGTTATACACTCCCTGTGCTAAAGTTTCGTTTTCAGAGGATTGGTTATTCAAAAAAAAAAAAGAGAAAAAAAAAAAAAGAAAGAGTAGCCAAGTCCTTCCATTCAAGAAGTTTCAAGGTTTCCGAATAAAGGGAGTCATGTTATCCCCAAAGGAGCAAGTGTAGAAGTAGATGTTCACCAGTTGAGTACCCCTCATAATCATTTTCTTATCACCATCATACTATCATCATCCTATTATCATCTTATCATCCATTTCACTTCCTCATTCACATGCACATATGACTTTATTATTATTTTAGTTCCTATTGGATCCATGTCTTAACTGTGCAATATATGCAAGTGAGTTGAGTGTCTCCCCACCTATGAGCTCCACATAAGCCTGTTAGAAAGTAGGGTGAGAGAGAGAAGGCACTTTTCACTATGCCTTAGTTCCACAAATACCACATATTCTGAGAAAAGAGAGAAGGCATACACTACTCATGCCTTAGAAAGGATCCAGAAATACCACAAATGAGAGACTTGAAAGGTTCATACAAGGAACTCGAGTTTTATTTCAAAACCTTGCAAAGACTCCGGGATAATAGTTGATCAAAGAGCGAGAAACATGGCGCTTGACTTGACCGTTCTATCTTTCAACTACTCAAGACCCAAGTGACGGTTACAAGCCCCATGGTGAAAGGTAATATGAGTGAGTTTTGAGTCGGGATAGTTCACTCTAATCCGGAGGAGAGTTCTTGTTTGAACGCATGTGTACTTGTGAGGAGTGAAAGCATTGTAGCAACTCCCGATCCATCATGAGTCTATCTTTGCTCGGGGACGAGCAAAAGGTAAGCTTGGGGGAGTTTGTTGACGATCGTTAAGTATCAATTTTATACCGTCAACGCAGCAAGAGAAAGGACTAATATGAGTTCACCTGTTAGATATAGGGGTTACACCGATGAGAATTCCACGAGTTTTGGTGATTGTCTATTTCGCGGGGGTTATCGAAAGAGAACCAAAGGAGGCCCACATGTCATGATTACATAGAGATAAAGACCGAACGGGTAAAATTGTATAATCTAGAAGACTCCAGAAGGCGACCCCTGAAGGCTAGGCCCCACCTGGCAGGGTGGCCAGTCGGCCGACCCAGGGGGGGAGTCGGCCGACTCCCCATCTCCACCAATCAGGTGGAGTCTCGTGGATCCTGCCTCCACCGCCTTTGAGGATGAATAATTATCGTCCATTTAGGTCGGTTTGATCCGAGGGCTGTGGTTCATCCTAGGGGGCTATATATTCAGAGCCCCTGGCCCCTGGGTGAAACCCTAATTCATTCTCTAATTCATTCTCTCATCAGGATTCAGAGAAGCCAGAGCCACCATCTCAATTAGAGCTCCATAGTTTAGTAGCATAGCTACATAGGAATAGATCTAGAGGGAATCAAGCCTAGCTTGGAGTCCGGATCTGTCGGAGTTCTTGGTAATTCCCCTCTACATTCTTGTAATATTCATCATTGTTCGTGATACTATGAGTAGTACTTTATTCTATTCTATTATATCAGACTTGACTTTGCTCTATTTGATTATGTTCTCAATTATATTGTTCTTAGTCTACTTTGATTATATGTTTAGCATAGTTGGACTAGAATTATGTTTATGCATAGGATCGTATAGCGCTTGCTCATTAGATCGATGGGTGAGTGGTAAATATGGTGTAGGCGTGGTGCCTAGACCGTATTTATCTCGCGATTGCACCCTATATTCCGGATCGTGAGGTAGATCGCGGGAGTGTGTCTGTTGAGTCCTTTGTAGCCCTTCTCCCGAGTATAGGTCTAGCGGAGAACAAACCTATTACATTGAAGTCATTGCTATGTCTCTTGTCTTCTCTCCGGTAATATCACTATGCATAGGTGTAACCTTTTCCCGCCATGATTGCTAGATGTTCTTGCACTAATCATTGTATGCTTTGACTTTATAGTTAGAATAACATAGGATTATACCCTAGATCGTCCTAGTCCATGCTAGTGTTATAAGCTTAGAGTGCTAAGTTGAGATGGCTTATTACTATTATTTTATGTGGCTAAATGCTCTCATTTATCTTATGTCATTTATCATTCATTCTTATATTTTATGTGACACTTACCCTGTATGAGATGATCGATACGAGACAAGGTTAAGCTCTCCATTATCGCATGTGCATTGCTCATCACTCATTATCCAAAGTGCATTCCCTTCCCAAAGTGGTAAAATTATAAATAACGATACTGGATTACTCCCGGTTAAAATGCTACGATGATATATTACGTGCGCTATGAACCCTTCTTATTTCAGTTGCACTTAATAGACATCAACAAGCATCTTTGGCGCCGTTGCGGGGAAGGTTGAAAGCCAATGGATAATGAGCAGCATTGCACTACATAATGAGATTGAGCACTCGTCACCATTCTCTAGTCATACAGCCTTACCCTTGTCTTTCGTCTATTTTTATATTTTATGCGGGGTAATGTATGAAAAAGACAATTCTTCCGATAATTATATTGACGATCCGAAGCTTTATTCGGGCTAGAAGCAAGTTGAAGAAGACCACTCAATCATCATCATCAACTCAACTTGGAAGTTTGTCGAGCGAAAGTCGACCTTTCGTTCGAGACTTGACACCGGCGTTTGAAGCCATGGCGAACAAGTCACTCCGCGAGTTCTCGGCTCCCACTACGGATAACATTCGTGACTTTGGACCACCTGCGGACATCGAAGGAGCTTTTGAGCTCAAGCCTGCGCTAATCAACATGGTGCAAGCAAGCCGGTTACGTGGGAAGGCCCATGAAGATGCTAGTGCTCATCTCCAACACTTCTCGGAGATTTGTAGCACATTCACTATCAAGGATGTCCCCGAGAGATGCTATACTACTTCGCCTCTTCCCATTCTCACTCTTGGGGAGAGCGGCGGTGGTTCTACGCCAATAAGGAGAAGAATACTACGTGGGCATTATGTTCCACCAATTTCTTGGCGAAGTTTTTCCCCATGGGCAAGACAAATGCTCTTCGTGGGAAGATATCAAGCTTTCGGCAACACCATGATGAGGCTGTCCCGAAGCTTGGGAGCGCTTTCAAGATTACATCCTCGAGTGTCCTCATCATGGCATGGAGAATTGGCCGCTTATGCGAGACATTCTACCATGGGCTTAGCAACAAGACACACGTGAGACGATGGATGCTGCGCTGGAGGTGCATTCTTATCACTCACTATTCCTCGGCCACGGCTCTTGTGGAGAAGATGGCATCCAACCAAGGTTGGAGTGAAGAAAGAACTCGAGACCCGCAAGAGAGGTGGAGGAATGCACCAGTGAAGGAGGTAGACATCTTTGTCTACCGCCAAAATGGATCTGCTAATGAAGAGGCTCGATGAGAGAGCCCCGAGAGAAGAAAGAAGTCATGCATATACATGATGCTCGCATGACATGTGAAGAGTGTGGAGAGACGGGGCACACGGGTGCTAACCGCCCGTAGCGAAGGAGGACGTGAACTACCTCAACAACAACAACAACAATAATTACTATCGTCCTCGGCGAGAATCAAGGTTGGAATCGGCAAGACAGAGGCCTAACTACTCGAGGCAATTATTCGGCAACTATCAAGGTAACAACTCCTCCTACAATAATTACAACCGGCCGCCTTTGAGAGAGTTAGTCTTTGAATCAAGGCAAGATGATGGACAATGTTTGTCCAAGAAGCCGACATCAAATGACAAGGTCCTAGAGACACTCAAACAAGGATGGATGGCTTTTCCAATGCCATCAAGAGTCGGCTTCAACAAAATACTTGAGTCATGGTACAACAGCTTGTTAACCTTGCTCCCTCCATCGGCCAAGGTAAGCGCGGCAAAGACAACCCGAAGAGCTCGAGGCGCAAATCTTGTTGATATATTCAATGTAGAAGACAGCCGGAGTGATCCATCAAAGGGGTCATGGATTGACTCAACTCTGCCAATCAAGAAGGGCGATCCAGGGAGACCAGTCATTCCGATCTCCATTGGAAGTACTAACTTTAATGAGGCAATCTGTGACTTCGGTGCAAGCATCAACATCATGCCAAGAGTGATATATGAGAAGCTATTCGAGATGCCCCTTAGCATACACAACCATGTGCTTACAAAGCATGCGGATCGGTCACTCCGTGTTCCTTTGGGAGTGCTTGAAGACATATGTGTACGAGTAGGCAACTCGTATGTTCCAGCAGACTTCGTGGTAGTGGATACGGCGGTGATGAAAGGTCCCCTATCATTCAGGACGACCATTCTTGAACACTGCTGGAGCCATCATGTATGCCAACACTGCCAAGATCATCTTCAACATCAAGGGCAAGAGAGAAACCTTCTTCTTCAAGAACAGAGTGCTGCAGTTCCCAGCACACCCTCATCAGCAGAACAGTGAGAAGAAGAAGAGTCCAGCTAAGAAGAGCAAGAACAAGAATAAGAAGACCAAGAAGACGGAGACAGTGAGGATGGTCACTACAGTCCATAAGGAGCATGACCACTTACTCAGGTCCCCACGTCTGACCAAGAAGGATGACCTAGGTGTCCCAACCATTCAATGCTCCATCAACAGAAGCTCTTTCAATAAAGCTGTCTGTGACACCGGATCGGGCGTCAACATTATGGCCAAGGTAACCTATGAGTATCTATATGGCACTATGCCTTTGGAGCCTACCTATGCACAGCTGCAGATGGCAGATCAGACATTCCGCTTCGTCGAAGGAGAAGTGAAGGATGTCCTCATCCAGATAGATGACCATTATATCCCCACAGACTTCCTAGTCATCGATATGGGAGATGACTACGACCCTCCAATCATCCTAGGAAGACCATTCCTGAACACCACCAGAGCTATCATCTATATTGGGACAGGAGAGATCCATTTCCACTTTCCCACTGAGAAGGTACGCCGCTACTTCAACAATAATTATATAATCACTGAGGAGCCCAAGAAGAACAGAGCAAGGAGAAGGCAGCGTACCCGTCGCCAGAACAAGAAGAACATCACTACAGATGGATGGGCTGACTATGAGGGAGAAGTGTCAAGATATGAAGATCGGTACCCAGAAGAGAAGAACATTGTAAAAGAAGAAGAGGTGCTACCAGAAGAAAACCAAGTGCCCCAAGAAACTTCCTCCTCAAGGTCATCTTCTCCAACAAAGAAGGTGTGGAAAATAAAAGTAAAATCAGAATCAATTCCTACACACGAGGCGACATCATCCGAGGCGCCAGCCAATGCGCCCCTTGAAAAATGAGCGAACATGACAAGTCCTGTTCGGAGGACTTAAAACCACCGAACGCCGCGCCAAGAGGTAACTTGGTATTTATCAGCATTATATTTTTTTACCTTAGCATATTTATTTCCCTACTTGCATCTTAATCGCATCTTTACTCTTTTATCTCCGCATTTGAAAAGAAAATAAAGATGTTGTGCATTTGCATCCAGAAAATCGTCAAGCCCCATGTGGATAGTCATTCACTATGGTGGCACAAAAATAATTTCTCAGCATATTTATTTCCCCGTCTCGCATTCCTTAAATAATAAAAAGATAAAAATAATTCTTGTGATCTGTTAGAACAAGTCTAAGTTAAGCAAGTTCTAGACAACCAAGGCCTAGAGGTTTTATCACTAACGCTTAATTAGTTCCACAAGCTTTGTTGTCTATTTTGAGCTTCATAGAACATCAAGGATCAAGAAGAGCTAACAAGCGAAGGACATCCAGTCCCCTGTCGGAGTGCTTTGCCGCGACAATTGAATCTTTGTCTCCAACGGCAACTATCTACAACACTCTGGAGGACTAGAACGTCTTCGGTGCACTGTCAAGCAACATCGGCGAGACTATGTCAACATCCGGCCTTGGGGGAGAGCATCCCCGTATACCAAGCTAAGTGTCTCCAACTTATCTAATTATGCTTTATTAAAGTATGCTTTGTTAAAACAACTAAAAAAGATGCATAACCATAGAAACCCGTAAAGATTTCCTTATTTATCTTTTCTACTTTTGGAGAGCTCTTGCAATGTTTGTCTTTAAAAGTGATCCCTAGAATAAACTCTACATGGAGATGATGAATAGTTGCTCTGCCGTAATTCCTTTCAAGTACCTAGTTTTCAACCTTGCACTCTCCCGAGTTTTGAACACAACTGTTTAGATTTGAGATTTGCTCGAACACCGAAACTTGTGGGTAGCGAACACTTGATCTAAGTCTAGGTGGTTGACGGGTATGATATGGGAAGGTTTTGAGCTGCTATCTATCTTGTTCCTAGAGATACTAGAGTTCGGAGAATTTATCTGTGAAAATATTAAATTCCTGCATGATGAGTTCCTTTATGATGAGAGTTCAAATTCCTACCTGACCATATATTCATGCTTACTAGATTAGGAAAACCCATCTGTTTATATAGATCATATTGTAGGTTTGAGTGTAGACTTTATAGGCATTGAGTGTGGTTATGCTGTGGACCCATAAGGAATTAGTCACGCAGTTAAAGTCAATACTATGTGCTCTCCATCCATTGATCTATGCTACTTCTGTCCTCAGAAGCACGCACCAATTTTATAAATACTACATTCATTCTCGTGCTACTACGTTCCTCGAAGTACCACCCACATATAGATCTATATCCACCACATATTGTGCTATCTCTACCCCGGAGATACGCACTTATGCTACTCCTATCCTGGGAGTACGCATTCCCCACATATTGTGCTGTCTCTACCCTAGAGATACGCACTTATGCTGCTCCTACCCTGGGAGTACGCATCCATCCATTCATCCATCCACATATACATACACCATTCATTTCACATCATCCAGAAAAGGTTCTACTCCTATTCTGGGAGTGAACATCTAGAAATAATCATTGCCGTTTCATTGCCTACATAAAAGGCTCCAGTCATTATCATTTCAAGTTATACACTCCCTGTGCTAAAGTTTCGTTTTCAGAGGATTGGTTATTCAAAAAAAAAAAAAGAGAGAAAAAAAAAGAAAGAGTAGCCAAGTCCTTCCATTCAAGAAGTTTCAAGGTTTCCGAATAAAGGGAGTCATGTTATCCCCAAAGGAGCAAGTGTAGAAGTAGATGTTCACCAATTGAGTACCCCTCATAATCATTTTCTTATCACCATCATACTATCATCATCCTATTATCATCTTATCATCCATTTCACTTCCTCATTCACATGCACATATGACTTTATTATTATTTTAGTTCCTATTGGATCCATGTCTTAAGCGTGCAATATATGCAAGTGAGTTGAGTGTCTCCCCACCTATGAGCTCCACATAAGCCCGTTAGAAAGTAGGGTGAGAGAGAGAAGGCACTTTTCACTATGCCTTAGTTCCACAAATACCACATATTCTCGAGAAAGAGAGAAGGCATACACTACTCATGCCTTAGAAAGGATCCGAAATACCACAAATGAGAGACTTGAAAGGTTCATACAAGGAACTCGAGTTTTATTTCAAAACCTTGCAAAGACTCCGGGATAATAGTTGATCAAGAGCGAGAAACATGGCGCTTGACTTGACCGTTCTATCTTTCAACTACTCAAGACCCAAGTGACGGTTACAAGCCCCATGGTGAAAGGTAATATGAGTGAGTTTTGAGTCGGGATAGTTCACTCTAATCCGGAGGAGAGTTCTTGTTTGAACGCATGTGTACTTGTGAGGAGTGAAAGCATTGTAGCAACTCGATCCATCACGAGTCTATCTTTGCTCGGGGACGAGCAAAAGGTAAGCTTGGGGGAGTTTGTTGACGATCGTTAAGTATCAATTTTATACCGTCAACGCAGCGGCAAGAGAAAGGACTAATATGAGTTCACCGTTAGATATAGGGGTTACACCGAGAATTCCACGAGTTTTGGTGATTGTCTATTTTGCAGGGGGTTATCGAAAAGAGAACCAAAGGAGGCCCACATGTCATGATTACATAGAGATAAAGACCGAACGGGTAAAATTGTATAATCTAGAAGACTCCGAAGGCGACCCCCGAAGGCTGGGCCCCCAGCGGGGTGGCGGTCGGCCGACCCGGGGGAGTCGGCCGACTCCCCATCTCCACCAATCGGGTGGAGTCTCGTGGATCCCGCCTCCACCGCCTTTGAGGATGAATAATTATCGTCCATTTAGGTCGGTTTGATCCGAGGGCTGTGGTTCATCCTAGGGGGCTATATATTGAGCCCCCGGCCCCCGGGTGAAACCCTAATTCATTCTCTAATTCATTCTCTCATCGGGATTCGGAGAAGCCGAGCCACCATCTCAATTAGAGCTCCATAGTTTAGTAGCATAGCTACATAGGAATAGATCTAGAGGGAATCAAGCCTAGCTTGGAGTCCGGATCCGTCGGAGTTCTTGGTAATTCCCCTCTACATTCTTGTAATATTCATCATTGTTCGTGATACTATGAGTAGTACTTTATTCTATTCTATTATATCGAGACTTGACTTTGCTCTATTTGATTATGTTCTCAATTATATTGTTTTTAGTCTACTTTGATTATATGTTTAGCATAGTTGGACTAGAATTATGTTTATGCATAGGATCGTATAGCGCTTGCTCATTAGATCGATGGGTGAGTGGTAAATATTGTGTAGGCGTGGTGCCTAGACCGTATTTATCTGCGATTGCACCCTATATTCCGGATCGTGAGGTAGATCGCGGGAGTGACGATCTGTTGAGTCCTTTGTAGCCCTTCTCCCGAGTATAGGTCTAGCGAACAAACCTATTACATTGAAGTCATTGCTATGTCTCTTGTCTTCTCGGTAATATCACTATGCATAGGTGTAACCTTTTCCCGCCATGATTGCTAGATGTTCTTGCACTAATCATTGTATGCTTTGACTTTATAGTTAGAATAACATAGGATTATACCCTAGATCGTCCTAGTCCATGCTAGTGTTATAAGCTTAGAGTGCTAAGTTGAGATGGCTTATTACTATTATTTTATGTGGCTAAATGCTCTCATTTATCTTATGTCATTTATCATTCATTCTTATATTTTATGTGACACTTACCCCGTATGAGATGATCGATACGACAAGGTTAAGCTCTCCATTATCGCATGTGCATTGCTCATCACTCATTATCCAGTGCATTCCCTTCCCGGTGGTAAAATTATAAATAACGATACCGGATTACTCCGGTTAAAATGCTACGATGATATATTACGTGCGCTGCGGAACCCTTCTTATTTCGGTTGCACTTAATAGACATCAACAAGCTATAATCGCAACCGCACCGACTTTGCTACACCCGATGCTTGCCGGATACTTTGCATGATCGATACATTTCCGCCATCGCTTCGCGTGGCCTCCAGTGAGCGGTCGGGTGCGTGGTCATCTTCTTTGTTTCGCCGGCTCGGCTGTAGTGTTTCAATCCAATGTTTCGTATTGCAAATCTGATCAATGTGTAAAGTTCAATGTACGACGAGTGAAACCGGAATTACCTGAAGTTCGTCGACCCGCGATAGTGTTGGAGTAGGCCGTGCACGTATGGGAAGGCTTCTGCCCGTGCGCCGTGCCCTCACCTCGGAGAGAGAAGGTGCAGAGCTCGAGGAGTCGACGCCATCTCCAATCCACAACCGCCCGTGCTTCCTGCCTTGCCCTAGCCTCACGATCACCTCTGTCTCAAGGGGCTCAGTGCTCAGATTGTAATCTGAGCCACGGAGCGCCCTAACCGCCTCCGCATAGTCTCTGACTTTACTGTGGACGGTCGAGTCGGAGTAAGCCTAGGCAGTGGCATCCGAGTTGAAGGAGACCCTCCCCCTCCCCCTCCTAGGGTGACCCGGGCCTGCTATCGCCGCTGCCCCTGAAGACATCCCCTCGCCTTGATCAGTAGGGCGTAGCCTCTAGTTCACCGAGGCTACCTGCCTCGGTGAACAGTTGCCCACCATCTTTGTTCTATCACCTGCAATTTATAAAGAATGAACAACAAGTGTTAGTTCATACATTATAAATAGTTCAAAATGAATAAATATAACAAAATTTAATAAAAAACATAGTATTACATGCTTTAGGAGATGCTCGAAACCTTCTCATGTGGAGATGTCCGGGTTTTAGGCATCCGACGTCATAACTTGCTCGAAACCTTCTCAATTTTTTACCATAGCCTCCACATGCGATAACACAATACCTCGACAAGTTTCATGATTTTCGGACTTCATTTGAATTTTATATAATTTAAAACCCTTTCCTCGCAAGTACCTCGACATGTTACGTCAACGAGATGCTCGACATTTTATGCGAGTTCCTGGATACGGCCTCAACATACACTAAATATCATGAATATCAATTTTTGAATGACCAAATTCTATTATTCCATATACTGCAGTTCAAATTTGAAATATTTAAAAAATTCAATGAAACAAAATAAATTAATGAAATATATCAAAAAAGTTAAAATTGCCCCAAATTTTAAAATAGAGTTTTAAATACTATAGCAAGGCCCCACAAAAAAATTTAGGCCAAAAATAAAAAAGAATAATTTGCCGAGTGCCTCGGGGGCACTCGGCAAAGTGGTCTTTGTGAGTGCTTAGGGCCCATGGCACTCGGCAAAGAAATTTTTAAAAAATAAAAAAATTTGCCGAGTGCCTAGGGCTGAAACTCGGCGAAAAAATTATTGAAAAAAATTGCCGAATGCCAAAGGCCGGCACTCGGCAAAGAAAGTTTTAAAAGAAATAAAAACCAATTTTGTCGAGTGCCTAGGGTGGCACCTCGGCGAAGAAATTTTTAAAAAATAAAAAACATTTTGCCGAGTGCCAAAGGCCGGCACTCGGCAAAGAAAGTTTTTCTTAAAAAATAATTTTGCCGAGTTCCTAGGGTTGTCACTCGGCGAAGAAATTTTTAAAAGAAATAAAGAAATTTTGCCGAGTGCCTAACGGCCAGCAGTCGGCAAAGAAAGTTTTAAAAAATAAAAAAATTTGCCGAGTGCTTAGGGATGGCGCTCGGCGAAGAAATTAAAAAAATAAAAAAATTGCCGAGTGCCTAGCGGCTAGCACTCGGCAAAAGGTGACGGTAGGTGGCCGCCGTCATGGACCGGCCACCTTTTGCCGAGTTCCAACTTTGCCTAGTGCCACGGCACTCGGCAAAGCCACCTTTGCCGAGTGCCCTGTTTTGCCGAGTGCGGCACTCGGCAAAATATGGCTTTGCCGAGTGCCCCGATATTTTGCACTCGGCAAAGTCCCAGGCACTCGGCAAAGCCTGGTTTTGCAGTAGTGAATGCTCCGCTATATCTCCTTCCCTGTGCTATAGCATGAGGACGTTATGAAGTTTCTTGTGCAACATATCACTGTCAGTTGTATTAGTGTTGGTGTTGGTTATAGTGATGAACAAATATCATTGTCTGTTGAACAAATATCATTGTCTGTTGATGGCTAAAACCAACACCGATATGTACTGACCTAACACTGATATGAACCAATAGTGAAGACCCGATATCAGTATTTGTTTAAGCCAAGAACTGACAGTGATGGACTATCAGTGCTGGTTTTCTCAAAAATGACAGTGATGGAGCCGGCACTGAATGTCAGATCTATAGTAGCGCTCTCTTCCTCCTTATGCCGACTTTGGTGGAAGCTAGGTGGACCCTAGGGTTGTTAGATCTAGCGGATCTAATGTTCTTATAGCTAGATCTAGCCGCTGACTATAATGATGGCCCGTGTTGCGATGGCGGCAGAAGCTAGGAGCATGGTGAGTGGATATGGTGGAAATGTCGTCTACTCACAGGTGCGGCATGGGTTCCTATGTTAGGAGGTAGCCATGACATGGCCTTGGCCATGCTAGTTGTTGACAATAGGTTTTTAGGGTCTTGTTCAGTGGCATGGTGGTGTGCAACATTGGTTTCGAGGGTGAAAACCACACCCTAGCATATTGACACGGTCGATGGGTCTAGGCAGGCAGGATTAAGGCTTGGTATGTATTGCCCGAGCCAACGACAGTGATGCTTATGCGCACCGCTATGATACAACTTCTAGAAATCTTACATTAATATATGAACCACTAATGCTAGAACACAACAAAGAGTGAACAACTTACACACGCAATCATTTTTTACACACGGATCAATTAAATGCACTCTTGATCTACTTTATGATTTATATTTCCAAAATTAATAGTATAGAGATAGCCTAACAAATAAGCAACCACTTTATTAGAAATTGTCAAAAAAAACTCTCTATGTGATACGGGAAGTGATGTTTATCTCAAAAAAATGTAAACATTGAAATATAAACTCTCATGAACATGCAAACACACAAAACATGGATTTCTCCATTTAACAGTGAACTAAGTGTAGTCTAGCTGGTTATGGCTCCTTATGCTGGAACCTACTCTTATGAGTTCAAGTTCTTGTTTTAACACGAATGCTCGTATTTTCTAGATTTATTATTGGATTTAATGCATTCATTCTTTCAGTGATAGGTGATGCACTGTTCTTGAGATCTACTGGTCTAATATTTTGATACTACTTGGTGGTCCTATCTTTCAAGTAGCTCATAAGGATAGGGTTTTGGTTGAAAAAATTCATTTAATAGCACAAGAAACATCTCCCATACAACCCAACATTTGTAAGTTTACTTCTATTTGAGAAGCCTTGCTAGTGTCTGAACTTATGTTATGACAAAAACAAGCCATTGTATAGTCTGTATAGTTATAGACACAACATGGTAGAGGGTGTGCGGCTAATGTCTAGTAGTCTTATTCTAGACATTGATGTGTAAGGATGAGATAATACCACCTTACATTAATTAGACAATATGTAATTCATTTCTTTGTTGCCAATACTAAATGCAGATCTCAAATGGCTCTACTAACAAGGAAGAGTTAAATGCACCAGCGGCCCTCGAACTTGTAAGGGTGTGTCACTTAGGTCCATGAACTTGTAAAACGGATTTTTGAGTCCCTAAACTTGTCAACCGGTGCACCGCAGGTCCATGTCTGCCACATAGGCACTTCTAGCTGACATGGCATGATAGCATGGCATGTGATTTTACATTTAACACCTCTAATTCTCTCTTCTTCTCACGTCATGGCCCATGACCAGCACAGCGTGGTTCGAAAGATCCCACAGGTCCAGTAAGAGACGCCTACTTGAACCGTGGACGTCGCTGCTGCCGGCATCGAAGCTGACGAACACCGGCTGCCCAAACACGCGGTGGCCCACGCTCGGGCTGCCCATCCATCCATCCTCCTCGTCGATGTGCACGCTCGCACCATCGCACGCATGAGGTCGGGCTAGCTAGCTAGCTTCTTGCGTGCGTTCGCTTCGTCCTCCTGCTGTGGGTGTGTGTCACCTGTTACAGTTAGCTAGCTTCATGCGTGCGTTCGTCGACCTGTTGTGTGCGTGTGTCGACCTGCTAGCTAGCTTCTTGTGGTTTCCGTGTTCCATTCCTCCCCACTCAGTGTGTGTTCGTCGGAGGGTGTCCGAGTTTGCCGACGTTGCCGTGCCGCGTGATCGACCACCCGCCCGACAATGGACCTGTCGTGTCTTGCCCGCTTCAACGTCGATTCTGTACTCTGTAGGCGACGAGCAGATGTCGGCGCTCGCGGCCGGGGAGGCACGGTACGCCATGGCGAGGTGGTCGACGATGGACAGCGGTCAGCACAAAAGCCAGTCGGCCGGGAGCCACCCGCTGCTCTTCACTGGCCACCATGCAGCTATCAGACGGGCAGACTAGTAGACACGAAGATTGCCCGTGCTGTTACGGCGCTAGTTGGGAGATTAGATAGAAGAAGGGTTCATTTTTTATAAGAAAAATAAATGTGAGGGGTTAATTGTAAAGTTCATGCCATGCTAGCATGCCACGTCAGCAAAATATGTCCACATGGCTGACATGGACTGCGTTGCACCAAGTGACAAGTTCAGGGACCCAAAAATGCATTTTTCAAGTTCGTGGACCTAGATGACACACGCTTACAAGTTCAGGGGCCACTGGTGTATTTAACTCAACAAGGAATGAATGGTATCCTTAAGGTTGTGGCAGTTTGTGAATTTGTCATCATCATTGTACATGAATTCTGCTATCCTCGTCAAGTTGAATATTCGTTCCAGTAGTTGCTTTGGACAGGCATTGTCCGGGTTAAGCCACTCGCTATTAAAATCCTTCCATGATTCCTCTTTGAGTACATGTATCTGCCGACGTGCAACTTCAATGGAAACATTGTGCTCCTTCATGTAGCTATCGATTGTGGAAGCGACATGAGGGGTCAGTTGTTCATGCTGCATGAAGTTACATATTCAAATATATTAGGAAGAGAAAGGTAGATTCATGCTAAGCAATAGCCTAATAGTACTAAAAAGTTTTCTCACAGGCATCATTTGTTTACAAAATTGGTGGTTAAAAATTGCTGCTGTCGGCATAGTAAGCTGGAGTGGACCATGGACAAAAATCCTCCAATTGTTCCTTATGATTACCATGGTGGAAATATGGGTATGTTTTGCTAGCTGTAGGCTTAGCTTAGCTGCCACTGTAGATGCATTTTTTAGTAATGGTCCTCTTAAGCATGCATAACAGGAAATGCCACACTATATGTTTTTCTTCCACGTGCTATAGCATTCAAACTAAGCACATTGTATTTTGTGAGGTTTTGGAAGCTAAAAAATTGCCAAAATATAAGGGGATGTTTGATCTTTATTTCCTTGAAGGAGGTGGCTCTAAAAGGAAATGATTATGCCATTGTATGTGCCTTTTAGAGTTTGCTTCTAAATTTATGGCTTAAACATAGCTAGAATATTCATGGCTGATGTGCTGATGGGAGCACATGCATAGTGTTTTAGGAATTAAAGACATCAGATTAGTTAATTTTGTGACCAATATACTTCAATTGAGTAACTTCACATGTTTCTCCCATTATATATGTAGTTCAATATATTGATTTTAATGCTTAAGAGGATGACCATGAATGGGGAGTTTCTTTTTCATCTAGATCTAGATGGTGGAATATTGTGTTTTCCTATTAGGAACCAAATGATTCCACATATTCTCAATAAGCGGGTGATGTAACCATACCACCAGGTCGTTGAACTAACTCCGAGTGTAATAATCTTGTCAGAAAATCCACTCTCTATCGCTTCATTGTATAATCCAAAGTGTTTATGAGAAATATCAAAGACAAATTCCAAACCAGAATATGAGAGTTATGAGCATTCCATTAGTCTTCAAAGATAATCATATTTTAAGCTAATGAATGAGGAATATTACCTCATATGATTGGAGGTCATCTACTAGTCGAGAATCACAGAAAGTGCATGGACCATTCTAGGTTCACTAGAAACCCAATGGAAGCAATCCTCTGTTGCTATATCATGCATCCCGACGAAGGAAGCACATGAAAAAATAGGACTTCCCACAGTTCTTAATGAAACTTTCAGATGCTCTTCAACAGACTTTGGAATATATCCTTGTTGAAGCATTTTTACCTCTATGTTGAAGCTTCCAACTAGGTCATCTATCTGTATATCAGAGATATTGAACATATGCATTTTTCACATATCAGAAAGGTAGTTGAGTATGTGTTTATATAATATGTCTGTGCATGTAGCATCAATTTAGCAAGGATCCTAGATAAAAATATATAGAGCTTATATTTCCCAGATAACCATTTAGATCGAGACATAAAAAGTTGCATGCAGATAAGGATGGTAACTTACAAAATATCTTAGATATGGCATGCGGTATTTCTCCTCTGGCTGGAGCAAATTTTCAATGGTTTCATAGCTATCCAATATTTTCTCCAAAGCAAATTTCATGCACTCGGGAGGTCATGGGCTCCCTTTGAATGCCAACTAGACATGGTAATTAATTCATGAAAACTTGTGAGTTCTATATGATCAAAATGAAATAAAAATGTAAATACAAACATATGGAAAACTTTTCAACGTTAAATGCACTCACTAATACAAAAATAATTTTGTGACACTAGACTTTGTTTACATATGTGAGCCTCTTGGCCCGCCTTTAGAAATAGATTTACAAAGACAAATCTCTTAAGAATCTGCTTCTATAAATATAATGTGGTTATTTCAGAGTGTGTATCTACCTTTGAAAATATCTAGCTATTTCAAAAAGAAGCCTATAGCCTTTTCATATAAAGTCATATAAAGCAGGACTTATATCAAAATAGTCGATCCCAATGCGATCTACAATTTTATAGCTAACAACTTCTTTGTTTCAGATTGTTTGGAGATCTAAATATTCATTTAATCTCATATTTTGATTCAAAATATATGTTTTTTTTCAAAATAACTCCAAAATTGACATTTTTCTCTAACAATGTTTTAGCACTTGGTGGGATCTATATCTTTATGGTTGACAAGCTCTTATTTGAGATATCTATATATAGTCCTAAATATCCATTTTAATTTCAGAAAATTTTTAATTATAAAATTTGAATTTTCAAACAACCTCGGAAGTTGACATAGATCTTGACACATGATCTACAAATTTGTAGTTAGTATTTTTTGTTTGAGACAGTTCAGAGCCAAAATACTTCATTTAATTTTTGAAATTTTGAAATACAAATTTTGACTTCTTTTATTGCATTTCTGGCAAGTTAGATGGAAGTTTCCATGTATGGCGTGTTTAGGGGGCCCAAATACTTTGTTTATGTTCTGAAATTTTCAAATTCAAATTTTGTTTTCTGCCCTTCGCCAAGCTAGACGGAAGTTTCCATGTACGTGACATATATGAACTAAACCAAAATTTAACCAAAAAATACATAACTCATTAATATTTATAGTATGGTAACTGAATGAAACAATGTATGCTCTATTTTTCCAACATCATATGCAAAGAACTTTGAGCCTTTTTCTGTCTAATCCAACACACACATATAACTTACAATTTTACAATATCATTGCATATAATTTTCTCTAATCTTACGTGAAAATTTCATAGAACAGGTAGACATGAACATCAGTAAACCTAAGACAAAGATATTTTTTTATGTAGGGAAGCAATACAAACCTTTGAATGCACCTGGTAAACAATTCACATTCTTTTGGAGTTGCATAAGAATCATAGATGTCATCCAAAAGCACCGCAATGGCCATAATCATTGTCGATATTATTCGGCCTCGGGAATAACATGGTTCATAGTATACCCCTAACATCCACAAATAGCACTCCACAACTCTATCTCTAGCAAATGGAAGCTTCGATTCAATCTGTATATCCTTCCACCACCTATAAATTTATTAGAGGTACTAATTTTATTAGTAACAACTGGTTTGTAATTTTTCAATAATAACTTTTTAATACAAAACTTTTACTTCACCTTGTAATGATATCCAGCTCATGTTGATGATGGTGCTGCATTATATTTGGGTTCAACTTCGCAAGTTGCAACACTTTCTCATGCACCTTGGCATCTTTCTCATATGTGGAGATGTAATACTTTGACTCATAAATTCTAACTCTTCTCAAATGCAGATTTTATTTCATGTGCTAATGACCCTTCCATGTTGAGTATCATTGTTTCTAAATGTCTTCGGCCGAATAGTATGGCCTCCTCAAGTATTACCTCTCCATGGGTCCTCGATGGGCAGCATTGTGAAGGTTCAATAGGTCTTTAGGATTGTCCACGGGAAAGCCTCCTTCATCATCTCTGAACCTCAAAAACACATCTGAAATATAACACAAATTTTTCAGCTTCAATTTCAATAAGTAGAAGAAAGTACTCCCTCCGTTCCAAATTGTAGTAAGAGATTTTGCCTTTTCTAAATACCTTGATTTTGCTAATACTTAGACATGGCATATATCTAAGTATATAGTAAAAGCTACATATTTAGAAATGCCAAAATATATAGTTTTTATAATAATTTGGAATTGAACGAGCACAATATATATGCTTTATTTTAAGACTTGGTAATGCAGCGATCAGTTGCGGTGTAAATGTAGTTCTCTTCGTGCGAAGTCAAACGCTTTTAGCTTTGACCAAATATATAAAAGAAAGAGATGGATCATTGAATATATTTTCATAATAACTTTATTTGAAGATACAATTGATAATAATATTTTCTCTAAACTAGTTAAATTTAAAAAGTTTAACCAGCACGAAGACAATAGGGATACTTATTTTGGGACGGAGAGTAGCTTCGTGTACCTGGCGAGACTATATAGATGTTTCCAAAGCAGACAAAACCACAGGGCAACCGTTCCAAGATGATAATCACTGACATCAGCAGTCGCAACCTGTGCTAGTGCAGCACTGATCTCTTCTTCGAACAGGTGACCAAGCATAGACGCTCCAACGCATCAATGAGGTGCAGCCTACTAGTAGCTGTCGTAGTCGTTGAATTTGATATCATTTCGGCCACTTCTTCCCGGAGTTTGTCCGTTCGTTCTTCCATCTGAATCAGCTGAAAACAATACAATGCAACTCAACATGCATAATGATGGTGAAAAATCTAAGCACCTATCACATCATGATTAGTTTAACAATAATGAACAGACCTGCTGTTGCGATGAATTTGCTGCAGCTGGGTCGGAGTAGCCGAGGAAGCAGTCTCCGCAGAGAGATGGCTGGAAGATGCCGGTGTTCTGCCTCAGGCGGTTGTCACCATAGTCATCAAGGCCATGCCGTGTATTTGCGGCGGAATAACGCTGTTGCGACCGGCAGCGTTGCAACCTAGTGATGAACGGCGGCGATGCAGAACAAATATGGCTGCAGCAGCTCCTCATCATGTTGCTGCACTCTAGTGGTTTCAAGGAGAAGCTGCTGGCCATAAGACTACCCGCACTCATGCAACTCTATATTTCCACTCTATCCATCATATAGCGTACTCTATCCCAATTCTCCCGCACTCATCTATTCTTTACAGCATACTCTATCCATTGTGGGCCCACTTATCACTTTATCTAAATATATCCATGTGAGATCTAGTTTTGAAGAATTTATTGAGACGAATTTAATGGTGAAATCGAAATTTCATTTTGTTTTTTGGTTTGTGAGTTATAACATCTTTTAGCTATTTCAAAAAGTGGGGCCAGCAAAAGATTCCCCTCGCATGCTGCTCTGTCGCATGCGTTGCGTGTGTGCATGCTGGCTGCTGTCCCTGCTGCGTGGGTCCACCGGCCTTTACCGTTCCTCCGCCAGAACGCTGGATATACCGAATGTGTGCTCGTTCCGGGGTGGATACCGTGCTCCGCTGCAGTTGTTTCTTCGGTAAATTCGCTGATGTGGAAGCTGGCTGGCAGGTAGCGTTTTGCATCCCGTACCCCAGTGCAGACGGTCTAACCACTGCTACTGCAGAGCATAGTACTGGCGGTTCTAGAGGGGCCTCTACTAGCGGCAACCAGTACCTGCTTCCCTTTTCCAATGTTGGTTAACTGTGCATACAGCTGCAGAGCTGCTGTGGCTGCTTCCTTTTTCCAATGTTGGGTGTCGTACTGAATGCTAATAGTTTATATATACAGTAGAGACTAGATTAAGCGTCTGCAAAATGCATGTGCATATTGTGATTTTGATTAGTCAACAAACACAGTACGTACCCGTGTACCACAGCATGGACGATGACACGCCACAGCTGGGTCATCGGTTTTTTTCTTTTTTTTTACAAAGCTGGCTTCATCGTACATCATCTGTCTGATACTGTTTCATTGTACGTCGGCTGTCTTATACTGTTTCATTATAAACACTCTAGTAAAAATAAATGCTACTACACTCATTTTTTTTTTTTTGCAGAGAAGATTAAACTTATTGAGTGTTGTGGCACAGAAAGTGAACTGTATATACTGTTGTAGCAAATGGTGTTGTCTAGGAGTGTCCATTTCTTTGACGAAATCGAAGAGAGTTTAAGGAACAATAAGCATTAGTGTTTCAACTAAACAATTGATAAAAAATATTATAGGAACAAATAAAATAAATATTGTAGGAACTAATAAAATTAAATATTAAAATCCAAGATCCACTACCAGAAAACAGAATATCCTTTTTTTTAGCATAGAAAACCGAATATCCTTGAGGGTTTTGAAAACCACTAAGGAAATCATTATTGGTGCCTAAAACTCAAGGAAGGACCGCAAACGATAGAGAGCAAAAGAAATAGCTATTACCTTAGGGGTCGGCCACCAAAAATGAAATTCTTGAGGGTTTAACCTCCAACAAGGAAACAAAGACGAGGTCAAATTTTTAACTCCGTAAAGGAAATATATCACCACCAACAACATATATTTTAACTGATGGGTGGTCGGTCACTTTCTGTTTAGCGATTAAACAGTTCTAAGCAGTTATTGTTTTGTTAATTTGCATAGCTAGCAACATAGGACAACCGATGTAGAGAGTACATGGGGGTAGGGTAGGGACCGTCCGGCCCCAACGTTGTCCTTTGGGAGAGTTGGGCAGGCCGTCGAGAAGCCCACGACTATAACTCCTCTCCAACCCTTCACTGTCTATCACACAAGAAGCACATGCATCATATGCATTCATGCATGCTAGGACATTATCGTACATCTGTCTAGCATGAGTTGCACATGAGCATACATGTGCATGCCGCGCCGAATAATTTGACGTGGCTCCACTTTTCTACCTCAAAGAGAGAAAGTGAATAACATTGATGCTGAGGACTTTACCTTAACTTCAATTAATTAGTAATCCGGTCACAGCTCAATAACAACATTAGGCAGTCAATATTATCTTCTACCATTACTATATAATTAGTGGCCTGGTGACTTTACCTTAACTTCAATTAATTAGTAATCCGGTCACAGCTCAATAACAACATTAGGCAGTCAATATTATCTTCTACCATTACTATATAATTAGTGGCCTGGTTTAGAACATCGCGATAAATGGAGCACTATTTGATTACAAAGTGTTTCATAACAGACCACATGGAAATTATTACAGTATCAGTGACATGACAAAAATGCACCGTTATCTAGTCCGGTAAATAATCAAATTACGTTACCAAACACCCAAACGCCTCTCCATTGGGCGTGATTTGTGTGATCAGAGACCTACCACCGGTCCTGTCAGCGTGCCTGTCAACATACTCCTGTCAGCGTGCCCGTCAACATACTCCTTCTAGATATAATAGAAGTTGAGCAGGTGTACGATAAACCCTAAAGCCTAAACCCTAAACTCTAAACCCTAAACCCTAATGATTAGACAACTATATTTAACATTATCTATATTTAAATATATAATTTTTATATACTTGAATTTAATTGTTTCATCACAAATGTTTAAATAATTACTTCTTTCTATGCTTTTATTTTAATATGTACCAAATGAATAAGTTATTTACATGTGTTATATGCACTAGGAAGCCCCCGTGCATTGCCACGGGAGAGCCGTTGTAGCCATAATTAAATAATACAAATCATTCCGGGAAGATGAACTTAAATGTGTTTCATATGGTGCCATTGTATTTTGAAAAATAAACGGAATACAAAGTAATGTTTAAATGTCTTTCATATGGGGCCATTTTATATCGAGAAATAGTCGGAGTACAAAGTAATGTTTAAATGTGTTTCGTATGAGGTCATTGTATTTTAAACGAAATTTCCCCATTGTATCTACCATAATCTATATGTGTTGGGGTGAGTTGCCACCTCAACGCAAATAAATTGAAGTGGATACACGAGCATCCAAACAAGCCCTAAGCGTGTCATGTACGCTCTTATTTTCTGGCGACATGCTGCAGGTAGAAAGACTATCATCTCTCCTCCTCACATGGTTTCCAAGACCAACGATGCAAAAAGGACTACCTAATTTCTCGATAATCTAGGAACTTTCATTCAAGGTTTTCCTTTTTGTTAATCTCCGGCAATTAGTTTGAGCCGATTTGACTTATTGTTAGTGGTCCACGTCCCTATTATATTTCTTTCCTTTTAATATCACCTGTTTCGTCATTGAGGTTTCCTGGGCCCATTTGGCCCAAAATGAATGGTATGCTGGATTTTTGTTTCACTTAACCTCTTGGGCTCAATGTACGCCACCTTAAGATTTATTGAAGGAGAAAATTCTGGAAAATTCTTGCTACTACTTGTAGTAGAGACAATGAAATACTGAAGAAAAGCACCTGGTCTTTAGGCACTGGGCAATGGGCTCCGATTGGACTTGGCCTTATCAGCGCTGTGTGTGTCCACGCATGTAAGATGAGGGGCATAAGTTGGCTCTTAAAGGAGATAGACAATTTGTAAACTTTGAATTCAGTTAATCATTCGTCGTTCTGAACTTTATCATCTTCATCTGTCCGCCATTCGATTCTTTCCCCTGGCTCAAGTTGATCTTTTCCTACCGAGAGCCAACAGTTCTTTTTTTTTTAAGACCAAAGACCAATGGCCCCGCTTTGTATTGAAAGCGTAATAGTTCTGCTGGGATTACCAGCTTACAAAGTTTAGCACAGATAAACGACCACCTAAGCAAAGTAGTAGCAACTCCAGATTACATGAAAGGTAAAACTCCAGCTAAGTTTTGGGAATAACCCCTCCCTTCACCAAAAGAGAAGACAGCAAATGCACTCTCCAGCTTCACACAACCGAGCATAGTTGGGATTCAGATTCACTCGGCTTCAGACTTCTCTTCTTGCTCCTCTACGCCACTAGCCTTGGCCTCTTGAGGTTAAGTGCTGGGTGAGCCTTTCCATCGTCTTCAAGGTCCATTCTTTTTCCTTTGCCCTGAGTAGAATACTCCATTTCTGCAAATGAACAATGGATCCATGTACAACTGCGTCAGGAGTGGAACACACCTTGTTCTGAAAGACATATTCGTTTCTGATAAGCCATAAACTCCATCCTACACAAGCTAGAATGTAGATAATCATCGGCTTCGGCTCATTGCCTCTGCCATGACTTAGAATAAGAAACTGGTTCAGATTAGATGGGGTAGATTCCCAGCCAAGGGCTTCTCTATACACCCACCAGCAGTAATTAGCTAGGTAGCACTCAAAAAAGATATGCTGGGCAGATTCAATTTGTCCACACATTTTGCATAATTCATCACCTGGCCAGTTTCTTGACAAGTTGTTCAGCTGTCTGAAGACAATCTGAATACAAAAGTTATCCGATTCCTCCTTTCATTTCACTCCGGCCAACAGTTCTTTCAACCACATCAATTTTATTTTTTGGTTGATTGTCCGATTCCTCCTTTCATTTACAAAACCGGATTTTAACTCCTCAACTTCTTAAAATGTGTGTTTTAAGGAAATTTTACTATAGGTTATCGGAGAAATGTGGTATATGATGCGGGCGCCGCCAACTAAAAAAATTACCCAATATCAAAACGTGTATCACACCACACTAATTATTTTATTAATTAATTTCAAATTCCAGGAGACGGCCCAGCCCTGCAGCTGCTAAGGTTCACCCGCTCTGGTGCCTTTCGGGGCGCCGCCGCTCCGGCGCCGGCGGCCCCCGCCCCCTCCGCCTCCCTTTCCGCCTCCAGTTCTCCTCCTACTTTCTCTCCCATGCATCTCCATCTGGGTGGCACTGCTGGCCATGGTGAGCCCGCCACGCCGCCGCCGGCCATGATGGCCGCCCCGGCGCCGCTGGTGTCCTCCTCCGGTGCAGGGACGTGGCCGCCGCCCTCTCCGTCCCCGGGACGGGTCCCCCCGGCCGCAGGATCTGGCTATGGAGGCCCCGCGTGGGGCATGTCTTGGACGCCGGCGGTGGGCCTCGATGTCACGGTCGCCGCCGCTGTGGACTCCGGCGTCGGGCCGCCGCCATGACCGTCCCAGGCGGCCGGCGCCTCTGGCATGGAGGCGCTGCTGTCCTCCCCGACTGCTTCGGGTCAGGCCGTTCCCTGCTCCCCTTCCCCTGTTCTTGGCGCAGTAAGGACGACGCCAGAACCTGCTCCCGGGTCCGGGACGGGCTCCCCTCTGTCGCCGGCCGCGGAGCTGCCTGACGGAGACACTAGCACTGCCATCCTCGGGCGGGTGTGGTGGAGGCCCCTCCACAGACACGCGCGGATGCTGGGTCCCCTTCCCGGCCGATCGCCGGTGGCGGCGCGGGTTCACTGCCCTGCTGTGGTCAGCGGCATTCCGGCAGCCCCTTCTCACTCCCGATGGCGCCGGCGTCTGCTCCGGGAGCTCCCACCTCGGCCTAGACTTCCGCTTCCCTGGGCCTGGAGGTGGGGGACACCTCGGCCTGGGTGGAGGTGTCAGTCCTGCAAGCTGCCACCACCGACGAGGCAGCATGACTCACCAAGTCGTCTCCTTCCCCCGGTCTGGAGGTGCGAGGCATCTCGACCGCGAAGGGGGCGGCCGGCCACAGCGTCCCATCCTCCTCCGTGAGCACATCGAGGGACAATGTCGGCACCGCCAAGCCGGTTATTGTCATGGTGCCTCGGCCATCATCGCTTGTGCTGGGCGGCGATGCTTCGATCGGGACTGCGGTGTTGCTGGACGAGGTCATCGTGGAGGACGTTCCGGAAGACAATGACATGATGATGATGTTGGGGTGGGTGTGGGATGCCTCAGCCTCGACGCCTTCCTTGTCAACCTGTCTGCCCCCGCCCTGAGCCCGGCTTCAACCTTATCCCCCCATGCGGTGCCATTCCATCCTGGAGGCTGCACGGCAGGACACACTAAGCACTGGAGGTGGGCGAACAATGACGGTGACGCGTCCGGCAATGAGCAGCCCCTGTCTTACCTGGCTGTTACCTGTCGTCCATCGAGGTCTGCCGATGTGCCTTGGGAGTGGCCACAGGCAGGTCCGGTTATGGCTCCGTTCCATGGCAGGGCGGCTGATGGGTGGTGCGGACTTTGACATAGACGGAGGAAGCGCGGTCGGCCGTGCCCCCAGCTGGCGAGCGGCATCCCTGCTCGGCCAGTGGAGGGACGTATCCCTGCCCGATGACGCATCGGCCGACACAGACGTGATGCGCAGCTGGCCTCCGACGTCGAGCCGGAGCGGTTATCCTGCACCAGCGGCTTGGGCCAATGCGTCGCGCGACCGCTACGAACGTCGATGGGTGGCAACGTGTGCTCCCCCAGCACCCTTTCCAGCCAGCACGGCCGCCGTGGACACGGCAGCGCCATGGGACGAGCATCGGGGGCATTGTGGTGGACCGTGGCATTTCCTAGCATACGCCGATGGTCGCTGCTTCAAGTGCCTGGCGGTAGGGCATTGTGTTGCCATCTGCATGCTACCTTGGCGATGGCTCCACTGCCACGCTTTTAGCCACTTCACGCAGGACTGCAAGAGGCCGAGGCGCGTCGATGATGTAGTCGGGCACGCCGCTCGGCAAAGGTGTAACAGTGGCAATGACACCGTGGACGGCAGCCATGTGGCTGACGGTGCCAGGGGCACTACCGATGGGCCCAATGACACCGTGGGCGGTGGCTGTGTGGGCATGGGTGGTGGGGGCACGGGTGGTGGGGGCACTCCCACGACGGGCCGCAGTCATCGCTCACGCTAGCGTCGATGTCACAGACGGAAAAGGATGCAGGGGCTGTTAGCGCCATCCAAGCTCTAAAGGTATGGCGGCCGCGGTCTGCTCGCCCCGCGGCTGGAGCACCGATCGTGCCTCCAATTCTAAGCTCGAGCCACAGATCATTGACCTCTGTCGATCCGATGGCCACTTGGAAGGACGTGGCCTGGGCTGTCATCCTCGAAGGCCCGCTGCCATCGCTCGGCAACGGGCCCCCGACCATGCCAGGAAGCGCGACCCCGGAGCCAGCAACGCCGGTAGCAAGTGTAGATTCACAGCCTTCGCCTGCCTCCTGGGCCGCGGTCTGGGTGGGGGCCGCTGCTAGCCCTCGGGGCCACTTTGGAGGTTACTCTTCGCCAGGACCTTATACGCTGGGATTTGAGGCCACCTCCAAAGTCAGCGAAGCACCAGGGGGCCTACCTGCCGCGTTGGGGGCACGACCAAGGACTAGTTCCTCACCCCACCCCCTACCACCATGATGGACCAGGACATACCGTGCAATGATGACAATGTAGCAGCCAGTGCGCACCGTTCTTCATCGCTCAGCGAGCGCATCAAGCGGTTCGCCCAGCGGGTGTTGAAGAAGGCCACCACACCCTTGCTACTGATGCCTGACAGACCCCTGCTATGAACCAAGGTCCTCGACTCCTCGTCTAGACTTCCCCTTCATAGCATGCAAATAGCGGCACAACCGCTCGCCAACATCCTGGTCGCCAAGCGCGGGGAGGCCCTCGTCATGCAACGGCTAGGACTGCTTGAGGTAAGAACGAAGGAGGAGGCCAAGCAGGAGTACGAGGCCATGTTCGGCGACGAACCCGTGGACTCTGACTCTGAGGCGGTGTGGGAGCTCTTCCCCGACGGTGCACGCCCACGACGACCTCACGGGCAACGCGGCACCGGCTCTTGAGCGCTGCCACCGATCCAAGGACCGAAGCCGGTGCGCACAATCTAGGTTGTCTAATTCATGAGTAATCCACTTAGGATGGAAAGTGCGGAAGCGGCGCTTCATGTAATATCTTAACTCCCAAAAACGCGTGAAAGCATGGTTGTAAAAACTCTAAATACAAAGATATGCAAGTCTTTTGCGTATTCGAGAAAAAAATTCAAATTCCAAGAAAGAGAAGACATGAGAAATGTCTTTTGTACCCTTGTCTTAAAATATCTTTCTTGCCCATCTTGATGATGGAATCTATTACACGTGTGTTGACGGTCGTTAAGTGCCAATTTTTACCGTCAACTAAACATGAGAAAGGACTAAAATATGTTCACCAACTAGATATAGGGGTTACACTAATAGAATTCCACGAGTTTTGGTGAATGTCCTGTTTCAACAGGTGTCATTTGAAAATACCCAAGGAAGGCCCACATGTCGGGTTTACATAGAGATAATCGGGAACCGGTGAAAATTCTCCGTAACTGGAAGGTTCGAGAAGGCTCGGGACCAAACGGAGCCCGACGGGCTCGGGGTGAGTCGGCCGACTCCCCCTTGAGTCGGCCGATCGGCTACCTCCACCAATCGTGGAGGCTCGCGGATCCGCCTCCACCGACCTTGAGGAGCAATAATTATCGTCCGTTTAGGTCGGTTTGATCCAAGGGCTGCGGTGCATCCTAGGGGGCTATATAAGCGGGGCCCCGGCCCCCGGAGGAGCAATCCCATGAAACCCTAATTCATTATTTCCAGAGAGGATCAAGGTGAGAGGGGTCCCTTGAATGGATCTCCTCCCTAGAGCCTAGCATTCAAGATAGATAGAGAGAGTATAGGGTGGAGGTAGAGTTGGAGGAAGCCCGGCATGTCGGTGTCTCCTCTCCGGTTGTACCTCGCGGGATCAAGTCTCCTAACCCGAGGCTTGGTTCTAGGATCATTTCGCAATTCAACTTCGATACTAGTAAGTTCTTGTTATTATTGCTCTTTGGTCTATGAGTTTACTTTATTCGTCCGGTTGGGGATAGAGTAATCGTTCGTAGCGTAAGCGTGATGCTTGGGCTAGGTTCACTCGTAGATGCTCCCTATCCGGAACCGTGGTAGTAGCGGGGGAGATGACGGTCCCTTTGTTACCTTTGTAATCCACTTCCCGTCGCAGGTAAGGTAGGTCCAAAAGTGCTAGGTTAAGCATCCTCTCGTGGTGTCTTTTCTTAGGTGCTCCCATAGAGTAGTAGTTGCATAGCTTGCCATAGGTTGGAAGGAGACTGTGGTAGTAATCCTCTCTATATCGCTCATTATCTTGTGTGTAGCTCGGGGTTAAGTATAGACTTGGGTTAGTCGATGCACGTTTTCTCCTAGCGGATAAATAAATAACGATACTCCGGAATATCTCCGGGTGAAGTGCTCACCGATATCCGTGCGCTTGCGGATTATTTCTCTTTGATTCTTTCGTGTGCGTATCTAGTATCAACAAGCATTTCGGTGCCGTTGCCGGGGAGAAAGACGGTCTCATTGAGATAACCTTAAGTCATGCTTAACCTTGTATTATACTTTTATCTTTTTGTATTTTTATTTTTGCCTTTTCTTTTATATCCTTATGGATAACCCAAATTCCACGCCTATCCACCAATATCTTGCACCCATGAGCACATGCTTAGAGCCTCTAGAACCCACGATTTTCACATCTAGCTATGAGCTACACCAACTGCTGGTTGCAATAGGTCAAAGCCAACCCTTTCTACTGACTAGAGTCCTATCTTCTAATCAAGAGGGTATTGTACCCAAGGTCCTATCTTCTAACCATGGAGAAGGTAATGAACCCAAAGTCCTATCTTCTCGATCAAGTAGGTAATGAACTTTTTGCTACACTTAGGGAATCTTTTAATCTTCCTATAAATTTAGGTCTAGACCTAGCCTTACAAGACCATGTTCTTCTTCATCATTTTTATACGGGTCTTGATAATATCACCTTTGGAGGAGTTTTCCGTTCTTTACCCTTTAGTGAAGTGAGGTTTGTCCTTCTTATTAATGGACATACTCCTTGCACTAGGCTTCATGATAACATCCTAGAGGTAGAGAAGGAATCATCCCCCAAACAAGAAGAGGAAGTTTCCGTAGCCACTTTGCAAACATTCCAATCCCATAATTTGGCTATCCATCCCAAACCCGTAGTACTCCAAAACCTCTAAGGGAAGAAGTAATTCTATCCTTAGAAATTCTTTTTGATGGCGATTTTGGGAGGAGCATAAACTTCCCACTTCATAAGAGATCTTTTAGTGCATGCATTATAAATCTTCTCAGGAAGAGATCTCTTAGAAAGCGTCTCACATCCAATCCCTTTGAAGGACATTTAAAAAGACTCAAGGATGGCATGTCAAGTGATGCCATAGAAGGAGAGCGAAGCCATCTAGAAGCCACTCTTATCTTCTCCCCTTCCATGCCCACATCGATATAGAATACGAACCCATCCTTAAACCCATCCTTGATCCCTATAACTCATTCTATGCCCTTTCTCCTAAACCTCCTGGGATGATCCTAGAAATCCGTAAATATCCCATGCATAGGAATCATCAAGACCATATAGAGGATTGCAAAGAGCAACATCCATGGCTAGAGAGCATTAAAAACCTATGTGCTATGGCCACTGAATGGATGGATACGGCCTTAGATGAGATCATTTCGAAAGACGATCCAGGGGGAGTTTTGGATATTTATGTCGAGTCACCCTTGGAAGTAGAAGATGATGGAGGCTTCAATGAGCAAAGTAGTTACTTCTTAAACCCCCCATCAAGACCTTGCTCATATGAAAAATCTCCTGATTCGCTTAGTCTCTCTAACATTGCCCCACACGAGATCTTCAACCCCCTCATGCTCCCTGTTCCTAAAGATATTAAGAGGGTGGTTGTAGATACATATGTTTATCATAAATGTTGTAGATCTCGTTGTGTTGAATTTTGAGTTAGTGAACTTAGATTGGTGTTGGAGGGGGAACCACTTCACCAATTCACATCTTGAAGGTTTCCCAAGGACAAGCTTAGTGTCCTAAAACAAGCACTGTTCAGACCATGACATGAGTGTACACCTTTTCACTGTGCTGTCCTTGTTAAATAAGCATAGAGTCATAATTATGAAAATATTCCTTCGGGTATTCTTGCCACTAACCTTTCCAGGTTCGATACAAAAAGATCGAAGGAATAACAAATGCAAGGTATGTCCAACCAATCATTATGCAACATTGAATTGCATTCATCCAATCATGATTTCGCCGAATTCAAGCTTGGGGGATATACTTCCATAAATACATCTTTTGTCATGTTGCTACATTATTTTGGTTGCCCCTACCTTTGGCATGCTCACCTTGCTAAACATCAATCATGCTCGCCATCACCGTTTGAGTAAATCTCTATACCGCTTTCATACCACCTTTGTTTGCTATAGTATATGTAGGTTTTGAGGTATTTTCATACACCTTTTAAATTAGGCATGGTGCTTAGTTTAAACCGTTTTTCTGAATTAAGTTAGATAAGGTATCTAGTTTAATTCTTGAACCAAAAGGTGTGCTTGATCCTACTTCAAAAGGCTTTTAAATTAAGCGTGGTGCTTAGGTTAAAATGCCTTCCTAAATCAAATTAGACGTGGTGTCTAGGTTGATCTTTGAGCCGATAGTATGCTATAGTAGATGTTGGAATATTTTGTTGGACTAACCCCCGAGACAAACTTCCAAATCCAAGTTGGGAAAGTCCGTAGATGAACTCACATCGAGATAAAGCAAGGCATATGATGAACTCGAACAACTTCGCACAAAAGACAATAGCTCATTCATCATCCAAGAAAGAATTGAAAGAATCCACGGCATGCCTATTCATGGTGAACCCGCCAAATCACCACTTCGTGATGGAACAAAGAAGGAGACAAGAGTCCCACAAGAAGGATCTACATCAATAGCACTCACCCAAAGGAAGTGGATGAACAAGGCGACAAGCTACGAGCAACCTTGAAGACATCATAGCATTGAGCTCAAAACTCGAGCAAGGTCACCAATGAGAAGTTGGGTGCAACTCACCTCATTTTGGCCAATCAAAGACCTGCTCTCGTTATTCTTGAAAACACCATCTTGCATGTCGGCAACAAGGGCAAGCATGGCATGAGCATGCATCCTTGTGTCAACCAATCACCACCAAGGGTTGACTACCGACAAGCCCAAGAAGATCATGAACAACTACATTTGCAAGATGATGTCCCTATGCCATTGGAGATGAAGCCCGCATACAATTAATGATGTCCCTTCCTTGATCATCAAGACGGATGGCGTATCATTAACGCAACTCTTTGCCATGCCGCTAGAAGACAAAGACCATCAAGGAAGAACTCGAGTCTACATCTCCAATGAACATCAATTCGTCAACCAAGGCTCAACAAAAATCAAGAATGGTTGACAAAAGAAGATCATGCAACTATCTCGCATCCTCATATCCCGGATTGGACAGTCCAAAGGAGAGATCTTTGCTCAATGGACCTAGAATCAAGATCCCTCTCCGACAGACTTCAGAATAGAGGACGGACAATGTCTAAAGAACATGGAGTTACAACACACTTTGAGGGATGATTCAACACGCACATCTGGCTTCCAGTGTCGAGCAACAGCAAGCTTGGGGGAGGAAGACCACCAACTCCTCTATTAATGATCCAGCAATGCTTTTCCTCTTATCAAGCCCCCGTCGCTCTAGCACGCTGGTTTGCAATCCCTCCACTCACAACTACTTCTCCTCTATAAGTTTGATTGTTTTCTGTAGATGTCATACACACAAATCAAATTTAAGACAAAGTAAAATCAATCTTTAAGAGAAGAAGTAATGTTGAGTAAATGTTCTATGCTAATTAAAATTTTCAACCCAACTTTTTTGTAGCATAGAATATGATCTTAGCTCTATGACAAATCTACCCTTGTTATTATATTCCTTCGGGTATGTGTTGTCCACTAATCCTCGCGAGAGAAGAAACAATAAGTGGAGCATAAGGTCAAGGGAGAGGCATACTAGAAGCATCTACTCTTCATCTCGGGGGTGCTCCGGTGATAAAGTTCTGAACCTGCAACATGCACACTAAACAAGATGCTGCTAGCATCACAATTAAAGGTTCACTTCAAATCGTTGGAGAAGGAAAGAACATGGATGACATCTTCCTCAAGAGATATCAACTCAAGAGATGCAGTTCTCAAGGTCTCTACCTTTGAGATCAAATAAAGCACCGAAGGATTGAACACGACAAGAAGTCCTATTCGAGGGCTTAAAACACCGAACCCTTGCCAAGGAGGTAACTTGGTAGTTATCCATATTTCCCACTTCAAGCATTGCATAAGTTTTTCCTTTAGCATATTTACTTTTTGCATAATCAGTTCTTGTTGCATATTTACTTTGCTGCATCTGCATTAGAAAAGAAAATAATTTTGTCTTGCATTGCATCTAGAAAATGCTAAGCCCCATGTGAATAATTTTGTGGTGCGACAGCCCACAAAGATATCCACTGTGGTGGCATAAAAATAAGTTTTAATCTTAGTTGCATTTTTTCTGTCTACATACCATAAAATATAAAATTGCAAAAATATTAAGATCCTGCTAAAAAGATTTTTGTGTTAAGAAGGTTCTAGACATTCAAGGCTTAGAGGTTTATCACTAATGCTTAATCAGTTCCACAAGCTTTGCTTTGTCTATTTGAGCCTCATTTAATTTAAAGGATCAAGAAGAGCTAACAGCGGAAGGACGTCCCGTCCCTTGTCGAAGTGTCTGTCTCTCATGCCCATTATCCTTGACACTCCAGAGGGGCAAGTATGCCTTCACCGCGCAATCAGCAACATCAACATACTACGTCAACATCCAGCTTGGGGAGAGCACCCCGTGTATCCGGCCTAAGTATCACTAGATTATCTATCTATCTATCTATCTATCTATCTATCTATCTATTTGTTACGTTTGCAAAATAAAATAGAGGAGAGTATGTGAAAAGTCTCGCCTCGCTAAAACGAACCCTACGAATAAGCTCTTATATGGAAATGATGAATAGTTGCTCACGTAATTCCTTTCAAGTACCTAGTTTTCAACTTTGCACTCTCCCGAGTTTTGGACACAACCTGTTTAGATTTGAGATTTACTCGAACCCGAAACTTGTGGGTAGCGAATGCTTGATCTAAGTCTAGGTAGTTGACGGATATGATATGGGAAGGTTTCGAGCTGCTGTCCATCTTGTTCCTAGAGATGCTAGAGTTCTGGAGAATTTATCTTTGAAAATCTTAAAATTTTTGCATGATGAGTTCCTGTATGACGAGAGTTCAAAATTCCTACCACAGCCATATATTCATGCTTGCTAGATTAGGAAAACCCATCTATTTGTATAGATCATATTGTAGGCTTGAGTGTAGTCTTTATAGGCATTGAGTGTGGTTATATTGTGGACCCATAAGGAACCAAGTCATGCGCTTAAAGTCAATACTATGTGCTCTCCATCCATTGATCTATGCTACTTCGTCCTCGAAGCATGCACTCATTTTATAAATACTACATTCATTCTGTGCTACTTCTGTCCCTAGAAGTACCACCTACATATAGATCCACATCCACCACATATTGTGCTATCTCTACCCTGGAGATACGCACCTATGCTGCTTCAACCTTGGGAGTACGCATTCCCCCACATATTGTGCTATCTCTACCCAGGAGATACGCGCTTATGCTGCTCCTACCCTGGGAGTACGCATGCATCCATCCATCCATCCATCCATCCACAAAATACATACACCACTCATTTCACTTCATCCAGAAAAGGTTCTACTCCTATCCTGGGAGTGAACATCTAGAAATAATCATCGCCGTTCCATTTGCCTATATAAAAGCTCCAGTCATTATCATTTCAAGTTATACACTCCCCGTTGCTAAAGTTTCGTTTTCAGAGGATTGGTTGCTCTAAAAAAAAAAAAAGAAAAAAGAGAGAGAAAAAAAAAAAAAAAAAGAAAAAAAAAGAAGAAAGGAAAAAAAAAGAGAAAGAAAGAAAGAGTAGCCAAGTCCTTCCTTTCAAGAAGTTTCAAGGTTTCCGAATAAAGGGAGTCATGTTATCCCCAAAGGAGCAAGTGTAGAAGTAGATGTTCGCCAAGTGATCACCCCTCATAATCATTTCCTTATCATCATCATCTTATCATTCATCCCATTTCCTCCTTCACATGCACATATGACTTTATTATTATTTTAGTTCCCGTTGGATCCATGGTTTAACCGTGCAATATATGCAAGTGAGTTTGAGTGTCTCCCACCTATGAGCTCCACATAAGCCTATTAGAAAGTAGGGTGAGAGAGAGAAGGCACTTTCCACTATGCCTTAGTTCCACAAATACCACATATTCGAGAGAAGAGAGAAGGCATACACTACTCATGCCTTGGAGAGGATCCGAAATACCACAAATGAGAGACCCGAGAGGTTCATACAAGGAAACTCGAGTTTTATTTGAAAATCTTGCAAAAACTCGAATGACAAGTTGATCAAAGAGCGAGAAACATAGCGCTCGACTTGACCGTCTGTCTTTCAACCGCTCAAGACCCAAGTGACGGTTACAAGCCCCATGGTGAAAGGTAATATGAGTAAGTTTTGAGTCAGAATAGTTCACTCTAATCCGGAGGAGAGTTCTTGTTTGAACGCATGTGTACTTTTGAGGCGTGAAAGCATTGTAGCAACTCCTGATCCATCACTGAGTTTATCTTTGCTCAGAGACGAGCAAAAGGTAAGCTTGGGGGAGTTGTTGACGGTCGTTAAGTGCCAATTTTTACCGTCAACTAAACATGAGAAAGGACTAAAATATGTTCACCAACTAGATATAGGGGTTACACTAATAGAATTCCACGAGTTTTGGTGAATGTCCGTTTTCGCAGGTGTCACCGAAAATACCCAAGGAAGGCCCACATGTCGGGTTTACATAGAGATAATCGGGAACCGGTGAAAATTCCGTAACTGGAAGGTTCGAGAAGGCTCGGGACCAAACGGGAGCCCGAACGGGCTCGGGGTGAGTCGGCCGACTCCCCCTTGAGTCGGCCGATCGGCTACCTCCACCAATCAGGTGGAGGCTCGCGGATCTCGCCTCCACCGACCTTGAGGAGCAATAATTATCGTCCGTTTAGGTCGGTTTGATCCAAGGGCTGCGGTGCATCCTAGGGGCTATATAAGCGGGGCCCCGGCCCCCGGAGGAGCAATCCCATGAAACCCTAATTCATTATTTCCAGAGAGGATCGGGTGAGAGGGTCCCTTGAATGGATCTCCTCCCTAGAGCCTAGCATTCAAGATAGATAGAGAGAGTATAGGGTGGAGGTAGAGTTGGAGGAAGCCCGGCATGTCGGTGTCTCCTCTCCAGTTGTACCTGCGGGATCAAGTCTCCTAACCCGAGGCTTGGTTCTAGGATCATTCTGCAATTCAACTTCTGATACTAGTAAGTTCTTGTTATTATTGCTCTTTGGTCTATGAGTTTACTTTATTCGCTTCCGGTTGGGGATAGAGTAATCGTTCGTAGCGTAAGCGTGGTGCTTGGGCTAGGTTCACTCGTAGATGCTCCCTATCCGGCCGGAACCGTGGTAGTAGCGGGGGAGATGATGGTCCCTTTGTTACCTTTGTAATCCACTTCCCGTCGTAGGTAAGGTAGGTCCAAAAGTGCTAGGTTAAGCATCCTCTCGTGGTGTCTTTTCTTAGGTGCTCCCATAGAGTAGTAGTTGCATAGCTTGCCATAGGTTGGAAGGAGACTGTGGTAGTAATCCTCTCTATATCGCTCATTATCTTATGTGTAGCTCAGGGGTTAAGTATAGACTTGGGTTAGTCGGATGCACGTTTTCTCCTAGCGGATAAATAAATAACGATACTCTGGAATATCTCCGGGTGAAGTGCTCACCGATATCCGTGCGCTTGCGGATTATTTCTCTTTGATTCTTTCGTGTGCGTATCTAGTATCAACAACGTGTCGGCCACTTTTTGATGTCGGCACAACCAACCGACACTACTAGAAACGCAAAATTTCGTCGTAAAAACCCGATAGGAAAATGGGCAAACCCGATGAGAAAAATCAAAAAATAATTTTACCGTCGGTATACCGACAGGGAAAAACCGACGGTGGCTAGCTCGATAGTAAAATAGACATTTTCTCGTCGGTTCTAACATTTTTCGTGGGTGTGTGATTTTTCCCGTCGGTAGAATGTCGACGTAAAAAATGTTGCTCGATAGGTCTAGAAGGTATTTACCTATCGGGAGATACCGATAGGAAAATATGTTGTACCGACAAGTGAATACAATTTTGTCGGTTCTCTTCCACCAGGAAAAGGAATTGTAACCGAAAGAAAATAGGTTTTTTTCACGTCGACAATGACCCGATAGAAATTACAGAATTTGGCCTGTCGCCTCTACCCCGATAGTAAATAACAGAGCACCGACAGGAAATATATTTACACTTTCATAGAAAAATCATGATAACATGCACGAACATGATGTTATTTCATAAACACATCCAGTAGAACATGCAAAACAGAATTAGGTGTCCACAAATATATTGCATCATTTCTCATCATCCACATGCCATACACAAATTAGATGCCACAGTTGGCATCAACAACCCCAAATTAAGATGCCCACAAGTCTTATCCACATCTACATAATTAAGATGTCCATAGGTCTTGCATCAAACTACATAATTAAGATGACCATAGGTCACAAAAGCATCACTAGTTGATTAGTCTTTCCCAAAAGCTGACATCAACTTCTTTGCTGCACCTTTACTGTCTAAAGGTTAGAAGTGGCAACTAGCTAGCAACAGCCACTACGACGAACACATCCTACCTTCAAGCACGGTGTCCACTATGGCAGTTCCCTGTTTCCAATGCAGCTCAGTTTGTGTCATTGAGATTGTCTTCATCGTGGCCATCCGCGGCATTGTCATCATTAGCTGATTCTGAGCCAACATGAGAAGAACCAGTGGCCTATATATATGAAGAGAAATATTAGTTAGATTGATACAGGGTGGGCAACAAAAAGAACATATTTAGATGACCAAAGCATGATGTAGAAAACTGAAACTTTTAAGCTAGAGCATACCGACTATATTTGGAACATCTTTGTCATATACAACATATATATTACCATGAGCCAAATAGGCTTAAATTAGCTCAGATACATCTGGGAGCATCCTTGACTATAATATGCAAATCAACTTTACTTGCTAAGTAGTTGTGGCAAACAATCTAATTTTTTATTTGAGATGAGCACCCAGTAAGTAAAAATTCCAGATATGCACCAGCCCATGAGATATATTATGCAACAATGCAACAGGAACTTAGAGTTGACAGCCATAGATGGATTAGGTGGTACTGCTGCAACCTATGAGAAGTGACTATACAATCCGCCTCAAAATGAGGCCATACAAACATCTTCGCCTCAAAATGACTAAAATTTGCCTAATTGGTCCATGTTTGATTTATAGCTCTATTTTCAATTCATCTCACATAAAAAGGTGGGCACAATTGTCATCAAATCATGTGAGAACAGAAGAGTGCTAACTATTTTCATCTGAGTCCCGGTCTATGGGAAGTGAACCAAATGCAGATATTGAGTCCCAGTCCAGTAGCTATGCAAGAATCAAGATGAGGCCACTTCCTCACTGGTGGACTGCATGTTGCCATTCTGAATACCACATCAAAATTAAATAGTCGTATAGTTGCCCAAATATGCGGGAAATGGGGGAAGCTAATCTACCAGCTAGGTAAACTAGAGAAAGACTGCCATTATAGTCATATAGTTGCCAAATATAAGGAAGATGGGAGAAGTTGCACTAGCTGTGCTCACAATTCCTTGCGCCGCTGCTGATGCAAAACGTAAGGATGCCTTTGGAATTTCATCTTCCAGTCCAAAGCGCCAATAAAGTGCCTAGTGAAGACATTACATATTTAAGATTTTGAAAAATGGTTTGCCTATAGGAAAAAAATACTATCATCACACAAACATACCACTATCAGATCTATAACAACTTTGCCTTGTTGCGTCACGCTATCATTTTCTTTTTGTAGCCTTGCATTTTCTCGTCGTAGTTCTGCATTTTGTCGGGCCAACAATTGCACTGAAACTGGATTTGATTGAGTCACCTCCTTCGCTTTATTCTCCTTCACAGCTGCTCTGACATTAGATGTAATAACAGCACCATATATCCTATAGCAAAGTGCCCATGCTTGGTCATAGCACCCGACACATTGTATAACACCTTTGCATTCAACTCTTGCTCATGTTCTGGCCCTTGCCCTTGCCCTTGCCCTTGTTCCACCTCTTGCATATCCTCACGTTCTTCATGCTCCTGTGTAGCTGTCATGTGGATGCCGTAGGGCGCTGTCACCATGTAGACATCAATCCGCACCAGTTGACCACGCATGCAGATCATGCTGATCGGGCGAGTGGCTAGGAGGCAGGATTGATTAGGCATACGGATGGAAGGAAATAAGGAGCTGGTCACGGCCTTGGAATAGGTGACGTTGATCAGGCATGCGGCTGTAAGGAAATAGCGACCTTAGAATCAGGATCAATTAGCTCCAAGTGTCACGGCCGAGTGGCCTATTTATTCTTGTAATCGAGACATTGAAAGGCAAGCAAGAACAATATGTCTACCAATAGCTCCAAGTGTCACGGCCGAGTGGCCTATTTATTCTTGTAATCGAGACATTGAAAGGCAAGCAAGAACAATATGGCTACTCCAAGTGTCACGGCCGAGTGGCCTATTTATTCTTGTAATCGAGACATTGAAAGGCAAGCAAGAACAATATGTCTACTTGTAGACATATTGTTCTTGCTTGCCTTTCAATGTCTCGATTACAAGAATAAATAGGCCACTCGGCCATGACACTTGGAGCCGCTATTTCCTTACAGCCGCATGCCTGATCAACACCACCTATTCTAAGGCCGTGACCAGCTCCTTATTTCCCTCCTTCCGCATGCTTAATCAAGCCTGCCTCCTAGCCACTTGCCCGATCAGCATGATCTGCATACGTGGTCAACTGGTGTGGACTGATGTCTGCATGGTGACAGCGCCCTATGGCATCCACATGACAGTAGCCCTCCTAACCCCTGCTATATATTCATCCTACAAACAATTCCAAGTAATCATGTTGTGATGCTACCTGAGTACAAGCTTAATCTTGTATCCATTTCAGGCTATCATGGTTGGATTACAAGAACTGAAATTTTTAAGAAACTAACAGATTAATGTATTTTTTTCATTGCCAAACTTAGATTTACATACCAGGATTTTTTGTGATTTGCTGTTGATTGGACCACAATTACCACTGCTATCTATATTTCTCATGCCAGATTTCATCACAGCAAATGCATTAATAGGGGTTGCCTTATGTGGCCCAAACTTAAGTCCTATTAATACAAATAGTTGAATGCTGATTGTTAGCACTATGATAATAGATGGCAGCTAGGAATCATGATAACTTTATGAGATAAAGAGTGATAATGCTAATCTGACATACCAGAACTTGTTGTGTCTCTGTGAAGTTTCTATACCCTCCATGGTTTTGAGAAATATCATCAGAGCTGAAGTGACATTCCTTTCCTAACTTGCCTTTTGTTTTAAACTCCTTTGAGCACCAATAGGCACAAAGAACAGGCAACACATCATCATTGAACCAGTTCAACCTACCCAACTTGTATTCCTCATATTCCAACTCAATCAAGCGGGCTAGTGTATCATTTAAACTTTCACCCCTTTTTCTACGTAGCATGCCTTCACACAATCCACACGGGCCTCGATACATCATGTTCCTCACCTTTTTATACAAATAGGTGTTAAGAACAAGATTTGCCTCTCGGAACTTTGAACAAACGCCGCATGTGAACAAGGAAAATCACATTAAAATTTTCTACATTTCTATGACAAAAGAAACATGAATTGTGAAGACTAGTTAAGAAATTCAAGTTCTTATCTACAATGTCTCTTACCCAAAATTCATAGAGCACACGTTCCCTCATTTGTCATGTTACCTTTACCCATAGGACCAAGAAAATATATGTCTGTCAAGGTGATTGGTTTTCTATTATTTTGATATCTCAGTAAAAATTTCAATGATATTTGTATATATTATTTATCTGCATACAATCTACATACTCTTCTTGTATAAAATTACTAATGCTGAATTTCTCCATCTCACAATCTATATATGATGGAGAACAGTGGAAACAAGAATGCCATCTCGCATCAACCAAGCCCGTTCTCGATGGCAATGGCAACGACACCGATGGTCCGATTACATGCTTGAATCCAAACTTTACTTTTAAATTATAAACATAAGAAATGTTTCGATGTTTGGAGATGATGTAGATAGCATATACGTATCCTGATATTATCATGCTTGATGATACCGTGATATTTGGTGATACATTCTTGCAGAACCTAAAACAAAGAAGAGAAATTTAGAATTGCGTGAAGAGGCTGAGATAGCACTTTGCAAAGCCTGTGTAAAGCTCATAAATGCGGGTTTCATTAAAGGAGGGGGCGAAAGTTTGAGCAGAGATGCCCTGAAGTTGTTATGTGGTCAACCCAGTCTAAAGGGCAGGACAGAAGGAAGTATTCTTCACAAATGGCGCAACCTGAAAAAATTCTACTATTTCTATAGCGGCTACCTCTTGTTTCCGAAAGAGAGAAGGCTTAAGAGGAAAGTACATGTACGTACTCTACTCTCTTCAAATCTCTTGCACATGTGTTTGACTAAAATTATACCGCATTAATTAGTAATATATGTTTTGATATGACATGTTTGGTTTTAAAAGACCGAAGAGATATAAGGACTTGGCACGTGGTGTTTTTGATCTTTCCAAGACCGAGTGCCGCTGCCCTTCCTCTAGTTTGATTAGAGAGGAAGAAGAGAGAAGGGAAAGAGAAGGAGAGGGCCTAGGGTTTCGCCTCAACGTGCCTTTCTTCTCCGTAATTCCACTGGAGGAATGCCATCGCAGCGACAAGGATAGCCTGAGGGTTGTCGCCGTACTCGTTGCGATCGATCTAGGTGAGGTTCCATATCCTAATCCCTTCTTTGGATCAAGTTCCATAGATCGAATCATGTTTTTAGGAGGGGTTTAGTTGGAGTAATTCCCGAAATCAATCTTGCCCGCATTTTGAGATCCATCAGACTCTGCAGTTTCTGTTCATCGCTGTTTTTGGGCATCTTAGAGGCCTCAATAAATTTTGGGCCTGTAGAAATAGTTGTAGAGGATTTCAATATCTTTCTTTGGATGCCAGAATCACTCCTATAACCTTTGTAGTTTTGGAGATATGATCTATTTAGTTGGACTGTTTTTCAGTGATGAGAATCTGGACAGATTTAGATCTATGCCATTTTGGACTAGTTAGATGAATCAGTTTGGTTTTGTGAAATGAATGTTGTGGGGTGTTTCTTTATCTTTCCAGATTGGTAAAGTTTATATTTGTTGAGTTAGTAAATCTATAATTATGAATTTTTGAGTATTGATGTTTAGTTTTGGACGTCGAAATATTCAGTTATGTTACACGGTTAATTAGGCCCTCTTGGATACCTCTGATGGAAAACTTTATAATACTAAAGTTGTAGATAATGAAGTTTTACATAATCTGGTTAAGTTTTACAATTTTTGGAGTTGTGGTCTGAAGTCTACAAAAAAGAGAAGAGTTAGTGCTGCTGTCTTGATTGGTAGCACGAACGGTAGAGGCTTGAATGTCGGGTTTGGGCTCTAGTGTGTGTTTGTTGTTATTCTTGCTTGAATGTTGGTGCATGTACTGAATATTATTTGTGATCAGGTGGTAGCACTTTGGAACATCGCTATTGCTTTTGATCTACTTCGGTAAAGAGGCAAGTAAACGTAGCGGTGGTTTGCTACTGTTTTGGCTTGTTATTTTTATCACCTACAGTTTATTATTTATAAGATGATATCTCACTAATATCCAAAACTTATGAGCTTGGTACATTCAATATTATTTAATTGTGATCTCATCGAGTATTCATGGTGATGGTATTATTCCATATTGTTGTTGTGGCTAGCCCGCAACTCTGAAGTTGAAGTTGAAGTATCATGGTGGTGTATGTTAATTCCTTTATAGCATGCCAAGTGCATTGCATCATTCATTGGCATTGGAAGTTAATGTCTTGACCTATGGTCACGACTGTACCGGTACGCATCATGAGATGCAGCTCCACACCTTGTTGGGTGTGCAGGCAGGAGACATTTGCATTGCATTCATATGCATTCACAAGAAGTATATTATTGAACGGATCTTAGAGTATTTTATTGAAGGGATTTTTGTCCTTGTTATTATGAAGCTCTCTATCATTTGACTATGTTCTAAATTGGAAGTATGTCATTTTATTTTGATATCATGTCAGTTGGAAACTCCATGTTAAATTGTTGTTTAAATCAACTTGTGGTCTAAATAGCTTGTCAAAACAAGTTTGCTTGCTGAAATATTTCATCTCACCCTTGCTTTACTCACTCCAGGTACTTGATGTTTGCTTGGAAGGGAAGGGGATAAGCTGCACGTCACACACACTCTCCTTTTAGTGTGTTCAAGTTTTAATATAAGATAAATTGGTTATCTTCATGAGACTTGGGATTAAATGTTTAAGGAGTGGTTGTTAAACTTTCTTATTGGAGTACCGCATATTTGTGTTAGGATGTTCGTTATGATAGTTTGTTCCTTTGGTTATATATATTTATTTTGCTTCCGTGTTGTTCTTACATACGGAGGAAATGCTGCCAAAATCATTATTGGTTATGTGCGGTGTCATTGGTGTTGTTCAGTGGCATCCCGAGGTGTGTAAATTTCGGGGTGTTACGGTTGGCTTCAGCTCCTGGTTTTAGATTCTAGGAAAAGTAATGATTAACTTGACACACTTGCACTTTTAGGATGGGTAATTGTTGTTTTATCTATTCTTGATTGTTATGACATGATTGTTAAACATATAATATGTTTTAATTGAAGTTGGTGTGGGCATGTTTTTAATGTGGTTATTGCTTGTTTGTCGTGGTGGTTGCAGCTATGCCACCTTGCAAAGGACGACGGGGTCGACCAGCGACTAGTAGTTCTGCGAATGATAATCAACCTGTTGATCCAGCGGCAAACAATCAACCTCTTGATCCAGCGGCAATGGCAGCCGCAATGTAGGCGAAGCAGCAGGAGTTGGAGTCCTTGAGGCAAGCTACCAATGCTGGTGGTGCTAATGCTACTGCCGCTGGTGCTGCTACTACCGCCGGTGCTACTACTAGCACCATTCCTACTACGGGTGCTACCCCCACTGGTCTTCCTGTCAGTGGTATTTCTCTTGTGAAGTGGATAGGCATGAAGTTGGACTCCTTTGATGGCAGTGGCTCTCTAGTTGATGTGGCTGATAGGCTAAGTTATGTGGAGGATAAGATGGAAGTCTTTGAGGTGGCTTATGGGGATCGTATTCGATATGGGACAAAGTTGCTGAAGGGTGAGGCTCAGATATGGTGGAGAGGTGTGCAGGCGTCTCATTCTTCTGCACCTGGATCTTTAACTTGGCATGTCTTGGCCAGAGAGTTTGAGAGGAGGTTTTACCCAACCACTTTTCTAGAGAAGATGAAGACAGACCTACAAACCTATAGGCAGGATAAGAAAATAGTGGTAGAGTATGAGGTAGGCTTCAACAAGATTGTTCGCTTTGTTCCACATGTGGCCCATAATGAGGTAGAGAAGGCAAGCCACTTTCATCAGGGTTTGAAGCCTTACACTTTGGGAGCCTTTCCATTGGTGGATTTTTGCACCACTATGGAGCAGGCTTTAGGTGTGGAGATGCAGCAGCAGTACACTAATGAAATTCAGAAATCCTCCAATGCAGATCAGTCTCGCTCTCAGGAAGACAAGAAGGGGTCTGGTGGTCCATCTCATAAGAAGGGGAAGTCTCAGCATCACCACCCATATCATGGCAAGTCCTCTCACTCCAGTTCCACAGGACCTCAGTGTCGGGCTATTCCTAAACCAGGTATGGGGCTAGTGTGTTTCTGCTGTGGTGATGCACACAGATGTGCATACTGCAAGTGGAATGGAAGATGTTCTATTTGTGGCCAGGACCATAAGGATGTGGTGTGTAGGAGGAATCCAAATGCAAAGATCCGTTGGGAACCAATGCCTTCTTCAGCTTCTAGTGGCACTGCCAACATGATCGCATCTACACAGCGGCATGTTCCTGTGCCACCTACTCTCCAGTACATGGCTGCACCATCCTACCCTTGGTACTTCACAGCTCCCCCTACACCAAGTGTTCTTTTGACACCACAGACTGGGACTCTTCGACTACCGTAGCCTATTGCTCCTCCATTGTATCCGCTACCTTGGACTTCTGCTCCTATAGGCTTTGCACATGGTGTTTCTTCCTCCACAGGTGTTCCTAGAGCTTATGCATTGCCCTCTGCTGATGGCAACAATGGAGAAGTTGTTACAGGTATTATCTTCATTGATTCATTCGATGCATATGCTCTTTTCGACTCTGGCGCTAGTTTCTCGTTTGTCTTGGAGGGTTTTGTGGCTCATGTGGGCCTTTCTGTGCAGAAGATTAGTCAGTCCATTGTGGTCAATTCTGCTAAAGGTTTTATATCTAGTCATTCAATTTGTCCGGGTTGCTCTATTATTCTTGCCGATGAGGGGTTTGTTGCTAATCTTGTGGTGATTCCCCTTGAGTCTTTTGATGTTATTCTGGGTATGGATTGGCTATCCCAATATTGAGCTTCTATCTCTTGTTTCTAGAAGATAGTATCTTTGCAAGCACCTTCTGGTAGAGAGGTGATCTTTGTAGGAAGTGCTATGAAGTACTCCCTTGCTCTACTATGTCTGCTGCTCCCAGATCGTTGGACTAGGAAAAGTGGAATTCTCTTCTCTATGGTTGAAGGTAGTGAGGTTGCCATGCGAGTGGAGGACATACGAGTAGTTTGTCATTATCCCGATGTGTTTCCTGCTGAGCTGCCAAGTATTCCTCCTGAGTGTGATGCAGTTTTTGAAATTAAATTGGTCCCTGGTACGCAGCCTATCCATAAGACTCCGTATCAAATGTCTCCAAAAGAACAAGTTGAGTTGAAGCGGCAGTTAGATGATCTCCTTGCTAAGGGTTTTATCAGACCTAGCAAGTCACCTTGGGCTTTCCCTGTGCTATTTGTGGAGAAGAAGGATGGTACCAAGAGGTTATGTGTGGATTATCGTGACCTTAATCGAGTGGCCATCAAGAATAAATATCCTTTACCTCGTATTGATGTGCTCTTTGTGCAATTGAAAGGTGCTAAGTTATTCTCTTAGATTGATTTGAACTCTGGCTATCATCAGCTGAGAATCTGAGAAGAAGATATAGAGAAAACAGCTTTTAGCACCAGGTATGGGCATTTTGAATACATTGTTATGTCTTTTGGACTAACAAATGCCCCTGCCGTGTTTATGGAAGCTATGAACAGGATGCTACATGAGTACTTGGATGATTTTGTCGTTGTTTTCCTCGATGACATTCTGATTTACTCTAAGTCCGAGGAAGAACATGAGCAGCATCTTAGTCTTGTTCTAGAGGCTCTTCGGAAGAATCAGTTTTATGGAAAATTGAAGAAGTGTGCTTTTTGGCTCTCTGAAGTGGCTTTTCTTGGTCATGTTATTAATCAACATGGCATTTTAGTTGATCTTGAGAATGTTGCTAGTGTTGTCAATTGGCAGAGAACTACTATAGTCACTGAGATTCATAGTTTTCTTGGTGTTGCTTGTTATTATCGGCATTTTGTGCAGGATTTCTCTAGTATTGCAAAGCCGATGACGAGACTTACAAAGAAAGGTGTTCCTTTTGTATGGAGTAATGATTGTGAGATCAGTTTCCAGACCTTGAAGGATAAGTTAGTGAATGCTCCTATCTTGTCCTTACCAGAAAGTGGAAAGTGCTTCACAGTATATATGGATGCGTCCCGTGTTGGTCTTGGGTGTGTTTTGATGCAAGAAGGCAAAGTGATTGCTTATGGCTCTAGGCAGTTGAAGAAGCATGAGAGAAATTATCCTACCCATGATCTAGAGTTAGCTACTATTGTGTTTGCCTTGAAGTCCTAGAGGCACTATCTCTATGGCGAGTCTTGTGACATCTATACTGACCATAAGAGTCTTAAATATATTTTCACTCAGAAGGAGCTAAATTTGAGGCAGCATAGGTGGCTTGAGTTGATAAAAGATTATGATCTTACAATTCAGTATCATCCAAGAAAGGCAAATGTGCTGGCGGATGCTCTTAGTAGAACTGGTGTTAAAGGCAAATGTGCTGGCGGATGCTCTTAGTAGAACTGGTGTTCCAAAAGTTGTAATGCCATTGATTGCAGATTTAGATCGTATGGGTGTCTCCCTATGCTATGCAGGCGTTGCAAGCGAGGAGACTCAGTTTCTTATTCAGTCAAACCTTCTTGTGAGGATCCGTGAAGCTCAAAAGTATGATCGCTTGATTCAGGAGGCTCACAAGAGGGTTGGTGATGGAAAACCTCGTGAGTTTAGTATTGATGAGAATGATGTGGTTCGTTTTAGAGGGCGCCTTTGTGTGCCACAGAAATTAGATGTGAAGATGGATATCTTAAGAGAAGCTCACCGTACTCCTACACAGTTCATCCTGGTGAGACAAAGATGTATAGAGATCTGAAGCAGAGCTTTTGGTGGAAGTGAATGAAGGTTGATGTTGCCAAGTATGTGGCAACTTGCAGTGTGTGCCAGCGGGTGAAGGCCGAGCATAAAAGGCCTGCAGGTTTATTGAAGCCCCTAGAGATTCCAGAGTGGAAGTGGGAATATATTACTATGGATTTTATGGTTGGTTTACCACGTTTCCCTCGGGGTAAAGATGCAATTTGGGTTGTTGTAGACAGACTCACTAAGGTGGCTCATTTTATTCCAATGAAGATCACAGATTCTGCTCTAGACTTGGTTCCCTTGTACCTCAAGGAGATAGTCAGGCTTCATGGCGTGCCAAGTTCTATTGTTTCAGATCGTGACTCTAGATTTGTTTCTAATTTTTGGAGGAGTTTGCATAGTGCTTTGGGCACTCAACTTGACATGAGTGTTGCTTTTCATCCATAGACTAATGGTCAGTCCGAGCGTACTATCCAGACCTTGGAGGACATGCTACGTGCTTGTGTTCTTTCTTGGAAGGGTAGTTGGGAGGATCACCTAGCTTTAGCTGAGTTTGCTTATAATAACAGCTATCAGGCTAGTATAAAGATGGCACCGTTTGAGGCTTTGTATGGGAAAAGATGTATCTCACCGTTGTGTTGGGAAACGTTGGGGGAGAGGTCTTTGGTTGGTCCAAGTTGGATTAAACAGACAACTGAAAAGGTGCAAGAGATACGTCAGAATATTTTGGCCGCTCAGAGCCGCCAGAAAAGTTATGCTGATGTAAGGAGGTGAGATCTTGAGTTTGCAGTGGGTGATCAAGTTCTTCTCAAAGTATCACCTACTAAGGGTTTTGTGCGGTTTGGGACTACTGGGAAACTTAGTCCGAGGTACATTGCACCTTTTGATATCATAGCCCGGGTTGGTAGCTTGGCTTATCGCTTGCAGTTGCCTGAGTCTATGAAGGGAGTTCATAATGTCTTCCATATCTCTATGTTGAGGAAGTATTTGCGGGATCCCGAGCATAAGATTGACTTAGGGTCGATTCGGGTGGAGAAGGATTTGACTATAAAGTGTCACCCAGTACGTATATTAGAATCATGCGATCGTGCTCTAAGGACAAGGATTATTAAATATGTAAGAGTTCTATGGGCAAATCTGCCTGAACGCGAGGCGACTTGGGAACTTGAGGAGCAGATGCATAAGGAGTATCCTGAACTCTTCGAGACCGGTGAGTCATATGCGGTTTAATGTAGTTTACATATTCATGGGATTTTGTTGTAGATGCGGCAGAATTCGAGGACGAATTCTTTTTAGGGGGAGAGACTGTAACGCCACAAAAGAAAAAAGAAAAAAAAAAGAAAAAACAAAGTACTATAGCGGTGCTACAGTACCGCGTGACCGTCCTTTCTAGGACCGAGTGCCACCGCCCTTCCTCTAGTTTGATTAGAGAGGAAGAAGACAGAATGGAAACAGAAGGAGAGGGCCTAGGGTTTCGCCTCGACGTGCCTTTCTTCTCCGTAATTCCACCGGAGCAATGCCATCGCAGCGACAAGGATAGCCTGAGGGTTGTCGCCGTACTCGTTGCGATCGATCTAGGTTAGGTTTCGTATCCTAATCCCTTCTTTGGATCAAGTTCCATAGATCGAATCATGTTTTTAGGAGGGGTTTAGTTGGAGTAATTCCTGAAATCTATCTTGCCCGCGTTTTGAGACCCATCGATTCTGCGTTTTGTTCATCGTTGTTTTAGGGCGTCTTAGAGGCCTCAATAAATTTTGGGCCTGTAGAAATAGTTGTAGAGAATTTCAATATCTTTCTTTGGACGCCAGAATCACCCCTATAACCTTCGTATTTTTGGAGATATGATCTGTTTAATTGGACAGTGTTTCAGTTGATGAGAATCTGGACAGATTTAGATCTATGCCGTTTTGGACTTGTTAGATGAATCAGATTGGTTTTGTGATCTAAATGAAAGTTGTGGGGTGTTTCTTTATCTTTCCAGATTGCTAAAGTTTATATTTGTTGAATTAGTAAATCTTCAGTTATGAATTTTTGAGTATTGATGTTCAGTTTTGGACGTCGAAATATTCAGTTATGTTACACGGTTAATTAGGCCGTCTTGGATACCTCTCGATGGAAAACTTTATAATACAAAAGTTGTAGATAATGAAGTTTTACATAATCTGGTAAAGTTTTACAATTTTTAAAGTTGTGGTCTGGAAGTCTATAAAAAAGAGAAGAGTCAGTGCTGCTGTCTTGATCGGTAGCTCGAACGGTACAGGCTTGAATATCGGGTTTGGGGCGCTCTAGTGCGCGTTTGTTGTTATTCTTGCTTGAATGTTGGTGTATGTATTGAATATTATTTGTGATCAGGTGGTAGTACTTTGAAACGTCGCTAGTGCTTTTGATCTACTTCGGTAAAGAGGCAAGTAAACGTAGCGGTTGTTTGCTACTGTTTCGGCTTGTTATTTTTATCACCTACAGTTTATTATTTATAAGATGACATCTCACTAATATCCAAAACTTATAAGCTTGGTACATTCAATATTATTTAATTATGGTCTCAATTGAGTATTCATGGTGATGGTATTATTCCATTTTGTTGTTGTGGCTAGCCCGCAACTCTGAAGTTGAAGTTGAAGTATCATGGTGGTGTATGTTAATTCCTTTATAGCATACCAAGTGCATTGCATCATTCATTGGCATTCGAAGTTAATGTCTTGACCTATGGTCACGACTGTACCGGTACGCATCATGGGATGCAGCTTCACACCTTGTTGGGTGTGCAGGTAGGAGACATTTGCATTGCATTCATATACATTCATAAGAAGTATATTATTAAAGGGATCTTAGAGTATTTTATTGAAAGAATTTTTGTCCATGTTATTATGAAGCTCTCTATCATTTGACTATATTCTAAATTGGAAGTATGTTATTTTATTTTGATATCATGTCAGTTGGAAACTCCATGTTAAATTGTTGTTTAAATCAACTTGTGGTCTAAATAGCTTGTCAAAACAAGTTTGCTTGCTGAGATGTTTCATCTCACCCTTGCTTTACTCACTCCAGGTACTTGATGTTTGCTTGGAAGGGAATGAGATTAGCTGTACGTCACACACACTCTCCTTTTAGTGTGTTCAAGTTTTAATATAAGATAAATTGGTTATCTTCGTGAGACTTGAGATTAAATATTTAAGGAGTGGTTGTTAAACTTTCTTATTGGAGTACTGCATATTTGTGTTAGGATGTTCGTTATGATAGTTTGTTCCTTTGGTTATATATATTTGTTTTGCTTTCGCGTTGTTCTTACATACAAAGGAAATGCTGTCAAAATCATTATTGGTTATGTGCGGCTGTCGTTGGTGTTGTTCAGTGGCATCCCGAGGTGTGTAAATTTCGGGGTGTTTCATTTCCAATCGGGGGATCCCATTTCCATTGCAACTAAGAACGGAAATACAACATTCAGAGGTTTTACAGAAATAGATGTTCCAGAAAGTAGACCACAAGCCGACCGAACCTAAACCAATGCTCTTTTGAACTGAAAATACCTCTGGGATTCCCGTGCTTGGGGCAGCTCCGTTGGATGTAATCACAGGCCAGCAGCAGTGGGAATTTAGGAGATGTTGATGCTCGTACAGGAGATATTGATGCTCGTACGGGAGGGAGATAGCACTAACATTTGTCAGATCCTTCCGCCACCTGCAACATGATCAAATCACTATATCAGTCTCAACATAATTAAGAATTGTTAAATGCAGAACCCAGGCCATGCTCGGATGTCAGTAGTTCTATTACTTCTTAAACCTTTTTTAATCAATCCCAGTGACTTTGGAAAATCTGCACACACTGTAAAAGTTTAATGATCTGCCTAGAACTACAGGAACAGTCACATGAAGGCCAAAGAATCGATTATTGAATCAAGAAGTAAAGAATCAGGACAAGTCAGGGATTGCAAAGAAATATTATGTTGCCCGTCTGCATCAACACTGCTGGGCGAACAGTCAGTAACTGACTGCATCGATCCCCTTTGCAATTCATGAACCATCAGTATAGAGAATAGTAGATTCTCGGTGTAGGAAAATTATAGAATTAAAATAAAAAAGAGATTTACTCAATTTCTTTCCACCTGGAATGTTCAGTGGTGAGACTTACCAAAAAGTTTGTCCTGATCTCTCCCATTACAGGTAGTGTCCCCTTTCTTTTTTGAAAACTAGGAGAATACCCCCGCGTTCTTCTTGGGATTCCAGATTAATTTTAAAGATTAATTTTAAGAATAAACTATTTATATTTATAGTTATAAAATGAAATGATTTTAAATTAATTTTGATGAATGGTTTGATGACATGTCGATGTAAACAACTAAATGCATGTCAGTGGATGAAGATGTAGCTATCATAATTACATGTGCTAGTGGCTATAATTGCAAGTTTAGTGGATTCTTATGTGGATAACTTGCATGTTGAGATAATTTTATAGTGGGGTTTGTTTATATAAGAGGTATAGATTACACAGTACAACACAGACGAGTACAACATGCACGCATACTCATCCCTATTAATACACGTACGCAGACCCTACCCCTATGAGCACCCCTATAAGCACCTCCGAAGAACTGGGCAACCGATAGATCTAGAGATTTCCGAAGTCACTATTGGCGCGAAGTCACCATAGTCCCTTTTAATCAGCTACTCCTGATGACTCGTCCCTGACCTGTAAGATGTTTTATGAAATTACGAGACAATACGACACCTACAAAACCAAAGGTGATTGGGGATAGGTCCTGGGCATCAGAAAATAGAGATTGGGGATCGGTCCTGGGCATCAGAAAATAGAGATTGGGGATCGGACCTGCACATCAAAAGAGTGCTGGAAAACCGGAGTCTAGAGGTGATCGATTGGGGATTGAACCTGGACATCAGAAAAAAGATGTGATTGCGGATCCAACCTGAACATCAGAAGACATAGGTGATTGAGGATCCAAACCTGACATCAGAAGAGAGAGGTGATTGGGGATCCGAGACGGATTGGTTGAGCCCTCCAGCTGCGGTTGGCCAGCGTCAACGTCGTCGCATCACAGGACACGGCGGCGTACTGGACCATGGGCGTGCCTACGCTCGCCGCCGAAACGACCCGTGAGGGTGCCGAACTCTCGGTGTTGCAGCCTCCATCTTGCTGGACCACGCCCCTGCCCTGCCGCACCGCGTTGTCCGCTGAACACCGGTCTCTATGGCTGTCTCTCCAAGGGCTCGACGGAGATTAGATTCAGTTAGAGATACCTGGTGTGGAAGAAAGAAAAAGGCGCAGAGACGAGATCACAAGAAATTTGGAAACTGAACGGTTGTTTATAGGCCAGAGGCCACACCCGGCCTCGCGTGGGAAATGGGAATCGGAGAGGTGGGGTGCGGGCTGGCATCCGTTTCAATATGGGGGTTTGTTTTGTAGTGTATATGGCATGCGACAGCTGGCTTTATCGTCGTACTCTTACGTCTGAATAGCGTGAATAGTTTGGCATGAGTCCACTTTCCTACCTCCAAGAGAGAAAGTGAACAATATTGATGCTGAGGACTCTACCTTAACTTAATTAGTAATTCGGTCACAGCTCAATAAAGCCCTATTAAAATATCGTTAATATTCATGAGACATGCTAGAAAAACGATAATTCCTGAAATTTTCACAAAAGTCTAATCGGAAGTCCTAACAGAGCCATGAGACGCTCTAGGAAAAAAATTGTAGTCTTCAGTCTAGAGAGCTAACAAGCGTGCAGGTGGATAATGTGACGTAATCCAACTTTATTCCTATCAATTAGACAGTAATAGTTTATCTGTTACAACGACATATAGTGCTAAATTGGGATAGTAAATTGTTCGGCCAGCAGCAACGAATGGATGGTATCCTTTAAGTTGTGGCAGTTTGTGAAATGTTCTCCTTGGTTGTACATGAACTCCATTGTCCTCGTCAAGCCGAATATCCGCTCCAGTAGCTGCTTTGGACATGCATTATTGTCAGGATTAAGCCACTCGCTGTTAAAATCTTTCCATGATTCCTCTTTGAGCATGTGTATCTGCCTACGTGCAACTTCAGTCGATACATTGTGCTCCTTCATGTAGCTATCGATTATCGAAGCAACATGAGGGATCAGTTGCTCTCGCTGCATGAAGTTAAATATTAAATATATCAGCAAGAGAAAGGCAAACTCATTCCAAGCAATATTCTGATGCCAGGGGTTATGCTTTTAGAGTTTGCTTCTAAATTTATGGCTTTATTATTAGCTACGACTCATGCTTGATGCATGCGCTGGTGTGTGGGAGGTGTGGGAGGACATGGTGTTTTAGGCATTGAGACATCAGATTAGTTAAAGTTCATGACCATGAATGGAGAGTTTATTTTTTGTCTAGATCAAGATGATGGAATATTGTTCTTTTTTGCCTATTAGAACCATATGATTCCACATATTTTCGCAGACGGGTGACATAACCTTAGTACCAGGCTGTTGACGTACTGCCAAAGTAAATGGACTTTCTCACATGCTTTTCTGGCAGACAGTTTGTACACACAATGCATAAAACTTATTCCACGTTCTATATAGAAAAACCTTTTGTGGTAATGTAATTAGCTTGTCAGGTTCATTGTATAAAGCAATGTTATGTGAGAAATATCAAACTCAAATTCCATAATGAATATGGGAATTATATATGAGCCTGCTATTGGGCTTCAAAGGATTAAAATATAAATTTTAATAAGTTAAGTAATGATGAGGGATATTACCTCATATGACTCGAGGTCATCTACCATTCTCAGAATCACGTAAAGTGCCCACACCATTTTAGGTTCACTGGAAACCCAATCAAAGCAATCCTCCGTTGCTATATCGTCCATCCCCACGAAGGAAGCACACGACAAAAAGGGACATCCACCAGTTATTGTTGAAACCTTGAGATGTTCATCAACAGACTTTGGAATGTATCCATGCTGAAGCATTTTTGCCTCCATGTTGTAGCCTCCAACTAGGTCTTTTGTCTGTAAATTGAAGAGATATATACATTTCACCATATCAAATTAACAAGCTAGATTGAGTATGTGTTTACAAATAAACATGCTGTGATGCTAGCATCAAGTTAGCATGCAAGGCTAGGAGCTAGATAAATATACACATAATGATTTCCCGCATAATCATTCACATTGCGACCCAAAAAAAACTCAAACATCTAGATAAATAACTTTCAAAGTTCTTTAGATACGGCATGCGATACATCTCCTCCTGGTGGAGCATATTTTCAATGGTTTTATAGCTATCCAATATTTTCTCCAATGCAAATTTCATGCACTCTGGAAGGTCATGCGCCCCCATTGAATCCCAGCTGGACATGATAATTCATGAAAGTTGTGAGTTCTATATAATCACAACGATGTAAAAATATTAATTACTGCATACATAGTGATACAAAAATGTTATTACATACAGGCCGAAACTTCTCAATGTAATTCAACTATGTAATTATTCAGTGTATATATGGACTCACTAATGCAAAAACAAATTTGTGACACTAGTGACTGGAATAATTTGTTTACAGAGGTCAGCCTCCTGACAATTTTTATAGTATAGAACCCATACATCAATTTAAAATTATGATTTCTTCAACTAATCTTTGATATTTACAATGTCTGTACCAAAGTTTTGGGTCTTAGTGATCTTTAGTGCACAATTTTTTGTTTTAGATACGATATACCCATTTTACAAGGTCTATACCAAAGTTGTAGCCTAAAAATTTGTAATTTGTAGTTTGCATGTTTTTCCCTGAGATGTTTTGGGAGCCCAAATATTTGGTAACTTCTCAATTTTTAAGTTTTTTAATTTTCAAATTCAAACTTTCTCTCCAATTGTTGTATTTTCTCCCAAGCTAGACTCAAGTTCCATGTATGACCAAATCCAAAGATTAATGGAAAAAACGTAGCCCATTACTATTATTTATAGTCTGGTCACCTCAAGGAAACAATATATATTCTATTTGTTCCGCATCATATATAGAGAACTTTGACTTTTTTTTCTAATCGCAAACACACACATATAAACTATAGCTAGATCAAATAGCATAGATTTTTCTTATTCTTCCATGCAAATTACACAATAAAGATAGATATGAACTTCTGTGAACCTACAATAAACATACTCTTGAGTAGGGAAGCAATACAAACCTTTCCATGCACTTCGTAAATAATTCACATTCTTCTAGAGTTGCATAAGAATCAAAAATATCATCCACAATGGTTGCCATGGCAATATTCATTGTTAATATTATTCGGCCTCGTCAATAACAGGGTTCATGGTATACCCCTAATATCCACAAGTAGCACTCCACAATTCTATCTCGAGCAAATGGAAGCCTCGATTGTATATTTATATCCTTCCACCACCTATAAATTTATTAGAGGAAATATTCTCAAAATGGAACCGGTTTGTAATTTGAAATATAGTTAGGGAAGAAATTTGTAGTGAAAAGAGTTACTTCACCTTGTAATGATATCCATCTCATGTTGGTGATGGAGCTGCATAATATTTGAGTTCAGCTTTGCAAGATGCAACACCTTGTCATGCAGCGAGGCATCTTTCTCATACGTAGAGATGTAATACTTTGACTCATAAATTCGTACTCTTCTAGGGAGGGGCATCTCAAGTGCAGATTTTATTTCACGTGCCAACGATGACTCTTCCATGTAGGGGACCATTGTTTCTAAACGCCTTTGGCTGAATAGTATGGCTTTGTCAAGTATTACCTGTCCATGGGTCCTCATATGTGCAGCATTGTAAAGGTTCAGTAGGTCTCTAGGACTGTTCACTAGAAAAACACCTTCTTCAGCTTCGAACCTCACAAACACATCTGAAATGTGACGGAAATTTTTTCAGCTCGAGTTTCTAGAATTTGAAGAATTGTATAAGGTTGAACTATATAAGCGGATATATACACTATACGACTCCATATGTCAAGCGTCAGCCAAATGTTAAAAATCTGCTTGAATGTTTTTATCTCTGAAAGCTCGATGCCGATGGTGCTTTTTTTTCAGACTGTTTTTTTTTAAACATGATTAGCTGCAGCGACAAAAGCACTGGCCCACCGTCCAGCACATGTGGCTGGAAGAGATAGAAAGGGATTAGTCAAGTGGAAGACAGGAATCTGACTCTAGATCTGGTGAGAGAAAATGGCGTATGTGAATTTGGTCGGTCCACCAATCCCGAGTTGCTGCAAGCGAGCTAGCCTTGTCTATCAGCCGTGCTTTTAATCGCAAAATTTAGCATATGTAATCACAACAACCATGTGCTCATTTGGGTTGTGTGAAGTGAGTTTGGGCCTCGGTAACATCGGGTTACCGTCCCCTAGCTAGTTTGTTAACCGTTTGCACAAATTCTTCCTACTTAACGAAATATGCGCTTAAGATGTGATAAAAAAAATTATATTACAAACCGTCGGTAAAAATAAGTAGTGGTAGCTATAAAACCACCGGTGAAAACAATTTTTTTAGCAGTGAGTAAATTTATATGTAGAGTACGTTGTACAGGCTACTCAAATTAGCGACGATGGTAATAATTCAGACCACGAAATGGTAATTAATTCAGACCACGAAATTTAAGTTACGTGCAGTGTATGTTCATTACTACCTGGCGAGACCCTGTATCGATGTTTCCGAAGCAGGAAAAACCACAATGCTACAGTCCCAAGATCGTAGTCACTGACATCAGCGGTCTCCATAGTGCAAGTGCAGCACTGATCTCTTGTTCGAACAGGTGATCCAAGCATAGACGCTCCAGTGCATCGATGAGACGCAGCCTACTAGCAGTAGTAGTTGAACTTGCTATCATTTCGGCCACTTCTTCCCTGAGTTTGTCCGCTCGTTCTGTCATCTGAATCAGCTGAATATTATTCCATCTGAATCTCCAATGGATATCTAGTGCATTTGACTCTACACTATAGGTATATAGAAATAGAGAGGAAAATACATCTACAGACCTGTTGTTGCGATGAAGCTGCTGCTGGGTTGGAGTAGCCGAGGAAGAGATCTCCCCATATAGACGGGTGAAAAGTGCTGGTGTTCTGCCTCAGACGGCTGTCACCCTCGTCAAGATGTTGCTCTGTTATTGGGTTGGTATCCTGCTGCAGTTGGCGGCATTGCAACCTTATTTGCTGCCGCCACTGCTGCTTATTCTGCCAACTCCACGAAATGCTTCTGCATCGCCTGAGCAACTGCGATTCAGAGGCAGCAATAGTATGATAGCTCCTGCTGCTGTTACTGCTGTGCAGGTGCTGTGATAATTTGAAGGAGAAGGTGGCCATTACATATATCATAGACAGCTGCGTGTCTCTGAAGTATGAAATGATGACATGCCCTTGATCTATTTATAGAGTGTCTCTAATAATAAAATATAATTTTGTGTAATCTATCGAGACACGAGTCACACGAGTTATGTTGTTAATGATTTTAGAAGAAGCAAACGAGTCCGGGAAAGAGACAAGTTAGGGGAAAAACACAACCCTGAGACACGAGGAACACGGCGAGGGCCCAAGAACAACACAGTACGTCTAAGTTGTTAAATGATTTTTTTTACCATGATTGTAAAAGTGCCAGTGGTACTTTAGGTACATTTGTTTATCTATATATTTGCTACCTATTTAAGTGAAAAATATTATTCTTGAGGTTATATTGGTAATTATGTCTTGGTCTCTCGCTCTCAGCACCACACGGCCACAGAACGGGGCACATCAGTTTTTTTTTTTTTCAGATTTCTGAACCCTCCGTTACCAACTTAAGTATGTCATCAGAATCCATTCAATCAATCAAGGTGAAAGGTCAGATTTGCATTTGAACGAATCGCACTTCAACGTAAAAAAAAAGTAACAAAAGCTTTGTCCTTGAACGGAACGAGCTGAAGCTGAGCTTTTGGACAGTCCGTGCGTACTGCAACGCAGAATAGCATCATGATTCAGAAAACTTCCGGTTGGCGTATGGCAGAGTCACGGAGATAGCCATGGCGTTCCTGGTGGTGCTTTGCACAGTGATGCTGAAGGGTGAATAGATGGCGATGGGGAGACGCAGCGCCGGCGTGGCGCCCTCGTGGGCCAAAAGGGGGACGACGGAGAGTCGGCCATGGTGGTTCTAACTTGCTAGCGGCGGCGGCGGAGCTGCGCGCGCACAGGCGAGCGGCAGTGGCGGCACACCTGGCGGGCGTCGTCTTGGTGACATCAGCACGCCCCTGCTTCCAGGGCTACAGTCGGGGCCTCAGGAGAGAAGCTGAGCGCTGCATATACACGGCAATGGGAGAAAAGTAATAGTGGGATGTTACAGTTTACCCATGGATGATAATGAATTATTGTTTTACCCTTTACCATAATTTAATTAAGAGATCTCTTTAATTAATCAATGAAAAATAAGATTTGGTCTCACTTTAGTACTAGCCCACCTATCCTGGTACTATCTCCAACTATTTGGCACCTCTACTTTCAATTGGGTACCACCTATTTCTCCAGTCTCCACCATCTGATCTCACCCAATAGATGACCAATGATTTTTCAAACCATTGTAAAATTTCTCTGTTTATAAAAGAAAAAATGCTAGTAAAAAATAGAATTTTCTTTAGTTTTAGAAGAAGCTTTCAGGAGGATGGGGTAATCCAACATAGTTCTCATAAATTAGACAGTAAATGTTTATTTTTTACAACGGCACATATATAGTGCTAAATGGGGATCTTAAATGGTTCGGCCAACAACGAATGGACTATATCCTTCAGACTGTGGCCATTTGTGAAATGTTCCCCTTTGTTGTACATGAATTCCATTGTCCTTGTCAAATTGAATATCAGCTCCAGTAGCTGCTTTGGATATGCATTATTTTCAGGGTTCAACCACTCGCTGTTAAAATCTTTCCATGATTCCTCTTTGAGTATGTATATTTGCTCACGTGCAACATCAATGGAGACATTGTGCTCCTTCATGTAGCTATCGATTGTCGAAGCAACATGAGGGATGAGATGTTCTCTCTGCATGAGATTAAATATTCAAAACAATATTAGCCTGTAAGAAATAGAGAATAATGTTATGTGAGAAATATCAGACTCTAATTCCATACTAATAAAACGGGAGTTGTGACTTATGAGCCTACTATTAGGCTTTAAAGAGTATCATCTATATTTTGAGCTCAGTAATTAGGGACATTACCTCATATGACTCCAAGTCGTCTACCAATCTAAGAATCACGGAAAGAGCCTGCACCATTTTAGGTACATTGGAAACCCAATCAAAGCAATCCTTTGTTGCTATATCATGCATCCCAACAAAGGAAACACACGCCAAAAAGGGACATCCGCCAGATATCATTGAAACCTTAAGATGTTCCTCAACAGAATTCGGAATGTATCCCTCCTGAAGCATTTTTACCTCCTCGTTGTAGCTTCTAGCTTGTTTTTTTAACTGTAAATCAAAGATACAGAATATATGCATGTTTCACATATCGAAAGGCTAGATCTAGTGTGTGCTTGTAAACATGTTTGTGATGATTGCATCAAGTTACATTGCAAGGATACTAGCTAAGTACATATACATCCTAATGGTCACTACCACGGAACAGACCTTCAAATCGAAGTGATTTGTTTCTTCTATCACCGTGGGTATGTGATTTTAGAATTAGAACTAGAGACCTAAACATTCACGTTCCCTCAAGTGAACATACCACTTACACGCGACACATGTGACTATGCAACTAGCACAATTCTTGTAACTACATATTTTGGATCTGATTGTATATTTGACAGTCAAAATAATGTCAAATGTAATAATTGTTAATTGTAAAGTTGTAGATCTCATCAAGTACTACAATTCTGGTGTTGACACTGTTAAGCATGTCAAATCTAATCTGATAACATATATTTAATATTTGGACTTGTAAACCATCTCAAATTTAAAAAGTTACAAAGTTAAGATCTTTTTAGGCTCTACAACTTTGATATAAACTTTATCTTAATCCGATCTTCTATGCAAAAAACAATTTTTTGTGCAAATCAATTATCACTATCGGTTCAAGTCACGAACCAGCAATGCTAAGCGGACTACCATTTCCAGATAATTAGTAGCTTGATCCGGTAGTGATAGTACCATACCTATCACTGTATGTTAAATCATGAACCGATATGATAATCTACCTAACTACCAGTATAAGCCAGGAATCGGCAATGATTGCCAGTTTTGTAGTAGTGGGTTGTTTGTAGGATAATCATTCAAATCGAGACCCAAAAAGTTGAACAACTTGATAAGTAAGGTAACTTACAACGTATTTTTGATATTCCATGCGATATTTCTCATCATGGTGTAGCATATTTTCAATGGTTTCGTAACTATCAAATATTTTCTCCAAAACATATTTCATGCACTCTGGAAGGTCATGAGCCTCCTTTGAATCCCAGCTGGACATGAGGAATTCATGAAAACTTGTGAGTTCTATTTATGACCACAATGATAGAGAAATGTTAGTGCACAAATAATGATAGCTAGAAAAATATTAGCACATGCATATAGAAACTTTTCTATGCAATTTATGGAAATTCGTTGTATGCATCCGCTTCAATTGTTTGTTCTATGAACATACGCGTACTCGTTCAACATTAGGAGCTAAAGCATAAGTAGATTTTGGATTTAGGGTGTTCCATATATATCCATTTTGAATTATGAAATTTTGATATTGATATCTTTATTAATTTTCAAACAAACTACAGATTGGCATGGTAATTACAAAAGTTGTAGCTTTTGCAATGATCTAGAAATTCGTAGCTACCATTTACTTCTGTTTGCGGTAGTTCAGGGTCCAAAATATATAGTTGGTTTATGTTCTCAATTTTTTATGTTTTTGAAATTTTGAAATTTAAATTTTGTCTCAAATTGTTGGAAGTTTCTATGCATGTTGACTTGTATGAACTAAGCCAAAGATTAACCTAAAAACAAACAACTCATCAGTATTATGTATAGTATGGTCACCTCAAGGAAACAATATATAGCCTATTTTCCAACATCATAAATAAGGAACTTTGACTCCCTTTTGTTTCAATTGAACACATACATATATAGCCTATATAGTTGTATAAAAAAAGCATATATATTTCTTAATCCTTGAATGAAAATCTCTTACTAAATTAAAGATAGACAAGAACTTTAGTGAACCACAGATCAAGATTTCAAGCAGGAAGCAAAACAAACCTGTGAATGCACTTGGTAAATAATTCACATTCTTCTGGAGTCGCATAAGAATCATAAATATCATCCAAAAGGGTCACAAGGGCAATATTCATTGTCAATATGATTCGGCCTCGTGAATAACGTGGTTCATAGTATACGCCTAATATCCACAAGAAGCACTCCACGATTCTATCTCGAGCAAATGGAAGTTTTGATGCAATATTTATATCCTTCCACCACCTGTAAAATTATTAGAGGTAATATTATCAGTAATGAATAATTGGTTTGTAATGATTTGAAATATAGTTAGGTAATAAACTTGCGAAGAAAAGATCGAGTTACTTCACCTTGTAATGATAGCAAGCTCATGTTGGTGATGGAGCTGCATAATATTTGAGTTCAACTTTGCAAGTTGCAACACCTTCTCATGGACCCTAGCATCTTTCTCATACGTAGAGATGTAGTACTTTGACTCATAAATTCTAACTCTTCTAGGGAGGGGGATCTCAAGTGATGATTTTATTTCACGTGATGATGACCCTTCCATATAGGGTGTCATTGTTTCCAAATGCCTTTGGCTGAATAGTATGGCTTCGTCAAGGATTATCTCTCCATGGGTCCTCATATGTGCACCATTGTAAAGGTTGAGTAGGTCTTTAGGATGGTGTGCTAGGAAACCACCTTGTTCATCTTGGAACCTCACAAACACATCTGAAATTTGCAACAGAATTATTCAGCTTGAATTTTGATGTTTAGAAGAAAGCACACCCTTTTCATATAAGACATTTTAACTTTTCTAGATAGTAAAACATATAAGACATGGTGTATATCTAAATATATAGCAAAAGCTACGCTGGTCAACTAGTATGTTTTTCGGCTGATTCAATAGCATCTAGGAAAACCAAAAGAAAATTATATCTCACATTACATTCAAATGGAGTGAGCACAACATACATGCTTTATTTTAAGACTTGGTTAGTGGTAGGTGTATGTTCCGTGTTGCTACCTGACGAGACTGTGTATCGATGTTTCCGAAGTAGACAAAACCACAGTGCTACAGTCCCAAGATCATAGCCGCTGACATCAGCAGTCGCAATCTGTGCTAGTGCAGCATTGATCTCTTGTTCGAACAGGTGATCCAAGCATAAATGCTCCAATGCATCGATGAGGTGTAGCCTACTAGTAGAAGTCGTAGTAGATGAATACGCTATCATTTCAGATACTTCTTCCTTGAGTTTGTCCACTTGATCTGTCATCTGCTGAAATTAGCACAATTCAAATATAATTATTATTGTTCCCAGCAGTTAAAAGAAAAACCTAAGAATCTGTCACAAATATGATGACAGGTACCCAATAATAATAAAAGGAAGAAGTACATCTGCAAATAGCCAGACCTTTTGTTGCGATGAAGCTGATGCAGGGTTGGAGTAGGTGAGGAAGAAATCTCCCCAGATAGATGGCTGGAAAATGCCGGTGTTCTGCCTCAGGCGGTTGTCACCTTTGTTCTCAGTGTCCTCATGACGTGTTCTTGCGGCAGAACATTGCACCCTGCTAGGCTGCCGCCACGAAATACCGCCTGGACATTGCCTGAGCGGCGGCGGTGACGCCACAACAGCTGAAATATGGTTGCAGGTCCTCATATACTGCTGCTATTGCACTCTCTAGTCTCCTTGTGGTTTCAGGGATAAACGTACGCTAGTAAAAGCGAGCTACCTACTGCAGGTAAGAAAAATATAACAGCAGCAGTAAAATTTCTATCTACATATATATATATGTCACATATCATAGATGCTCACATGAATGCTTACATACGTAGATGATGACATGGATGATGATGTTTGTGATGACATGGGTGATGACATGGATGATGACGTGGGTGGTGACTAGGATGATGACATGGGTGATGACATCAAACAAAATTTTGGAAGAGTAAACGATTTCTTCTGAAAAAGGTCATCAACAACAAATTTATAGAAATCATCAAGATGTACAAATTTTATTTTGCCATTTGTTCATTCGATAAAGTGGTTTACAATTTCGATATAAAAGATATATGTATATGTCACATATCATCATAGATGCTCACATGAATGCTTACATACGTAGATGATGACATAGGTGATGATGTATGTGATGACATGGGTGATGACATGGATGATGATGTGGGTGGTGACTGGGATGATGGCATGGGTTGTAATACCCGGTTCTAAGAATAAAACCAGATATACACCATATGTGAGTCCTAGGAGTCAATTTCCACATATAGCTACAAGTAAAGGGTGGTATCAGTAAACAATGCTTAATAAAACGTACAAAGTACTAAAGAGATATACCCTTAGGTAGCAATCAACGGAAAGAGACTCCGATCTTCAGGTGTAGACTCCACTCCACTGGATCCAAACTGATTGGTTGACAACAAGCCTAAAACTTCTCCTGAGGTGTGGGGGAAATAGCAAGAGTGAGTCCATGTCAAACTCCGCAAGTATAGCAAGTAGTTTAGATCCCATAAACCCATGATCAATGTAACATAAATAATGTAGAGCATAAAACGGTAAATAAATTAACATCTTAACATAAGCATCATTATACCAATGTAAATGTGTCAAGGCCGCCCTGTCCGTGGGCACGGACGATATATCGATTTAACTCTACGCAGAGGTGTACACTTTTACTATGAGTCATAATTTCTAAATGCATGAGTTTGCAAGGCCCAAACACCAGAAATCATATATAAAGCCATTTAAAAGTTCGTCTAACAAGTTAGGGACGCTAAGGTTTCTGTGATCTGCAAATGTAGGGCCCTCCTTCCAATGGCACAATGACCCGTAGCCTATACACATTAGGACAGAAGCCGCACTACACCCAACCCGAGTCACACCCCCCGTGCGCCCTTTCGGGGAACCTCTAACAAGTTAGAAAAGGTCTTATAAACAACTAAAACCAGAGCCATATAGCCCTCATAGTTGTACGGAAAATCCATGATAAATCACGTACAGATAAATCCTCAAGTTGCTAAAAAGTCATTTTTATCGTTCGTTGCTTAAACATTAATCAAGTCACAAGATCATGATCACAGAAATAAAACTCAAACTATACTTGCCTTAGGACTTGCTTTACACCCAAAGCGTGCTTAGAGAATAATCAACTTTGTCTTCACTTCTGCACATTCAGCATTCAGCTTCTGCACATTCGGCACTCAGCTTCTGATCTCCAAGCACACGAACAAGTCTCCTTCTAGTCGTAGATCGATTCAGGTCACCACTAGTGCAACGCAAAAAGATTTTTACTAAAACAGAATTTAGATGTGGAAACAACAAAGGACTAAAGAAGGATAGATCAAGGGCTTACTGGAAAATATATAGGTGCGGACATATATTCTTCTATTGGACATTTGCTTGCCGTAGTGCACGTATGTGTATAACCATGGCCATTGCGACTATGAAAGGCTGGGACAGCTGTGGCATGTCGGCAAGCGGCATCGTATACATGAACGGCAACTGCAGCTGGTGTGGATTGGACGGCATCTATGCTGCTGGGGCTTGCAGGGCACTGTAGCAAGGAGGTTGCCGGTCCAATGGACAGAACAGATATCCACTGGCTATACGCCGTCTGCAGAAAACAAAAAGAGGCTCCGTGCCAAGATTTAGGTTCATGCAATGTATAACGAAGGATAAGATAGAAAGGGTTCTTGTGAACAAGCTCACCATGTCTACGGATCAGCGGCGTCGGATGGGCTGCGAAGACATGGAGAAGAAAAAGTGGCAGGAATCGATGCAGCTTATGATCTGCTCACGTGATGGAGACCAGTAGCATGGTTCCCACCAAGATGTATTTAGATGGAGCGATGATATGATGGCTTCTTGATACGTGATAGCGGCTACTTGCATGTTGTCCTCCCTAATTCAGCTATAGAACAGAACCATCAGGCTTACACGACCTAGTATGAGTTGTGTAGATCACGTATAGTAGAGGATAAATTTAGAAAGATGTATGCTGGATTTCCCACCGACGGAGACGAGACGTCTATGGGCACTGTCGGCTGGGCAAGACACGCACGTCGCGGCAACGGGACACGAAGTGCAGCACCACATACGATGAGCATGGCCATGGCTCCGGGTCTTCTGCTTCCCTATCGAAGAGAGGATCTCGGTGGTCTCGGTCTCCACATCGAAAAGGCAACGGCCGGCAAGGCAGCTCTCGGCGAGATCCAAACCAAGACGGAGCACGGTAGGGCTTAGGGCGAGGCACTTTGACGAGAGCTAGGGCAGGGCGGCGATTGATTGCTCGTGATGCAAACCAGGGCAGCAACTCGCTATATATAAGACGGAGAGTTGGAGACATGCACGACATGATAAACCTGATATCCTAGATGTCGTCCGTGTGGCATCAAAGAACTTTCTGTGCTAGCAACATTGGGCTGGTTATTTGCTTCTTGGATCGTTATTTGCCTCTTGGCTCACGTCAAGCGTAGACCCAACGAAACATATAGCCAGGACGTGAATCAATGACAGAGAAGATTATTGCCCGACCTTAATGAAAGAGCGAACAACAAAAATGATTGGCCAAAAGTGATCAAGGATTAAGATTAATTATTTCTGGAATTATTTATTTTCATGTATTCAAATAATTCTAGAGAAGTCTAGAATTGATATTTAAGCCATGAAAAATACTCCAAAGGCTCCGAAAATTTAGAGAAAATTCTCAAGAGGCGTTATGCAACATGAGCAACCCAAAATAAGAAATTTTGGGGTGTGACATGGGTGATGACATCCAACAAAATTTTGGAAGAGTAAACGATTCTTCTGAAAAAGGTCATCAACAACAAATTTATAGAAATCATCAAGATCTACAAATTTTATTTTGCCATTTGTTCATCCGATAAAGTGGTTTACAATTTCGATATAAAAGATATATGTATATGTCACATATCATCATATAGATGCTCACATGAATGCTTACGTACGTAGATGATGACATGGATGATGATGTATGTGATGACATGGGTGATGATGTATGTGATGACTGGGATGATGACATGGGTGATGACATCAAACAAAATTTTGGAAGAGTAAACGATTTCTTCTGAAAAAGGTCATCAACAACAAATTTATAGAAATCATCAAGATCTATAAATTTTATTTTGCCATTTGTTCATCCAATAAAGTGGTTTATAATTTCGATATAAAAGTCCATATAAATTCATATAAATTTTACACAAATAGAGCAATTAATATACAGGGCAGGCCCAACTATATGCAAGGACATTCAATTGAATCCCAAACTTTCTAGCAAAAAGATTTATAATATAGTGTGTATATATATATATATATATATATATATATATATATATATATATATATATATATATATATATATATATATATATATATATATATATATATATATATATATATATGTTCGTTTAGTGATAAAAGAAAGAAATATACAATAATAATTTGTTTTGAGGGGGATATGCAAGAATAAATGAATAATCTGTGAAGAATTCAGCCCAAAAACGTTGCTACTCCCTCCCTCACTCTAACTTGAAAGACTATATATCTCTGCTTCTCATATGGTTGCTAAGACGTGTTCTGTTGACAATAATTTAGTTTCATACAGTGCACTGTGCAAGAAAAAAAGCTAACTAATTTTCCACTAAATCTATGTACTTTCATTCACGATTTTTCTAGTTTTTAATCTCTCGTGATTATTTTGGGTCGATCTGACGTTTTTTTAGGGAAAGTCGATTTGACTTGTTGTTACTGGTTCTAAACAAAGACTTGACGTTAGTGGTCCACCATTCACATCTTTTTTTTTAGCAACTTCAGATGTGTACACATTTCTTTCCTTATTAATTTCAATTAATTTCAGTTGTTTCAGTGAGGTTTCCTGGGCCGTTTTAGCCTAAAATGAATGATTCCATATATTCTTTTTTTCATTTTACCTCTTGTTATACAAGGCAGCCCAACAAGCCACCTTAATAAGACATATCAAAGGATTACTACTACCGGAAACATAGAGGCACTGGGCAATGGGCCGCGCAAGAATAATTATCAGCCTAGTATAGCAAATGTCCTCTCGTGTGCACACCTTATCCAGTCCTAGTCGCTACAGTTTTTGTGCTTCATGCTCTGAACGACTTTATTAGCTCCAACAGTTTATTTTTTCTTTGCCATTTGTTTTAGTTTGCCAACTCTCAAAACGAATTAAGGAGGAGAAAAAAAAGTCATCTCCAAGAGTTTTGCAAAATTGACTTGGCATTTACCAAATTGTGGACCCAACCGACTATATATAGCGCGAAAAGAGTCCTACATGCGCGGGGTCCGCAGCTTTGCAAATATGTCAAGTTTTCTCTGTCAATTGCCAAGTTGCCCAAATTGTAAAACCCAAATGCAAAACTGTTGGATACCATATTTTGTGAATTTTTTTGCAAATTATAAAAATGCAAACCCCAAATCCGAAACTGTTGGAGATGCTCAACTCTAACAAATGTATGCAAGGCAGCCCGACATGCCACCTTATTTATACCATGATAAAAAAAGGAGAAAGTTCTTGCTACTACATGTAGAGAGACTGAAGATAATACTGAAGACTTGAAGCACTTGTTGTTCAGGCACTGGGCAATGGCCTCGCAATAGTTCTCGGCTGGAACAGCAAAGGTGGCTCCGAATGGACTTTTTCGAAAGATCCGGTTTCCCGGCGTATGTTAAATAAGTAGGGAACAGAGTTTTACAGCAATTGCGCAAGAGGCGCCAACCCACGTGGCAGATCGCCACATGGGATGTTTATAAATCTAAGCTCGTCATGGAATCCATCAACCATGCGGTCCGCTGGCTTGATGATGGGGGCTACCTGACCCGGCTTGGTGCTGTTGGCGCGGTGCAGTGCATCAGCTCCGACGACATGGTACTGTTGGTGGCGCCAGGCGAGGCTGACCTCAGGGTGGACAAGATGGCGCTTCAGGTGTTTCGGTAGGCGTCCGGACTCTTTGCCAACATGGCAAAGAGTGTCGTGACCCCCATGCACTTTGGAGAGGATGACTTGGCCAGGGTGCAGTCCATTCTCGCCTGCAGGGTCGATGCCTTCCCGAGTCATTATCTCGGGATACCACTCTCTATCTTCAAGCTCAAGAGGGGAGGAGCAGCCGCTAATTGACTCCATTGTCTTTCGCATACCAAAATGGAAGGGGAACCTCCTCAACGTCACGGGACAATCCACTCTGGTAAAGGCGCCGATGTCGACGGTGCCGGTGCACAAGGCCACTACACTTGGCCTTTCCTCCTAGGCTATACATCAGATTGACAAGATAAGGCGAGGATTCCTTTGGAGTGGTGACTCGGTGGTGGCCGGTGAACATTGCAAACTGGCTTGGTAGACCGTCTGCTTGCCCACCTATCTAGGCGGGCTGGGCGTCACCGATTTGTCTAGGGTGGGAATGGCACTGCGGCTGCAATGGCCATGGCTACAGCGCGTCGACCCGTCTAGACCTTGGCAGGGCTTGCCGGATAGGTGTGATCGAGCCACGGACTCCTTCTCGGTGGCCACGGTGGCTACGGCTGGGGATGGCCACTCAACCTTGTTCTAGGTGGACTCCTGGATTGATGGCCAGAGTATTAGGGTGTTTGCCCCGTCCGTGTTCAAGGTCGTGCCCAAACACCATCAAGGTACTTCTCAAAAAAAAAAAAAAAAAAAAAAACACCATCAAGGTACCACGGTGGCTGTCGCCCTGGCTGGATCGGCCTGGATTCATCACATTGTTGGGGCATGGTCCTGGCAACTCATTGCGGACTTTGTTATCCTCTCTGAGTGGCTGCAGCAGATACAACTTTCACCGGGCACCCAGACACATTTGCTTGGAGACTAACTTCAGATCAGCAATACTCATCTTCTTCCGCTTATAGAGCCATGTTTATGGGTTGCTCCATGCCATTGGGAGCAAACCAAATTTGGAAGACGTCGGCGCCGCCAAGAGTACGATTCTTCTTCTGGCTGGCAATGCATGGCCGATGTTGGACGGCCCATCGCCGGTGGCGCCATGGTTTGCAGGATGATGCAACCTGCATCCTCTGTGGCCAGGAGGACGAGACCATCGATCACATTCTACTTGGCTGTGTTTTTTTCTCGGGAGGTTTGGGCGCACTGTCTGCGCACCTTCCACCTGGAAATGGTCGCCGTCATCGCAAGCTTCATTCAATGGTGGTTATTGTCGAGGAAGTCATTTCCAAAACCGATCCAGCGAGGCTTTGACTCCCTCTTCTTCCTCATCGGATGGAGGATCTGGAAGGAGGGAAACTCCAGGACTTTCGACAGGGTGCAGAAGACGTCGCTACAGCTCGCGGAGGAGATCACCGACGAGGTGATTCTGTGGGGAGCCGTTGGGTATACCTATGGCGGCTAGAGACGCCAGACGTTAGGCGTTGGTTGCGTGTGTCGCCGTGGCTTAGAGCAAAATGGTTTATATGTAATACACAATCTCGTGAGCTTGGCTGGTTCGAGTGGGTAATATATGGATTACCGGGTTGTTGTACTTAAACTCTCTTCTTTTTAATAAAATAGGTGCGAATGCACGCTCTTGAAAAAAAAAAGCTCCCTATGACATGGCCATATCTATGAAAGAAGATAGACAGTTTATTAACTCTGAACTCAGCTAATCATTCATACATATGTTCTCAACTACTCCCTTCGTCCTGAAATAAAGGACATTCTAGCTATTCTAAGACAGAATAAGGGGGATGAAAATAGACGCATGTACCCCTATATTAAAGTCTAATTTTATTTCGCATGATTAAAGGGTGAATTCTTTGTCTTTATACAAAATATGGCAGGCAAATAAGTTACCTTCCTTGTAAAATATAATCACATGCTCCCGTTTAGGTAAATGTTATCTTCTTGTTCCCTAAATGTACTATATTTAGGGACAACCCCCAAAGACTAGAATGCTCTTTATTCCGGGACGGAGGGAGTACATCATCTCTTTTTCCTATACCAGATTTGTTTTACCACTTCATGATTTTTAACTCCTCAACTTTTAAAAATGTTTTCCAAGTAAACGTTACTATCAGATGTCGGAGAAACATGATATTAGGGTGTCCGGTTTCGGGAAAAAAAAAGATATTAGGGTGTCCGCAGCGGTGCTCGACTTCATATATAATATAGTTGAGTCATTATACTTATCTGCCAGTTTTGCTGTCAACAGATACACTGATGTCCCTTCCATATATTCATATTCGTGCAAGGATGGACGACATTTTGATACATTTATGCAAATAACGATGCCATTATTTTATTTAGTGATAGTTTATAGTAGGAAAGAAACACGCCACACATCCATTATTCGGTAGATGCTGCACTGACATGCATACATGGCATGTCCACGTTATTCATCATATTGGAGCACACGAAAGGAAGCTAGTAGGCAGCGGTTCTAGCTTATCAGCCGACATGGGGCGCCTCGGCGACGGTGTTAACGAAGATGCGCACGCGGTCGGGGCGATAATCCTTGGTCACCGGCGAGCCAACAGGCAGCACGACGATGTCGGCGTCGGGCTTGTCCTTGAGGATCACCTTCTTGGCTTCCTCCACGCTGAGCCCGACCACCTCCGGCCACGACGTCTTGGCGCTGCCGCTCTCCGGTGCCGCTGCCGTGGAGCTCATGTTGTCGTCGTCGGTCGCGAACTGCGAATAGGTAGCTACATCAGTGAAAAAGGATGATGCTGTGGCCTGCGAATTGAAAGGAAATTAAACAAACTACGACGACACGACGACTATATCATTGAAAAAACAACGTAAGGTAGGTAGCACACTCAGACCACTCACGGTGTACTCTGCTCCTGTTTATATGGTGCTGCTTTCTTGTACTGCTGGTGGTTAAGCGAGTTATGCACTGGTGAGGTATTTATAGATCGAGCTGCTAGCTAGCTAGCTGCAGGCGCGATGTGTGTGAGTGTTCATCGGGATTATCAGCCTTTGTCTTAGCCAGCTAGTTAGGCATATAACTGAACAAAAACGAAAAGGAAAATAATATTGATGGACGGTGCCAAGAAATCGTAGCTGCTTCACCGCTCACCAATAATGCATGCAAATATGTACGCACGAGGCACTCGAGGTGGCCCCTGCAGCAAGTAAAAAAACAAGCAAAAAAAGACAGCAACGGTGCAGAAACATCCATGGTTTCTCCTCACCAGCAACCAAATGGCTAGTCATCATCTTCAGTACGCGTAGCTGGCGCATACACACACACACATTGACAGAATGAAACTCAGCGATTGTATTCAGTTAATATCGCTTACATATGGAGAAGCCAAGTATAGTCAGCAGCTTCAGTGCGTGCTACGTACGTACTCGTGGTACTCAAGGCACAGGGCCACCAGGACAGGCCGTGAGATGGAGGCAGTACACAGGGCCACTATTAGGCTGACAGGCGTGGTGAGGTAGAGGATAAAAAAAGAAAAAAAAATACAGAGTGATATGAGCATTTCACATTTTTACCTACCATGCATGAGGAGTTTTTTTTCTTCTTCACATCTGAATCAGAATAATGGTTCGAAACTAATCATGGACTCTCGGGAATGTTCATAAAGATAAGATAGGGTGTGTGCCTTGTATGGTGATGATTGTGCAAGATAAGATAGGGAACATACAGCTGTTGCCTTGGCTTCTTACAAGCTCACGTGTTGGACATGCAAACAGGATAATATATTCAACCGACATAAAGAACAATATCTCTAAGGATATCGCAATAATATATATGGGTCACTGTATATATGCTGCTTCTTGTTTGGACGGCTGGTTGTGTTCGAAGTTTGGAGCTATACATTTTGTGGCAAAGTTTTGGTCATTTGATATGTACATTAGAAAAGTTTGGTGGCATTGAAAACTTGCAAAACTGAACTAGCTAGTTACAAATTTGAGTATTCAATTGTTCTCAAACAAAAAAAGGAGTAAAAGATTGACACAAGAAGCAATTACTTCAAGGTACGTGGTTCCTTATGGTAGAAAATGCTCACCCTGATTTAAGTATCCATCTTGATAAGAGTGTTCATATTTTTCTGGATTTATATAAATTGTTCGTATAGAAAATTTTCTGAAGTTATATAAAGTTTCTATCATTATTAGTCTACATCGATGATCCGAACTGTGAAAGAGTGAGTTTGAGACGACACAGGTGCCTTGTAATTGTGTAACCACATGATACTAGATCCTATTTGGTATATGTATGCTGATAAGCTCTTCCTTGATACGCTACACGAATGGAGAAAAAGCACCACCGAAATTAATAAGCTGGTATCACCCAATTTCTATGTTTTAAGTACAAATAGGGCTATGATAAGAAAAGTGTTGCAGAAAAAAAACTATGCAAACAGTGGGGACGCCTTCAAAGGAACTCGGCAAAAGTTTTCGACTCTCCAACGCTATTAAAAGTTTTCGACTCTCCAACGCTGTTGATTGCGTGGACTTTGTGGAAGGAAAGGAATGCGAGAGTATTCCAGTGAACGTTGAGGACGGTGCTAGAGATAACAAGAGCGGCGATCGCTGAAGCTGGAGAGTGGGTCACTCGAGGTTTTGCGCCGATCAAAGAGCTACTGGATGTTTGGTCGCCAAACCTTGATGTAATATAAACCCTTTGAATTTCCAGTAGTTTGGCGTCTTGCCACTATTGCCGTGTCACTCCTGTACATTTACGTTTCCACCTCTTAATGAAAAACGGTGAAATCCCAGTAGCAAAAAAAAAAAAAGAAAAAGAAAAAAACTACGAAAAAAGTGTTGTTTGACTTCTAGTCTTCGCTTTTATTAGCTATATAAGCACTTTATAAGCTATCCTAAACAAGCCCATGTGAATATAAGTGTCACTTGATTCTATCTATATGTTTTTCTGACGGTGAACTCACGGAAAAATTCAATTTTTCTGTGTCGATCATCGTCAGAAACATTTTTCTGTGGGTATACGCATTTTTCTGTGGGTTTTTGCACCCACGGAAAAAACCGACTTTCCAGCAGTGGTGACTACGTAAGTGTACAGAGCATGGAGAGCTGCTGTCAAAATGTGGATGACATGACTCACATGTATAACTCCAAAAAACCAGCAATAATACGAAAAATTTTGTATAATAGATAACGAGAGTGTCTACTAACTAAAGTAGTAACTGTCACGTTATTTTCTATGTAGTTTGGTTGGTAATGTCGACTGTTTATCAAGGTATAATAATAGCTGTGGTAGGATCTGCAATTGCAGCAGCAATAGTGGTGGCGGCCCATTGCCACCACCGCTACAAGCAAGGTAGCGCTCTAAACTTTGCAGCCTGGAACTTTGTGGCCACTATTGATCTGAGTAGCTGGGCGATACTGCGGCCGCAAATACCATGTAGCAAGCCGAAATAGTGTGGAAGCAAATAACCCTATGCAGGCGCGGAGATGTTGGTTCAAGTGCCGCATGAGGATGAGGATGTTCTTGCTTCTGACAATGACAACGAGTGTGTTGCAAACTCTTAATACGTACGATATGACTTATTGTGTGCTGCACCATATGTCAGACATAAGTTCTTTGAGTGCAATTAAATATCTATTTATACTCATCATTCATGATATATGTACTTCAAATTATGAGAGATTATCGGGTGCCGCTATTGGAACTTATTGCGATATATCACCCGCTACCAGCAATGCGTGACCTCAACACCATTCTGCTACCAACCCGCTACACACTATTTATTAGCTTGTGTAATTATGATAACCAGAGAAAATAAACATAAAAAGGAGTCGGCAGAATCAAGATAGAGCATGATTTTACAGTATTTTTTGAACTCTAGACGAGATCTCCCGCTGTTTGTAATGAAAGAAATTCAAAAGAAACAATTGATCCCTCTTTCATATATTCATGAGTGCAAGGATCTGCAGAATGTTGCTGAGCTATTCGATCCAGGCACAGGGAGCTGGGATGTTCAGTTGGTTCGTGATATAATTTGGGAAGAGGATGCCAAACTCATCCTGTCTATACCAGTACACGAAGGAATGGACAACAGAGCAGCATGGTATTTTGACAAAAAAAGGTGTTTTTTCAGTTAAGAGTGCATATAAAGTTCATAGGACAAATCTAATCATACAGAGCAGAAGTGGAGGTGCTTCATCATCTAATTCAAGTGATAATCGTGAAGATGTATGGGAGAAGATTTGGAACGTTCAGTGTGCAAATAAAGTAAAACACTTCCTGTGGCGCTTTTGCTATAATAGTCATCCGCTACGTGTTAATTTGAGACGACGCAATGTTTTGATTGATACAAAGTGTGTGATATGTAATAGGATGGATGAAGATGGAGGCCACTTGTTCTTCAAGTGCAAGAAAATTGCTAAAGTATGGGAGATGCTGGATTTAGGACAAGTCAGAGAGGAGTTGGTACACAAGGAATCAGCAAGAGAAGTTATGAAAAGGATTATGGCGCTGAAAATGAACCAGTGTGTTCTATGCTGCATACTGCTATGGATGTGTTGGGCAGAACGTAATAGAGTCCGTGAAGGTGAGCAGGCACGTGATCCAGATGGCTTAGTCCATGTTATCAGAGTTATAGCTGAGGAATGGCAGAGAAAGGAGAAGCTACCTGTTGTGAGACAACCAGCAGCGCGTGCTAGTTGGGAGTGGCCCCAAGGTGATCAAGTTAAAGCTAATTGCGATGGCGCTTTTGACCCAATTACTAGTAATGGAGGGTGGGGATGCATCTTGCAGGATTCTGATGGAGATATGATCATGGCTTTGCGAGGACGAGCTGATCCACTGATGTGTCCGATGCAAAGTGAGCTGATAGCATGCATTCAAGGTGTACAAGCGGCGATCAATGCTGACGTGGGACATTTGGTTCTTGAAACTGATGCTGTTGAAGTAGTCTCGGCGATCTATTCTGACGCCTACGATCTCAGTCCTATGTTCAATCTTGTTGATGAGCTAAGGAGTCTCTTATCTGGGAATTTTATCTCTTGGAGCGTCCAACAACGTCCGAGGTCGTGTAATCGTGTAACACATGAGTTGGCTAGTTTGGGTATACCCAAACTACTTAGGTTGACCACCGCGTGCACCCTGACGGTGCACAATAGTATGAGTGATCCGGATGAGGAACATGTTATAACCTCCATCCTGGCTAGTATCCAAGTTGTAATTGCTGATGATTCAGCACTTTCTGAGTAATGGAAATCGATATTTCCCCTAAAAAAAAAGGATGAAGGACATTCTGCTTGCCATATTATTCGGAAGAAACACTGACATGCGTACATGGCATGTCCACTTTATTCAACATATTTTATTTTATTCATATTGTTCCGGATCATCGAGGGAAGCAGACAGCGGCGAGCTTATCAGCCGACATGGGGCGCCTCGGCGACGGTGTCGACGAAGACGCGGACGCGGTTGGTGCGGTAATCCATGGTCACCGCCGAGCCCACGGGCAGCACGACGATGTCGGCGTCGGGCTTGTCCTTGAGGATCACCTTCTTGGCTTCCTCCACGCTCTTCCCGACCACCTCCGGCCACGACGTCTTGGCGCCGCCACACTCCGGTGCCGCCGTCGCCGTGGAGCTCATGGTCGTCGGTTGTCAGTCGCAAATTGAAGCTGCAAATCAATTGATGACGATATGATGCTCTGGACTGTGAACTCAAATGAAATTACTGCAAAAAACCAAAGGCATAAATTATATATATTGAACGGTACACTCACGAGCAAGTGTGTGGCTTATTATTGTGCTTCTTGTGCTGCTGGTTAAGCGAGTATGCACCGGTGAGGTATTTATAGAGCTGCAGCAACCTACAGGCAAGATATGTGTGTTTTCATCAGGATTATTGGTGTAAAGCTAGGCAGATATAGTTAAACAAAAAAAAAGATAAGGATAATGTTTTTTAGGGAAAAACAGGAGGGGCAGGGCCCCTACTGTGCTTTTATTGAAATATAAAGAACAAAACTGGAAAGATAATGTTGATGGACGGTGCCACGAAATCGTAGCTGCTCCACCGCTCAACAATAATGCGTGCATATATATATATATATTACATACGCACGAGGCACACGAGGTTGGCCCCTGGAGCCATTAAAAAACATGTAGCAGCACCGCTACAGAAACATGCTTGCATCGATGGTTTTTCGTCGCTTGCAACGAAATAGCTAGTCAGCAGAGCTTCAGTAGCTGACACTGACAGAAACTTGACAATTAGTGAACTTGCTAGTGTAGGATCAACTCATCTTCAGCTCATCCATGGTCCCTCCACGTTTTTCTCGTTATATTCTTCTCCTCTCAATCGTCGACAGCTAGTGTATAGGATCAGCTCATCTTTAGCTACATGAACTTGCTTACAAGATCCAACGTCTTAGAGAGAGATTATATGTTCAGTTAACGTGCAAATGGAGAAACCAAGTAACCGACCGCGATTGGTGCAAGGTGGATCTATCGACCGATCACTAAAACTGTCTTGTTAATTGACCCCAAGTGTGACACGGTGGATAATTTTTCTTCCACGCTTCTTATATCTCAAACGCCCGAGATCTGCATGGAAACTCAGGCGAAGTGTTCCGCGCCCACGCGCTCCACGGCTCCTCCCTCCCTTCACTCCAGCCACAGCGGCGGCTCCTCCCTCCCTTCACTCCCGCATGCTGCGGCGGCGGCGGATCCTCCTCCTCCTCCTCTGTCCCCTCCGGCTCCGGTGGCGGCGGCGGCGGCGACAACGAGGTAAGCCACTCCTCCTCCTTCTCGCACTCGGGAGCTGGCGGCTGGGGAGCGGACACGAGGCTACTGGAGTCGGGGTGGAAGACTAACTGGTCCTAGAAGAAGATGAACAGGGGCTGTATCGGCATGGGCGTTGGATCTTGAACTATAGCAATTCTTTTTTTCTTTCAGAATAAATGAAGTTTCTACTAACTTTCAATAGTACTATCATGACCCCCTTCATGGGTTGTCTATTGGGCCATTCAACATGGGACGGATTATGTAATGGCCACTGAGCGTTGTACAAGCGGAAGAAGGTGTTCCTCCAGAGAAAGAAAGAGAGGAAGAAGGTGAGCAGCAGCGCTGCAGGTTTCGAGTGACCAGAATTGGAACATGGTGGCGGCCGAGCAAGAGCTCGAGGGGAGTTTATGCTCAATCTATCTCTTTCTTCTTCTTTTTTCTTGTACTACTTTATGTTCCAGAATCCATGTGTGCTTTTTAGGGCCTTTTTGGCACAACTTCACCAATAGTTTCTCAACTTGTTATAAACTGTTTTTACATACTTTTTAAAACAACTTCATTGAAGTTTTTTTACACACTCACAAAGGAATGAAGAGAGATGAAGCTGAAAAATAGTAGTTATTCATAGCTTCCTCGCTCTCATATTTTCCTCTCAACAATGCATGAAGCTTTTAGTGACGTTGTTTTGCTAAACAGTTTTTTTCCCAAACCGATCAGCTTCAACCAGAAAGCAACTCGTGGTGAAGCTCAGTTGTGCTAAATAGGGCCTTATTATCTAATAACTATATAATACTTATTGGTTTGTGACCATCACCAACTACATCAAGTTGGTTAATTTTACAATAATTGGTTAAGTCATCTGTTTTTTTGATTCTGGATTCTTGTGCTAGATATAGCAGAAAATGATGACTTATTTTTCTCGAACACGACTTCATGTGTCATTTTCATTAAGTAGCTAGAAAGGGGCCGAAAGCACGGCAAGTACAACACGACAACACATGACAAGGAACCACACGGAGACAGTGGTTCAAACAAACAAGACAAACGAAGAAGAGAACGGGCCCTCCACCACATCGAACAACTCAACCTCGCGAAACAAGGCGCAAACAATGGCACAGCAAGGCCGGCAGGGGCGGGGCGGGGCATCGAGCGGGAGCGTCTTGGGTGCCACAACGGAGCCTTCAGGAAGGGAATGATGCTCGCAGGTGCCAACTTCGGTGGATCACGCACCCGGGGGAACTTTCGTTCCCAAAGACGCTCCGGCATCAGTGGTCGACGAGCAGCGAAGACGACGTCTTCAAGAAGGGGATGACGTTGCTCGCCACTATCGTCGGCCCGGGGCATGAAGCCACAGGACTTGGTTTTTCACCGTGCTACCATGGACCGCTCCTGCAGACTATGACGTTGCTGGATGTCTTCATGTTGCCCGCCTTCGGTGCTGAAGCTGAGCCAGATTGGGACGCCGGAGTGGTCGTGGTGGAGCAGTGCTGGCGCGTGGCATCATGGAGCAGGTGGGGGGACCGAAACGGCCATTGGTTGCCGCAGCTGCGCTCACCCTGGGTGCAGCTGCGAGGGTGCCGCCAGAGCGGCCATTGTCCTCCGCGCACCGCTGGAGAAGGGGGGACAGGCACGACTGCAGGAGCACAGGCCCCGATGTCGCCGTCGAGGTGCGATGAGGCCGAGGGAGGCCCGGCCGCCCGTCCTGCCACCCACCCCCAAGATGAGGTGAACCGGATTGCTTCCGGCGGGCGCCATCCCAAGGCCCTGACCTGCCGCCACTGCACGGGTGCACACGTGAGGTCGGGACCCGGACCACCGCCATGGGCGCGGGGGAGCTAGGGGGGCCGGTCGGCCGCCGCTGCAGGCCACAACCCTAGGCTCTACCCCGCCGCCACCAGAGGCTCGGCCCGGCAAGCCGCCTCGGCGCCCGAACCAGCAGTGGGAGGCCCAGATCCGGCGGGGGTGAGGCGAGCCGGACCCTGCCGGCGGCCACCAACCCCGGCCGGACCCGCCGCCGCCGCTGGAGACGGCGTGCGCGCGGAGGGACTGCCCAGGGGCCACCTCCACAGTGCAGGCAAGCTTAGGAGGGGCCGGCTGGCTGTCCTGCCACCCATCCTGGCGAGGGACTGGGCCGGATCGGCCACTGGCGGCCCCAACCCTAGGTGGAAGCCCACCGCCGTCGCAGGGGACCGCATCGCCCGATTCGGTCGTGGAAGGGCCAAATCCGGCCATGGAGGGGCCAGATCGGCCGTCGGCGCCGGAGAGGGTGACGGGGGGAGAAGGAAGAGGGGGAAGGATGGGGGGAGGGGCGCGAGGAAGTATTGCGGGGCGCCTTTTTGAGCCCCCCCCCCCGCGGTGACCGCTGCCGTCGGCATGGAGGAGTGGTGGCGGCGGCCCGGCCGCCGAGCAGCGGCAAGGAGCTTGGGCGCGGTGGCGGGGCCCCGTGTCCCCCACCCCGGGGAGACGGCGCGAGGGAGGTGGGGTAGTCCAATAAATGATGACTTATAATGGGCACGGCTATGAGTAATGAAACTCTATAAGCAACAACAAAAAATCCAAACAATTTCAAAAAGAACACAAACAATTTTTTTTGTTTTAAAGCATGATCTTCACGCATATTTTATTAATTAAGAAGACATGAACAAATAAATTTAAGTTTCAATAATTTAATTAGACAACCAGGATTCAGTTGCCTTAGACAGCTGTTTTTTCAACGAAAGAAAGTGAAAACAAACAACAGATCCCCTATCAGGAAAGTGAGCTGACTCACTTGGCAGTGACTAACGCATGACTTCACCTAGCCCACCCGGGTTCGAATCTGTCGGGAGCGAATTTGGGTGCCTATTTTCTAAAAAAAAAAAAAAAATTCTTGTAAAAAAAAAAAACAGATCCCCTCTCATATATTCATTCGTGCAAGGATAGACGGCATTTTGATACATTTATTTATGCAAGACGAATGATGTCATTCTTTAGTACTAATAACAATTTATATATAGGAAAAGAAACACGTACACACATCCATTATTCGACAGATAAACGGGCATGAATAGATAACATGTCCGACTTATTCATTTCATAGATCATTCTGGAGCAAAGGAACCGAAGCTAGGCATCGATCATCCAGCTAGCCTCTTATCAGCCGACATGGGGCGTCTGGGCGACGGTGTCGACGAAGATGCGGACGCGGTTGTCGCGATAATCCGCAGTCACAATCGAGCCGACGGGCAGCACGACGATGTCGGCGTCGGGCTTGTCTTTGAGGATCGCCTTCTTGGCTTCCTCCACGCTGAGCCCGACCACCTCCGGCCACGACGTCTTGGCGCCGCCGGACGGTGCCGTGGTCGCAGCCGTGGAGCTCATGGTGTCGTCGTCGGTCGCGAACTGCTAATCACTTGACAACCGATGATGAGCTCTGCACTGTGTGAACTAGAAGGAAATTAACGAACTACTTGTAGTACTGTATTATTGCAAAAAAACGTAAGGTAAAAAAAGAAAGAAAGGCACACTCACGGGCAAGTGTTGCTTGTTATCGTGCTTTCTTGTACTGCTGCTGGTCATATGAAGCGAGTACACCGGTGAGGTATTTATAGAGAGCTGCTAGCTGCAGCCAAGATATGTGTGTGTTTTTTTTTTGAAAAGAAGATATGTGTGTGTTCATCAGGATTATTAAGCACAAACAAAAAATGAAAAATAAGATGTTGATGGACGGTGCCAAGAAATCGTAGCTGCTCCACCGCCCAACAATGTATTTACGCACGAGCCACACGAGGTGGCCCTGCCTTGGCCCCAACAGGAAGCAGCCAGGTAAAAAAACAAGAAAATATGCCTTGAAAAAAAAAACGAGAAAAGATAGCAACGCTGCACAAACCCCTCACTTGCGGCCAAGTGATATTATTGCTTGCAGACAAAGAGTCACAAGCTTCAGTACGCGTTGCTGGCACTGTTATTGACACTCAGTGAGCAGTCCCACCTCCGGCCACCACACGTCTTCTTCAGAACATATAATTCTTCTCCTCTCGTCGACAACTATAGCTAGTAGAGAGAGATTGTTCAGTTAACCTGCATAAGGAGAGGCCAAGTGATCGCCAAGTGATCGATTGTTGCGGGGTGGATCCACCAACCCATCAATTAACCTGTTTTATTCATTAGTTATATATTACTCGAAGCCAACCGTTGAGCGTCCGGTTCTTGCTTGTAAAATTAGCCCAGTTTAATGCAACATACTTGTGCCACGGTAGCAGATTTTTTTTTCATACACAAATGATGTTTTTACTAGTTTTCAAAATCATCCAATACGTCCATCTTGAAAGAACACCTGACCCTAGCCAGTTCACAGCCTACGTACAAAACTTTTAGAGAATGTAGATGCATTATAAACTATCAATCCGTAAATTAGATACGCTAATGGTGAAAAATGTTTTATAGTTTAGCTAGTGTCTTTAGTCAGGAACGACACTCCATGGGAATATGCAAAATTAGGGTGTTAATGTTAGACAATCAGTTAAATGCCCTCCCTAGTATAAGGAGATTATGGCTAGCTATTACTCCCTAATCATGTCTTTAGTTTTATCATAGCACAAAATGATGATTTAAATAAATAAAATGCACGACTGAGAGCAGTAAAACACTAGGAAGAAAACCACCAATAAGATTCAAGTAATACTTCAAATAGAGCACCAGCAAATAAATCAAAATTAGTGTATCTCAAAATTTCCTAGGATTTTTGAGAGAGAGAGAGAGAGAGAGAGAGATAGTTCCGCCTGTAGAGGTCCAGCTTGGGAGAGAAGATGGTACTCCCTCCGTCCTAAAGAGAGTATCATTTTTTTTTAGGGGAAAAATAATTTTCCATTACTCGACATAGCTGAATCATCAGCAATTACAGACTAAATATGAGACAGAATATGAACTAACATTAGTTTATCATCCGGATTACAAGAACTACCAATACTAGCCAAAGCATGGGCTACCCTATTACATGAGCGATGTTGATGGTGGAAACTCCATGAAATAAAATTCCACGCCAATAAGCTGCGCAATTCTTCCACAAGCGTTGACACATCACTTAGAGCATAGTTTTCTGAATATACAACATTAACCACCTCAGTAGCATCTGTCTCGAAGATGGCATGACCAATACCGCCCCATGGATACAAGCAATTAGTTCTCCTTGTAGTGGATGCAACAGGATCCCCGCTCTCCCCCGATATGCACTAACAACGTCTCCAGCAGAGTCTCTGAGTATACACACCCATCCACCGTTTTCAGTTTTTGAGTCATAAGCTGCATCACAGTTGATTTTCACCCTATCTCCCGTTGGTTTTTCCCACCTTGGCGGTTGCACAGAAGTCGTCGAGGCTAGTTGGGATTCTTGTCTGAGCTCTGTGTGCCAGACCCGCCGGCTCACATCCTCCTTCCTCTTCCCATCTTCTATTTCTCTTTGACCAGCCAAGCCATAGGGTAACACAGCATAAAGTCCTCTCCTTCTCTTTCAGATTCATGATGAACTCGGTCACCTCTCGAGCCGATGGTTTGGCTGCCATTATGTCTCTCTCTCTCTCTCTCTCTCTCTCTCTCTCTCTCTCTCTCTCTCTCTCTCTCTCTCTCTCTCTCTCTCTCTCTCTCTCTCTCTCTCTCTCCAGAGTGATAAAGCCTCCCACACCTTTGACATATACTTGCATTTGAAATACAAATGGGCACCATCTTCATCCAGTCGGTTGCACACCACACATCTTGTATCCAGATCGATTCCTCTCCTTTTCAGATTAACTCGTAGCGGGTGGCTATTATGACAAAAACGCCACATGAAGTGCTTTACTTTGTTTGCGCATTTGGTCTTCCAAATCTTGCTCCACACTGATACAAGTCCGAGGTCCGGGGAGGATGATGAAGCCCCTCCCGAGCGACTGCTATTAATTTGGCTTGATCTATAAACTTTATATGCGCTTTTCACTGAGAATTTGCCCTTCTTATCAAAGTGCCACGCTGCTTTGTTTTCCAGAGCTCCATGGATGGGGATTGCAAGGATCAATCTAGCATCACCTTCCCAAAAAGTATCTCGAACTAGCTGCTCATCCCAAGCACCAGTCATTGGATCAACCAGCTCAGCAACATTTGACATCAGATTAGAACCTCTTGGCGTAATCGGCCTTCGCGACATACCCCGCGGGATCCATGGATCAGTCCACATATTGAGACCCTCACCATCACCCACCCTCCATATAATTCCTTGTTTCAGCAAATCCAAGCCACGCAATATACTCCTCCATGTAACGACATACCTTGCTTTGGCACCGCCTCAAGACATGACTCGCCCTGGAAGTATTTAGCTCTGAGAATGCGAGCACAAAGTGATTCTGGGTCGACCAACAATCTCCAAGCTTGCTTAGATAGCATAGCCATATTGAAACCATGAATATCTCGGAATCCAAGTCCTCCCTCTTTCTTTGGCTTAATCATTTTCTCCCAACTGAGCCAGTGAATTTTATGTTTGCTCTCCTGTTGATTCCACCAGTACCGACATATCATTGTGTTAATATGGTATCATTTTTTTGCATTCACACGTCTTGTTTGACCGTCTGTCTTATTCATTTTTTATAAATAAGTACTTATTTAGTTTTTTATGGCATTATATCATTAGAGTAACTTTAATAATAATTTATTTATTTATAATTTATAAAAAGATTAAAATAAAATGAACGGTCAAACACGATGTTTGAAAGTTAAAAATATTACTATTTTTAGGACAGAGAGAGTATGTGTGTTCGAGTTCAAAATTGTTACATTTCGGTTCAACACTCTTACTTATCTGCCTTTCTCTTGGGCATAAGCGGACATGCGTTACACGACAACTCTTCATATTTCTCACTCGTTTTCCTAAAAGGAAAATCTCAGTCGTGGCTGGATGGACGATTTGATTTGATACCTTTATTCGTGCAAGAACAATACCATTATATTCAGTAATAATCTATAGGAAATAAACACACATACATATACGTCCGTTATTCGGAAGATACAAGGACACGAATACATAATTATTCATTTTATTACATTTTCTAGAGCAAGGACGATGGAATTGCTATTCAGTCTAGGCAGCCTGGATCTTATCAGCCGACGCGTGGCGTCTCGGCGACGATGTCGATGAAGATGCGCACGCGTTTGGGATCAAATTCCTCGGTCACAATCGTGCCGACGGGCAGCACGACGATGTCGGCGTCGGGCTTGTCTTTGAGGATCACCTTCGTGGCTTCCTCGATGGTCTTCCCGACCACCTCCGGCCACGACGTCTTGAGGCCGCCGCTCCCCGGCGCCGTCGGTACCGTCCCCGTGGAACTCATGGTCGGTGTCGTGGATCGCAAACGTGTAACTGCGAATCAGTTGATGATGATGGTGATGATGTAAAAAAAAGGAAACAGTACATTATTGCAAAAAACGCAAGGTATAGAGAGGCACACTCACGGGCAAGTATTGCTGTTCGTTATCGTGCTTCCTGGACTGCTGTTGGTTATATGAAGCGAGTATGCACCGGTGATGTATTTATAGAGAGCTGGTGCTGCAGCCTGCAGGACGTACGACGATGGAGATGAATGGATCGGGTGACGTGTTCTGCTTTCCTCTGAACGCAGATAATCTTGTGTTGACAATAGCGAATAGACACACAAATTTGACCAGAACTAGTCACAGGCCACGCAAGCTCAACGTGCAATCTATATATCTTTTGATCTTTCTACTCAACACATGGCAGGTATGTATGCTACTAGTCGTACGTTTTAGCTACCTGTAGTACGGCAAGATGAATGGTCGTGTCATATGTATAGTTTATCCACCATCACTGATAGAGACGTCACACGAAGATGATGCACAGAAGTTGGCTTCTTATTAGCTAACGTGTTGGACATGCAAATAAACATGATAATCCACCGCACTAATTCAAGAGAACAATATCTGCAAGGACTAAGGAATATATCGTCGTGGAAGATGAATAACGCACCAAATTGTCAAAGCTCAATGCGTGTAATATGCGGCCACGGATTCTTCCCAATCGTCTTTTGTCAACACGATTGTGGAGATTTCAAAGTTAAATAAAGGACTCTGTCTACTAAGTTTAAGTGATTGAAGTTCTTTCTTATTTCCAGTTCAACTTCACCTTACAGTTTAGGCGACTGAGACATCTGAAAGTTAATTTGATGCCATATTATTAAAAAATCACAAACTAGCCAGAGCTCTGCAGTTAAATATATATGGTATATATGAAGAGTGGTACTCACTGTCTATGTTCTTTTCATTTTACTTGAAAAAAAGAGCATGCAGTCATCAGTCATCTTGCCACATTGAAAAGTGATGAACGTACGTACGAAGTGATGATGGACAAATCATTCATCAGACACAAATGTGCCACATTGAAAAGTGCACAGCTGAGTAGCTTTGCTTTTGGCGAAGCTGTGAAATGGAAATTTTAGGTGGGGAAGCCCCCCCCTCCCCCCCGGTTTGTTTTCAAAAAAAAAAAAACATTCCTTTACAAGAAACTTCGTTGCACTTATGAACAGCGTACAGAGTGTATCGCCTAAAAGGCTCCGAATTCAGAGGTTAAATTAGTGCTTCCTTAAGAAGGTACTGATTGACATGAGCAACATGTGTGCAAGATAACAGAGGACTGCATGCTCTTTTTTTTTCAAGTAAAATGAAAAGAACCAGAGGCACTGCGTACCACTCTCAAGTAAAATGAAAAGAACCAGAGACACTGCGTACCACTCTTTCATATATACCACATATATTTAACTGCAGAGCTCTGACATATATTTAACTGCAGAGTTCTGCCTACTTTGTAAATTTTTAATGGCATCAAACTTTCAGATTTTTTTTTCAAACAAGGGGTATCCCCCATTTCCATTAAGCAAGTAACGGAAATACAAGAGTGTTCAAAGATATGTTCAGAAGAAGCAAAGAAACGTCCCAGAAAACGGCCTAACAGCCATGGACAGAAAATGGCGACTATCAAACTTTCAGATGCCTCAATATAATCGACTAAACTGTAAGGTAGCATCGAACTGGAAAGAAAACAACTTCAATCAGTTCAAGTTAGTAGACAGAGTCTTTACTTAACTTTGAAGTCTGCACAATCGTGTTGACAAAAGACGATTGGGAAGAGTAGGAAGAATCCGCGTGGCCGCATTACACGCATTCAGATTTGACAATTTGGTGCGTTCTTCATCTTCCACGACGATATTGTTCTTCAATTATTAGTTCGGTGGGATTATATATCCTGTTTGTTTGCATGTCCAACACGTTAGCAAATAAAGCCAACAGTTGTGCACCATCTTCGTGTGATTTCTCTATCAATAATGTGGATAAACTGTACATATGAGACATGACCATGCATCTTGCCGTACCACGTAGTAGTAGCATACATACCTGAAGGACCGGTAAGAGCGACCAGAGGGGGGGTGAATGGGAGCTTCAAAAATTTCTTTCGAAATCCAGAGCCTATGTTCCAGATTCACACACCAAGAACCGAAACACAACGCAGTAGTGATCACGACTCTGGAGACGGGTGGATGTTCCCTAGAACACAGCGGATCACTACTTGATCGAATCGATGCAAACGCAAATCTCGACTTCTATCGAGGAGAAGTGAGACAGCAAAGCTCCAGAGTACGGTCAGCGGAAAACAGCACTGCACCGAAACGACCTACACGAAAACAGACAACCGGAGAGCCAAGCAGTGCGCAAAACGGAGATCGGATGACCAAAACGCAACCAAAACAGCCCTGAGGGCACTCAAGGCGGCTTGGCCGGCTTGAAACTCGGCCTGGCCGACTCTGGCCAGCTCCGGCCAGCCTGGCTGGCTATCTGGCCAGCTGAGCCGGTTTTTGGCCTGGCCGGCTTGGCCGGGTTTGGCCAGGAGAGTCCAGATGGCCGGTTTTCCTTGGACCCAAGTCGGCTTGGCCGGCTGAAGTCGGCTTGGCCGGTTCTTGCGGGAACAGCACGGGAAAATTCCCCAAAACTTGATTTCTCCTCCAAATCAAAACCAACTGGAACCAAATTTCACAGGCATGTTCCTGATGCAGTTGGGGAGCTATCTCCAGGAGATCATCGCTCAATTCGATGAAAGGAGGAAGAAATCACGAAAATCCCCAAAAGTGGATCTTGAGCACACCTAGAGGAAAAACTCCATGGATCTTCGATCTCGTGAGGAGTTAAACAAATTCCTTCGGTGGAATCACTTCACTCACGTCCTAGATCAATCCATAGCAAGAAAAATCATCTCAAACGGCCTCAAATCAAAGAAATCGAGTTGGGAACACAAGAGGCAAAAAGGGATCTCAGGAAAGTCACAAATTCAACTCAAGAATCATAGACACATGATTTAATCCCGGAGGAAACACGAGAGACTAGGCGCTCTGCTTGCCACACATTGGTTCGAGTACAAATCAAAAGATTTGCAGACCTCTCTCTCACACAAGAACTAGAGGAAGGGAAATCCTAAAAGGAGGAAATGGAAATGGAAGAGGTGAGGGGAAGGGAGACCCTCATCCTTTATTTATAGGGGCAAGTCTATTTTACATTCCTTCTTTGCCCTTGGACACATGAAGAGCCACACCACTTAGCCGGGGCATAAGGGTCCAACTCGAGCTTCGCTTGATCCGACGGCCACCGCGCTCCTCACCGGTAGCCTTGCTTCCAAGCAATCTCCCCGATGCCGCCACGTGTCGTCCGTCCGCATCGGGACCTCCGCCCCGGTTTTGAGGCGCAAACCAGGGAAACCCGCCGCCGATGGTTTTGAGGCGAAACCACCAAACCCTCCGCGAGTAGCGTAGCCCGTACGCATCCCCCGCCGTGTACACTTGCGCTCGTCGATGTCCCAGCTGTCAGCCACCACGGCTGGCCGCCCGGTCCTCAGGTCCCTCGATCCAAGCCTCACGTCCGCCCTTCACCGCACCCGGTCCGTCAGCACGGCACGCCCTACTTGATCTTCACCGACCGTCGACCACCGTCTCCGAGCTCGACACCTGCAGACAACACAAGCCAAGAGACACCATTGTTTGACACGTATCCGCGTGCCATCGGTTAGTAAGAACACACACACACACGCCTTGTGTTGGCATGTTGACAATCACTCATCACACAAAGGTCCACACAATGGTTATGGTAAAAACCATGTGTCCTCAATACCAGCCATGTGTTCTGAATGGATCCGGATGTGTCTGAGCTTATATGTTACATCAAGCCATTGTAATATTCAGTCTAGACATCTAATGACAAGTGTGGACGAAGAGGTAATGGAACACCATTCATCTAAATTAGAATTGAAGTAATGATTTATTTGTTACAGCATCACATAGTGCTAAATGGGGATCACAAATTGTTCAGCCAACAACAATGAGTGGATGGTATCCTTTAGACTATGGCAGTTTGTGAAACGTTCCCCTCTGTTGTACATGAATTCCATTGTCCTTGTGAAGTTGAATATCCTCTCTAGTAGTTGCTTTGGATATATTCTATTGTCGGGTTAAGCCACTCGCTGTTAAATTTTTTCCATGATTCCTCTTTAAGCATGTGTATCTGCCCACGTGCAACTTCGATGGAGACATTGTGCTCCTTCATGTAGCTATGGATTGTCGAAGCAACATGAGGGATGAGTTGTTCTCGCGCATGAAGTTAAGTATTCAAATATAATAGTAAGAGAAAGAAAAACTCTTGCCAAGCAATATTCTATAATACTACTAAAATGATATTTGAGCTCATTTCTGTTTATTGGCAGTTAGAAACTATTGCTGCTGAATTGGACCATTGCTAAAAAGTATCATTGAAAATAGCTTTTCAGAGTCAGTCAACATAGCAGAGTTCTCAGTGCAAGTGCCCCTATTTAAATCAATGTGTTATTGGCTGCCTGGTGTTTTAGGCATTAATAAAATCCATCGAATGAGTTAAGGTTTGTGGCCAATATATATTATTTATTTCAGTACTTCACATGTTTCTCCCATTAAATTGTCCAATATATTGATTATTTTTAGTCCTTATAAGTTCACCCAAAAGGACTTTGACCACGAATGTACATGCATGGAGTACTAAATATAGATGAAATCAAAAACTAATTGCATAGTTTTGTTTCTTGTGAGGAATCTTTTGATAATTAATAAATATTTGAATAATATTTCACAAATCCTTATTTGGCATCCCAAATTCGGGATCTAAACAAGGCCTAAGAGGATGACCACGAATGGAGAGTTTCTTGGAAGAATAATGTTTTTTTTTTTTTTCCCTATTAGGAACCAATGATTCAACAAGTTTCCCCAGGCAGGTGACATATACAACCATGGCACCAGGCTGTTTATATACCACCAATCAAATTTTGTAGTAATATATTTGGCTGAGAGTTTTCATGACCTAATTATCTTGTTAGGAAAACCTATGGCTATATAAATCAATGTTATGTGTTCCATACTGAAAAATGGGAATGATGAACCTGCTATCATAGCCTTCAAAGAGTGTCATGTAAATTTTAGCTAAGTAATGAGAGTCATTACCTCATATGACTCGAGGTCATCTACGGATCTCAAAATCATAGAAAGTGCTTGCACCATTTCAGGTACACTGGAAACCCAATCAAAGCAATCCTCTGTTGCTATATCATCCATGCCAACGAAGGAAGCACATGACAAAATGGGACATCCACTAGTTATCATTGAAATCTTTAGATGTTCTTCAACAGACTTTGGAATGTATCCTTCTTGAAGCATTTTTACCTCCTTGTTGTAGCTTTTAACTAGGTCTCTTACCTGTAAATAGAGAAGATAGTGAATATGCATTTCCACATATAAATAGGCAAGGTGGAGTATGCGTTTATAAACATGTTTGTGATGATAGCATCAAGTTACATTGGAAAAAGTTTACTTAATCACCTCAACTATTAGGGGTTGTCTACTTCACAACTTCACTTATAAAAGAAGTTATTCTACCCCTTAAACTATCAAAAATTCTAAAAAAATAACACCATTGGGCATTTAGAACAAAAGTGGTTTCGTTAACCTCTTAATATATGAAAGGTTGACTATATCCCCCCCCCCCCACCCCCACCCCACAACTATTAAACCTAATGTTGTAACCCTCAAAGCATCCAATAATGTTCAAATAATCTCTCAAGTGGTCTTGTAGGATTGTTTGGAAATTGTATCCAGCCTCGCTGGCCTAAGCACCTATGCTTGCACGCAAGCCCTCTCCATAAACTTTCCAATCTTGCACCATTTCCTGATGAGTACCACCACGTCTCCTGACACTCCTCGATGGCATTGATCTCATATATACAAATGGGCTTGGATAAAAGCATGGGTACTTTGTCTAGTAAAGTGGGATATAGTGTCCAAACGGCCCTACAAGATCATCATCTAATGGTCATTTGAACATTCTCATATAATTTCAAAGCTACAATAATACATTTTATAATTGAGGGGGTTATTTTAGATGATTATTAATCGTTTAAAGGGTAGGATAACTGATTTTATAGGTGATGGAATGAAGTTAGACAGCCACCAATAGTTAAATTGGTCAAGTAGATTTTTCTTTCCAGTTAATTACATCGCAAGGCTACTAGCTAAATACATATACACCTATGGTTTCCTGGATAATCATTCAAATCAAGACAAAAAAAAAGTTGAAACATCTAGATAAGTAAGGTAACTTACAAAGTATCTTAGATATGGCATGCGATACTTCTCCTCTAGGTTGAGCATGTTTTCAATGGTTTCATAACTTTCCAATATTTTCTCCAAAGCAAACTGCATGCACTCTGGAAGGTCATGAGCCCCCTTTGAATCCCAACTACACATGATAATTCATGAAAAGTTGTAAGTTCAATATGGTCACAATGATAGAAAATTGTTACTACATACACATTGATAGAAAAATGTAAGAAAATCCACGCAGAAACATTTCAATGCTATTCAAATATGTGAATATTCATTGTCACCACTACAACAACAATTTTGTGATGCCGGACTTTGTTTATAGTGGTGGGCCATTAAATCAGAGTCCTCAAATCCATTCGGTAAAAACTTGCATATAGGAACCACTTTTCATTAGGCTATATCCAAGTCATTGTAATTAATTGTGCTATGGGGGCATGGGAGAGTAGAAGGCAGAAGTGGAGATGACATGTAGAGGGCGAAGCACTAGGGCATTGAGAGGGTGTAGCTAGCTGCGGTGGGGCCGCATGTCTTGCCGGTAGGAGATGAGCCACATTGAATGTGGGTCTGGTCGGGATGGATGAGACGGCTGCCGGGAGTGGTGCCGCACCAGGGGAGGGGAAATAGGGCAGCGGAGAAGAGACGTGTAGATGACATGTGGACGAGGAGCACTAGGGCATTTGGAGGGTAGCTGCAGTGAGGTCGCATGTCTTGTAGGTAGCATAGGACGCATTGAATGTGTCTCATAAGGATGAATGAGACGGGTGTCAGGGAGAGGTGCCACGCCGAGAGAGGGGAATAGGGTAGTGCAAATGAGAGAGTGAGATGAATAAAAATAAGCACGTGAGTGAGTTGGCAAGGAAGAAAAATTCTAGAAGAAACAAGGAGATTTTGGGGGTAGGGGGGAGATTTTGGTTCCTTCATGAAAGTAGGGAGTTGAGTTATTGTTTGTTGGATTTTTTTTTTTTTTACAAGCACCAAACTCTGTTTAGGGTCCTTGTTGGGGAAACCGTAACACCATGTGTCCAAAATATGACTTATAGCCCCGTCATTAAAATATGACTTATTATAGTCTAGCTGCTCACGTGTTTCATCCTTGCTTCGTGTAAAAGGTTCAACTTAGAGCTGCAACGTTTAGAGCAATAAGGATTATAACCTTGCGCTCACCCTCCTAAACTTTCAAGAAGGTATTAAACCCATTAACTATAACTAGATGTCAATCCATCAGCCAACAACTATATGCTACTAATGGATTAGGGCATTAAATTCACCACACTAAGGGTTGATGTTGTAGTCATCTTACCACATACGCAACAGAAGCCCAAAACCAACCCTTCTGTACTGTTGCATCAGTCTTACTCTCCCCATGAGAGTGAAACACATGCACATTTTGTGATCTATATCAAAGTTTAGTTTTTGACACTATCTATGAATTTGCAGCTCCCATTCTTAGGGGCCCAAATACTTGGTTTAAGTTCTCAATTTCAAATTTTGTGATTCAAATTTTGCCTCAATTTGTTGGAACCCCCACCCGAAGTTCCCATGTATGGTGACATGTATGAACTAAGCCAAAGATTAACCAATAAAGATGTGGCTCATCAATATATTATTTATAATATCACCTCAAGGCAACAATATATACTATGTTTTTCTAGCATAACTTTATTTGACCCCTTTTTTTTCATTGAACTCATGCATATAACCTCTAGCTAGAAAATTTCATAGTAAAGATAGACAATAATTTTAGTAAACCTAAGATAAAGATTTTTTTTTTTCAAGAAGGAAGCGATACAAACCTTTCAATACACTTGGTAAATAATTCACATTCTTCTGGAGTTGCATAAGAATCATAAGTATCATCCAAAATGGTCACAATGGCCATATTCATTGTCGATATTATTCGGCCTCGTGAATAACATGGTTCATAGTATACCCCTAATATCCACAAATAGCACTCCACGAGTCTATCACGAACATACGGAAGCCTCGATTCAATATGTATATCATTCCACCACCTATAAATTTGTTAGAGGTAATATTATTGGTAATGGAACTATCTAGTTCATAATTATAATTAGATAACAAAATTGTTATCAAAGGAGTTACTTCACCTTGAAATGATGTCCAGCTCATGCTGGTGATGGAGCTGCATAATATTTGAGTTCAACTTTGCAAGTTGCAACACCACCTCATGCACCGTGGCATCTTTCTCATACACTGAGATGTAATACTTTAACTCATAAATTCGAACTCTTCTAGGGAAGGGAATCTCAAGTGCAGATTTTATTTCGCATTTCAATGACGACTCTTCCATGTTAGGTATCAATGTTTCTAAACGCCTTTGGCTGAATAGTATGGCTTCCTTAAGTAGTATCTCTCCATGCGTCCTCATATGCGCAGCATTGTAAAGGTTCAGTAGGTCTTTAGGACTATCCGCTAGAAAACCTCCTCCTTCATATTTGAACCTCACAAAGACATCTGAAGTATGACACAAAATATTTCAGCTTATGTTTCAAGAGTTAGAAGAAAATATACTATGTACACTTTATTTTAAGACTTTTCTCATCCTGTTTGTTGCAAGATTTATTATATATAATGATGATGTTCATTAGTTCAGTCCATAAAAAAGTAGCATCCTCGGGCGATTATGTGAGTCGTTGATACCTGACGAGACCCTGAATCGATGCTTCCGAAGTAGACAAAACCACAGTGCTACAGTCCCAAGATCGTAGTCACTGACATCAGCAGTCTCAATCTTTGCTAGTGCAGCACTAATCTCTTTTTCGAATAGGTGATCCAAGCATAGACGCTCCAGTGCATCAATGAGGTGCTGCTTACTAGCAGGTGCAGCTATCATTTCAGCAGTATTGAGTTGAACCTTCCATCATTTCAGTACCACAAATATAAGTATTTCTTCTTTGCCAACTTATTTGTCATGGCTTGTTCTTCCATCTTAGTCTGCTGAAAATAGTACAACACAAATATAAATTGTTACTAGCTAGCAAGTAACTTTCGCTTTTTCCCTGTTCCTCTAGTTGTTTCAGCCGACTTATCAGTTGCACCATGGCTTATTTATCTCTGACATATAACACTTATCAGCCAAACAGCCATTTGTTACCCAGCAGGAAAGGAGTAGAATCAAATAAGTTTTGGGGAGTATTGGCTACAATATAGGTGAGAAAAAACTGCTTTGTTACCTAGCAGGAAAGGTGGAGCAATAAAAAGAACTAGCAAAGGTGGAGCAAAAAAATGTACCCTACAGTAAAAAGGGACGAGAATAAAGAAGTGATGTGATGAGTATTCGATACAGTAAACGGTAAGGAAAAAAAACTGATTTGTTACCCACTTACCCAGCAAGAAAGGTCAGAAAAAATGGTTTGTCACCTAGCTGGAGAAAGTTGGAGCAAAAGAAAGATAACCTAGCAAAGGTGGAGAGAAAAAAGGTACCCATACAGTAAACGGCTGATAAGATGAGAAATAGAAATTGATTCTATACATCACCATACTATGTTTATACTTTTTAACTTACAACGTACTTTTCAACTCACTCCCTTGTGTTAGAAAATACAAGACATAAGTATTCTCTCCTATTGCCAACAATAATAAACAAATATAATCCACCATATATGTCCATATGAGCTTAATCAATATGTATCTTATCTATGGTTATTAAAATAAATTCAATTTCAAGGATCCTAACATGTCTCAAAGAAAATATAAGAATTTATGACATCATAAAGTATGGCTTTGTTGGAATCCATTAGTTGTTAATAGTTAACAAGCTAATAGCTCATAGATAATACTAGCTGCTGTTAGTTAGGTTGGTTCAACTAATAAAATACTAGTTAGACATTTAACTACTCCCTCTCGGCAGCTTTACAAGGCGAACATGTAAAACAAGATTGGACACTCAGTACAATTTTTTATAAAAAAATAAATGTTTAGTCTTAAAGCCAATTTTTTTAACTATTGTAGTAAAAATTTGATATGGTTAGATTTTAAATATACTATCTAATTATCATAATTTTATAATCATAAAAAATATGATATAGAAGAATAAATGATGAACTTGATTTGAGTGACCGTACCAAATTTGACTACGCCTTATAAAGTTGCCCAGATGGAGAGTAATACTATGAGTTAGATCTATCCGGATCCAAACAGATCGTAGCTACTTTGTTTCCTATTGACTCTAATAGTATAGAATCTACACCTAATAATTGTAGGAATCGTCCACAGTGGTTAGCGCAAGCAGAACAAAAAAAATAAAAAATAAAAAAATAAAAAAACCCACCTCCCTCCCTCTCCCTCCGCCATGTATATGAAGGACATGTTTAAGTTAGCGTCAAAAACCGACGCGCCGTGTCTGGTTCTTTTAGTCTCCTTAATGTTACTTTTAGTGGGCGTTTAGTTTTTAGAGACTAAAATTGATCAAATTGAGCATCTCCAGGACTTTGGTAAATTGACTCTCCAAGGACTTTGGTAAATTGACTTGGCATTTGTTGTTGTTTGCAAACTCCTATAACAAAATGCAAAGAATAAAATAAGTCATCTCCAAAGGAGAATTGGTATTTGGACTTGGCAAAGAATAAAAATAGGAGGTCTCCAGCGCGCAGCGCTTTTACTCGCGCGATTTTGATCGCACGATCGGGTTCAAGAAAGCCGTCCACAGCTTGACATTTTTGCCAAGTTTGCTCCCTCATTTACCAAGTTTGCCCAAATTGAAAACTCCAAATGCAAAACCGTTGAATACCTTTTTTTTAACTTTTTAGCAAATTACGTAAATGCAAAACCCTTGGAGATGCTCTTAGGTGCACCTAATAATTGTCTAAGCTAAGGGAATCGTTTACAATGGTTAATGCAAGCGAAAAAAAAAAAAAAAAAAAAAAAAAAAAAAAAAAAAAAAAAAAAAAACCTATCCCACCTCCTTTCCATGTATAGGGAGCACATGTGTTTGACAAGTTCGTTGTCGGAAACGCGGTTGTGGCCTCGTCAAATCAAATTATTTAATTTCAGAAAAAATAATTCATTGCAACTTAAGATTAGCGTTGGTTTGCTTCTGGAGTCCACATGCGAGCATGCCTCGCTGCTGGGACATCTCTCCGTGCACGCGAGCTCGCATTGCCGCCGGCCGCACCTCCGCCCAGGTTTATCCCTATATCGGCGACCATGACTCGTCGCCGGCTGCGCTTCCGTGCGCGCGTACACACGTACGAGAGCTCGCCTCACTCGCATCCTTGCTGGCGCTGCGGCTGCCATGCCCTCGCTGATACCTCACGCTCGCAAGATCAGCAGCTATAGTCCCAGCCGCTGCAGCCCCACCATGCATGGCCACTCGTGCTCAACGACTCAAGATCTGCCATTACAAAGATCATAGAGAGCTCACGATGACCATGCTGCTCGAGGCTCGTGTACTCCGGCTGGCTGTTTTGATGTCGTGCCTGATCGACACATAGCCACATCTAACAGACGTCCTGGGCAACAACATGGCTCGAACGTGCTAAAGAGCTAGCCTTGCTGCTCGTGCTCAATATATAGCTAGCTTGGGATGTCCGCGCGTGTCGCCATGGAGCCTGAGCTAACCACGCTGCTCATGGAAAACCCTTCCACAAGTCACATGGATCGCGTGGAAGAATTTATAGTCATGGTGCAAGGCACGGATATTTATATTTAGTGAAAAAACAAATATACATCTATAGATAACCAGACCTGTTGTTGCGACGAAGCTGACGATGCTGAGTTGGAGTAGCCGAGGAAGATATCTCCCCAAATAGATGGCTCGAAAATGCTGGTGTTCTTGCTCAGACGGTCGTCACCTTTCTTTTCGAGGTCATGATGCCGTGTTCTTGCGGCAGAACATTGCAACCTGCTGGTCCGCCGCCATGAAATGGCTGACCATTGCCTTAGCGGTGGCGATGCAGCAGCAAAAATAATAGGGCTGCAGCTCCTCATAATGCTGCTGCGCACTCTTGTGAAGGAGAAGCTGGTGGGGGCTTGTGAAGGAGAAGCTGCTGGTGGTGGCTATATATAATATGAGGTACCTGCTGCTGTGCAATTCCAGCGCTGTTTTAGAAAAATATCCGATATTACCTCCTAGGGAGCAATAAGAGAATATAGAAAAATATCTTCTTATTAGGTATGCACATAATCTAGCTTTCTTATATGATGCAACTTGATGAGATCTATATTATCTATTTTTACATTTAATTGTGTCTATATGTCTATCTATATCTATATCTTTATGTATATCTTAAATTGCAATAATAGAGTTCTATATTGACATGTAAGTTATGAAGTTGTCAACCTCAACATTGCACTATCAGATGTAACTTTAGCCCACTAACATATACAATCATGACATACAAGTCAAGAAGACACATCATCTAGTAATTAACATGTATTTAGTTATCCATATCACGCTATTAATTTTTTTAAAAAAAATCTACGGCTAAGTCATTTAGCAGCTGAGCTCGCAAGCTGTAATAGCGGAGCTAAATGAGACTGTGTATAGCAGGCTATAAATATAGCGTATCTGCTAGAGGTTTAAAACCTTACACGCTATTCTGTTCACTAACATATATTAATTTATAATAGTTTATGGCTCTATGTAATAAGTAACTATATATGTAGTCTAATTTTGTTCTGAATTATTATCTCTAATCCTCGTAGTAACGCATGAGATCTGCTTCTATAGTTATCGGCCTGGTTAAACTTAAATTTGACTTATCATCCATGATATATTATTTTTCTATCGTCCCTATTTGGTTAAACTTAAGTCTGACTTATCATCTACGATATACTGTAGTATTTTTCTCAAAAACAATAGTACTTTTTAACTTGTCTTTTAGCGAAATGGACAGGATATAGCAGATGTTATACATGTAAACAGTCAGTGGCGCGCCCGGCGGGTCCCCGAGCGGAAGGCCGGGCTTGTCAGCAATTTTTAAAAGAAAATCCCCTTTATACTATACAAGAGCATTGCAATTTACTAGCTAACTACGTTTTGTATAATGAAGATTGCCCAGGCTCATCAAAGCTTCTGGCTCCGCTAATGTAAACAGTCATGTATTTGGGTCGATGAAAACCCTCAAGCGAAATGGACAATTAATGTAACTATTCTTATGAATCAATAAAAGTTGTCGATTGGCATTCTTTCAAAAAAAAAATGCGTAAAGGCCCTCTCAAGCCCATCCTTGATATATCGCCGTGTCGACACATCATGTGGCGCGCGTGTTTTGTCTGAATTGAATGTGCCGCGACGTGGTTTTGGTCACGACGTGGTTTTGGCCGCCTCCCAGCTCTAGTATACTATATTGCTCCTCCGATCCGCCCCAATAATGAATGGACATGTCCAGCAGCAAGTACTCCCTCCGTTCCTAAAAACTTGCAACTCTAGACTCCCGAGGCAAGATTAAGGAAGAGAAAAAATGACGCATGTGCCCCTATAAAGGCATTTTCAGTGCCCCTATAAAGGCATTTTCAGTGCAGCCCAAGCCCGCTGCCAGTACTGACGGAGAAATGACCGAACACAACTCATACAATATTTTATTACACCATGCGTACATAGGGAATTTAAAGCATCCCTCATTGAAACCGGGTAATGCCAAAAAGCTCACGGCACCCACCAAATAAAAGCATAATTTAACTTCTAAAACTCATTTCAGTTCCCGCCATTTCACCGGCGCCATTTTTAAATGGCTCAAAGCAACCATTACGAAATTTTAGATGCCGCCCTTTACTCCTTCCTTGGCTTATAAAAGCCCGGCAACCAGTGGCTCACTGTCTTCTTTCCCCCATCTTTCTTCTTCATGGCTTTAGATTTGAACAATCCACCACCTGAGGAGGGAGAGGCCTTACCAGACCTCAATGAGCAGCCATGGCCTGAAGATGAGGCCGATCTATCCCAGATCCATGATGCACGTCAAGATGATCTTGTTGCAGTTGGGATTCCTGGAGGGCAAAACCAAAGAATCAACACAGGTACTTGCCTCTTAACTTATCCAAGTTACTGGAGTACACAAACCTCACACCATGGCCTGCTCTTCATGAAGAACACCTACTAGATGGGAGAGAACCTGCACATGACCTTGTCTTTCCATTTTTTTGTTCTAGATGATGACATGGCTACAAGGCAAGAAGGAATCAGTGCAGATAGAAATGCCTACTTTCATGGTCATGCTGATCTTTTGGATCTGAACTTGCATCCTTTTCATCAACCAGATTTAGAACATTGTAAGTGTTTTTTTCTGATTGTATTTTCTTCCATAGTTTGCCTTCATAGTTTTCATCCATAGTTTGTCTCCACTGGGCATGTACATGCATGTTTAGGAATAAATAGACTGTACAGTTACTAAATGCAAGGACTATATGACATTGTACTGCAAGCTATATAACACATAATCAGATTGTAGTACACATAATTTGCTTCAAATTCAAGGTGTATTTCTTGATAAATTAGTGGTCAATGTGGCTGTTCTCTTGGCACCATGAGCATACACCACATAACTACATTAATTAGCAATTTAGCATGTCTAATCGAGACTTTAGGAAGAAGGATTACCTGCACAGTACTGTGATCCAGTGCACATACTACATGTAGTACCATGTCCAATACAGAATTTTCTGCAAAATAAACAAGTAATGTCATTTACATATCAGTTCTTAATAAATTTGACATTCCACAAATAATGCAAATAACATCACTGTCAACTAGGTACATCAGCTAATGAAAAGAATGTGGCACATTTATATATTTGTTTAGTTCCAGATAACACAATCAGCACCTATATTTTTTGTAGTACATGATGACTACATCCCAACCATGGAGGAAATGCATGAGTATGGCGTCTATTCCAATGAAGTGCACATCCTCTTTGATCAGGAAGAGTTATCTGACTCAAGTGATGAAGATTATGAGCCAGGAAATGAAAATATGAGGACAAGGTCAAAGGATCTTACTAATGCTCAAAGGCAACAGATATATGAAGCTTTGCTAGAGAGAAGCAACCGAGGCAGACTACCGAAAGGCACCACAAAAGAGGTTGCTGATTCATTCAATGTCAATCGACATGCAGTTTGGCGCATTTGGCGCCGAGCTAAGCAATGTCGTGCTAATGGACTGCCGGTTGATGTTAGTTCAAGAAAGGCTAAGAATAGTGGACGCAAAAGGGTTGAATTGGACCCCTCACAAGTAGAGGCCATTCCGCTACACAAAAGGTGTACCATAAGGTCTCTAGCTTATAATGTAGGTATGCCAAGTACTACAGTATTTAGGATGTTCAGAGATGGGTTCCTACGACGGCATTCCAACTCATTGAAGCCGTATTTAAGGGAAGAAAACAAAAAGGAAAGGCTGCGATGGTGTCTTTCAATGTTAGATGAGCATACATTGCAAACACAGCCCAAGTTCAAAGAAATGAAGAACATCATCCACCAAGATGAGAAGTGGTTCAACGCCACTAGAAATTCTGTGACCTACTACATGACTAATAATGAAGATGACCCATACAGGACCGTGCGTAACAAGAATTACATTGAAAAGGTAATGTTCTTCTGTGCAGTAGGCAATCCCGAGTTTGATGAGGAAGGGAACTGCACATTTGATGGCAAGCTAGGCATATGGCCTTTTGTAAGAGAGGTACATCAACGGCTCAACCAATGTGCTTTGTTTGCTTGAATTACTTTGACTGTTTTGCTTGTCAAACTGACATGTCTATAATTTGCTATAGGACCAAGCAAAAAGGAAAAGTGGTAACAGACCAAGGGGGACACCAGTGCACAAGACAATGAAGGTTGATAGAATGACAATAAGGTCCTATATGATTGCTTATCTGCTGCCAGCAATTAGAGATCGTTGGCCTCGACATCGACGCCATGAAACTATTTGGATTCAGCAGGACAATGCTAGGACTCATATCCCGGCTGATGACCCAGAATTTAAACTAGCTGTAGCCAACACTGGGCTCGACATTCGTCTCAGGAACCAGCCCCCAAACTCCCCAGATATGAATGTCTTAGATTTGGGGTTCTTTGCATCTCTGCAATCCATGACATACACAACGATCTCTAACAATATGAAGGAGTTAATTGTCAATGTTAAGACTAAATATGACAATTATGATCCGCGATCTCTTCGAAATGTCTTCCTAACACTGCAAGGTTGCATGATTGAGGTAATGAAGGCTGGTGGAGGGAACAAATATCCCATCCCTCACATGAACAAAGAAAGTCTGGAACGCCTAGGCATTCTTCCAAAGAGCCTAAATTGTGACTATGAACTATATCGGAGTGTGATGGAGTCCCTACATGCCTAGTTTCTTAATGTTAACAACTTGGGCCATTTTGCTCTATGTACAAAGGTGCTTGTTGCTAGTGTGTACTGCTTGTATAAAGGTGTTTGCTGCAAGTGTGTACTGCTTGTACAAATATGTTTGCTGCTAGTGTGTACCATGTACAAAGGTGTTTGCTGCAAGTGTGTACTGCTTGTACAAATATGTTTGCTGCTAGTGTGTACCATGTACAAAGGTGTTTGCTGCAAGTCTGTACTGCTTGTACAAATATATTTGCTGCTTGTGTGTACCATGTGCAAAGGTGTTGTCCTCCTGTGATGACTATGTGATCCCTACGTGTGTGTGTGTGTGTGTGTGTGTGTGTGTGTGTGTGTGTGTGTGTGTGTGTGTGTGTGTGTGTATACACGAATACTCATGTGTTTTGTAGTTGCTTAATGTTGTGTAGTAACTTTACTCGTATGGATGGTTCACTTACAAATGTGCAATCGCCATAACTCAACATGATGGTAGGTAATGTCATCGCATAATTCTCAACAAAACAACTCACAAAGCGGTTTGCCATAACTTAATAGCATAGTTCAGAACAGAACAACCCTATTACAATTTCTTACCACAAGCCAACACTTCCTAGCAAGTTCAAACCAAACCATACATCATACCACCAGCAACCTAAATATCACTCCATTGCCATCACACATGACCTACTAATTAACACAAATCAGCACTTACTTCATAACGACTTATATGCACACCAACAGATCAACACAAAAGCAGCACTTCATCATCACAGATATGCACATCTCATTAGGGTCGAAAGTATGCAGGCAAAAGAAGCTTAAGGAAGTCGATGTAGGTCTCATGGAGGATAGGATCCATCCCGGCAAGCTGTACCTTCAAGCGTTGAGCAACCACCGGGTGTAGTTTGTGAGCAATGGCAGCCCCCACAGGGGACATCCATAGCAGCCTGGTCCACGACCACCTTGCCAGCTGGATCCACGACCGTGGCCACCTCCACGGCCGGATTTGTGACCATGGTCACCTCCTCGGCCACCTTGCTGGCCGTAGATGACACCATCGGATGTCCACGATTGTAGCCCTCACCAACATCACCACCTCCAGGCAGACTAGCACCTCGATGGAGCTGTTGATGCCCACCATAGCCGCCTCCATCTTCCTCCTCCGAATCAGGAGCGTAAAGGCCCGCCTCCATGTCAGAGCCTTCATCTTCAGTGTCGAGCACGTAGTGTTGACCGTGGATATCGACGCGAAGGCGACTGCGACCAATGTTAACAGCGCGCTGCGAGCTTCCATCACCGCCGTCGCCCCCAGGCTTCATTGGTGCCTTCGGCCTTCCACCACCGTCACACATCTTGGGGACAGGCAGCGAGCTCTGGCCGCCTTCCCCAATCTTGGCGCCGGATTTGGGGATTCGGTCGCTGCCCCCAAACACAGGGACGGAAACGGGACTCCCGTCACCGCCGCCGCCCGCATCGCCACCAACGACCACCACCTTAGTTGGGCGCTCGGGGCTCCCATCGCTACTGCTGCTGCTGGCTATCTTCGCAGGCTTGGAGCGGCGAACTTGGTTGATCCAGCTCGGACGGCGGGTGGGGAAACGGCGGCGTCGAGAACCGGCCATCTCGAGATGGAGAAGGGGAAGAGCGAGATGATGGGGGAGGCGACAAGGATGGACGGAGAATGGGAGGAGGGAGATGCAGCGCGGTCCCGGTCACGGAGGAGGGGGAGAGGGAGATGCGGCGCATACGGCGCAGTCGATGGGGGAGCCGGGCGGTGGAGAGACCGAGAGTCGTGGGGATAAGGATGACATGCGAAACGAGTGGTTGTAGTGGGAGAAGAGATTTTTTCCTTTTTTTAATATTGGGACCACAGACACGGACGCCAGGCTCTCAGCTACTCCACTTTACACGTTAGTAGACCTGTGACTCTGAAATTGCATGTTTTGTGGAACAACAGCCGCCCCCTAGAGTTGCAAGTTTTTAGGAACGGAGGGAGTACGTAGTATGTCGCTCACCCGATCTCACCACCCGACTACTAACCCGATCGAGAGTCGGGTCATCATCGTGCCCGTGGCCCAGAACAAAAGATCGAGGACAGGGATCACACGTCGTCTTGTGTGCGGCTGCACAAGACGACGACGGGCATCGTGAATGTCGTGCGGAGCAAATCCAAAGTTTTCTACAACGCTTTGTTTGCAATGAATATTACATCATTTTGGAAAGAAAAATAAACTTACTAGAACCTGGAATAATATTATTACATTCTCCACTAAAATAATTACAATATGCTCCAGTTCTGACCTCTCTTCTTTGCAATACATACTGCAGGCTCCACTAAGACACAAAAAATAAAGGTCATCATTGGCATAAGCCATGTACTCAGTATAATTAAGCTTAAATATATACGTGTGACTAATACAGCCACATTCGCAGGAGTTGCATTATATATGTATCGATGGTGACAGGCGAACAAACCGCTGGCTTTTCATGTACGTCTATATACAACAGTGCACACGTACAGTGAGTAGCTACAAAAATCTTTTGAGGACAATAATGTAGTATACACAGATGAACAGAACTACAGATGAAGGTTTAATGAAAATGCATGCATGATAAATATCATCCATATCTTGATTACTGCTCATGAACACTCCTGAACTATATATTCTTGATTTATATTCTTTTTCCTTAACTCTTTGTTACAACAACAATAAACAGACCTAAAGTTAATAGAGTGACATATGCATGATGCATTATTCCTTTTCTTGAGTGTTTTTCACATTACTCCAAATCTACGGATCATTGCCGAATCTAAACTCGACATCGCTGCTGGAGTCGATCGAGTCCGCCAGAAAGCAATCGGTAGTGATAGGACTTGCATAATATCACTGTCACTTTCAAACCCCGGCACTGAAAGGAAGATATCATAGGATCGACCGGGTCGCTCTTACCGAGACGGAGGACTGGCTAATCTGGAGATGGACAGCAGACGGAAAATATACCACCAAATCAACCTACAGGGCACTCCTTGCGAGATCCCACCCCATCCCGGGATTGCAAGAGGATCTGGAAGACGTGGACACCCTTCAAGGTCAGGATCTTCCTCTGGCTGGCTATCCGCAGACGCCATTGGACGGCGGACAGGCGACACAGGAACGGACTGCAGGCGAACGACAACTGCTATCTCTGCGACCAGGAGTCAGAAACGGCCGACCACATCATCGCCGAGTGCTCCTTCTCCCGCCAGCTGTGGTGGAACATCATTGCGACGCTACGAGCAGACACCTCGGGGATCAGAGCCCCGTCCATCGAGCAGTGGTGGGGCCGCTGGAGGGCGAAATGGCATGGGGTCAAGAGAGAAGGAGCAGACACACTGTTCGCCGTCGTCGCCTGAGAAATCTGGAAGGAGAGGAATGCACGTTGCTTCAGAGGCGCTGAGGCCTCCCTCCGCCAGATCCTCAACAACATCAAGCACACCGCTGACATGTGGATCGAAGCCGGTGCGCCGGAATTAGAATGCTTAGTGCGTGAGTAATCCGTTATATACGCGTTTCTGGGGTGGCAGGCAGTGTTGCAAATTTGTATCCACCCCAGAAAAACCTGTAAAACTCTCTTCTACTTAATACAAAAATGTGCAAATCTCTTGTGTATTCGAGAAGAAAAAGAAAGGGAGATATCATTGCTAGGTCTATCTCTCCTTAACTGGTAGTGATAGTATGAAGTTATGAATATCACACTGTTGTTATGCTTTCCATTTTATGTACATTCATTAGTTGAACACGAAACATACTACAATTTTTTGGGTAACACTTGCCTTGCAATACCTTTTTGCTTTAGTGACAGCGAGAAGGTCCTGGCACCTGTGAGCTACTAGTATTGTGGAGTATGGTGATGCAACAACAAATAGCCAGTTTCATCATGGACAATTTTTTTGTAGCGAGAGACGATGATGGAAAGTAAAAAAAAAAAAAAAAAAAAAAAAAACCCGATCCAAACGGTTCGAAATGAACCCGAGCCCGAGCCCGAGCGACGGAGAGCCCCCTTCCCCACTCGCCGGCGGCCACCACTGAGCCCAAATCCCAACCTCCACCTCTCACGGCAGCAGCCCCTCCCACGGATCTAGCTGCTCCCACCTCCCTCGCATCCCTATCGGCGGCCTACGCGACGACCGAGCAGGCCGATCTGACGCCGCCGGCACCCCCTCCAATACCGGCGTCCTGCACCAAGCCCTCGCCCTCCACCCACCTGCAGGAGCAGGAGCCCTCTACCGCCCTCATCCTGCTGCCCGAAGACGTTGAGGAAGAGCTGCTCGATTATGGGGATGGGGAAGACTCGGAAGATGCCGATTTCGATTCTGCAGCAGCCATTGATGGCGGAGAGGTCGCGGAGGCGCCGGATCTACAGCCTGCGCAGGCCTCACCGGCTCCTGCTCCAAGATCGGAGGCCACCTCGAGCGCTGCGTCTCTGGCAGTTGGATCCGGTGGATATGGTGCTGGCGTTCACCGCGCCATCGCTGTGGAGGGAGGCAAGGCTACGGCCACGGCTGCGGAGCTGGTTCCTCAACCAAGCTTTGGGGCAGCCTCGGGCACTGCGTCACCACCAGACTACGCCGCAGTCGCCAGTACCGCGTCGGTTTCGATCTCACCTCCACTCAGTGAGACCGCCGCGCCAGCCAAGCTAATGTCAATCCTGGTGGTTCCTGACGGCACAGCTAGCTCCAAGCCGCCGGCCACTACCTCTGCTAGCTGCTGGGGGCGCGGCGCGCCATCCCGAGTTGAGGAGGTACAGGCGAACAGCCTTTCGCCAGACTGGGAAAAGGCGAGACGGAAGCACTGGTGGAGAAAGGCTACGCCTCTGCTGCAAGACGAAGATACAATCAAGACGGCCAGGATGCCGAGGATGAGCTCTTCGACGACCACCAAGATGAGCATCTATGCGCATCGTAAGTTCGCTGGCCGATGCTTTCGATGCCTTGCCACAGATCACCGTGTCGCCCAGTGCCGTGACCCAATACGCTGCCTCAGGTGCAGCGGCCTGGGGCACATGTCGCGCTCCTGTCCAGCTCGCATGCGGCGCCCAATCTCCGTCCAGCTACGCTCCCGTATTCGCTTCCCCCCCGGAGAACATCCACAGTCGCATAGCCTTCCCCCCACTCCCACCACCAATACCCACCAAACCAGAGCCAGCCAAGCCTGCATCATCCCCTGCTCCTGCTCAGATGGCACGCGGCCCAGGCTATGCGCTAAACTGCCCCAAGCGCAATGGTGCTGTCATTGTGGCATCTAAGTCCCCAACTCCAGAGACAATCCTGAAGCTCCACACGGTCTCCATCGTCTCACCGCCGGAGGGCTATCTACCTAGCAATTTGGATGTTGCTAATGCCCTGTCCCAGCAGCTTCATGTACCACGGTACAACATCCGCGTCTCCCGCCTATGCTCTGGACACTTCCTTGTGGACTTGATGATGTCACCGGAGCATGACCGCGCTCTTTGCAAGGAATACATTGAGGCAGCGCGTGTGTACTCCAGCTCACCACATCGACAGGCAGGGCCGAGGGGCAAGGAGGTATTGGACTGTTGGACTGAAGACATGGAGCCACTGAACCGTGGGCGTTCCCGGTCCCGCTTGCCTTCCCGGTCAGCGCGGGAGAGGGAGTGCCTCCGACATGCTGCCGAGGATTGGGAACGCCATCGCTCCCGCTCGCCAGTCTGCCACCTTCAACAGCAGCCCACCATCCCTGAAGAGGACCCTATGTTCCAGGAAACCGACCTTTCCTGTACTGCTGCTGTTGTCCAACCTGGCTACTCTTTAGACGGTGGCGACGTTGCACCATCTTCCCTGCTGCACGAGCCAGTCTCTGAAGTGTTGGTCATTCAGCATGAGAAGCCTGCAGGCCACAAGGAGATGGCCCAGGTGAAGACGATGTAGTTTTTCAAGTTATCCCTCTACCAAGAAGGAATTACCGCTGAATCCTGATTATTGCTCACCGTCAGATCGAAAAACCACACCATGATATATATCGGAGGCTCGGAGCACTGAACGTCAGTGCCCTTCCTTATTTAATTGTATCAATTACTATATATATATATATATATATATATATATATATATATATATATATATATATATATATATATATATATATATATATATATATATATATATAGGAAACCCACACATCGATCCATACAGAAAAGATGCATATATATTATTGATCATCTTGGCACATAATATATTTTGGATCGATCTGCATGACGACGACGTTCTGATTATATTCATTCATTTTATTCATTTCCTGAGCACGAAAGCCAACTATGCTATGCAGCACCGGCCGGCTAGCCGATATGGGGCGTCTGAGCGACGGTGTCCACGAAGATGCGGACACGGTTGGGACGGTAATCCCTGGTCACCGGCGAGCCGACGGGAAGCACGAAGATGTTGGCGTCGGGCTTGTCTCTGAGGATCACCTTCTTGGCCTCCTCCACGCTCAGTCCCACCACCTCTGGCCATGACCTCTTGGCGCCGCCGCGCTCCGCTTCCGCCGCCGAGGAGCTCATCGTCGTCGGCACACGCAGTCAATTAACGTACCTCAGCTGTGGTTGGATGGTCAGCTTGAATTGATGAAGAACTCCTTGATGACCCTGATAAGCACGGGTACACAGTATTTATAGAGCTAGCTAGCCACTGCAAAGCAGCAGGTTTTCGGATCGGGATCAGCATGAGGATTAATTTGGGATAGTCATGCTGCGGTGGACATGACTGTGCAATTGTGCTAGATACCCACACGCACACGAACAACCAACAAAGCGGCGTCAGGTGATGAATGCACGGCTTCACGTGATGAATGCACGGCCTGTTTAGAACCTTGGCTGAGGGTGGCCCGTTTGACCCAACATGGCATAAGCCGCCATGTTTGTTTTCCTATCTCAGCTGGGCCAGGCCCTTTAGAGGTGGTGTTTGTTTGCTAGAACTATAAGTGGTCCAGTAAAATCTGCGCTGGCTAGTCTTTGGTAGCTTTTAGATAGAAAACCAAAAGGCCCACATGCATCCGATGGGCATGGACTAAAGGTGGAGCCAAGATTTCAAACAAGGCCTATATGGCCCTGATGAAGGAAGGAGATATGCCAAGCAGGGAAGGAATATGAGAACGAAAATATTATAGGATGAATTGAAGTTGAAGGCCCCAACTGAGGAAGTAGAAAGGATTAAGGTTATTTGGTGGCCAGATTCGCTACAATGCGGGGGGAAAAAAACCAGCAGGCAATGCTTGAATAAGCATCAACAAATATGGGGACGAAAAGTAGAAGACTTCTTTTTTTACGGGAAGCTATGCTGCCACGCATGCATCAGATTGTCGTCTTGACAATACAAAGGAGGAGGATCCTTGCATATCATCGTTTTCAGGTTGAGCAACTGAGCTCTCCCTTGTTTTTTTTTTTTTTTATCATTGTGACACAACAAATTGTAAGTGTTGTAACACATTTGTCAAATGGATGGCTTTCTATTTTTGTTTGACTATTTAAGTCAGCATCTTTGATTTTTGATCGTCGTTTGGGTGCACTTGAAATATAATTGTGGACTGATGCATTTTCTTTTAGGTGTTTGACTATTTTCTATTATTTTTGAAAAAAAAAATGTAATAACTCTGCAGCTTCTCTTTTTATATGCTTGATGAAAGGGCATAAAGAGGGCAAAGGAAAGGACATAATTAAAAAGATGGGTCAGGTACAACCGTAAAAGGACATAAAAAGTCCAAAGTAAAGGAAAACTGATACAGCAAGAGTAAAATCTAGTGTGCAGAGAAAATTGATGCAAGGTAGGTGTCCACGCATTGACACTATGCAGGCAGACAAAAAAACAAGGATTAAGTCCACTTTTGGCCCCTCAACTATCGGCGTGGTCTAATTTTTACCCCCAACTCTTAAACCGTCCAGATTAGGCCCCTAAATTTACTAAACCATACAATTATAGCCCCTGAGCTAGTTTAAGGCTGTTTTGGGATGACGTGGAAGTGGTTTTGATCTGCCACTGTGGCATTGATCTGCCACGTTGGCTACTATCCCTCTCTTTGTGTTAAACTCATGTGTATGATGAATTCTGGGAACTCATGTGTGTCGAACTCATTAGGTTTGTTGCATTTCTGTTTTGTGTCGAACTCAATTCTGGGAACTCATTTGTGTTTCATGAATTCTGTTAAAAATTGAGTTTGTGTCTATGCAGTTCAGCTGTGATTGAGTTTGGATTGGGGTATATATAGCCTGCAAACAAATCCCATAACTCATTTGTCTTTCATATATTTGTATCCGTATCACAATTGAAAAGTCGTTCTTCTTCATCGTATCAAGCTTGTTGTTTTGTGGCCATTCCATCGAGGGAGAGCAAGAGCCAATCTGGACACGGGTGCTGAAGGCAGGCGTGAGTGCGTGACAGAATTGAGAGGGCCGATCTGTGGCCAGCGAGAAATTCTAGCGACCAAAAAGAAAGAGAGGGATAGTGGCCAACGTGGCGGTCAATGATACAGTGACAGTTAAAACCACGTCCACGTCATCACAAAACAACTCTAAACCAGCCAAGGTTCTATAATTGCATGGTTTAGCAACTTTGGGGGCCTAATCTAGACGGTTTAGGAGTTGAGGGTAAAAACTAGACCACGGCGATAATTGAGGGGCCAAAAGTGGACTTAATCCAAAAAACAATGACCACGTTACATTAACCAGACAATATAATAATTCATTTGTTTATTGCCAAAACTAAATGTGGATTGTAAATGACTCTACCAGCGAGGAATGGATGGTATCCTTTAGGTTGTGGCAGTTCGTGAAATTGTCCTCTTGGTTGTACATGAATTCCATCGTTCTTGCCAAGTTCAATATCCTCTCCAGTAATTGCTTTGGATACACATTGCTTGGATTTAGCCACTCACTATTTAAATCTTTCCAAGACTCCTCTTTTAGATTGTGTATCTTTTCTCGTGCCACTTCAATTGAGACGTTGTGCTTGTAGCTATTGATCGTGGAAGCTACATGAGGAATTAGTTGCTCTCGCTGCATGCATGAAGTCAAAAATATCGGTAAGACAATTCCTCAGTGTTGCTGACCTAAGATCACTTAGTTAGTTTTTTATGCTGGAACTTGTTCACCCACATTCCCAGACCCTCACGTCGTCTCCCACGAGGCGACTCGAGGGGCCTGACTCCGCCGCCACAAGCCCCCCTCCCTCGCCGCCGGTCGGGCCGCTGCCGCCGGGCTTCCTCGCCGGCGGCGGCGGCAAGCGGGGAGGGCTCAACAAGGCTCCTCCCCGCGCGCTCCCTCGTCTCCGTTTCACCCCGTGCATCTCCTCCGCCCTCCCCGATTCCCCTTCTTCTCCGGTACCGACGGCCCCTGGGCAGAGGCGCGGCCGATCCGGCCCCTTCTCGACTGGATCCGACCCCTCCATGCCAAGACCTGGCCCTTCCGCACCCGGATCGACCGGTGGAGGGTCTAGGGTTTGCTGCAGCGGGGCCGACGGCCACCGGCCGGAGGCGTGGCCGATCAGGTCCTCCTCCATCGGATCGGCGATTCACATGGCGGTGCTGCGAGGTGGCGGCCAATCTGGCTCGCACCCCAGTGGGCTCGGCGACGCGGACAACGACACCATTCTCTCCACCGGTTGGTGGATGGACGGACGGCGGCTGACGTACCTGCACCGGTGAAGGGGTTTGGCGGCAGCGGGTCGATCTAGGTATCTTAGGCCTGGATTCACCGTCTGCTGCCCCGTGCTGCCCCCTTCTCGTGCGGGTGGTGCTCCGGCGATGAGGACTCGGGTGGGCGTTGCCTTGGGTTGGGGATACTTTCCTCGGCGCCTGGGGGCCAATTTGGACTCTCGGCCACCGGATGGGGATGGCGGTGTTGGCACTGGCTATTCGACAAGCCGTCCAATCCGCCCTCCCACGAGGTCGTGGCCTGGATCAATCCTGCACCAGGCACTCGGCTCGAGACCACGTCGCTCCCAGGCGGCCCGCAAATCGGTTCCGACATCCACATCAAAGGACACCGTCGCCCCCTGTTTTTCTGCTACCTCGCTGCATTGGGTGAAGACCCTGCCGATCATCTTCGACATCTCGTCGTATGTAGGTTCGGCTTGGATGTGCTTTTGCAGGACTTTGGATTACGGGTGAAAACCCTGCCTGGCGGTGCTGGGCCGGCGGCGATGACGCAATCAACATCATCTTCCCCTTGGAGGCGGCGCTGTAATTCCCTCTTCCTTTCGTTGATGATGGCGTCTGCGGATGTCATTTACCTTGTTGAAGGCATCAACACAAGCACACCTACTCCTAGCCGTGCCCTGCACTGCGGCATTTGGGACTCAACTGCTGCGTCAAGAGCAAGCCAAGGACACCCTCTCAGATCAAATAGAGGGTCGAAGCATTTATCGTTTGCTGTAATGTCCTGGTCTATGTATAAGACTATGGCTTTTCTCTCTTTTGTTTTTCTATCTCTTTTTGTAACAATTGGTTGTGTACATCCTCGGATGTAGAGGCCGGATATTGAAAATCCTTTATCGAAAAAAATGTGCTAGACTTGACATATGCTTGCATTTTTTAGATGTATTCTACGGAAAAAAAATATTATAGTAGTAGGTAGCATGTCCATTGATGGTAGGGCATTTTTATTGACTTTGTCAGTATCAAGTTCTGTCAGCTGAATCTATCAGAGTGTGCATGTGTGTGTATGTGATTGGATTGGACACATATATATTGTGTTTAAAAAATATGCATTGCTAGATACTAATAAAAAGCTATATTATGTGCTCATCAAGACCAAAGTCTCATAGCATTGAAACTGGGAACTATAAGATTTATATTCTGCCTTAAAAACTTGTTAACTTTCAGCTAGAGTGTTATAGAAAATACCTCGTATGGCCGGAGATCGTCTACAAGTCTGAGAATTATAGAAAGTGCACAAACCATTTTAGGTACACTAGAAATCCAATCAAAGGAATCCTTTGTTGCTATATCATGCATCCCAACAAAGGAAGCACATTGCAAAATGGAACACCCGCCAGTTGTTAATGAAACCTTAAGATGCTCTTCAACAGAGTGTGGGACATGACCTTCTTGAAGCATTTTTACCTCCATGTTGAAGCCTCTCTCACTAGATCTTTTGTCTGCATATTAAAGATAGCAAGTATATTGGAAAATTTTCAAATACTAAAACCTAGAGAAATGTTGAACATGTGTGTACTACTAGATAAATCGATATACCTATCAGTTTCTGAGATAATCATTCATAGTGAGAACCACAAAAAATAAAATGTGTAGAGGACAAAGGTAGCTTACAAAGTATCTTAGATACGCCATGCGATACTTCTCCTCTTGGTGGAGCATATCCGTGATGGTTTCATAGCTGTCCAATATTTTCCTCAAAGCAAGTTTGATGCAACCTGGGAGGTCTTGAGCCCCTTTGGGATCCCAGCTGGACATGACAATTGGGAAACAACTCATGAAATCTAGACTGGAACTATGATAGAAAATGTTGAAACCTTTTTAGGTAATTTAAATGTGTAATTATTCATCAATCACACAGTTTGAACCTCCATTATATTTGTTGGATTCCTCCCGAGATAGATGGAATTTTCCATGCATGATGATAATACAAACAAGACATAATTAATTGCCGATATAATATGGTAATCTCTAGAAAATAATATACATTATTTTCTATCTTTTTATATAAAGAACTTTGATCTTATTTTCTAGTTATACATATATATACATCTTACCAAGTTAAAAAAGCACATATGTTTTCCTTTATTGTTCAAATTTTATGGTTAACTTGGGATAAAAAAATATGTGTAAGCTAGGAAAGGTAATACGGACCTCTCAATGCAATTCGTGAGTAACTGACATTCTTCTGGAGTTGCATAAGAATCAAAAACATCATCCAAGAGTGTCACAATAGCAATAATCATTGTCAATATTATCCGGGCTCTTGAATGACATGGTTCGTAGTATACTCCTAAGGTCCATAAAAAAACACTCCACTATTCTATCTCGGGTGAAAGGAAATTTCAATCCGATCTTTATATCCTCCCACCATCTGTACAGGCATAACAATTGTCATAGAGCTGTGTCTTAAAAATTTATTAAGCATGTAAAAAAATTCAAATAAAATTTTGAAATCTATACATTTCGTCTATGTATTAATTAATAATGTTAGTCATTTTTATTTGGAAAAATTTGCCATGGGACACTCCAAATATGTAAAATTAGCTATGGGACACTAAACTATTTTTTCTTTGCTGTAACACACCGTCTGCTGTAGAAAATAGTGTCCCACAGCAAAGAAATTTTTGTTTAGTGTCCCACAGCAATTTATGCATATTTCCAGTGTCCTGTAGCAAAATTTTTTGAAATAAATATTTGTGTGTAGCAGAACTCTAGATAACAACACACGCGACCACTTCACCTTGTAAGGATATTCAGCTCTTGCTGATGATGGAGCTGCAGAATATTTGAACTCAACTTTGCAAGATGCAATACCTTCTCATCCAGTGTTCCATCTTTCTCATATGTAGAAATATAATACTTTGACTCGTAGATTCTAACCCTTCTAGGCAATGGGATCTCGAGTGCCAATTTTACTTTGTATGCTAATGACCCTTGAACATAGGGCAATATTGTCTCCAAATGACCTCTTGTGAATGTTATTGCTTCATCAAGTATTATCTCCCCATGGGTCCTAAAATGCGCAGCATTGTAGAGCCTCAGTAGGTCTATAGGATTGTTTGCTAAGAAACCTCCCTCCGCATCTTTAAACCTCGCAAACACATCTGCAACAATGTTGTCAAATTTATTGCTAGTAGAAGAAAGTTTCTTTCTGAAAATTAAAGCAATTACTTCAAGACCCAAAAAGATATTACAGTGTAGAGCCTAACAAGGGATTACTGCCTGACCGAGTTGAGTAACATGACTTCATCATTTAGTGGTTTTGTGGTTTTTGCCCATAGAGGGAGTAAAGGAGTGAAGTGTTCTTTTGGGCTTCCTTGGGTTTTGCTGTGGCTCAGGAAGCTACCAGCTTGAGCTTTAAAACGTTTTAACCTCTGTGCAAATCCAGACCACGAACTTTCCTAACAATATTGTTGTGAATACCGTTATTGCTACAATCTAGCGCAAGTACTTTGCAATATATCTGCTAGGAGTATTATGGAATATGATATTAGCTTGGTTCAGTGTGGAAATTTTATAGGATTCAATCCTTTGACTAATCTAAAGCTAGCATTGCATCACCCCTTCTTATTATAGATATAAGAGTTACCATAGGATGATATTCTTTAGAATTAACTTCAAGAAATTTTTATTTAATATTTAGGTCTCTAAACGATCTCCAATGTAAAAATTAACTTTAGAAAGTTTTGGTCTCGAGCACTACAACTCTGGTGTGGCACATGTTTCCATCCAAGGTCGTTTGAAAATTATAGAACTTATCAATTTATAATTAAGAATTTAAAAGTAATATTCAGGACTCCAAACAATTTCAAATTATAAAGTTGTTAGTTATACAATACAATTATAGATAGCATTGAGAATACAGACCATGTCAACATCCAAAGGTCATCTGAGAAATTCTCAATTTCAAATTGTGAGATCTGATAGATTAGGCTCTAACTGAATATACGTGCATGTATGTAATATACGCAGACTTCAGAATCAATGGAAGTTCGTTCTATTGGATTACATAGTCTTCCTCTTTCATAGTATTAGAGCAGCGATACTAATTCTTGCACTTGCTACTGAAGACTCATTGTGTACACATCCTTATCTGTTAGCAGATCTGGTAGACTATATAGGCTGCAACTGAATGTGTGTGCATTATGTTGTATATGTACACTTGCGAATCAATGCAATTCCATTGTGCTGACTTTCACTCTGTTCCTCTTTGAGTGCGAAGAGAAGAGAAGATGAAGAGCCCAGTCCTGCACAGGCATGGCTATTTATAGTGCACTACCACGTATAAGCATCATCTGGTCCATGGTTGGCAGGTTTTTCTTGGAAGAATTCATTAATTCTGATCACCAAAAGCCACAACCAAACTACCACCAAGGACTCACCAAAAACTCTCAACCAAGAACCCACCAATAATTTAGCACAAAAAAGTTACCAAGGGCCTTGATCCTCCATGAAGAACTGATATATACACTTTTTTTTTTAGATTTATCAGATGATGAAGCAACTTGCATTGGCCAAAACTTGGGAATGCAAGCATATAGACCTTGGGTAACATGCAGTGCAACTCACCTAAGTATGGCATCAGTGCAATGATTCTCTTGGTAGAGGATATAGCCACGCTGTGCAACCATGGTGACTTATTGGTTGTGTGGTGGCAGAGTTGGTGGTGTCGGTGGCAAGCCCAGATGCAAGAGCGCATGGGATGGGTGGGGCATTAACAGAGGAGGAGGATGCTCAGAATGCTGGGGTAGGAGGCAGGGTGGAGTTTGCACATGCCCAGAGACGAGCATGCAGAAAGAATTGGGGAGCCAATTAACCATGGTTGCCTATGACGTTCAAATCCATCATAGACACATATTAAAACTCATGTCTCCAATGAGGCTATCGAAGTCGCACGTCTACAATGTGATCTTGCCAGAGATGGGTATCAACAATCATGTCTCTAATGGTTATCTGTGGGAATCACTTCAGAGACGCATCTTGTTGAAACACGTCTCTAATAGAAGCGCCTCTCATCAGAGACGTGGATAGATGAGACGGATCTCTGATCAGTGCTATTCTGGAACACATCCACGTGGGAACATTGCCAACGATGCATTCGGTTTACCCACGCCCCTAATTTGACATCAATGACGTGTTTTGTTTTAGTGTCTCTGGTGTAGGCATCTTTCTGTGCTATTTTGGTACAGTCAAGATTGCATATACAATTTGCTTATTTATTATATATTCCATCAGGAATACATTTTCTATGATAGCCATACATGGGATTTCTTGGTCTTTGTTTTGATGATGATGTAGCTAATAAGCTAAACCCATCAAAGATAACCGAGAAATGTAGGATTTATTAGCTAGCATACATAAAACTAGGCATTGTTTTATTTGGTAAATCATCCAGAGAAGCCATATGCACTATATCAGCCAACCGTTGGAGTTTGGGCTACAATATCGACGAATATACGGACGCGATCAAAGCGGAAGTCTTGAGTCACAATGGAGCCAACAGGCAGAACTTGAATGTGGGCGTTGGGCATGTCTCTAAGAATGAGCTCTGTCGCCTCCTTGATGGACATGCCCACCACCTCGGGCCACGATATCTTGTTCTCGCCACCTGTAGCACCCATGACAGTGGAACTCATGTTCGATGATGATGGATTATATTTTTAGTCAATCTGCATGCACAAATATATGGACATATAGAAGGAGGGGGAATCAGTTTAGCAACAGAAGTAGACATCATGAGTGATTAGGAATGTATACAAACTAGCTACTTGAGCTCACCAAGGTGAACTTACTTCTTGTGAATGAAAATGGCTATGTGTGCGCTATTGTGGCAATGTGAGACTAGTGGAGTAGTAGTGTATATTTATAGACCCAACCGGCTAGAGGAGAGGGCAATGATCATATCAACAAGGTTTTCGTTAACTTGCTGCAGTGGCCTTAAATATAAGATAAGGATGTACACGAAAGGACCAGTCAGCCCCGACAACAAGATTTGTATGCTAGTTACAAAATCTTGATAAGGATCCTATTGTCATCTGGTTGCCACAAAGTTTCCATGTCACCATTTGTCATTACTTAGCTGTAGCTTTATTCCCACATGAGCACAAAGACACAAGAACAATATATGGATGATTATGGCACATATACACAACCCTCCAATATCCCCAAGAAGGAACCTACTGGAATCTCTCATTGCCTTCAATAGCTCATGCATGCACAGTGTGGTACGATACTACAAACAAACAAATCATCCCAAATGTGATGTGTGTGCTTAATTATCTGTCTTGGATATGCACACACATCATTTTGTCCCACCCTTTAAACTAGGTTTGAAAACAAGATGGATATTTCCTGATACTCGTCCATCCCAAATAAGTCAAAACCCTACATGGATACTCCATATTTGAATCCAAACATTTAATATCCACATTATTTCCGACCGAACACTATGTATATATGTGAGATAGATATCAATATTTGACATGATCAATATCTAGTTCTGACATCCAAGAAAAAAAAATATGGGAGGATATGGGTTACCAGCCGCTGTTACAATGAATTTGAAAAAAAACGAAAAGATCCGAAAATAATAGCAAAAAAAAATTAACCCGGGAAGGGCCACACTTTGCATTACCCAAGATTCAAACCCACGACCTCGCCCTCGCGTGGTTCCTACCTTTACCACTGCACTACACTATCACATGTGTCTATATATAGTTTTGGTTCCCCATATATTGTACCCAAGCGAAAGTAATTTGCTTATTGTACCCAAGCGAAAGTCGTCAACTACAAACTTTCCTAACTTTTCGAGATCTACACTTTTCGTTTAGAAAGTTTTTCCATCCGAGGCCATTTACAAAGTTGGAATTTCAAATTTGAGAAACTCAAACGTAGGTTTCGCATGACAAGATGAAGTCAAATATAAATTTTTATAACTTTTTGAGATCTACAAACTTCATATAAAAAAATTTTCCATCCAAGATCGTTTATGAAATTTGAATTTCAAATTTGAGAAACTAAAACGTTGATTTGACAAGATGAAGTCAAATCAAAAAGTTGTCAACTACAAAGTTTCATAACTTTTTGAGATCTACAAACTTCGTATATAAAGGTTTTATATACAAGATCATTTATGAAATTTGAATTTCAAATTTGAGAAAGTAAAACGTAGGTTTCGCATGACAAGATGAAGTCAAACAAAAAAGTTGTCAGCTACAAAGTTTCATAACTTTTTGAGATCTACAAACTTTGTATAGAAAGTTTTTTCATCCGAGACATTTTACGAAATTTGAATTTTTGAGACCATTTATACCTACAAAGCCGCCCCTACGGTGGTCTGTATGGGCGGTTGGTGTTACTAGCCGCACTTACAAGTGACCCCCCCCCCCCCCCCCCAAACCCACCCACCCACCACCACCACCACCACTGTAAGGGTGACTGGTAACTAGTGTAAGGGCAGCTGGTGATTGAGCCGCCCTTATAGTGACCGGGACACTGTAAGGGCGGCTCCAAAGCCAGCCGCCCCTACTGTAAAAAGAGGGGCGTTCTCTTTGTGGATTTTTCACGTAGTGCTAGGACTAGGTTTTAGTCCTAGTTGAGAGACCCCCTATAGTCCTGGTTTCCCAACCAGAATTGTCAGTCCGGGACTAAATCCCTACCCCCACCCCCTGCCAAAGTCGTGGTTCTGCCAACCCTAAAGTGTACCTTTAGTCCCCTCTGTATCCGAGCACGTTTCATCTCTATCTTTAACACAAAGACAAGATGATGGCATATTACATGCCAAAAGGTCAACGAAAGCTAACTCTACTGACTTCAACTTGAGTAAAACAAAGGTTATTTGTGTGATACAAACAAGCCACTATTTTTGGGGGGAAATAATTTTTAAGATATTATAGTACTAAGGACTCTTAATTATTGAATGTAGAAAAAAAATCAATATTATAGGCCCAGATAGTGGACAGTGTAGCTTTCCACCCTCTGAGTACAAAACTGTTCATTTCTCAACCCTCTACAATTGAAACCATTTAATTCTCAGTTCTCATGTCATCTAATTCAGAGTACGTAGGGTCACGCAAAAATATGGCCAACCTAAAATACATAGTTGTTGTATTTTTAAAGTTGGTGGAATATATTAAAAAAAATATCTGTTGTCTCAAGTCTTTTATGTATTAGAGTATATACTACCTAAATATATTTATGTATTTCAATTAAATATTATTTTATATTTAAGGAAAAGGAGTATATATAGGGAATTTCTATAGTGCACCAAATTTATACATTCCTGAATGCGCACATTTCGTGGACCTGTACATGCTGGGAATCCTCTTAACTCGCACGGGTTGATCTAGGCCCATTTAGATGTATTTTAACAGGCCCATTTAATTTAGGTTAGGTTCAATTAATGTGAGCAGTCCCCTCAAAAAAAAATTAATGTGAGCAAAAAGGAAGAGAGGTGCATTGTTGTGTCCACAAAATTAGAGATACTAGGCAAATTATCCGCGCGTTACAAATTATTGGATTCTGTGGAATGATGATGTGATGAATAAAGTAGTCTTGCTGACATTACAATTGCATGTGCTAGTAGATTTTAGTTGTATATGGTAGTGCAATGTCTAGTTGGACAACTTGCATTAAATTTTGCTTAGTGGATGTGATAGTGGATTGCCTTATTGAATAGCTTGCATGTTAAGTGAATTAGCTAGTGGGGTTTGTCTATATAGGAGATATAGATTATTAGTACCACAGCAATGGCAACTGAAACTATTACATTTCCAAGCCAGTCTGGTAGTCCACCAGGATTCCTGCGCATCAATGAAAAATGAGGTTAAGAAAAAAAAAACTTAGTTGCTTTAGATAGCAGACTTTATGTTTCAAAGAACATCAAACATCAACAAAAGAGATGATAAACTGGTCCATCGTGTGTGTGTGGACCTAGCATAAAAGGAAGAGAGCATAAAAACATGAGTTGTGGAGTTCTTTAAAAAAAAAAAAGTTGTGGAGTTGAGTCGAGAAGCAAGCTATGCATGCGAGAGGTACTAGGTTCGAATCTCATGCACTTTGTCAAAAAAAAAAGGAAGAAAGCATAATAAAAACAAAGATTTGCTGAAAGCCACGGGAGGTGCCAAGATTTTGAAACTTAAAATTAAATTTCAATCACCTACTATTATTACCAGGCCGAACTTACACATATTTTAAATACATCTTAGGAGAACACGAGATACGAGCAAGTAAGTGTTTCTCTTTTTTGAAAAAAAAAAATGTATTTTATTAGGAGAAAAAAAGAGTATAACATATATAGACCTTGGAAAGCCAAAGCTTACAAAGATCATAGTTCAATGTAAATAATTATATTACAAAAAAAATATTGTGACCAACTTTAAAGATGAAATATATGCACACTGCTTGTTACATAGGAACACTAAAATTGTTACTTTGTTTGCACAACCATAACAAGATATTTTATGTCATAATTCAATGTAGGAAGTGAGCCTAGCTCACTTAGTTGGGTGACAAGTGTGACAGTGCATCCAACCACCAAGGTTCAAATCTCGTCTTAGATCTCATTTTTCTTCTTAATGAAAGACCACCTAGTTCCTCCTAGGTTGGATCTCATTTTTTATATCATAATTCAGTGTCTTTTTTGTGATTTGGTTGCAATAAGCAACTAGCTCCTGGATATGTAATGGATATGTACATCCCTAGTTGTGACAAAGACCTTGAAATTACACTTGAATTGTATTAGAAATCTATTGAGTTAATTCTGTGCACCAACCATTTAAATCCAGAAGTATAAAAATGTAGGAAAACATACTCAATTCACTTATATACTTCAAGACTTTTCTACACAACTATAATTATGTTCATTGTCTATAGACTCAGATTTTTTGCGAAGAGCCTTAAGGGATTTAATTTAGGGCTAGTTTTTCCGACTTGGGATAACCCATTTCTATTTAACAACTGAATTTAGGACTTATTTGGTTTGAGGTCCAGTAAAATTTTCCTAGCAAGATGATGGCAGCCTTAGACGTCCAAGTGAGATTTGGGTGCACATGGACACGTCCCCAAGTTGTGCTGGGTACGCCTGGACGCCTTTGAAACAGGGGGTACAGATTAGGAACTGTGATAACAGAATCTGGGATTCAGTGACTCACTGTGCATACACCTAAAGATTCCCATATCATGAGTCTCAGCTGATACACGGATGTAGAACCAGAGACTTTCAAACTGATTGATTTTCCAGAGCTTATTCTCCATGACCTATTAATGTGACGAGAACATATTACCTTCGCCTTTGCATCATCAAGCAACAAGAAACCAGGAATTAGTTGGCCCAAATAGAAGCCCAAAAAAGAGCTTCTGAGGGGAAGGGGGTTGCTCACAAGATTCAAGGTATAGCGAGCGCCATATCGGATCCTCCACAAAAACTGTCTGGGTTGACCATGACAAATAGCACCATATACGACAACAGGACATGTATCATCCCAGTCTCACTTAAAGATTGGAACATTGCCAAAAAAAAAAAAAAAAAAAAAAAAAAAATTGTCTATACGAATCACCTCACCAGCAACAAGAAATAAAAAATATGTTTATCATGGGCTGAAAAATTTAAGATTAAAACATTCCAGGATTACATGAGACTCAACTATTAGCACAAGAAATGAACAAAGTCACATTACATACCAAACAGTTCAGGAAAGCTGATACTAATAACTTCAGCTTAACTGTAAAAACAAAGGCCAGTGCGCCTCAGCATTATGTTACAACAAAGGCCAGACAGACAACAGGAGAGCCACAGCAGCTATACCAAGAGATGAAACAGGGTGCCGATGGCCTCAGCTTTTTCCTTTTTAGACAGCTAACAGCTTACTTTCTCACTCTAAGAGCTAAGTTTAATTTGTACAGCAGCAGAGTAACTGACATGCTTCTCACTCCTTCCATCTTCCTCTTTACAGCAGCCTTCGGATCGATCAGACTCGCACGCATCACTCCTCCCTTGATTCCGCCGCATGGGTGGGGGTCTTTCTGCTACAGAATTAATGTACACTCTTCCGCGCAAACATACAGTATTTATTTTCCGGCGAGGCCAAAAGGGGCCTTCATATAAGGTTTTTTAGTAGAGAAAAAAAGGTGAGTGCAAACCTAGCAACTGTTAGCTGTACAACTAGAGAGTTTGCCCTTCAGGCAGCGGTGCATGCTGGTTGAAGCCCAAGGCGCTTCTCTGTGAGCACAACAAAATATACATCACTATTAGCCCCTAAACACAGACAGGCACACAATGTAAAGTCCTGGAACCATAAAAGAAGATAGAACATGTATATGTACCTCCAGCAGCAACAAGCTTCTCTACACGGGCTACTATGTGCTTCCCGTAAGTGTACTTCTTGAGTGTGTTCAGGTGTGTCTTTATCCTTGTTAGGATCATCTCTCTCTGCTGATCATCACAAGTTTCTAACACCTTCTGCACCACATAGTTTGCGAACTGGTCTTTCATCATTACCTACCAACCACAATGCAACCCATAGTTCATCAGTAAAGATCTCAACACACATTAGCCAGTTATTGACTAGTGAGTGAACAAGCATTTGGCCAGTTCTGCTTAAATAAAAACTTTTTAAAAGAAAAAAAAATCAAATATTTACCAACCTCAAGAGGTTCGCTTTCACTAGTGGATCCAAGCATCTCACCAATCAGAACCTGACGTTCTACAGGATTTCCAAAGGCTAAGCACTTCTCGATGACATTTGAGGCAAACTTTTGCTGGCTCATTTGCACAATTTGGCCAATTAGCTTCTCAATAATAGCCGATCTCTCATGGGGTTTGCCATGTTCCAGAACATGCTGTAAAGTTCAGCAAGTCACTGGTAAGAAAATATCGAGAAACTAAACACCTCACAAGCAAATCAAAGAAGGTCCCAAAGCATACACCAATGGTTATCCCATAAAACATGCCCACACTGTAAGTGCGACATTTGGCTCTGAATCAATGCCAAATCCTAAAGCAAGATTATGTGCACTGCTTACAGCAGGGGAAAATAACCCATTGGAATGTCTCCAGTCAAGCATTTCAAAATTTTGGTAACCAAATCATTATGCTTACATTATTACCCGTACAAAAATAATATCCATAGAATTATCCCCAGAAGTACATACATAATATCACAATTTATAAACAAAAATAAATGCTAGCAGCCCAAGTCATGTTGAAGACATTCGAGCATTTCAAATTTTGGTAACCAAATCATTATGCTTACATTATTGCCCCTACAAAAATAATATCCATAGAATTATCCCCAGAAGTGCATACATAATATCACAATTTACAGATAAAAATAAATGTTAGCAGCCTAAGTCATGTTAAAGACTACCTATCTCCATGACATTATTTACTTGTAACCTGCGGATAGTAATAACTAGTAGCACCATATTACCACGAAAATCTATCAAGTTCCCTACATAATAACTAGAGAAAACATAAAAGGAAACCACCTAGGGCATGTGAACAAGACTTCTGAGCAATGGAATGTTAGTTTTGTCCAACCGAAGTGTCCAAATGTTTGTAGAGAAATAGTGGCAGGTAACATGTAATGTTGTAGTTTACATGAAGTTACTAGCAACTAAATTACAGAAGCATTGTCAATTTAGCAATATCAAGGTATACTAGAAATCTAGAATAAAGGTTGCACACTTGCACCTCAGAAGACATATTTGCTAGTCTCTTCAGGAAGAGATTGCAAGCTCTAACACGCAATTCAACCCGGGTGTCACAGTGGCCCTGCAAGGTGTGGAAATGAGAGTGCACTATGATTAGGGGCAGACTCAGTGTGCTACACGGGGATGGTGTGGCATACCCTAAACCTGGCCCAACAAGTTCCACAAGTCTGACTCCCATTACTAGCCAATAAGGTGACTGAGTGCTGCCACTGCAGCCCCAAGCTCTAACACGCAATTTAACCCGGGTGTCACAGTGGCCCTGCAAGGTGTGGAAATGAGAGTGCACTATGATTAGGGGCAAAGCATACACATAGCAGACATCAGCACCTCGCCTCTCTTGTTGCTTCCTGCTCCACAAGGTAGCATGGCACATAGCCACATGGAACAGGCAGCAGAGCTGCAGAGCCAAGTCTGAACTCCCCAAGGCCAAGCCCAATGTATGTCACAGACTTACTGTGGCAGTAGTTCCTAACTATATCAATCAATCCCCAAATTAGTTAAATTGATTGATGTAGCAGTAGATGTAAGAAGTAGTAATTAAGGATTCATTTGTTGATTATTCTTGCATAGTGTACTTAATTGTTGAATTAAGACCTATTGTGTTATTTAGTACTTGTTACAAGACAAATTTTACGGTTGTTTACCAAATTGCTAAATAGATTTTACCGAATCGCATGTGAAAATTTTGGTGTGGCATACCCCATGGCAAAATCCTAGGTCCACCACTGCCTATGGTGTTGGGCTGGAGCAGTGTGGCTCCTATAAGTTGCTCTAAAGTCAGTTGACCTAGACATGTAACTCTGCATACAGGTTGTATCTACAATCTTAGCATGTGGCAAGCACATTAGGTTGGGGTGGGTTGAGAGTGAGTTGTGTATTACAAGAAAATAACCTAAACTGATACTACAAAATAAGTCTACCTATATTTCATTGGAGGCAAGGGGGTCCATAATCCACATCAAAGTATTGAATGATACTAGTTATCAAGCAAACAACATATTAAGATCAACATAATAGCGTAGAGATGTACTGCACAACGCAGCCCACCAACACAAAACCAGGTAGGCAGGTACAGGCATGTATCTCTTTGAAAACTGAACAAGGCACTGACCTGAACAACATAGTTGCCATATTGGTCCTGAGCTAGCAAGCAAACAGACTGGAGAATCTCATCCATCATTATTTGCTGTGTCTTAGGATCATCACAATGCTCTAGAACCCTCTGTAACAATGTGATATAATAATAATAATAATAATATAAGTTATAGTGTTACAATAGGTAAGCCTCCAAATGGATGAGAATGAAGCATATAATTAGCATACCTGAATAACTCGACAACCATAAGGATGAGTGGATAGCATTACAACTTGACCATAGAATGTTGAGACAATAAACTCGATTGCATGCTGAGGAATGCACTCTATGCATTTCTGTATAACATGGTTCCCATTCTGATCACGTACACAGCGCATGACATGGCCCTCCAGCTCCGCAACCATTTTAGTCTGCAGATCCAAATCAACAACCTCTATAGCCTGCACATACATCACCGATAGTGTCAGAAACAACATGTCACTTGCTACAACCTTTCAGCCAATTATATAAATTCTAGAATGCACTCATGAGGCTAGGGCCCATGAGGCCCATGTATGCTACACTATATTGCTACCCTTCTAGGTGTTAGCCAAAGGCAATAGAGAATATTCCGTTTAGCATGGTATCGACTGCCTAGGTTAGGAAACTCCCGTTCCCCTTCCCGATGCATTTCTGTATAACATGGTTCCCATTCTGATCACGTACACAGCGCATGACATGGCCCTCCAGCTCCGCAACCATTTTAGTCTGCAGATCCAAATCAACAACCTCTATAGCCTGCACATACATCACCGATAGTGTCAGAAACAACATGTCACTTGCTACAACCTTTCAGCCAATTATATAAATTCTAGAGGTGCAAGGGTTAACCAATTGTATAAGCACATACAAAATGTATACAATTAGGCCTGCCAACAACTATCCAACATTAACTTCTCATATTAGAGTGGTCTGTTTCATGTGTTTTCATACTAATTTGTTTTATAATCAGGAGAAAACTATGGACCAACAGTATAACAAATATGTAACCCAAATGACTGATCACTCAGAATGTCAGAAGCAACAGTATGAATTATTGTACAAGATAAAATTATTGGAGCCATCAACATGCTTGCAAGTTTAAAAGACAACAAAGCTATATGTGTGTTTGTTGGGGGCATATTCAATTGACAAGTACCTTCTGTATAACCCGGCACCCATACATCTGAAGACTAAGAGCAAGGACACGTCCAATAAGCTGACCAGCTAATTCCTTTATCTGGGCAGTGCTTCCATGCTCAAAAAACTGAGAAAAAAGGAGTATTGAGTTAAGAAAAAGATACAAGACAGCTACAATCACAAACAGATATATGAGCAACAGTTCCATACTCTACCTTTTGAACAACATAATTTCCAAATACATCAGTCATCAATGTGAGAGCTTGAGGCATTATTTCTGAAAAAACCATGTCCTTTTCTTCAGTACTGGCTGTTTCTAGCTTCTGCTGTATGAACCGGCTCCCATATTGATCAGCACTACAAAATAATCAAAAATTAGTAGGATGATTTGCATATTACAATATATTATCATGATTACAGAAGCATCGAGAAAGAAGTGTACCTAAACTCAACAACATGGCCAGCAATTTCAGAGAGCTCATATGATTTACTTTTGTTGCTCTTGAATTCCTCCAGAAGCGAGGGCATCAAATTGGCATCCATCTTTCCACTCATGCCTGAATTCCATGAACCAAAGGAATTACCAAAGTTTCTCATGCCTGATGGAAAGCGCATGCTGCGCTCACCATGCCTAAGTGGACTGCCTGGTGCAATAGGTGAAGAGGGAAGAACAGGACTTGTCAATGGACTTCCACCATAACCAAGGTTAAATCCAAGATTGCCATAGTATCCATATTGCTTTTGTGACTGAAGTAAAGGGCCAAGGTTAGCTTTCTGAGTACCAAGTAAGTCCATGTAAGAATTTCCCAGATGGCCCCTATCCATTAGAGGATCATCACAGCTAGCTGCAAGTTGAGCAAGGTACTGGATATACGCTGGATCAATAGAAGTCTGAAGAGAAGGTGACGCAGTTGGACTTCCAATTCCATTATAGTTTAGCATATTAGACATACCAGCTAAATTTTGTCGAGAAGATACAGTCCCTCCAGGGGATCTAGAACCAATCCTAGGGGAAGCAAAGCCAGATCCAAGAGACAAACTGTCAAAAGATGTGAAACTGCCAGCATTAATCTGGTTTCTCATCGTAGATGAATTGGCCAAATTAGCAGAATATCCATCAGGTAACTTAGATTGTCCGTGCTCAGGACGTCTCATATAGTGCTGCTGATTGCCATTTGTTTGGTCACCCTGTCGATCAAAGAGGAACTTCTGGACATTATCGACATCCTGATAGAGCTGAGACTGGTCCATAGTTTGCCCACTCATTGCCCTAGATGATAAGTTCATTCCAGATAAAGCAGCCACTAGATCATCAGATTCACCGATTGCGGATGAACTACGACGGAAAGAAGAGGAACCACCATTGATCTTCTTATCAGTGTTACCAACTTTCACACCAATTGGAGGCAGGGATGGACTAGGGGCCCTCCTCACAAGCTCAGGATCTGGAGATGCACTCCTAGAAAGAGATGACCCTAAAATAGAAGCAAATGTATTTGATGGCAGATCATTGTTCTGAATTTCATCCAAGCTCCGTAAACTATTGCTAGAGTGCAGGCCTCCAATAGTTCCAGGTCCACGATTTAGAGCATACTGCATTCCAGAAGAACCTAGTAAGTCATTACTATTGTGGCTGGCAGTCTGCCTATCCATATCACGCTGATATGAGTCCTCCTGCGCCATTTATAACAAGAAGTACAAGTCCGACGTTAGATCAAACATAACAGAAGGAATGAACAGCAGTTCAGGAAAAAAAGGAATATTAAAAGTGCTAGTGCTTAATGCAGGATTTCAAGATTTTACAATACACAGTCCTCAATAAATAAAGAACGACAAAGGGAACCACACATTTTAGAAGATTCTCTTTGTGCACTTATGCAGAATATGGCTCACTGATGCACAGATGTATTGAAACAGGTGGTAACAATGTCATAGAGGTGCATCCAAGCATTTTGAAAGTGAAATATGGAACAATGTTTGTCGTGGTCCATTAGACGTTTCTCAAAACCAGAAAGCATGAACTGCTCTGGAACAAACATTATGTTTGTTCCATCATAAATGGAGCGATGTTTGTCGTGATCCATTAGACGTTTCTCAAAACTGGAAGGCATGAACTGCTCCGGAACTAGATTAGTTTATTCCATCATAACGTTTATTCCATCATAAATGGATCAATGTTTGTCGTGATCCAGTAGACATTTCTCAAAACCGGAAAGCACGAACTGCTCCGGCAGTAGATTCGCTTCCATCATAACACCACTAGTAACGGCTTAACGTCACAATCAGGAAAGTCAGCTGAAAATACTACTTAGGCCTCCAAAGTCAAATAGGGTAAGAAGGCGTTTATTTTTCCGTTCTTTGAGTTACCTATCTTCATGCAAATAAACTTCTCTACGTATCCATGAAGAAGCAAGCACGACTCCAACAAACCAATAGATGACATAACTGCAAGACAGAGACATCACACAGGTCTAAAGTGCAATCATGCATTCATACTGCATAGAGTGCGCACGACGACTGGAACTGTATACCTGATACATGTGAAACATAGCAAATCTACGATACTTCAACGCTGGATACTATAGATACTCCACTAAAAGTGGAGTGAACTCAAGACTTGACACTCATCAGTCAAAAACTGGAGCAACTAGTACAAGGTCAAAGGCTTCCCTAATACTAGCACAGACCGAAGATAAACATAAGAAGAAGTAAGGTTAGAGAAGATTCGATCTTTCCACCTGAAAGACGGAGGAGAAGCTCCTCTGGCGCCCGAGATCGATCCCGGGGAGCCCGACCGTGCCTTCAGCCGCCGCCGACTCCCGCTGCTGCTGCTGGCGCCTGCCGTCCCCGATCCCGCCGAAGCCCGCGGCGGCGGAGGAGCGGAGGCGGTGGTGCGACGACCGCCAGTCCTCCTTGGACAGCAGCGGCGGCGGCAGGCGCGGGTTGAGGTGCGCATTGGAGTAGTAGTAGCTCTGGTACGCCGGGTCGGACCGCAGCTCGTCGTCCACCAGCAGTCCCCCGGCGGCCGCGGCGGCGCCCAGCGCGCCCTCCACGGTCGGCGGCGCGGACCCGCTCCGGAACACCTCGAAGTCCCCGCGGTCGGCGTCCGCGACCGCCGCCCCGAACGCCGGCTCCCCGCCGCGCGCCGCCATCTCGGTCACCATCGAGCAGCAGCGAAAGTGAAAAGGGTAAGAACAAAAAGGCCAGATCTTTAAGTCCGCCGCGCTAGAACCCCGCCATTCCCTTGCTCCGGCGGCCGGAAGCAAGGAGCCTGAATCTTTCAGCGCCGGAATGAGCCGAGGAAAAGGCGGCGGCTAGAACTGGAACCGGGCTCGGCTGCTTTTCTCAGAGCGGGCGAATCGGGGGACGGGCGGCCATCTGCGGGGTCCGAATTCGGCGGATTTGGGACGAATTGGAGCAGCTCCACTTCCTCCACCTCCGAGTGGGAGCAGTGGCGTGCTGGGGTAGTGGGGGGGGAAGACGAAGAAGAGTAGAGAGAGACTGGAGGAGAAAGCAGTCAGACAGAGGACGGCCGGTTGCGGCGAGGTTAAGTACAACGGCCGGAGCCAGGAGCGCCGTTGGATCTGAGGGTGGACGGCTGAGATCTGACGGAGGGCTTTGGGTCCGCTAGGGTTTTGGTGTCTCACGGCACAGTCATCAGTGATCTAGAGAGGGGTTGAGAGAGAGGCCAAAGCCGGTTTTGTTTGTTTACTGGTGTATGTACTTGTTTAGAAACGGAAACTTGGTGATGGTAGCAGTATTATACTTGTATATATACATATATAGGTGTTTGTAGAAATGCAAATGATGTTTCCTGGTTTGGTGATTGAAAGAGGGAAATTTTGGGAGTGGTCAGTTTCCGTTATCCGAACAAAAAGTGAAATCTGGCTTGTCTTCTTTTTTTCTTTCGTTCAGTGGCGTGGATTCCTCTTCTTTTTTTTACCTGCAGAGGAGTAAAGGCAGTGTTGTACATATTGGAATACGGAGATGAGATAAGATTTGCGTGCCCTGCACAGTGCAGAGGATTAGATTGTGTGAGGGATAGTACCATGGAAGGTGAGGAATAACGAACCCACGAAACTGGAGCTACTTTTTGGAACATGGGATTCTTCTGTGCTTTTCTTGTAAAAATGCACTGTTTTCTGTTAATAATAAAATGAATCACGTTCTAGCGGGGTGGGGGCAACGGAATGAATGTGGATTAGGTAAAACTTAATACGTCAAGGAAAAAAAAAAGATGTTTTGACATCCTTATCTGAAAAATGTTTCTAAAATGAAATCAGAGCTCCTTTCAAAAAAAAAAGAAATCAGAGCTAAAGGCACCACTGGTGCTCTTCCTCTTCCATACAATCGAAATAGTTCTACCTCTTCGGTATATGATAAAAAAAATGTTTTACCCTTTTATGCATTTAGGACGTATTTTCTTTGAGGATGACCATGGCCTCGCTCACATGCCAATTACAACCCGCTATAGCTAGCCTCGCCAAGTGCCAAAGCTGGTTGAGCTTGATTGGTTGCCACGCCCGACCAACTAGGTCTTTGAAGAGAAGGTGATCGGTTGACTTGGTGGAGCTCCTTGCCGGCACTCTACCCTCTTTGTGTTTAAGCAGGTTGTTCGTCCCATCTCGCACCGTCCTACCCCAGGGCCTGATCATCGCCTGTGTACCATGTCATCCTGGTTGGCTACCTGGCCCAGGACTAATCACGCGCAACTCGTCTCGGCGAAGTCGAGATGGCGTAGCGCCCTTGATACGACTTCTTTTAGCTCTTTAGCTGAAACTCGTCGGTGTCGGAGCTGAAACCACACCAAACAGACTCTTATATAGAAAGCCGGTTAGTAGAGCGCTATTATGTATCATAGTCTTTTTAACTAGGACAGTTTATAACACAGGAATATCTATTTTAGTTCCATTTCAAAGAAAAGGATAGAGGGAGATAGGAAACCTGAATAGGAAAGGGGCAGTGATGATGAGTACGTGCAGGGTGCAGGCAGGCAGGAAGCTGCAGCGCGTGCGTGCGTGCTGTCGCGTGGCCACTGGACCAGGAACCACCACCACCACGTGACTGACGTGAACACGAACACCCTATCCGGTATCCCTAGGCATGGATTAACAGCGGTAACAACCCATTAACAGTGGGAGTGTACTAACAGTGGGTTAAAAAAGGGTAGGAGGGGGGCGACTTTTTCTTAGCAACACGCGTGCATCTCGAGGCGTCGTCCAACTGCTCGGCCACTCACGTCCTCTCATGCCTTTTTTTCTTCTTGCCATGCTTTTCTCCTTCCTGTATTATTATTATAATAATAATTGTAACAAAAGCAAGGAAATATCGTGTGACTGTACTATAGGACTTGGATTAGTAGCACATAAAAGAAAGGGTGAAAAAGATATCATGGAAAAAATGACTTAACCATACCAGGGTTACCTTGTTCATCCTCGAAATGAATTACCATTGTGAAATTTTTTGTCACATGCCTATGACCAACAACGTAAGAGTAGTACTCTTCAGCAGCTAGCAAGGTAGCTAAAGAGGACAATTTCTTCTTATTTATCCGGCGCCGGTCGGGAGGCAACGGGGGTGTCCACCTCGGATGCCGGCGTGGATCCATCGTGGGTGCCAGCGTGGAGCCGTCTGCTTCAATCCTGGCGTGCCGCGTGCGTGTCTTCCATTCGTTGTTCCTCCTCGTGTCCGTCGCTGCTTTGGATTGGCCCGTCGTGCGCAGCGCTTTAACTCCTACCTCGCTCGGTTACGTCTTTCGTCCTCGGCGCCGTCGCCGCCCTCGATCTCGCCTCGCATTCGTCCTCGCCGTCGTCACCCTCGCCGATCTGGTCCTGCGTCCGGCCATCGTCGCTTCCGGGTTCGTTTTCTTCTTGCTGCTCGGCGTCGTCGTTCTCGTCTCCGACCCGGCCCCACCCTCTCCCATCCATCGCCGCGCGGCCGAGGGTCATTGCCCCTCCCGAGGTCGCGACGGCCCCGCCAGCCGCCACTTAGCCCTCGCCGCCTCGGATTCGCGCCGGGCTCGCATCTCCAGCGCCGTGCGATTTCTCCTCCCTCTCCCGGCTCGCGACCCGGCGTTGTGTCGTGCCACCCTCGGCGCCCGAGGCACGGCCAAACCCTAGTGGCGGCGCCCGGGAAGCGTGCGTGCGTGGCCTCCCACGCGAGTATCTCCAGGTTCGGCGCCTCTCCCTTCCTCTTATATGTTCTTAATCTACTTCCCGCTTGCGTTCAAACCGTTATTAGTCCGATTATATATGCGCTTTCTTTCTAAACTGGGGACTGATAGTTTCGTGGCTGTAGCGCTACTGACCTTGGATTACGACTTGCCCTTGATCTTGATTTCATTAAAGACATTCCGGCCGACGAAGTCAACCATCGAAACTTCATCGTCTTTCAAAGGATAATTGCTCAATCAAATATTTGTCGTGTCATGAAACTCTTCTTCACTCCTTCGATTTAACTAATGTCTTCCCACCTTTTTTTGGTACAGTTTCCAGCGCCTGCACCTTTTCGTATTTCTAAGGAAGACATGATTCTTAGTAACGATGATCAGGTAACTGCTATATCTAACCATTTTGTTTCTGTATCACACACATTGACAAATTAATCTGTAATATATACTCTTTGTTGTGTTTGAGTTCCAAGGATAATTGCTTAAAGATCTCTGCAAATCGGTGCATTGGCACACCACTTACTGTCCTTTCCTCATGAATATATGTTTTTTGCAGGTCCAAAGAAAATGGTTCATATGTTTCTGTTGGTTATTTGGGTAGGGACTAAATTTTTGTCATCAACTAATCGAGGTATCATCCTAAACTGCCTTATCTTAGCTATCAGAATTTAGCACTAATAATATTGGTGAGTTTTTCCTTATTTGCATGCCACGACGATTCGACCTTATATACTTTATGGGTATATGCATCTATCCTTGGGAAAAAAAAGGTGTTATGAACCACAGAATGTGCACATTCTGCTACATGACCATTGTATGATTGTATTGTCAAGGTTTTACGGTTGGTGACTGCAAAATCATATCTTCGACATAATTAGTCCGCCATCCTGAATTCTTAGAAATAATGTAGTCATAGTTTCACACTTTGTAAAAGTTGTATGATGTACACGGTTAGTTTGTTGCTTTATGCCGGACCCCCTTAGACCTCTTTCCGATTGACCATTTTTTCCCCAAAAAATTTGCTTTGAAATAGTACATGATCCTCTTCTGCGAACAAACAGCTTAAATGTAGGTGTTTTAGTTGAGTTTTTAATGGGTCCGTTTGTATCTAAAACAAACGCAACCTAGATCAAGGAGAAATTAATTGCAAAAGGACACTCCATGCTGCAGGTGTGAGCTCTATTTACATCTTCCAGTGGACTTATGAATGAATCCTCACGTGAGAATCAAATGTTTTCAGCAACCATAAATTGTAATCTCCAAATAGGGTTGCTCACTTGAGTCAATGAACCTGCAGTATTTTCAGTTATGCTTGACTCTAATAGAATTTCTATAACAGGGCGTGCAAGGATGCTTAGCCACAGAAAAAACGGGAGCACCAAGAACCTTTTTCTTCTCTACCAGTTGCAGCCAATCCTTTTGCATACGATTACTGACAATGCAAGTAGTGCTTGGTGTATGGTGTCAGGGAAGCTTGTTGCTATCTTGGTCAACTACGAATTTTGTTAGGAAGAAACATGAATTGACAATTGTGTTGCATAAGTATCTGGAATTACAGTCTTGTCTCGCAACCGCAACAGCAGAACAGGTGTGTATTGAAACTCTGAAGTTAAAATGCTTCATGTGTATGACATAGCTAAAAGATGCTCTGTCTAAAAGAAAAAATGGATTATAATTAGGCTTGTGGCATAGATGAGTAGATGTCAATTCAGACCTTTCATTCTGGTTACCACAAAGCAATTGTAACACTGTATTGTCTGGTTAGTTCCATAGGTAGTCTAATTTGGAATCATACTGTTATACTCCGCCATGCTGCTGTGATTGTTCTTCCTCTATGACGTTCGCTTAGATCTTAATGTTACCGTCTAATTACAGAGCCATGTCTATCATGTGCAGACAATAGCTTTTGTTCTTAAGTCACTGTAGGGCGCATGAATTTGAGCCAGGTGTTTAATTCCGTTCCTTTGTTGCCTTCGTTTGCAGCACATGGATTCTGGTTTGACTTGAACGCCAGGACAAAAGCTTCGCTCGCTCCCAGCTAGGAGGAGCATGGAAGCCAGGCACTTCTGGTTGTAGTTGTACAAAAGTTGGCTATCACTTCTACGTTTTCAAGGTAAAGTGTTTTTATTGTATCTCCTCCCTATTACTTTTGACTACCCAGATGTGGACCATAATAAACACTAAAACTTAAATGCTCCTACGGTTAGTTCAGTTATCTACCTTAAATAAAGTTTTTAGAGGACAAGTGATTCATGTTGACATCCCTAAAGTTGCCACATATAACACTCTGTTGTTATCTAGGTATGCTATTTTGACAGCTCATTCATCTATTCATGCAATATGAAAGCGTAAATCTCTTCATTTTAATATAGCTATACGCATTGCGCCCTCGGGAAATATATAGAAGAGGAAATCGAGACACATAATATTATGCCAGTTCTACGATCATTGACCATCAAAGGCTAAGATGTTTGTCATGTTTAGATTTAGATGCATTAAAAATATACATAGCCATTTAGTTCCCAGGATATTTGTGTACGTGTTTTCCTTTTTTTATTTCATAACCTCCAACTGAATTTTGTTGGGGTCACAATTCCTCCCTGTGCCTCACAGATTTGTATTGATACATGATGCTAGCTTCTACTTGCAAATCAAAAGGGTTGCACCATGGAGGGTGATGGAAATTTTCATTTCTTCATGTAGGCTTCCCCATACCTTTGACATTTATCGGTCTGCTACAATTTCATATAACAGTTCATCATCTACAGGTAAGTTTGCTCTTTTCGCATGGTTGTTTGGTTTGCCTTATCCGGTTTTCGTGTTCCTATTATGCTACGTAGACAGGCTCCTTATCCATAATAATGGTGGCTCGGGATTGGTTAAGTTAGGCTAAGCACGAACTTTATTTGGTGTGGGATATCTCGCACTTGCGAAAAAATGCAAACTTAGAAAAATGTAGCTGGTTCATTTTTCGAATTGTGCTTCGGACTGCACATGACCATCAGATCGGTATGATTAATCTACTATAAGTTACTTAGTAGATAGATTGGCGATGTATGTTGTTCAGATAACCATATTTGTACCACTAAGAGTGTCATACCTCTTTACTGCATTCTATAAAAACTCATGGTTAGGTTGCGTCATTTTTCCCCTTCGGGAATTCTAGCTATAACCCTGCTCCGAGCCTCCTTAATGCTAAATAAGTATTGGAACGTGTACAGCCCCATCGTTTATGTTTCAGCCATCACAATTGTTCTGAAATATTAGAGTGAGGGAGCTCCACCATTAAAGTTATATTATTATTGATCATAAACATCGCCTTTCTGTCAAAACTCGAAATCCTAAAAATCTATCGTTCCACGCAATCCTAAAATCTGTAGCCAATTTCGTTTGAAAATAGAATTTTGGTGGTTTGTTACAGCTATATCTTTTTGTATAGGTTTGACTCTGTTGCAGCTCTGTTAGGTCTACTTGCTGTCAAAGCACTGATCAGTGTAAGATGTTTCATAGTAGTTCTGTTAACGGTCGGGATTCCATCTTTGCCATCTTTTAAAATATTTTTGGCATTTCCTTTTCTTACATTCCAATCAGTCAAACAATAAATAAACCATGTACATTGATGTCCTTTTGTGTTTTTATTCTTTTTGCATATTTTGTTTCCCTGACATAGCCCTGGTCACCCAACCTTTTTTTGTTTACTTTTTCCCCTTTGTGTTCTTTTATCTCCTTCGATTCTATCAACTCAAGATAAAAGATCTTTACATGATCGCTACGGAGAAGAAGGGATCACCAATGATTACAGACAGAGATATCTCCTAAATGTTTCTTGATGAAACAACCTCGAGGTAGATCTTTATATGCTCTCTTGTGGTCTAATTACCACATCTTCGTCAAGCATTGATGGATCTTAACTGCGTGCTTAATAAGGAGGTCCCTGAAACGCGAGTGGCCGTATCACCTCCCACATAAGGCCCCCTCCTACATCCCCTCCTACATCGACCGTCTGTCCTCCCCACACTAACCTCGGCCATGCCATCGGTCATCGTCCCCGCGAGGCTACTGCCATAGTGGACAAAAGGAAGTATCGATCATAGGTACATCTTCTCTTCCTATATCTCAGTCAATTAGCTACCTCAAGTTGCTCTACCTATATCTCGGTCCAATTAGTTACCTCCATTTGTTTACTTAATACTCGAACTTCCTGTTTTCATGTTCTCTTCGCGTGTAAATATACTCATTCTTGCTATGTTCGTAGAACCGAGGTAGTTCACCTTTGCAGAAATGCCTCAAAGGATTTAAGCCACTGTCAAATGGGTGACCGACAAGGTCTTCAAGATGGCATATGGACTGTAAATTATCCTTATGGCAACAAATAAGATGATGTCAAATTGCCGAAGACAAACTTTCTAGGTTCACTGTTACCATCCGGGAAGGTCAGGAATTTGTTCCCCAAATCAAATCCTTTTTCCTTTTCATTTTTCAGTGTAAAAAAGAATATTGATTACTGTTCTCTCAAAATCATCGGGGTACTCTTCTATGTACCTATGCAGAGTTTCGAAAATGGAGTTGGGCTCATGTTGCGACTAATTTTGGGTTCATTTTTCAACCAGTCCCTCGCAGATCTGCTGTTATGAAAGCTTTTCTCATATGCTTCTTCACCATTTACTTCATTGTTGCTAAAGAGGTTAGCCGCATGCCTTGTTTCCTTTTATGCAAGCTGTGCTCAACATGTGAAATAATACAGTGTTATGCCATTACAGAGATTTACAGAATGCTTGATGAAAGTGCTTTTTAGTGAGGAGAAAGAATCACAGACTACTTGATTTACAGGTTAGTAACTTGCTTCATGCCTTTTGGATTATAACTCTCAGTTTGTGAGCTAAATTTGAAAAGTATTTATGCGTTGCTCCCAAAATTGGATTGCAGGTAGTTCACATGCTCCTCTAAATACTTTAGTGTTTTTATGCTATCAACGATTTAACTATATCTTATTTGGTGCTAATTCAGGGACATTTCATCATCAAAAAAAAAAATTCAGGAACATTTCTGTGCGTGGGTGATTGAAAAAGCCTTTCCCCTTACTTTAGCTCCATGAATATTATCGAAAGGTACCATATTTATTCTTTTATTCCCTCGGTTCAAAAAAATATTTATTCTTTTACTACAATCAAGGATAGATCTTAATAAAAAGCAGGAGTATGAGGTTTTGTTGATTCTATTTCTTACCCTACAAGGCTACAACTATGAAATTTGTCTGCTCAACCTATTTCCCTACTCGTAATCTCAATGTTCGAAATTGTGATTTTTGAAATATATTGCTTCATGTTCCTTGGGATTTTAAAAAGATATAAATCAAGATTAAATTATCCTGTCCTTTTCACTGCATATATGGTTTCCTACAGAATATAACATGCATTTTCAAGCAATAAAAATCAAGATTAAACTCTCTGCTTGGATGTGAGGCACTGAGGTTCTTTGGACACTTTAAGACATTCTGCATTGTTTTGGATATGTCATTTTCCTTCTCTACCACATGTACAAGCTGTTTTGCAGTAGTTTTAGGTTCAGTTCAGTACTGCAGTCTCCTTTCTTCAATGGTTTAAGTTAAGTTTTTCTGGAACAAATTGTTTGGGTCCATTGCGCTTTTCATTGTTATATACAATAGCCTGCTCATAAGTTCATTAGCAGCTCATCATTATTTTACTTACCTTTGCTAATTTCTTCAAACATATCTTGCTCTTGAGTTCAGTCTAGAGATGATATGGTGTTTGTGGGCAATACCTTCCAAAAGGCAAAGAAAAGGAGAGTTTGAGACAAAGTTATCTGTTTTATGTTGGTGGGTGCTTTCATCAAAAGGATAGTTAAGCACAAAAATATCTCTTCTTGCTGCTGAAAAGACCATGGATGGAGTTTGGGGGCAGCTGTCAAGATACCAAAAACAAGACTCGAAACCATGGAAGTTCAGAAGTTAGGTGTTTTCAAAAGAATAGTGGAGTGGAGTTTTGGTCCTGGAGCTTATGCTATTTCATTATTATTTGCTTGACATTATATTTATGGATATATTTTTCTTACCCCCTTTGTTATTTTCTTTTGATATGGTGTACTGAAATCCCGATGGTTGTGAATTCGTTATAATATATTTCAAATAGTAAATGGCAGTGGGTCTTCAGTGACTAAACTTTCTTCAACTATACAAGATCGATCTTGTTAATAACATACCGAAAACCTTTTGCTGCTTCTTGTTTTGAGCGCGCGCGCAATGGCGCGCGCAACATACTAGTTATATATAGAGACCAACAAAGGAGTCAATGGCATAGCCAGCCGAGATGAGCCGGCCAAAGGCTTTGCGGTGGCCTATGGCAGTAAAAAATAAGGAATCATGCACAGTGGGGCTCCTTTCAAGACAAAATAAAATAAAATATATCAAGCATAGATTTTTGTGTGTGTATCGTGTAATCAATGAGAGAGTGAGGATTTGGGTGCTGCAACTATATTACCATGAATGACAAAACTTTATCATAAGTAGAAAAGAAAAGGGGACCTCTCTTTTTTTTGTTAGGAATGACGAAGATTAGGTTAACCTTTATGGACATCGATGCTTTCTAAGCAAATAATAAAACATAGGTGCAGTTTTGGGACGACAAGTAGAAATCATCCATGATGAACTTGAGTCCTAATTGAGAAAATCTTGAGTTCTATTGTAGCAATAACGTAGTAGAGTCAGAGGCAAACCCAAAATGCAACTCCTCTCTTTGGCAGTTCATTTCTAGGTGGAATCGGACCCGTTGTTTTTTTTCGTGCGCTACAATTTTCTACAATGCTAAACATTGCTCTACAATTGTCTGAGCGATGGAGCCGGAGACCCTCGAAGCCACACTAAATGGAGCCTTATTTACCTCTTTTTTTAATTGATTAGCAAGTGGATCAACATTGTATAAAACACTTTTAACCTTGATTAAAGCACTTTTGTAAAAAAAAATTGTGATTACACTGCACAACGCAAAGACCTAATATTAAGCTATTTCTTCTTGGAATCTAAGTGGCACCATGAAAAACCAAGCTTAGTTACGGTGGATAAATGTTCCCTCATTTTTCTTAACTCGGTAAAATGATTAAAAAATATGTACAATGTAAACAGCACTTAAGGAAAGCTTGGACTAAGTGGGCCTGGAAGTATTGGTCCATCGTGACGGGCAAGGCCATTCCTTCAGATATAAAGCCCACTGTCCGTTATTCATGATTCCAGCCCAAGAGACCAGAGTAGCCACTCTATGGGCCAAATTCGACATCCATCGAGCTTGCAGCCCAACTGTATCATCATCTCACCGCGTCTCCTGAATTATATCCCTTAAAAAAAGTACTGATAAAGTGTAAAGTAAAGGAAAAAAGGATGCATGCTCGTGAGAAGCAATAGTTTGTACCCTTAATGACATGCGTGTGAAAGTAAAACATGGAGTATATAGCAGATGTACGTGCTCCGTGCATCCGTGCAATCATTAGAATATATATTAATTGTAAGGATTAGGATGATCTCCGGACACTTACATTTCAACCACTCATCCATCGATCAGGCCGTACATTATTGGAAAAATCATGTCAATCTTCTCTACAATTGTAAACCACATGCTGGTATAAGAAAGAAACCAAGACTGAGGAGTATGTAACGGCCGTGCACTCTAAACACTACAAACTCGATCTGTTAGTCGGGATAAGTGAAACTGTGAAATTAAGGAGGAAATCAGTTTTAGATGCAGGAGTTCAGAAATCTTGTGCTTGTTTCATGGGATTAGTGGTTATAAGCATTATGCTTATTATTTTCATTCATGTATGTATTTATTCATGTGTAGACACCGTAATGATAAAAAAAACATACTTAGCGTACAAAGTTTGTAATTATATTGTTTATTTTCCACCAATCAAGGAACTAGCTGGCCAGCATGACTGACTATATTATGTGAAAGTGCCTGACGATCGGCCTAGAGCGCCAAAACGCCCTTGTCTCTCTTGCAATGCCACTACTATGTCACAATTAATTAGCTAATGCGCTCCTGTCCTATATAGCAGTCAAAACTGAGCTAATTAAATTAAACTACGCTAATATACTCCAAATTGTACGTTGTCCAAAGTAAACATTGTACCAAAGCAGGCCATAGCCACAGCCCCCCCCCCCCCCCCAATAAAGTACAACTACAAAGCATGTCAATATCTTGTTGTGCAGTCAACTAGACGACTTGCAGCTCAGAGATAATCCAATGATCGTATCATGCCTTCCAACCGGTCTTATAATTGAACTCCGAACTGTGTGCCTTTTTCTAATAACTCATACACCGGAGGCTTACTTGGTGATCATGTTTGAACACGCTATCGTATATAGGATACTAGGAGGGAGTAAAGTGAAGGACCGCTGAAACCAACGCTCTTTCTTCCGATTCGTCTTGAGATCCAGTCTCTGAACATGTTTCTGTAACTCTTCGATGATATGCATGGAGAAGACCACGGAGAACTCTAAATGTTTTGGCTTTTGCACCTCCTCGAGCTTGCTGGGCCATGGCCGCCGCCGGGACGCCGTGCGTGGCTGGAGTAGCCGCCGCGGACGAGGATGGCGACGGCGGCGGGACCGGGACCGGGACCGGGACCGTGCCTGGCCGGAACTCTGACGGCGGAACCACCTCGCCGCGTTTGAGGCCGACGGCGGATGGCCTCCCCACGCTCGATCCCGACGGCGGAGTTTGAGGCCGGCGAAGATGACCTTCCCCCGCTCGATCCCAACAGCGCCGAAGGCGATTCAGGCGGACCTCGCACTCTCGCTCTCGCCCGACGCGGTGTTGGTTTGGAGCGACGGACCGATGCCGGTGCGATTGAAGATAGATCGAGGGAAAGAAAATAAAAAGAAAAGAGAAAATAAAAAAAAATAAAACTGACAGGAAGGTCCCACATATTGGGGAGTTATATTGGGAGACTATTGGAACACCTATTCTCATATTGCACAAAAACACTACTGGGCTACCCTAATATCATCTTATTTGGGACTTGTATTGAGAGACGGTTGGAGATGCTCTTATGACGCCGTCGCCATCCTAGCGCCCTCTTTGCCCCCTTCCTTGGAATGCAGTGGCAAGGTCAGCATTTTTGGCCTATCTCCACGCCACCAACACTTCATGTGAGAGCGTTTTTTTTTTTTTTTTTTACAATGAATGTGAGAGCGTTGAACTACCAAAAACCAGTCTATGGATAAAGCACGGACTTGTGAGTTATAAAGTCCAAATATGCTACTGCATCTGCAGTTTTATCAAATAAACATGAGATTGCACTGACGGTATATATAGTTTATCGGTAAGCATAGAGTTTATATTCTCATAATCAAATATTATAATTCCCCCAAACCTCCATTCTGCATCATCCCATTATTCAGGGAAATATAGGCTAACATAGAAGCTTCTGCAGACAGTCTGAAAAACTGCCGCAGACAGTCTGAAAAACGACAGCGTGCTTCAGTCAAGCTTTAGCTTACGCATCCATCAAATCTAGGAAATTCTCTAAGTATTGTGATTTGTGAATGGGAGTATAAACTAAACAAATGCAGTGTTATTAATCACGCCTGAAGTTTTAACGTTTTCGAACATGTATAAAAAAGTCAAGACGCTGTCGAGGTACAGCATCAGGACTCATCAAGGCAACTGACTTTGCATTGGTGGTAGCTATCATCCAACCAGCCGGCAGCTAGGTCCATCCTGGTCCATGGATGCATATAAAATGTTGGTCTGAATGTCTGATCATATCGTTGCACGCACACGCACGGTTGGCAGCAGCAAGCCATCAGCAACCGGCCTGGGACTGGGTCACAACTTTTGGCAGCTTATATTAGCTTCATTTGACTGAATCATCACATATATAAACTATGTCACACTTGATCATCACACGTGTATAAATAGGCAGAAACAGATATGGTAGATGAGACCAATCTGTACCGATGAGAAGAGCATATAGAGAATCAACTTATTGACAACTTTTTTTCCCTTTGTTTCATTGGTGGACAACGAAAGTTTGCCAACAACAATTGCCAAGTGCATGAATGCAGCACGGCCATCCTTTATCTTTTTCTTTTTATAGAACAGGAGGGGTCAGGCCACTACTGGAATTTTGTTTATAACTTGAAAGAGGCATCTTATGTTAACAGCAAGACAGACAATAATGTCTCAAAATAGTAACCAGACAGTGGGCCTAAAAAATATAAAGAAGCCCTTGTTAATAACATTAATTAGTTATTTATAAGCAGGAAACGATATGCCAACCACCACACTTAAGAACTGAACTTGCCCCCCCTCCGGCCACGACCTTGGTAAAAGATTTGACAAATAATTTGTAGCAAGTCTAACGACAGCCCGCAAATTAGGGAAGAAATTGGGTCAACTCAGGCCCAGAAGAGGAGAAGCGCCGCAAGCCAGGCCTTGCGGGCCCGAGAGGCCGAGCACGCAGGGAGAGGGGTCGCGCGCGCAGCCCGCCCGCGCCGCCGCCGTCGTCTTCGACATGTAGGGTTAGGGTTTAGATCACTTAGGGGCTAAATAATCCCCGGGCTATAAATAATTTGGCATTGTAATCAGATTGAATCAAGTAATACAAGGGATTTTCCCTATCTCCATCCTTCGGCTCCTAGCCGCCGCCTCCCACGCCACCGCCTTCTCCGCTCACGTCCAGCCCTCCATGTGTCACCGGTACGCCGGATCCCTTATAATATTCAACAAATGTAAATACCACTTCATGTAAGAAAATAAATAACCGGTTGCTAGAAATAGGCATGTGTTCCTATGTGTGCATTTACATTTGTCATAATAAAAGAACTCTTTGGAACATCATAGAGAATGCCCTAAAAAAGATTATGGAGATTGTAGAGGATTTTTCATTTTCTTTGCCAAATGGAATATAAGTGACCTTGCCAAGTCAAACAAGTCAAGCCAGCTCAAACTGGCTCGTGAACCAGCTCCTCGACAGTCAACCACCCAAAGTTAAAACAACATATCAATTATTCATTAAGCTTGATGTTATGAAGTTTAGTATTGATAAGCTATGTATTGTGTTTTGTTTTTTGCTTCATGATTGTATTGAAGAAAGTTATTAGTAAGTTTGTAAACTATGCATTGGTTGCAGTTGTTAGTGGGCTCATTCTCACGAGCTAATCAAACAAGGTAAAACGAGTTAGAATTTTAGCTCATTTTCTTAATGAGACATAATGAGCCGAGCTGGCTCGTTATATCTGGGTCTAAAAACAAAGGTAATGTTCTCAAAGAAAAAAAAATAAATCCTCATTTGATCCACACATAAATAATTAATAAAGCCGACACACTTAATTATATTACTATTTCCACCAATGAAGGAACGGGCCGGCCGGTCATTGTGACTATGCGGAGCACTACACACTATTGCACGAATTGATAATAGTGTCTTAGTTTGGTTAATTAAACTATAGCGTGTGCTAGGCTGCAAATCCAAAATGTAACTCGTTGAAGACACTCTACGCGTACAGTATGCAAAATATATAGAGCTACTTTTTTTAGAAGAAAAAGAATTAAGAAGACCTGATCGCTGCAGGCAGAAGTACGCGTACAGTAAGCAGACTAGTCTGGTCGCTGGTCAACAAGAACAAAAAGTGTCGAACGGGTCGGCAGTAGAATGTGCTGTGCACGTCACCGTCGTCGTGGCATCAGATGCCATGCCACCAGCTCGGTGTTGGATGGAAACCATGAGCCATCGAAATCGGGAGCTTGTCCATCATCCGACGTTGGAGATGGAGGCCGATCGGAGGCACACGCTGGCATTTACATGACGGCTGACGCCGGCGTGTAGGCGCGTAACGCGGCTACGGGAGTGGAGTACCCACTAGTGTGATGGTGATGCGTACCGCACGTGTGGTTGCTTGATTTGAATGCATAATGGATTAATTAATAAAAAAACACAAGCTCGCAAAAACACAAAAGAGTAAAAAGTAAAAAAAGAAATTGAGAATGAAATTTATACAAACATAAAAGCTTTCCGTTCCGTTGTCGTTGATGATGGTGATATTCAACACATGAACGAAACCAAAAGAAAAAAAGAGAGAGAGAGAGAGAGAGTTAAAACTCGTTTCGTCGCATGACAGAAATACCCCTCCTACAATAGTAGTATGGCACCATGGATTAGGATTACCCTAAAGTGACATGTTTAAATATGTCAAACTTGACAAGTGGTTAGATGCTAATACTAATAGAGTCAGTATATAGACATGTGACTCCTCTCGTCTCATAGAGAGTGACAAGCTCGCTTTATTTGGGGGCTTTGACCTAGTAGCTACATTGAAGCTAAGCTTAACAAGCCAGGAGTAGTCGTCAATGCGTCACGATCTCAAGGATCGGATATGACTTGCAATTCACGGTACATGCATTCGATCCTCATCTGCACAAGCGTGATCAATTGCCTAACACTTGGCATATATATAATTATTTATTTACTTTTATTGCTTTCCGGACTAAAAATGTGTGCTTCTAAATTTTTGTCCAAGACAAACTATTTTGAATTTTGGCTAATCGGGTTATATAAGAAGTCACATTGGTACCAACAATTGCCATGCACAATAGTAGGCTCTTAAGCTGTGGAAAATATATTCCACGATGTATGCAATGGTAATTCGTTAATATCATGAATATTTGCATATTTGGTTTTTTAAAACTTATTGTCGTTGTAGATAGAAGTGGGCTAGCACCTGTCCATCCATCTACAGATGATCCACCGCATGCAATCTCCTCATCGAAAAGTTGTATTACACGTATGGCGAGCAAATAAAAATAGCCATGATGATAGTTTTTGTTTTTTTAATATATATTATGGGGATGTCTCGAGAGGCATAGCTGTATAGTTTTATTTTTTTTTAGCATAAGCTGTAGGAGTATAGGTTTGTTGGAATGGGTCGGGAAGGGAGGAGAATCCAAAGTGTCTTGGCTGTGTCGCGTGACGGAAATGCCCCTCCTACAAGGCTACAACACTCCATCCAATGTGCCAGCAGGGTCCCGCAAAAAAGTTTCGTAGAAATCGTAAAATTAGTTACATTTTTCATATAAAAACATATTTATTTTTGAAAAAAAATACTCATCACGTACTAATACACACGTTCTAAAAGAGACCTGATTGGCCACGTACATGAAGCAGACTGCAGACGAGTCTGGTCGCCGGTCAGCACGCAAGCAAAGTGGCGGCAGGCAGATCCGAAGCAGTCGGCAAAATACCCTGCCCGCGTCACCGTCGTCATGGTGCGAGCAGATGCCACCCAGGTCATGCCATGTCCGTGAAGGTGAAGGCCTGTTGACCGACTCTGGCCGCTTTCGTCCAGACCATCCCTGCTCGATGCTGGACCTTTGCTACTGGGATCATGGTATTCTTTGTTTGTTGTTTGGAGGGAGCAGACACGTCTCTACCAAATTGAGCATTTCTAATCCTCTCTATGCAACTAAAGAGATTTGAGAAAACAAAATTTTAGAGTACAAGGAAAATGTGCTCTTGCAGATTAATGAAAATTCTATCCCACTTTATTATTCTCCTAATAACTAGTATGGTCCATGTGTCAATTGGACTCATCTTCTTGTTCTTCTCTGTCCACATAAGGTTGCCTAGAACCTACGATGACGCCTTGTTTATTCGCAATTGAGCTACCCGTATTTAAAAAAAAGTTTCACAATAGAAATCATACATGACCGCGTATCGTGTGGGGCTTGTCCACCCAAGGAGGGCTCACCATCCATTGGAGATGGTCTTGATGTCAAGAGGAGCTCGCTGTGAAGACCATGTCCTATGGATGGTGGCACTAAGGCTATGTTTTCGATGATGCTAACAAGCCTCAAGTACTCCAAGAGACTCGCAATGTAGTGATTGGAGGAGGAAGAAAGGAGACCGGGGAAAAACGGTGGCAAATGCTTTTGGTTCCAGGGATTATGAGGGGGTTTTGAGAAATTAAGGAAAAGATACATGGAAAGAGGGTTGAGAAAATTAAGGAGACCTCTGGAGCATTTCTTTTGCTTACTCTATTATCTAAATGATACGGTATATTTTAAGGGAAAATGGATCGTTAGACGGAGAACACTAGGCATCGGAATGGAGTCAAAGCAGCGCAGCTCAGCTTCTGGCAGGGACCATCCGACGTTGGAGCCGGCACGGCGACATGACACCCGCGTGTGTGCGTCCTAGGCGCGTAGGAGCACCAGCACCACACGCTCAAAGTGTGATGCGTAGTTGCGTACCGCACGTGTGGTTGGTCAATAATAATCCAATCAAACAAGCTGAGGAAAACATGAAAAAAAAGGGTTAAATGAGAATGAGGGTGACAATAGAATGAAGGAACAACATGAACGAGACTGACAATAAAAAGAATGAGACTGACAATAAAAAGAAAAAAGAACTTTCCGTTTATGTAGTTGTTGATGATGATTAGTGAAACACTTGAACGAGAAGGAAGCTTCGCAACGGCGCCGCGGCCGCCGCCGTCGCCGTGGAATTTCAGCGTGCTCGCCGCCGTTGGGTTTATTACTTCTTTTTTGCCTCCTCCGAGTCCCCCAGCTGAAAAGCTCATCTCGTCACTCAACGCGGCGTCTGGTGATCGATCTGGTCTGAACGCAACGCGCTTTTCATCCATCCAGTTTTAGCAGCAGTCAGTCAAGTAGTACTAATTTCATTCTTTTAAAAAGAAATTCCATATCCATTTTCTCTTCAATCGATCGACCAATCTCAGTCCAGTCCAATGAATCCTCCAACGCGTTTTCATTCGGTTTCAGCAGCAGCAGCCTGGTACTACCAAATCCATTCTGTTATTTTCAGAAATATTTAATTTCGTGAAATGGCAACAACGCGGCATCGTGTTGGTGTCGTCTGCGCAGGCAACTTCCACGACCACACCACCACTTTCGTTCGTTGCCTTTTCCACCACCACCACTCCCACCGCCGGTTAAAAACCTCTCCTTTCCTCTTCCACCACCACCACCACCACCACCGTCTCTGCAATCAATCAGAGGGGAATCGGAATCAGTCAGTCTCCCCCTCGTCCTCGTCCTCCTCTCGCCTCCCACCACCACCAACCCTTCCTCCCCTTTCCCCTCCTCCCTCTCCCCCTCCGCCGCCGCCGCCGGGAGTAGCAGAAAGCAGCTGCCTTTTCGTCTTCCCAGCCACCGCCGCTCCCTGCGCGCCGGCCGCCCGCCCCAGCTCACCTGCCTTCCGCGTCGGCGAGCTAGGTACTCCTCTTCCCTTCCCTTCTTGCGCCGCCGCCCAGATCTGAGCGCTCCTCCGATGGCGACGCCGTCCTCGCCCTCGCCCTCCTCCTCCTACTGGTGCTACCAGTGCGACCGCTTCGTACGCGCCGCCACGCCCACCTCCCCCTCCCCGGCCTGCCCCTCCTGCGGCGGCGGCTTCCTCGAGGAGATGTCGATGACGACTCCCCCTCCCCACACGCCCTACCTCCGCCGCCCGCGCCCCCACCACCCCCACCACCACCACCACCACCACGCCGCCGACCTCCGCCCGCGCCGCGCCCGCCGGAGCCCACCCACCTCGGACTCCTCCTCCCGCGCGTCCCCGTTCAACCCCGTCATCGTCCTCCGCCGCTCCCCTCCCTCCACCGACGGCGGCTCCTCCTCCCCCACCACCGCGACAACAACCGGCAGCACGTTCGAGCTCTTCTACGACGACGGCGCGGGGTCCGGCCTCCGGCCGCTCCCCGACTCCATGTCGGACTTCCTCATGGGCTCCGGCTTCGAGCGCCTGCTCGACCAGCTCGCTCAGATCGAGGCCGGCGGCGCGCTGGCCCGCGCCCGCGACGCCCCGCCGGCGTCCAAGGCCGCGGTGGAGTCCATGCCGGTTGTTGCCGTGGGCGCCGACCACGTCGCCGCTGAAGCCCACTGCGCCGTCTGCAAGGAGGCGTTCGAGCTCGGGGATGAGGCCCGGGAGATGCCGTGTTCTCACATCTACCACGCCGACTGCATCCTGCCATGGCTCGCGATGCGGAACTCGTGTCCCGTCTGCCGACACGAGATGCCCACCGACGCCACGGCTGCCAACGCTGCCAACGCCGCCGGGGAGGAGGAGGCGACGGTGGGGCTGACGATCTGGCGGCTCCCCGGCGGGGGGTTTGCGGTGGGGAGGTTCGCGGGCGGGCGGAGGCCGGAGGAGCGGGAGCTGCCGGTGGTGTACACGGAGATGGACGGCGGGTTCAACAGCGGCGGCGGCGCGCCGAGGCGGATCTCGTGGAGGTCCAGGCAGGCTGGAGCGTCCACGGACCGGGGCGTCGTCCGCCGCTTCTTCCGCAACGTCTTCGCCTGCTTCGGAGGACGCGGCCAGTCGGCGGCGGCGTCAAGGGCGCACGCCATGCCTGAGCTTAATGATGATGATGTGTCGGATCATAGCGCCGCGTTCAGCCGTGGGTCTAGGAGCCGCAGCACCAGCTGGAGGCTCGAGGACGGCCATGCCGACGCCATGGTGCAGAGATGACCAATGGACTCTCCTTGAATTGGTGTAGTACAGTACGCCACGAAAAGCTTGCTGCTTTGTTTCGTTCATGTTGTATTTACCATACTACTACTCCTAATTAGAAGGAGAAGGAGAAGAAGGGATTGGAGGAGGATTCGAGTTTATAGAACAGGGCAAATTGGCGTTGTTGTAAGTACATAGACTAGACCATGCGTGATGCGTTTGCAATTCGCATTGCAGGTGGGGAATTGTTCTTCAGATCACCGAGAAATGGTGATCGATCAACTGTTCTTTCATTATTATTGTTAGCAAAAATTGCCTGGCATGATTATATTCTGATTCAGTTCTGAAATTTCAGTGTGCATGATTCTATTCTGATTCAGTTCTGAAATTTCAATGTGGTAGGCACCATTCTTTGCGTTTGTAGTACCACATGGCTGGCTGTTGCTGGATTCAGCAAAAATGTTTCATCGCTGGCAATTGCTGGATTCAGCAAAAATGTTTCATCGCTGGCAATTGCTGGATTCAGCAAAAATTCTTTCATCGCTGGCAATTGCTGGATTCAGCAAAAATTCTTTCTTCGCTGGCTATTGCTGGATTCAGCAAAAAACATTCTTAGCTGGCAATTGCTGGATTCAACAAAAGACTTTCTTCTTGCAAGGACGATATTTCATATGGTCTCCCTCTCTCTGTTCTTATCTGTTGCAAGTCTTGCACCAGCTAGATGGATGGATACTACACCTAATAGGTTGACCAGTTCCTGGCTACCTTGGGTGTTGCTTATCACTATGTGATCAGTTCTCAATCAGCTTCTTATTATTATACTACCATATACCGTGATGCATGCAATTATTTTTTGGGGATCACAAGTCAACACCTCTTCGTTCAACCCATCTGCCTGTCCAAAAAGAACAAGATGCTCCGTTATCTAATCCCTGTGTGTCGTGTCCTCTGTCCTCCCTATGAATAGACTGCCTGCTAGAAAACTTAGGCCTCGTTTAGATCCCCGATTCGGGGTGAACGAAGTTTGCACAGTGCTCCCGCGAGCACTGAAGAATTTCGTTGTTTTGTGGTAATATTTGTCAAATCTTGATTAATTAGTCCGAAAATGTTAGATGTCTGAAGTCTGATAACAATAAAACTGTGTAATTAGCTTTTAATTTCATCTACATTTATCTATGCGTAAAAAGCGTTTTGATGTGATGGGAATAGGAATTCCGTAGTGGAATTTGGGAGTAAAATCTGGAATCTAACAAGGCCTTAGTTTTGGAGGCATGCTGCGTCATATATAGAACTTGGGGATATTTTGCTTCTTTTTTATCCTACATATACACTTTTGGTGAAGCAAGATATTTGGGTATTTTGGTGAAGCAAGATATTTGGGTATTCGACTTCTTCTGTAGTTGTATCCTATATTACAACAGTCTATGATGCAGGAGGATATTTCAGCTAGTGTAAGCGATGGTGCTCTGCTGGACGAGTACTTGACTACTTGCTAGGCAGCAGCATCACTGTCGGTGTCTGTCCTGATGCAAGCCAAGCAATGAAAGAAGCAAAGCAAAGCACAGAAAGTGGCATCTCCATGAATTTACTTGCCCTCTTTTTAGTTTTACGTTACCCTCTGATGCCCGGCGTGGCGCCTTTATATGGGGATGGGGACGAAATCTCGAAAAGGACCTGCACATTGCACTGCATTGCAGGTAAAAGGAGCTCAATTAGTACAGTATGTAGATTCTCCTGATGGTGGTTGACTCCGCCATGTGCTTCGCTTGCAGTAAGTTTCCCGTCTCCTTTGCTCTTGTTTCGGCTTGTCAACGTGTTGTCAACTTGTCTGCAAGCTGGATTTGCTGCTGCTACCTTTGCATTTGCGCAGACTTTGCAGTAGTGCTCTGCTACCGCACACTAATACGAGTTGGAATTGGGCATGGTCATCTGAGCACCACAATGACCATTTGGCTGGCATCACCAGTCAAAGCAAAGCAAAGCATGTTTACTCCTCTTCAGTCTTCACCTGCACCTGCACGGTCGATGGTCCATGGATCCTCTTCTCCTTCAGATGCTCTCAACTGAAAGCATTTCTTCATCGATTTATGTAGGAGTACTGCTGTTGATGGAAACATGTTTGTACTACCAGGCAGGTCGGTGCAGGGATGATGCTGGTGATGATGATGAAGCCGTGCAAGCAGATGCTGGCGCCCTCCCGTTGTCCCTTCTGGTAGCTGAGCCGCAACGGCAACCGTACCGAAAATTGCGAGCTGAATTCAGAGGGACGAACAGAGACAGAGAGGGTCTTGGTGCGTGCAATTAGAGCAGGTACGGTGGCTAATCTTCTACATTAGTAGGCGGATCGACAGGTGTTGCTACTAAATCTCGGATGCCATCATGCTGTCTCTCTGTATTGTGCTAAGCTATCGACACTTCACCAATTATATATACTCCCCTCCGTCCAAAGGGGAAAAAAAGGAAGAATGGAAGTCTTCCTTCTTAAGGAACCAAACAATCCGAAATTTAGTTAGACCGGTAGAAAACAGTGTCAACATTCCATGATCAATCCAGTGCTACTCATTACGTACAATATACAATATCAGTAATTTCTATGTATAATGATCAGATTTAGGATTTGTTTAGCTCCTTTCCTCAGGAATCCAGAGCGAGATTTTCGTTTCGTTTTGGGACGGACGGAGAGAGGGGGACAGGATTGTTTGCACGGTCTGAAACCAGATGCAAACTTCCTAGTTCTTTAGGACACTTTTTGAATTTTTTTTAGAAGCAAATGGTAGTAAGCTCTATTCTACCAGAGCTTACGGGATTGATACGGACAGAACAGGCTTGTTTGCACTGCAATTTGTACATGCTGTTTGAGTTCTGTGACCATTCTCCACAAGCAAGCACATGTGAAATGTGGGGTGTCCCGTGTCCGTGCCCCGGTTTCGCCATTGCTTCAAGAACTGTTCAATGGCAGCCTTGACTATCCATCCCTTCCTGTGGCGTGTTTAGCATCCACGGCGACGGCTAAGCACGGCGTGCTCGCTATACCTTGGATTCGGTAACAATAATACTACAATGGTGTGCATTATATTATATTAATAGTGGAGGAATCAACTCAATTCAATTCGATTCGATTCAGTCTCGAGGTGGTCCAACTGCTCGTTCACGCGTCTCTCGTGGCCCCAACGTGCAGCCACCAACGCAAATAAGTATATATTCAATTCAAAGTCGTTACTGGTTTTGTGTATACTAGTGAGTACTACTCTATTTTCTAAAATATTATTGGGAGCGTATCATATCCATTTATTTATGAATTATTACTCTCTCCATTCTAAACTATAAGATATATGTTTTGGTCTTTTTAACATATATAAAATTTTAACTATACATGTGTATATCTGGACATTAGCATAAAAGCTAAAACAACTTATAATTGAGAGAAAAGAAAGTAGTTATGAAAATACATGTTCATATATTTTCGCAACACTTATTGTTTTAGGCCTAGTAGCGGGAGTTGAATAATGTACTCTCTCCATTTCAAGTTGTAACGCTTGTTGTCTAAATGCAAAGAAAATTAATTGCAGTGGATTGGGGTTTGGGTCAACCAAATTTGACCCATTTGCATGCCTAAGGCAAGTGATGATAGTGCTATATGGTATGATCACATAAAGATTAATAACAACACATGGATGATAATCATAGGTGGATCCAACAGTAGGGTAGACGGGGCTCAAGCCTCCCTTCGCCCGACCCTACAATAGAGCCTCTCTCCTCTATTCTTGTGGAAGAAGGAACGAGAAGAGAAATAAGTAAGAAAGGGTCATTCGATTTTTTGCCACTGCATGCGACCAGCACTTCATTCCTCTCACATTCGATTGTGTCACATAGTGGCAAAAATGTTGCCACTCACCCCCCGGGAGTGGCAATGGATTAAATATTCCAGTAAGAAAGGAAGCATGGAAAAGAAAGGAGGAGGACAAAAAACAACCCCTCTTTGCATTCGTGGTTGAATGATGAATAACTGAATATTAAACGTTGGGACATTGATACTTAATTTGAGTTGTGAGGAGAAGAGAGAGAGATAGATGTGAATTGTGTGATCCTGCGAGAGATCCAGTAGCTAGGCTGTCGTCCCGTGAGGGTCATTCGCTTTCAAGAATTTGTATTCGGTTGGACCAATTTTTTTTTCTTAATGAAACATGGGTGAATGACCAAATCGTGCCAAAATAAAAATCATGCAAGAGAGACGAGACATGGAAGCTCGGATACATGCAAGCTCATGCTGACGAGGACTGGCTGACTCATCAATCGGAGAGGGTAAGCCATCGGTGGTGGCCTCGAAGGAGATTGTTCCTAACGGTCACATGTGCTGCATGGGCCCACCTGACAGGCATCACAGCGACGTGGTACGTGCCTTCCCCTTCCTCGCTTATCCGCGATCCACTTTTGTGAGGTCGCACTTCATTCATCCTCGTCGCCACCACCTCCAACGCTCCAACCTTAATCCTTCAAAAGCTACCCAGCCCGGCCGACTCCATTCACTCCATCTTGCCACTTTGCCAGTCAGTGCTTGCTCATCGATCGATCAGTAGCCAACCAGCTTCAGCTTTGCTAGCAACAATGGCTGCCGTCGTCAACGCGCCAGCAACAACTGCTCGTTGCTCATCGGCCAGGCCGCCACGGCCTGCGGCCACCGGTGCTGCTGCGTCGTCGTTTCTGCCGCCGTCGATGAGGAGGACGACAAGGCGGCCGGGAGGCTCGTCGCGGTCTCGGCGGTGGGCGACGTCGCGGCGGAGGGCAACACGTTTCTCATCGCCGGCGCGGTGGCCGTCGCGCTCGTGGGCACGGCCTTCCCCATACTCTTCTCGCGAAAGGATACGTAAGCAATGCAACCGCTATCGAACTACGAGCTTCAGTTCCATCCACACGTACGCACAGTGGCGAATCTAGGATTTTAGGTTAGGGTATGCTTCTCAAAAAATTTCATACGCCATTCGATAAATCTATTTTCCAATTCGGTAATAAAGTTTGAATTCATGAACTAAGTAGAAACCATATCCATTTTTTTCGACCAATTAGAAACCATATCCATTAAATACAATATAAATAGTTTTAAAAGTCAGACTGATAATCCAAATATATGCAAAATAGAACACTAGAGACTTACAATGCTATTCTGCTAACGAGTTTATTCAACGTTTTCGAAGGGACATAAATGTCTCAATTATGTCATCTTCATCAACTTTTAATAAAATATCTCGCTAAATGAAAGTGACGAGACATGAATTATAAAGTTCTTACGAATTTCTTGAATGAACTGAATAAAAAAATTTCGTGGATTATATCATTGCAAATTAGCAATTAAAAAATTAGAATTCACATCTAATAAATTATAATTACTTTGCGGCTGCTTGGTGCTTTGCGTCTTCAAACTTGCTCGGTTGCTCCCTGGTCTAGTGGTCCTTGCTCGGCGATCGCGGAGTCGAAGTGATGATCGGCTGCCACCTGCTCCTCAGGGCATCAGGCGATCTGGGCACCAGCATCAGGCGATCATAAAGGAGCGACGCGAGTGGCGGCGAGTCAAGCGACGCGAGGCGCCGGCGCGATTCTAGTACGAGACCTTTTTCCGTTGCTGGGTTGGGCCGTGACTGGGCCTCATGTCGCTGAGTTCGTAGATGAGCGTTTGTCCTTTTTTTAAGAAAAATATACGTATATATACTCCAATATATGGTGGAAGCGCATGCATCAATTAATCCATGGCCATGAGCAACTATAATGATGATATGTTCACCGGCTGCCGGCTGGACAGGTGCCCGGAGTGCGACGGCGCCGGGTTCATCCGCAAGACGGGCGTGAGGCTGCGGGCGAACGCGGCGAGGAAGGACCAGGCCCAGATCGTATGCCCAAACTGCAACGGCCTCGGCAAGCTCGGACAGATCGACAAGTAATTAACGAGCATCCCCAGTCATCGATCCACACCCACCAGCCATGCATGCGTGCTAAGCTCACTGCTGATCCACATTGCCTGCATCGTAGATATACATACAAATGCATATATTGAAAGAGACCGGAGTGTATATATGTATGTATATGTGCATGCGTGGACCAAACTGCTGCTCTTCTGTGCATGCTCATTTGAGTGAGCATGTGGACAATGTCTGCTTAATTCTGAATGTATATGCTTTCTGACAGGTTCTGAATGTATCTGATGAATGTGAGTGTTTGTTAATTTGGTCTGTAATATAACGTGTTGCTTTGTCAGAAAATTTATTGTGTAATAACATTGTTCTTTTTATCTGTAATAACATTGTTCTCGGTGTTGTATGTGATAGTACTGTTTTTATATATATATGCATTGTGTCTCAACCAATTTTACCATTATCAGTAAGAAGTCCGTCTAGTCATTTGCACTTTGGATCTTAGGCCGTGTTTGTTTGAGCTTTTGGCTATGACTACTGGTTTTTAGACTTTCGAAAGTCAACCAGGATCCCATAAGCCAAAAGCCCACTAAGTAAGCATTTTGGTTTTTGGCTTATGGGAGCATTTTGGTTTTTTGGCTTTTTGGCTCGGGGAGGAAGAAGGGTGGGCAAGCCACTTATTCTTGTGCTGGACCTTGCGCAAAGGGCGCTGGATCACCAAGCCCGCCCTTACTGCTGGCTTTTGTAAGAAGGGCGGCTGGATCACCAACCGCCTCTGATGCGTGCAGGGCGGGCTGGTGATGTGGCCGGCCTGCTCCCCGCGCCAGCCACTGTAGGGGCGGCTGCATCACGAGCCGCCCCTACAACAATTTGCCAAGCGCTCCCTTTGAAGGATTTTCACGTAGTGAAAGCCTTCAGAAAGTCCAACAAAAACATGGCCTTACTTCCTATGTGATCAATTTTTATGATCCCTTTCTCTATAAAAAGTGGTCAGTCATTGCTTTCTATAAAGCGGGGCCAATGGTCTTCGGTCTAAAAATAAAAATAAAATGTGATCGTGAATAAGAACGCTTTGTACTTCATATCCATCTATTTCTTGAAGTCGTAGCATATATATATATATGACAAGTGCTACAACACACAACAATATAATTCAATGGTCATTTGTTAGCTACTTCAACCTAGACATTTAGTATTATGTTGTCCGAAGTTTTATGTACTTATTAAGGCCATCGGAAGTACTCTATAGTGGTGTAAAAGATGGCGGAAGCAATAGGAGTGCCCATTTCCCATCAAGTACACCAATGATCCAGTCTCTAACTTACCCTGAATGTAATAAAAAAATGCATACCTATGTTTATAAAATTATTCTTTTTTATTTCCTCTTTAGCCCGGTATGTATACATGCAAGTTAACTATAAGTGCAATGGGTTTATTAGCAACACAATGCATTGTAGAAAATTGTGCATGCAAGAGGCAGTAATAATCTCACTCCCTATGCTAAACAAGACCAAGAAAACAACTCATTCAACTGTCCCAATTCCCAAATCTAAAATGACCCCTTGTCTTTAATGCGCTCACTTGTTGTGTCGTCTAGCGTCTCATCTGGCTAGCACCGCTTTGTGGTTGTGTTGCCTTTGGATGATAGCCAGGGTTGGATCAACTAGGACAATAGAGGGATCAAGCACCCGGATACAACCTACATACCGATGGAGAAAAGAAGAGGACGGTGGAGAGAGAGGAGAAGAAAATAGGAGACAAAAAGGTGGATTGAAAAGCACACATGGAAATCACCATATCTTGGTCTGTGTCCCCCCACTTGTGATAGCTACCATGCATACACCTTGTAGCTTAGACCACTCTTAGTGGAGATTCATTATATGTAATTTCATTCTCATTTAAAGCTATGACACGTCAGCAAATTTGCTAACTAGATATTTTATATTTATGAGCAAAGAGAGCAATTGAGTTTCATCACGATGAAATATGTTTGTCATTGTTACCAACACAATATAAAGTGCGAAGAAACCTCAACTGAGGCCAATGCGCTGTTTCATTTTCACACGCTCTTAGGGACGTCTTGCATAGGCGCGCCTTCTCTCGGTTGCTGATGCCTCTCGCTTTCCCCTGTCTCTTTTCATGCCTACTCCTGCTATATATCCCATGGCTTCCATGCCCGTCTAGCTTAGTCCGCGATAGTGGTGGACCTAAACTGGTGTGCCATGGGGTGGACATCGATGTCATATTGCTAGTGGTGGAGAAGTTTTAAGAAGAAGGTGAAGCGAGGCGCCCCAATCACGAGTGGCGAGACGGGCAGGGCCAACGACAACAACATCAGCATGGGCGGCAAGAGGAGGAACTTCTGGCCGTAGCCAAGGTGTGTATCCTTGTGGATGGAGTCCATCTCCACCGCAACGTGTGGAGCGAGGGTCAGCGCCACCATGGAGCTTTGAGATAGAGCCCAAGATTAGACTCGCCTTGGCGGCCGGTGATGACCTCTTTTCCACCTAGTACATACACTGGTATCGTCTTTCATCTTTCTCCTGAATTAATAATCGAATCCTGCATCATACTATGCCTGTGTAACATGTGGAATTATTAATCACAAAATCTCAGTTTGGAAGAGATATATTAAACAAATAGCCCATTGTTCTAGACTCTGTATGCATTGCTCGATTGTTTTCCTAAACAAATATCCTAGATTATTTTCTTCATCACTTAGTTCGATTTTTATACAACTTCAAATGGCTACAAAGTTCACACGACACATTTGATCACAAGTTCACAACACATGATACAAAAATTAAATGTCACGGCTTACCTGTAACACGGTAAAATGAAACGCATGAGTGATGAGTGCACAACTCACTCGCCAGCATGCGGTTACTCGTACTTTCTGTCGTTCAGTTCCTGCCAGCCAGCCCGGCCAGCTACTTTCCATTCCAAGCACAGTTCAATGCATGCATGCATATTCGTCTACTAGTCCAGTGCAAACAACCACGTATGAAAGGCATTGCAGTTTCCATTTCTTTCCGCCGGATCTCTGTGTTACCGTTAGGGGGGTTTGATCTTCGACTACACGTCGTCACGACCCCTTCTCGTTTTACTCCAAATTTTCTGATCGTTTATTTAAGTTTTATCGAAAAGAATCTAAGCCAGTTTGATTTAGTTCATGATTGAATCCCGATGAGTCATGAGTGATCGAAAACAGCAACAAATAAAACCATATGCACTGCATGCATGTTTCACTCCATGCATCACAAACAACAAGATCGATCGATGGATCAATTCGCTAGAATAATTAATGAACTGAGCCTTGTCTATCATCGCAAAACTTAGTGAACCAGAAAAAACAAGATATATAGAAGCAACGAAGGTACATGAACACTGATTCACTCTGACAGTCAGTCACACGACGACATGCATGCGAATGCCGCCGGCGGCGGCGGCGGCTGCAGCTGGTGGATCATATTCATATCGATAGATGCGACGACGTCCGACCGATCCGGCAGAGCAAGCAGCAAGCAAGCAAGCTAGTCGTCGGCGTCGCGCCAGCAGACGAGCATGGCGACGCAGCGGCGCACGATGTAGAACCGCGCCCGGTGCTCCTTGATCTTCTGGGACAGGCGCGCGGCGGCGCCACAGCGCCTCCTCGGACGCTGCTCGCCCTCGCCCTCGCCCTCCCGCGCCGCTGCTGGCTGCTGCTGCTTCAGCTCCGGCTTCACGCCGCCGTCGACGGCGGTGGCCATGACCGCGGCGGTGGTGGAGATGCTCCTGCCGAGCACCGCGGCTCCAGCGGCGGCGGCACCGCCCGCCGTGCGCGTGGGCGTGGGCGTGGGCGTCATCATCATCGCCGCCGCCGTCTCGATGTCCAGGTCCGTCGACGAAGACCACCTCCTGCCGTGCCCGCGCCTGTGCCCGGGAGGCGTCGGCCGGCTCCTCGCCCCGGCGCCGCTCTTGCTGCCACTCCTCTCCAGCTTCTTCGCCGGCACCGCCTGCTTCTCGCTCCACTCGCGGCCTGCTTCCTCCATCGAATTCAGTGAGGAGAGGACGGAAGGAGACTGGGGGACCCACCGGGCAGTGTCACTTTCGCCCGAGGGCGTGGCCTTTTATAATAGCCAGGAGTAACTGAACTGAGCCTGCAGACAAACCCACAGCGCAGCAACACCGGGCACCCTACCGCCCGTTCTGTTGAGAAAGTAGGGGTCCATGTCTGCTATAGATTCCAAACCTAAGGAATTCCACGGCGCCGATGATGTCGTCGTCGAGTCGTGGCGCGCGTGAGAAGGATCGCCCCTCGAACCAAACACAAAAGATAGTGTGAGGGGCGCATGCCAAACACAAAACATGGTGTGAGGAGCTCATGCGCCCGTCATGTTTTTCTTGTCATCTCGGTTGTCGCCGCTCTAACCCCCGCCGCAAATGCGCAGACACTATGGTAGTTCCCATAGCGATGACAGGTAAGATGGTATGGACGAACTTACCATTTGGCTAGAGCCTAGAGTAGGCATAATAGGCGTCATGCACGCGTACGTTACACGCCGTAGCTTTAGTCGCCTCCAGCATTCATCACCATATATCCATACGCAACCGCCTTTCGCGGCTATAGCTATAGTCGGCCTGCGCCGCTTTACTAGTAAAATATATGGTATAGTCACGGAATCTATAAACCACGTGGAGGATATTCAATGGGAAGACATAAGTCGTTGAGAGGCACCTCCTTAAACCCCTCCTCCCAATTGCACCATGCTTTCCATTGGCTAAAAATAATTGAATTATAGATGCACTTTGGGGGTCCATTTACTTATATAGGGGGTTTGAGTTAGATCCATCAACTCCGAAAGTAGATTTCTAGGTTCATAAAGTTTTAAACTATTCATAGTCCATTAATTCCCCTCCACGTGTATGTACACCTTTGCAACTCCATCTTTGGTCTCTCCCTAAATCTTTTTCCTTCCCATTCTATCAACATTCTAGATATATGGGGAAATACCACTTTGTGGAAGTTGATGTTAGAAATTTGTTAAACCCATACCATGATACCTTTTAGATTCTTCAAGTGATCCTCATAAACATCCAAAAAGATAATGGTATTTCTGCATATTTTTGAGAAATAACTTTATAATCTCTAAAATCAAACATAAGACCTTAAACTAACCTAACTCTATCTACTCCTCATTGACATTTTTTTGGAATACGAATGTGAGTATGTGACCTAGATGACACACTTTGTAATTACTATTTTAGGACCTAGATGTCACATTATGCCAAGTGAGGGGCGAAGCTAGAGCAAGTTTGAGGGGGGTGCCTTCCTCTTATAGGTATGCAAATTTGGTCTAAAAACATGGTGAAAATTTGTCCCTAATAGTAGGTTTTCAAATTTTCGTGGGTGCCTGGGCACCCACAAGTTACTACGTAGCTCCGCCCCTGTGCCAAGTTTAGCATTGCTGACGCGTAGGAGTCATGTTCCCAGAGGGAACAGGAATGTGGAACATAATGGAAACTTAGGGTGTTATTTTATAACGTGGGAACGTAAATGTTCCCATTCCCGCAACATTGAACATGGCCATGTTCCATTCCCAGGCTGCTGAGCGTTGGGCCAACATGGACTACCACGACATCAAATGGGTCTAGTTTGGACTCTGGACCCGTTTGGTGATGCGATGTACCGTTTGCCAAGTCCAAGGGTATGGATTTGGATTTTAAGAGATTGGGGATCTAGATGACATTATGTATCAATTTAGGGGTCACTAATGCATTTTACTCTTTTTTTTAAAAAATCTAATAATTTCAAAATAACTTAAAAATGTTCCTACCAACAAAACACATTGAGTATCAAGGTGTAACTCTAAGCTTTACATTAATCCTCTACAAAAAAAAAAAAAAACTTGGATGTGTTTCATTGATTTTTTTTCTTAGGACCGGATGTGTTTCATTGATTTTTTTTAGGGTCGGATAAAAGTGCTAGGACAGATCCTCGCAGAAGTCAAAACTAATTTTTGGGCCATTTGCAACAACGAAGCATCACGCCCCTTTGACCCTGACAAGGCGGGCCTAATTAGAAGTGGGTATGGCCCACTAACACATGCGGCCCAACAAGTCTAAATTGACCAACTGCTTGCTGTCCAGTGCCCACTCGCCGGAGAACCATGGCCACGGCGGCGGCGTGTGTGCGGGTTGCTTCTCCGTTCACGGGCGCACCTCTCCGGCATCCCAGCCACGTCATCTCAGGGAGGCCGGGACCCAGGAGGACCGGGCTGGCCGTCACCACGGCGGCGGCCGGCGGTGGGTCGCTGCGCACCGTGCTCGTCCCCAGCGCCGGCGGCCGAACAGGTAGGTTTCCTGAAGTTCTGATCATTTGGCATTTCTCATCCATAGGCAAAGATCTCGGCTTTTGGCCGTTGATAGAGCGGTTCACATTGTTGCTGATTCATCATCTCTCCGTTTGCAAAAATCCATTTTCCCCCCCTCTGTGGTAATCCAGGCCAAATTGTGTACAAGAAGTTGAAGGAGAGGGCAGGCCTATTGAGGACGGGAGAGAGCATTGCTCTTTGCTCACCAGCGCGGTCCCAAAGATGAACCCGGGGTTTGACCCTAGCCAAGGGCGGCGGCCTGAGTTTTACTTTGCAAAAGGGACTTATCCTGAGCAGGTGCCTGAAATTGTTTGATATAATGCTTACATTACACTATTACAGTAGCTGTGTCAATTCCTGATTTTATTTGGAATTAACACTCTGTGTTTTTCCTTTCGTCTCTGTTTCAAGGTGGATTGGATTGGCCAAAAGAATCAAACAGATGCTGGTAAATGTTATCCATTGTCTTTCATATATGTCGTTTATTGAAGCTTCATAGGCAACCTGTGTTTTTATGCTAATATGTTAAACTACTGATCATTTCAAAATGACTGTTCGGTGAAGCTGCCTTTTCTTTTCCTGGCAAACATAACTTTCTGTTTTTGGTTCTCAGTTCTTTTTTCTTGCATTTTTACGCAGCTAAGAGCATTGGTGCAAAGCACATATCGGAGGAACAAACATCAATCATCCACTAAACAAGTTATGGAATTTGAATATACTGGTACATAGCATATTTAGCTTTTATTCCAATTTGTTCTATTCAATATTTGTCTGTCCATGCACATGTGTTGTGTGCAAGAGAACATCATCTGCGTGCCGCCATGCCTGCATTGTCTGGGAACTTCCTAGTACTTTTCTTCTAGATTTTCAGGTGTGGAAGCTTTCAAGGCTTGCCTAGCGGACTCTGGTCTTCCATATATACTGTAAGGTTGTAATACAAGGAGAGTTGCTAAAGCTATAACTGTGAATGCTTATGTTGGTAATATACTATTCGATTTTTGTTTTCCATGCAGAGCTGGCAGTTTACAAGATAAAGATGGCGGCTTGCGAGAGTTGATTGTTGGGAAGGATGATAAGATCCTGAAAACAGAAACAAGAACTATTGCCAGGGCAGATGTTGCAGAAGATGGCATACAGGTAAGTTACAGTGGATCCATGCTTTTCTCAAGATCTTGTGATAAGTGCTAAATCCAGCGTTTGATTGATCTGTGACTTTCCTATGCAGGCCTTTTTTTAGTCTCTCTCTCTCTCTCTCTCTAGCTGTTTTTGGCTTCATTTCCTGTCTAGAAAGTGGATTCTGCACATAATGCTAATGAACTTTTGTATAAAATAAGATTGCTCAGTTATCCATGATTTTCAAAAGTTAAGTCAGCACACATGCTTTCTTTTTCTTGAACAATAGAGCTGCGTATCTTTGTGTTAGGCTTCCAAGTCTTTGGTCTTCTAGGGCTTGAACGGCAGCTCTCTGATTGAATGCCCTCCTCAGAACGCAACCAAGGCGGGCGCTAGCTCTATAAGGAAGTCAGCATGGAGCCAATATTCAGTCCAAAAGGACCAAAACAGCATGTTGCGACCATTACCCACATGAGCAGTAATTGAGAAGCAAACAATGATGAAGCGTTGGCATGAATGCCACACAAGGTTGATCAGGTTGCATTTTTTGGAGCCACAACCAGCACATCCATAGACCGCACTGAAGATTTACAATATTATGAATACACAGCCCTCTGAGCTTGCTTGACATACATACTTTTTTTTTTTCCAGGCAACAAGATGGATACCTCCATTGATATCCTTTTCCAAAGAAAAAAGTTTGACAAATCTTGTCAATAGCCGGAGTAGCCACTTAGGGACACCAGTTGCAATCAGAGGGCAGATAGGGAAGGTGTGGGGAGAACCTGAATCAATAGAACAGGGTGCTCATACTTGCTATATCTGTTCATTCCGATATTACCCATCATCTCTTTCCCAAAACTCATTTATGCCTTGTTTAATGTGGCACTTACAGTTGTTCAAATGAGAGTCTAGATAAGAGATATGTAAAAGCCAAAATTTTAGTGTCTTTATCCAAGATTGTATCTAATATCAACAAACATGAGAAGTAATTTGAAAAATTTAAAGCATTCCGCTGAAGATTGTCTAAAGGTCCTCACGCCATCATTACAAAGATCTGCTTGGATCTTACTGATTAGTGTATGATTCTTTCAGTTTCCATGAGGATACCGCATGAATTATCCTCCCCTTCCATCCTTGCAGCAGCCAGCTGCTATCTTCGTCAATGACAAAGTCTTCATGATAATGCTTGTTTTTTTCATCTATTGATCTCTTCAGGATTGCTTTATTGACAGGAAGTTGCTTGAACCCAGCCTTGAGACATCTCACTTGCCACTGTTTGTAAGTCTCTGGCCTCTCGATCCTTTCTGCACCCTCACACGCTACAACGTTAAGGGCTTCTGCCCCAAACAGATCCCTCTCTATCAGTATCCTATCTTCATGACTCTGGAGAGCAGTTGCATCGAGCATGTCAAACATCGCATAATAATGGAACAAAACCTCTCTGAATCGTGGCAGGAAGAATGGGGAGCTGTAGAACCCATTCACAATGCCCAGAATGAGAACCTCTGGGTTGATCCTCTTCATGGTACGTAGTACCTTATCCCTTGCACTATCTATGTCTTCTGTCTCATCCCCTAGATATTTTGTTCCGTACATGCAGTTGACTATAAGCACCTCATCATTGTCAATATTGAGGTTCTCGATGCAGACATCTTCCCATTTTGAGGCGATACCTTGGTACTCAAAAGGTACATTGAACATTTTTGCATACTCAGCCAAGCGTTTTCCTGTCTCCTCAATTATTGCACAGGGGCGAAAACCTGGCTGAGGTACATTTATGCCTGTGATACGAAGCTTTGGGGGACCACCTTCTTGCTTTGCAAAACGCTGGATTAGCGATGGCCACTGAAAGCCAAACATGATGCCAAAATCAATGATATGCACCTTTGGTCGCCCGTTCAATAGGTCTGCAATTGTTTGGTTGGAGAAGTAGTATGCTACCCTAGTGAAAGGGCACACTGCACTGAAATGGCGGTAGGCCTTTAACATGTCTGTGGCACTTGTTCGTTTCTCCATCAGTTTCTGATACACATGACTCCCTGTCCCAGCCAAGCGTGCCTCAAGACTATTTGCAAAGCACAGTGCCAGCCTCTGAGAGCCATCTCCGTTTGGTGAAGCGTGACTCCTTATCTTCTTCAGTAGCTCACTGGCAAATGGAAGGTTGTTTACTACTATTGCTTGTGCACACTGCATGAGATGAGCTCTGATGTCAATCCTCTCCTCTTTCTTACCTCGTGACTTCATCTGCCCATGGCTATATCCTTTTCTCCGAAGATTTGGTGAACTGTTGTTTGCTTCTTTTGCCTTAATTTCTCTAAGAAGAGCAGCATCACAATGGAACTGCCAATCACAGAGCAGAACACTGTCAAACATTTCATCCCGGGTTATGTCACTAACCGAGATGGCCAAATGCTTACTCTTCCTTGCTTCCAAAAACTCAAAGTCCACATGAAGATGGCTTCGTATTTTGCTTACATGCTTGCCCTTTTGTCCAGTTGTTGCCTCTATCATTTGATTGGAATCAGGAAGGCCATTACTGTCCAGATCAACCAATTTCACAATACTGGGGACATACTTATTTGCTTCTTCAGCACCTCTTTCAAATTGCAAAGACAAATGGTTACATTCAGAAACCCAGTCTTTGGCTACCAGGTGCATACCTTGTGGCCCAAGAATATCAGTGAAGAAACTACCACTGCATGCCTGTTCACTATAATTGTCTTCGGGACAATCTACTTGGGTATCTCTACTGATCATTGTCTCTTTAGGTGAAGATGGATATGCCTGTCCAAGAATATCATAAAATCGCTTCTCCATGGCCTGAAGTGCATCATGTCGTTGGTATATGCTGGCCTTCTCATCAGTGCCCTCTTCCATTAACAGTCGGTTTATGTAGCTGAGAGTCGTATTTGAGTTTATCTCACAATACTCAGTACTTTCCATTGTGCTAGAGCTCCACTAGATCTAGCTGTTCTTGAAAAGTTTGTGATCTATAGAAGATAGACACCACCTTTCACTTTTGTTTCTTGGCCAAGCGTAGAGGGATTTGCCTTCCAAAATATAATTGCCAAAAATGTACCTTCATAACTGAGATGTCCTGTTTAGTAGCTGCAGTGAAAAAATGATAAAAGTGGTCAGCATGCTGCTAGTTCTTCTGTCAACAGAACATTGAAAGTCCTGCTCACTCGTTAGCTAGCTTAACTTTGTGCCTCACAGCTTAGTCCTGTTCGACTCAAATTTATGTCCCTACTTCTAATTTACAGTGCCATATAAGTTCTTATTTACAATGCCACATAAGTTCCTCCTAAGTTGGATGATTTTTTTTTTTATTTGTGCCCCTTAGGAAGTTGATTAAAAAATATGCATTTGGTTATCAATCATTGAATTCCTTTTGAGCAACAATCCCAGAAGTAATCCCAAAGTTCACTGGCAGCTACATGTTGTTTGCAAGACCAACTAACCAGCAGAAGCACAACTTTATTTATTGCATGAAACGTAGAATAATTCTTATAAAAGTTGTAGCGATCTTGTTTTACCTGCATAATGTTGTGGATAGATATAGTGCTTACTTGGCTTGTAAAGTCATACATTGGCTATTATAAGCTTGGAACTCTGGAGGAGTATCTCCTGTTGAGAAAAATGTTGGTGCGTCAAAATTTAGGAGATGAAATTCGAAGTTGCATAGGAACACAAAGTTCAAAGTTCAAACAGACTGTACTTGAAAAAGATGCAACTAGAAATAACACTTCTGGTTAGTTGATTGATGTGAATTGCAGAAAATTACCTGATGAAGCACCTGACTAGCTTTCTTCAATCTCTCTTAGCCCTAGTGGATGGTGAAGAAGGTTAATACCCATGAAGTGGACTTGCTTACAGACATGTAGAGTATTGTTGGTTGTCTCGTGCTTAAGAAAGAGACTGGGATTTATTGTGCTGATTATGAGCTTTTCTTGTTGATGCAATTAAGAAAATTATTTAGTGCTGCTCTTGGACTCTACCTCTTGTCATCTTTTTCTCAACATGTTTCTGTATGGATGGGTTACATTTCTTGTAAGCATCTTCTTGGCTTTCTGATTTTTTAAAAATATGTTTGTGGCATGAAGCTAACAGAGTTTTCCATATGTCTTGTGGGTACATTTCATCTGTCACAAACTAGGCAACATTGTTATTCAGCCAGAATGGTCAACAGTGTTTTTTTTTTTTTTTTTTTTTTTTTTTGCCCAGATGGCTTTTTTTTTTTTTTTGCCCAGATTGTTAGACTTTATTACTCATTTTTTTTTACAAGAGCCCAGATGGCTTGGAACGTGAAGATATAGAAAGCTGTCGTAGAAATATAGTAATGATAATTATAAATTAAATTAAATCAGAATAAATCTGTATATGTGTGTATCACATTTGTGTGATGAACTTGAACTGTATGACTGCAGCTATAGATTCTTTTTTTTTTTTTACGTGAAATTCCAGCTATTGATTCCATGCATCTTTTGTCTCTTGTGTTCTTCACTGGTACTTCTATATTCTCAATTTGTCATGTTCATTTTTACATATTAAACCTATGCAATTCATTTGCGGCTATGGCGTTGAGTTGTCAAGACTTTGTTGGCTTGTCCCGTGAGAAACTAGTCCTGCATAAATCATGAAGAATTACATCTGGTGGGCCATGATCTATTTTCCTACTGCTTTACAGTTACTTGTTTTTTCTTGAACTACATAAGAGAGCTGCGTGTCATTCATTAGGAAGATGAATAAAAAGATACTTAAGGGAGGGAAGTAAGTAACCCCCTCCAGGCACCCCCATGGGGTTTAGTTAGTTCAGCACTACAGAAAATAAACTTGGTAAACACGACCAGCAGCCTCAAACAACTAAGGACCTAGGGATCCAGGACCAACGACCTTAGCAATGAACTCATGTAATGCAGAGGCTCCCGCCATACACCATAAATTACTCATTGGCCACAGATTGATGCAACACTTCTATGTTAGGCATAGTACCTTTAAAAACATAAACATTTCAGTATTTCCTTAACTCTCAAGCAACTAGGATGATCAGACTATTGAGGCCTTTGCGTAAACCCCTTGGAACACCTTTAATGGTGCTGCACCACCGACCAGAGAAGCGAATAGTAGATCCTTGAGAAAAAGTCAGCTTGTTGAGCTTTTATAAGCTTTTCAGCTATGTGAAGGTTTACAGCTATAACTGGCTAACTGCACAAGTAAACTGCCTTCATCAGCAGCAACAAAACACCCATGATAAACCCCTTTCTTTGTATCTTCCTATCTGGTTTTAAATTCAAGGTGACTGGATTGACATGAAGTTGCTCGAAGCTTTGAGAAATTTTACTTGCTACTACTTAAGCAAAAGCCAATGTCTTATACAATCGTTTCAATACCAGTTCAGCCAACAAAAGGAGCAATTCGAGGTACATGGAACCTTTCTGCTGAAGATTGCGTAACTTGCTTGGAGGTTTCAAATTAACTAAAGTTTATCACATCATTATTACAAGTGGAATTGACTTCCAAACAAGATTGTCTTTGATCCTACTTGTTAATCTATGAATTTTTAGGTTTCCATGAAGACAGTGCATGTGTTATCCTTCCTTTCCATCCCTGCAGTAACCAGCCACTATCTTGGTCCATGACAAAGTCTTCATGATAAAACTCCTTTCTGTCTACTGAACTCTTTAGAATGGTCTGATTAACAGGGAGTTGCTTGAACCTAGCCTTGAGGATTCTTGCTTGCCATTGTTTGTAACCCTCTGGCCTCTCGATCCTCTCTGCACCTTCACATGCTACAACATTAAACACATCTGCCCCAAGAACCCTCTCTATCAGGATCCTTGCCTCATGATTCTGTGCAACAGTTGAATTAAGCATGTCAAACAGCGCAGAATAATGGAACAAAACCTCTCTGAATCGTGGGAGGAAGAATGGGGAGCTGTAGAACCCATTCACAATTCCAAGAATGAGAACCTCTGGGTTGATCCTCTTCATGGTACGCAGTACCCTATCCCTTGCACTATCTATGTCTTCTGTCTCATCACCAAGGTTTTTCATCTTGTACAAGCAGTTGACTATGAGCACCTCGTCCTTGTCAATGTTGAGATCTTCAATGTATATGTCTTCCCATCGTGAGGCAACACCTTGATACTGAAAAGGTACATCGAACATTCTTGCATACTCAGCCAACCGCTTTCCTGTCTCCTCAATCATTTTACTGGGGCGAAAACCTGTCTCGGGTACATCGATACCTGTGATGCGAAGTTGAGGGGGGCCACCTTCTCGCTTTGCAAGCCGCTGGATTAGCGATGGCCACTGAAAGCCAAACAAGATGCCAAAATCAATTATATGCACCCTTGGTCGACCCCCCAATGCATCAATGATTGTTTTATTGGCAAAGTAGTATGCTAGCCTGATGAAAGGGCATGCTGCAATGACAAGGCGGTAGGCCTTCAGCATGTCTGTGACACTTGTTTGCTTCACCACTAACTTCTGATACATTTGACTTCCAGTCCCAGCCACACGTGCCTCAAGAGCATCTGCAAAATAAATTGCCAGCCTCTGAGAACCATCTCCATATGGCAAAGAATGATGCCTGATCTTTTTCAGTAGCTCACTGGCAAATGGATGGTTGTTAGATGATATTGCTTGTGCGCACTGGATGAGAAGGGACCTGAGATCAACCTCTTCCTTTTCTTGCTTCTTACTTTGTGACTTCTCTTTTCCTTGAGCAGATCGTGTGTTTCTAACATACTGCAGAGTTATGTTTGCTTCTTTTGCCTTCATTTCTCTAAGGTGAGCAACATCATAATGGTACTGCTCACAACTGAGCAGAACTCTGTCAAATGTTTCATCCCGGATTATTTCACTAGTTGAGATTGCTGAATGCTTACTGTTTCTCCCCTCCACCAACTCCAGGTCCACATGAGGTTGGCTCCTTATTTTATTTGTTTGCTTGCTACATTGTCCAATTGTTGACTCAATTCTCTGTTTGGAACAGGAAAGGCCACTGCTCTCTGGATCAACCACCAATTTCTCAATAATACTTGGAACAAGCTTCTTTGCTTCCTCAGCAGTTCTTTTGAATAGGAAAGCCACATTGCAAAGTTCAGAACTGTTATATATGTCTATGAAGCGCACACCCTTGGGCTCAAGAAGATCACTGACAGAGTTACCATTGCATTCCAGGTCATGATAACTATTGTTAGTATCATCAGGGAAATCTGGTTGACTACCACCATTGATCATAGTCTGTTTAGGTGAGGATGGATATGCCTTTCCAGTAATGTCGTAGAAGGGCTTCTCCATGGCCTGGAGTGCATCATGATGTTTGTATGTGCTAATATTCTCATCTGTGCTTTCTTCCATCAGTATTTGGTTTATGTAGTTGAGAGTTATGTTTGAGTTTATCTCACAGTACTCAGGATTTTCCATTGCTCCAAAGTTTCACTGATTAGCTTTTCATGGAACACTTTGTGATATATATAAGATAGATCCAATCTTTAATAAGCGTTTCTTGACCACCCAATGGGGGGATTTCCATTCAAAAGTTATTACTGCAAAATGTACCTTGGAGTTGAAAACCAACAACTTCCATTGGTGTCTACAGTGGAAAAGAATAAATGCATGAGAATGTTGCTATTTCTTCTGTAAATAAAACTAAACTGAGAGCTCCAAAAATAATTTATTTAACATGGAATCGCTCTTGAGGAACAATCCCAACAGAAGGAATGGACGTTACTCTAATTTTGTAATCTCTAAGCTGATAGAAAGGTGCCAATAATTTTTTAGAACAACTGAGCTAGAAGCATTAAACGAAAGTACAAAAAGATACCTTAAAAAGATGATTTCACTGTAGACACCAATGGAGCTGTGGCCATTATTGAGGTTAGCATTTACTCCTTGCTTGCCCTGTAAAGTCTTTCCTTACTTCTTGAAGAGCACCTAGTATTGAGAATGAGAATGAGAGACATATATGTGTATCAAGGATATGAGACTTGGAAAGCCAAATTTGCATATAGAAACATAAAAAGTTACACTGTACTAAAAAACGCAACTACAAGTTGTTGAGAACATCTAGTGAACTCACATGAGCATGCACCTGATTATTTCTCTCAAGTCTCTGAGCCCGAGGAGATGGTAGAGGGAGGTCAATGATCAAGAGCTCTCCTACAAGGCGTAGAGAATATGGTTATTGTCTGGTAGCTTATATGAGGGTCTGGAATCTTTTGTTGTGTTGATGCTCAACCTTCCTTGTCGATGTGACCGGGCAAATTATTTTTCTGCTATTCTTGGATTTTCTTCTTGTTCTCTTTTTTCAACGTCTTCCTTTTTTGAATGGGCTTTTGTAACTTTCTTGTTGACTTATTTCTCATTTATGTAAAGTATGATGGCGACATGAAGGTAACGTGTGTTCCAAATGGCTTCCTGGCAGACGTTTCCTGTCAGAAACTATGCAACATTGTTATTCATTGAGACTGGTGTATTTGGTTGCAGATTTTTTGCTCTGGTGCCCCCACAGTGTGACTGTGGTCATAGAGAGACGATATAAAGTATTTTTATATCTGAGAAAATGTAATTATTAGAAATTAAAATTTTAACCACATATCATATTCATGTGGTCCACACTAATGTCACATGGGAAAAGAAAATCAGAAACTAGTTACTGAAAAGGTGAAACAATCTACACTTGCCCAACCTTTTTGAAACGTTGGACGAGTCCTTTTCAGTGGATACTAGTGGTTCTGATCACTTGGTACATTTGGAAGGAGAGGAACACTCTTCATTTTCAACCACGAAGAAGCTTCAGCAACACAGGTTGTTCATCTGACTGCCCTTGGCTGGTGTAAGCACTGTTAGTTTTGTTGCTTCCATAATTCTTTTTATGCGCATGACGCATGCATGTGGGTGTGCCTTTCACCCCTTTGTAAAATGTACTCTATTTTTTACGTCTTAGATACAGACTCTCTTGTGCATTCTTGAAAAAAAAATGTGATGTATGTGTTTATACTTTATGCATACAAAAGAAAAATAGGCACTTATAACTTACATAAAAAGAACAATCCGTTTATAGAACATATATAGAAATAGAATGGCAGAAACAAAGTATTGCAGTCATTTTCTTTCCTCGCTCATAGGCCAGTTAAAAACCGAAGAAAATGTATTTGGAGTATCAAACCAGAATCCCTCCTTCCATGGCAATCTCCTATGTCACCTGGCAAAACTAATTTATACTCTACAGTGTTCTGGACTCATCGTGTTCAGGGTTACATAACAAGGTGCAGGTGTTTTGGACTCATCCTGTTTGACTCAAATTTATGTCCCTACTTCTTCTAATTTACAATGCCACATAAGTTCCTCCTAAGTTGGATGATTTTTTTATTTGTGCCACTTAAGAAATTAATTAAAAGATCTGCATTCAGTTATCAATCATTGCATTCCTTTTGAGTAACAATCCTAGAAGTAATCCCAAAGTTAACCTGCAGCTACATGTTGTTTGCAAGACCAACTAACAACAAAAGCACAACTTTATCTATTACATGAAACGTAGAATAATTCTTCTAAAACTTGTAGAGAACTTGTTTTATCCGCATAATGTTCTGTATAGATGTAGTGCTTACTTGGAGAAAATTGCTATTATGGGACAACAAAGAAGGTGATTTCGTTAAAATAGGAATCCTAATATTTGTTTCTCTAAAATGACACTCCAAACATTTGCTTCTTGATTTTCATGACATTTGGTCTCTTTTAATATTGTTTAAATGCACAAATACATGTATTTTGCGTTAATGACCATATTACCCTTACGTGTAATGACCCTTAGACGGTGACGCTCCTTCTGCTTCGTACGGTTCATCTTCTCTCCGTACGCTCGTCTTCTCTCCGTACGCAACACCGCCGCCATAAACCCTAACTCCGCCGCCCACTCTCCACTCGCGGGCCGCCGGCCCACCTTCCCTCCCCACGCCACTTTCTCCTCTCCATGGATGGAGATCCTCAGCCTGGTGCCCTAGACGCGGCGGCACCTGATGCCCTCGTCGCGGCGGCGCCCGGCACCATGGCCGCGATGGAGCTTGGTGCCCTGGGCACGGCTCGCCATCCCGCTGCCGCTGCGCATGGAGGACCCTTCGTGGCTCCACCTGGTGGCTATCTCACGGATGAACGGCAATGATAATGAGCAGGGGCAAGACGTTGACGGTGCTGCCATTCCTACTAATGACGACGTACCAGGTGAGATGGTCATATCACGGCAGCAAGCACGGTTGGCCAGCCAGCCAGCCACCACGGCAGCAAGCAGCAAGGCAGCCAGCATGGGAAAGGCAGCTACCACGGCAAGCAAGCCACGCACGTTGTTTTTTTTTTAAGTAACGGAGTGAACCATCACGTCTAATGACTCAGGGGTAAAATGGTCACTTTAGAGAACAAGTACATGTATTTAGGACCAAATGTCATGAAAATCAAGAAGCAAATGTTTCGAGTGTCATTTTAGAGAAACAAATATTAGGATTCCTATTTTAGCAAAACCACCGGTGGGTAACTAGTGATGGATCCTCTCATGCTTCACCATACTGTGTGAGTAACTTTGGCACCAGGGAATTTAGCTTGTGTGGCTTGTTACTACCTGCCTACCCTATGCTAGAATGAAAGGCCATTTAGGAAGTTGTACCTTCATGTTACTTGCTCCGATGTGTTACTTAGGAAGAAAGGAGCTTCATATTGCCAGATGTATGACTTAGCTAGCAACTTAGGTTAGCTAGTAGTTGCTTCATGTATGACTTCGTTGGCACATGTTGTCAGATGTATGCATTTTAAGTGATGATGATATATGTATTGAGACTCCTGAATATATCCTTTATGGCCTCCTTATGGTTGAATGGTTCGTTGATCTAATGTGATTGTTTGAGTGGATTTAAATTATTTGAAGGGGAGGCAAAATATCATGGCTAAATGTTGGGTTCTTTGTGGTGTATGACTGAAAAAACTGTACTCGAGTAGGGTAGCTTTGGGAAAGGAAAAAGGACTTTTCCTGACGGTTGCTCACCCGACGGGGATGGCAAACAAGATTCCTGACGGTAGCTCACCGACAGGAAAGGTTTACAACACTCCCGACGGCTGTGACCGACGGTAAATAGCTTCCCGACGGTGACAGAAAAAGCTGATTTGTAAGTTATCCCCGACGGTCACAACCGTCGAGGGGAATAGTCCGTGACGGTTACCCGTCGGGAAAAGTCTACTTTTCCTGTCGATTTTTTCCGACGGGTCATCCTCGACGGTAACCGTCACGGATAGTCTTCCCGACGGTTTTTGACACTTTTTCTGACGGAACTGGCCGTCACGGAAAAAATGGACTAGGGTAGTGACCTTCTTTGCTGTCCCATAATAGCAATTTTCTCGCTTACTTGGCTTGTAAAGTTATACATTGGCAATTATAAGCTTGAACTCTGGAAGAGCATCTCCTGCTGAGAAAAATTTTGATGCGTCAAAATTCAGGAATACAAAGTTGTATATTCGAAGTTGCATAGGAACATAAAGTTCAAACAGACTGTACTCGAAAAAGATGCAAATATAAATAACACTTATGCTTAGTTGATTGATGTGAATGGCAGAATATTACCTGATGAAGCACCGCCTGATTAGCTTTCTTCAATCTCTCGTAGCCCTAGTGGATGGTGAAGAAGGTTAAAACCCGTGAAATGAACTTGCTTTACAGTATGGAGAGTATTGGTTGTTGTGATATTGTCTGGTGCTTAAGAAAGAGACTGGGATTTCTTGCTGTTCTGATTATGAGCTTTTCTTGATGACTCAATTAAGAAAATTATTTAATGCTGCTCTTGGATTTTGCTTCTTGTCATCTTGTTGTCAACATGTTTATGTATGGATGAGTTAGTCTTGTAAGCATCTTCTTGAGTTTCTTGTTTATTAAAAATACGATTGTGGCATGAAGCTAATTGAGGCTTCCACATCTATACCCTACTAATGCACCAACACAAATATTGCTAAGTCCACCCCATAAAACGTCCCCCACTGAGATGACGTTCCTCCACTCACACAAAAAATGTACCCAAAGAAATAACTACATACAAAATTAACCATCTAGATTTCTTCTGAGCCTTCTCTCTCCATGCTCACTCAAATCCGACGATCAAGATTGGTTGTATGGTCCTCCTCGGCCCGCTACAGTCTCCCTTGCGCAAGGAAACCCATCGGCGACACCCGCGAGAAATCAGCGACGTCCCACCCTATCGTAGTCGGGAATTGTGTGGGTGTTGTCCTCGGTACGTGGATCGCGGTCCTTCCTATCACGGTCGTGCGTGGGTGCTGCTTCTTCTCCGCCCCAGCCGCCGTGCAGCCCCGCGTACAGCCACTCCGGCCGCCCCGCCTCCCGCGGCAGCGATCCCGTCCGGCCGCACGACGCCGCACATTGCTGGACGGTGCATCGGTGCGGATGCATGGACGGGAAGACGACGGCAGGCAGCGGATGGATTGTGTCCGTGGACGCCTGCCCGCACCGCCTTGCGCCGCACGCTCTCGCAGGGCCGCATCGACGGCAAGGGGCTCCTACAGTGCTTGTTGTACCACGGTGGTTCTGGAGGACCGCAAGGCGTGCATGGCATTGTACCCCGGAGGACGGAGGCCGAGCACAGGGATGTGCTCCGGCGGAAGCGGAAATCTTACAGTTCCGAGATCAATATAGACCAAAGACGACTCGCCCTGCTTATATTGAAAGCAGAAAATGTTCACAGGTAGCTGCTGGGGTTACCAGCTCAAAAGGAAAGCAAATTACATGTTCGAAACAGCATAGAAATTTAAAACAAAGGCCTAGCAAACGAGCTGCTTCGTCATTTCTTTTTCCTGAGCTCTTTTTATTCCACACCTCTCCCTGCTTCATGCATCATCGACACCTCCACTTTTATCGACGGTCTTCTTGGTCTTCAAGCCTCCATCTTCACCATCCGCTCATTGACTTCAGTTTCCCGATCAAGTCCTCCATCCTTTGCACCGTCCGCCGTCTTCATCATCTTCTTCCACCGCGACGGAAACCCAATGTCATATAAGCAATCGCCTTTGGCGACTTAGGAAGCGTATTATCAAACACCCAGGTATTCCTGGTTTTCCACAAGCTCCAACCAAACGCGGCAATGAGAGCCGTGAAATCACATCTCTCTTTCTACCCACCCCTAGCTCGACACACTCCTCAAAAGTTTTCAGAGAGATAGGCCTACTTGGCCATCGCAAGCTAATGCTCACCCATACCCAAATTACTTGAGCGATACTGCAGGTGAAAAACAGATGGTTACGCATTTCCATTTTCCCACAGTATTTACACTTCTCAGAACCTTTCCCTTTTCTGATCTGAAGCTGTTCCCCTGTCAACACCCTGTCATGCCATAGCATCCAAAGGAAAATTTTGATCTTCAATGGGATCTTTGTTTTCCACATCCTCACCATCTAGGAATCAGTTTCACCTGGATCCTTAATCATTCTGTACATAGACCTGGTAGTGTATCTACCCGAGTTAGTCAAACCCCAAGTGGCTCTATCATCCTCATCCTCAAATGACACCTGGTCAAGCATAATCTGCATCAAAGACCATTCCTCCACCTCTTTCTCTCCAAATCTCCTTCTATAGTCCAATTCCCACCCTACCTCTGCTGCTTTTGACACTGACCATTCAGGATCCCTACATACTCTGAACAACCTGGGGAACATATGCTTAAAAGCAACTTCCCCCATCCAGACATCATGCCAGAACCTAATTTTCTGGCCATTCCCCAACCTCCATTTCACACCTCTTTCATACCACTCTTTAGCTTTACACAAACCTTGCCAGAATTGAGAAGCACCCCTAACACCACTTTGGCAGAAACTTTTTCCTTTTAAGTATTTCCTTCTAAGGACCCCCAGAGCCATGCTATTTTCTCCACTGTCCAGTTTGTAGATCCATTTGGCTAGCAGGGCCAAATTCATTGTCTTGGTATCAATAAAACCTAGCCCACCAAAGTCTTTAGGAGTTGCCAGGGCTTCCCATTTGATCATGTGATACTTCTTTTTATTACCTACCCCCTCCCAGAAAAATCTACCTCTTAGAGTGTCCATCTTCTTGTGTGTCCCCTCATGTAACATATAGAAGCCCATACTATACATGGGAATGCTGGTTAAGCTAGAATTTATCAGAATGGATCTGCCACCATGTGATAGCTGGTTACACTTCCAGATTTCCAATCTCTTTTCCACTTTTCCTATTGATCCCCCCAACTCTTGTTTGGTTAATCTTTTGTAACTGATGGGAAGTCCCAGGTATACCATTGGAAAAACACCTCTTTTACAGTTAAAAGCATCATCTACTGCCATAGCCTCCTCTTCACCTAGCCCAACTGTGAAAACCTCAGACTTATTATAATTAATCTTCATTACGAAACCTCTTCATAGCGAATAGCAAGAATTTCAAATTGGCTATGCTTTGTGGAGAATTTTCTATGAATAAAGCGTGTCATGCATATTGCGGATGTGTTAGACCACCATCCACCAAGTTAGGAGTAACACCTCTTATCCATCCTCTTGACTTAGCTCGTCCAACATGGTGAAAGAGCATCGGCAATAAGATTGAAAAGAAGTGGGGACGGGGGTCACCCCTGTCTTAGGCCCTTATAGCTTTCAAGTATTCTCCCACTTCTCCATTCGGATTAACCGCCACTCTCCCACCACAAACTGCTTTCATAACCCATTGTATCCACTCCTGACTGAAGCCTTTATGCATCATCACCTCTTCTAGAAATTGCCACCTCACTTTATCGTATGCCTTTTCGAAGTCCAACTTGAGCACAATACAACTGGATTTACATCTGGCCACCTCATGCAACACCTCATGTATCACAAAACAGCCATCTAAGATATTTCTTCCTGGAATGAATGCTGTCTGATTTTGACTCACTATCTTCTCAGCAACCTTGTTCAACCTCAATGTCAGAGTCTTAGTGATGATTTTGTACACAACATTGAGCAAACAAATAGGTCTAAACTGTCTAATGTTAGCAGCCCCTTTAATTTTGGGAATAAGAGTGATAACCCCATAATTCAACCTAAACAAGTCCAGCCCCCCCCTTTAAGTTCATGGAGCAAACTAAGAATATGAAACTTAAGTTCAGGCCAGAATGTTTTAAAAAAAGGTGCAGAGAAACCATCAGGTCCAGGGGCAGCTCCTTCTTTCAACTCTTTCACCACCACTTCTAACTCTTGCATAGTGAAAGGTTTAGTCAACTCCTCATTATCAGCTTCATCTATTTTATTACACTCCTCCCAAAGAGATGACATAATTTTCATTGTAGTCCCTGGCTCACTCCCAAATAACTGCTTGTAGAAATCAGTGATATGTTTCTGTAACTCTTTCTTCTCTTCAATCACTCTATCCCCATCTTCCAGAAATTTGATTGTACATTTTCTCTTTCTCCCATTGGCCACACCATGAAAATAGGCAGTATTAGCTCTACTTCCACGTTCGGCATCAGGGATGTCTCCGTGGGGTAAAAGCTCAGCCTTTTTGTTTGTTGTGAATCCAGTAGAGACAACTGGATGCCTCGTTGTTCCATTGCAGTAGCTGCATATCCAAAACTACGATTGTCTTCACATTTGCACACTGCGGGCGTGCAGGTCCGATGTCACGGTACGTCGACTTCGACATCCCTCATGCCCCATACGCGCACCGGGGGACTACTCTGAAAAACTTGCATCCAGTTTTTGAGAGATAAAACTGATAGTTCCTGATTTAGATCCTCCAAGCTCTAAAGATGTGGACCTATATATTGTCTAAATTTACTGATAAGAGGTGAGACCCTCCGTTACTCCGTATTTGAACTAACTTGTCATTTTTCTGTGAGCACTGGGATTCCTGATTACAGAGGTAATGTTCATCGTTGTATCTGTCAATATTTAAAAAATCACTCTTTTAACAATTTTACCTTATAATTTTGGCAACTTCATTTTTCATTATTACTGTTTAGTTGGACCAATCTTACTGTTCTAATCTTTTTGAAGTACACATATGGGGGCGTTCTTCTTGTTGGTATCTCCTGATCTTGGAGCAAAGTAAAATGGGACTATTTGCACTACTCTATTAGTTTTCGAGGAGACATGTAACCAATAAAAGAAATCTAACATAGTAGCAAAATGTGACAATATAGTAAAGCTAATCTAGGTTAACCCAAGTCCCATAATTGGTGTTTTATTCTCATGTAAGTTTAACTGACATGTGTAGCTGCTGAGGATTAAGTTAAATATATGCAATGCATAAGGAAACTTAACCTATTCGTGGAAAGGAAATATCTATCCAATGATCTTGTTATTAAGGTAATTGCCAAGTCAAACCTTTTTAAGATTTAAGATTTAATTTTTGTTTTCTTTACCTTGGTTCGGAGAACATTTGTTATTTTCATCTTTTACCTTTTGTTCGATGCACTCTCCTATTAATTTTTCCTGTCTTCAGCTCTTTGAAAGTTTCTTTAGTGTAATAACAATATCTTCTGATGGATCACATTTGTACTGGAAAAATATTTTGATAGCAACATGTCTAGAACACCAAAATATGAGACTTATTTTGGCTATAGATACCACAATGTTAATCATTTGTTTGTCAATTTGTGTTTTCTTCACCAATTTATTTTTTTTAGTTTGATGAATTATTTGAGGTTTATGATTTAATTTGTTTCAGATGCTACCGTAGCGTTAGCACGGGCAATATACTTGTCTTGTGGGTACATTTCCTCTGTCGCAAACTAGGCAACATTGTTATTCAGCCGGAATGTTATTTTTTTTTTCTCAGATGCCTTGGAAGTTGGAACGTGAAGATATAGAGAGTTGTCATAGATAGATTTTCTTAGTAGCTTGTGTAATGATAATTATAACTAAATCAGAATAAATCTGTATATATGTGTATTGCATTTGTGTGATGAACTTGAACTGTATGACTTGTAAATCTATGCAATTCATCTGTGGCTATGGCGTTGAGTTGTCAAGACTTTGTTGGATTGTTCCATGAGAAACTCTCCTGCATAAATCATGAAGTACATCTGGTGGGCCATGATCTATTTTCCTTCTGTTTTTAAGTGTTGGTTTGTTTTCATTGTATGCCATTCATTACGAAGAATAGAAGATATGAAGGGAGGGAAGTAAGTAACCCCTCCCAGTCATCTCCACATGGTTTAGTTAATTCAGCACTCTAGAAAACAAACTAGGAGAACACGACAGCAACCTCAAACAACTAAGGACGGCTCTAGGACCAACGACCTAGCAAGGAACTCTTGTAGTGCTGATGCTCCCACCAGACAACATAAATTATTACTGGAAAAAGTCTATATAACTCCCAAACTATCTAGGGTAGACTACTTTACACCCCGAACTGTAAAATCGGGTATTTTACCCCCTAAACTTCTCGAATTTGGTCAAATAACCCCCCAAATGGTTTTTAACGGTGGTTTTGCCACCGTGGCGGCTGACATAGATGATGACATGACAATGGCCCACAAGTCAGCCATCACGACTGTGAAGTAGTCTACCCTATCTTGTTCCAATTATTACTCATTGGTCACGTATTGAAGTTAAAGCTAAATATGGCTATCTTAATTTCTATTCAAAAAAAAAAGTTTCCATTTACTCAGCATTATTTTCCTCTCTACTATTTTCTTCATCCTAAATTGTAAGTCGCTTGACTTTTTTATCTCAAGTTTGACTACTCATCTTATGCAAAATATTTATGCAAACACAATTTAATTTAAGTCATTTTTAAAGAACATATTTTGCATAAATTTTTGCATAAGAAGAGTGGTCAAACTTTATGCTCAAAAAGTCAAACGACTTATAATTTGGGATGAAGAAGGTAGTAAGTAACTTCTCAGTTTAGTCTAGAAACTTGTATCCAGCCTAGCATTGCCTCTTTCCTAGAAAGCAAAGAAGTTCTTGTAAAAGTTCACCTGTATACTTATCATACCTTAGCTTGTTGGTCTTCCACTAGACACCCTCTAGAACTTCAATTCTTTTATTTCTATTCCTTTGATTTACTACAACTTGAAATAGAGTGTGTGTGTGTGTGTGTGTGTGTGTGTTGAGGGGGACTTGAAATAGCGTGTTGTGTTTCTATCCCCCTCACCAAACGGCCTATCTTTTTGGTCCTATTTCCTCCTTCGGTGTTGGGCCGTGGGCGCGAGTGCTTCGACAGAACGACTTGTAATAACCTGGGATAGAGAAAGTAATTATAAATAAAGAGAGTTCATTATGTATCTAATACTACAAACAAGATATATTATCTATTATGTAACAAAAAAAATAGTAACTAGACAAACAAAACCTGCAATTTAGAATAGATTTAAAAAAAAATCCAACACATAGCCCACGTATGTCAATAAGGACATCCCTCTCTAACACGTGATTACGGAGTGTCTTCTCGCGTGATCTAGAGCCGCCGCTGCCCAACAGCCGCCGCCGCCGCCGTTCTCCACCGTTGGTCCCCCTCCCTTCTCCTCCGACATCACGTCGGGGGTTGAAGGGAGTGGTGATCCATTGTTTTTAATAAGTTTTCCCTATTAAATCGAGTCTTAGGGTTAGTGTTTCTCCATGCCAAATTGTTTGGTAGTGGTGATTTATGTTCTCCTTCTCTTCTCCGGTCATGGTGAAGGGGAAGGTTGGAATCATCTTCTCCATGGCGGCTCCGTTGAAGATGAGGGCGACAATTTCGGCGTCAGCATCTTCATCGACATGACGGCATGGAGACTTTTATTTCTGAACGGCGGCATCAAGGCGGAGATGATGTCACCGCCATGGAATATTTTTCTTCGGTCTCTTCTCCGTTTTGTTGTGGTTATATCTGGCCACAATGAAGGACTAGGGAGAACAATTTTCAGATCAGTCTTTCTCAATCTTCGGTGGCGAGAAAAAAGAAGGAAAACACCGAAAGAAGAAGAAGATCCTCAATTCCACCTACATAAATGTTGGCTGTCGTTCGTTGGGCATCTGTTCTCAGGCCGTCTTTCGTTGCCGAGTGTTTGCCTGTGCGGTCATCCATACTACAAAGCATTTAACAGGTTAGGTCTTGAGTTGTGCTTTTCACAGCTTAGGTACTTTTTTGTCATTCGGAGTGATTGTAATATCTCGATGTACCTAGCTATCATATAATATAATTCTTCTTTCGTCGCAAAAAAAAAAAGCCCACGTATATCTATAAGGCGAGCAAAAAATTAATTACATGCGCATGCAACACAAATAGCTTTCCAGGTTTGATAGAGTTGATTTTAATACTTTTCTAACCTCCTAAGAATGAAAGAGCTCTAACAAGAAATCAAATCAATTTAACTTTAATTTTGAAAATAGAAAACTCAGGGTGTTATATATACTTAGAATGGTATGCGACGTCACCATTGACAGCGATGCTAAATGGTTCTGATTGTTGTAAGAATTTTTAGAAATTATTTTCTTTTCTTAGCGGTTTTGGTGAGAATTAGCATCGATCCTCCATTGGGACATTAGACATCACGTCGATAGCGAGGCAAAATGATTGTAATTATTGTTTGATTTTTTTAATTTATCTAGTTTCTTAACGCTTTTGGTGAGAATTTTAGAATTTATTATTTTTCTTAGCGTTTTTGTTAAGAATTAACGTAGACCTCTTGGGCTTGGTGATAATTAACATGGAGCCTCTTATAAGAGTTTACGTAGAGCATCTCGGCCTAATGAGGATTAACGTGAAGCCTGTGATGAGAATTAACGTTAGAGCCTTCGTTGAGGCCTTAAGGTAAAGATCACTATTTCTTGTCCTTTTTTTTTAAAAAAAAATGACATTTCATACCAGTGTCAAGACGAGTGTAAATTATGTAATCCAAGCATCCATCCTGTTTGTGGGGAGGGATCGACGAATGTAGCAGCAGCGTGCTCGTTCGCTGCACCTGCACAAATGCGCTGACACGCATGCCGACCACGGAACCAGCTTTTTTTCCTGAAATAATATTGAGTCTTTTACTCCTGTGCCATCAAAAAAGTTGGTTTGCTCCTCCACATCCCTAAAAGTTGGCCTCTACCGTGTACGTCCCCGCGTTTGGAAACTTCTTTCTCTCACGCCATTCCGTTTGAATTCCGCTTGTTTCTGCCGTTTGGAAGCTCTGACGAGTGGGTCCGGGCTGGCTAAAGGTCCCAAATACCCTTCCAATCTCAACCCTATCCCTCTCCTTCCTATCGTCTCACGGTCCTCATGGCCAGCGCCTCCGACCACCACCACGGCACGGCGTCCGTGTCCGGTGTCCCCATCCCCGTCCCCTCCGCTGCTCCAAGGACGGCACCGGCCAACGGCGCGCTGCTCGACGACGGTGACCCGAGCACGGCGCCTCGCCCACCGGCGGCGCGGCGCGGCGGCTGACCACCACCACCCAACCACCACCACCCAACGGCGGCGCGGCGGCTGACCACCACCGGCGGCGGGACCAGCGGCGGCCAGGGGGCAGCCCCGTGACGGGGGCGCCTCCCCGTGGCGGCGATGCTCGTCCCCACGGCGGCCGATGGCGCCGGGGTGCGCCCCACGGCGGCGGTGCGCGATAGGGATGAGCACGCCCGATGGCGCGCGTCCTCGGCGGGCATCTGGCACGCGAATTGTTGGAGCCGAGACTCGAGATCGAAGATGTGGGCGACGCGCGCGGCGGGGTTGCCGAAGAGCTCCTGCAGGCGGCGCTCGAGGCGGACCAGCACCAGCGTGGCCGCGGTGAGCGTGCCGCCACCGTCGTCGCCCCCGTCGATGGAGAGCACGCGGACGCGGCCACCATCCCTGCGGGGACCGGCCCCTCGGTGACCTCCATCTCTCGCTCCACCATCGCTCGCGGACACCGACGCCAATGCGTGCGGCGGGTGGTGCACCGGCCGTTGCATTGAGGAGGGCAGCAGGAGCGGCAAGCAGCCGTGAGGTGCTGTGCTCCGTGACGCCGCCATCCACCGCTGCCGCGCCCAACGCCACCCCCACCGCCGTGAGCGCGATAACCTGGTGGCCGTGGCCATGGACGCCGCGGGCTGGTCCCTTGGTTCATGATGACGTCCCTAGAGGCCACCCCGGTGTGCAATTCCATGGACATGGACGCCGGGACGAACGTCATGCTCATGAGCCGCTGCACACGCCCGCTCTTGTACTCCACAACGTCCCTGGAGGCCACCACTGTCGCTGCTCCCCTAGCCGCCTCCCCTTCTCTGAACAACAACGCACAGAGGCAGAGCACGTCTCCTCGAGCAAGCAAGGCAAGCCAAATTGACCATTGCCGCATGCAAGCAAGACAATCCGAGCAAGAATCTCGTGTGTGTAGTGCCATCGCGCTCTGTGGCGAGCACACGGCAGTCAAGGATGCTCTCGGTACGTGGTTGTGGTCTTCGTACGCGAGCTTGAGGATGACGGACACGGACCTCCGCAGGAGCGCGTTCGCGGCTTGCGCGCGGACCTCGCAACAGCACGGTGGCGCACCCGAGCGCGCTCGCGGTGTACGCAGGCAGAGCTCGCAGCGGCGCGGCGGGTCGGTGGACCGCGTGCTCGAAGGAGAAAGGTGCGCCCGTGCCCGTGCTACTCCTCTACGCGCTCGACGGCGGCGCGTGGTCTTCCGCCATGGCCGCCGGCAAACCACCCGATGGCGCCGCCCGCCTGGCCTCGCGGGACCTGCCCAGGGTGGCCTTCGCGGTGTGCGCCGTGGTCACCAAGGCGCCGCCCGCGGCGCCCGCCGACCTCCCTGCACGGTGAGTTAGGCGACGGAGCGAGATGAAGGTGGGCGGCAGCCGGAGAAGAAAGAGAGGAGAAAATTTGTTTGGCTGACATATGGACCCCACTGAAGGGTATTTTGGTCTTTTGACCTGGGTGTTTGACACCGTTAGCTAGAAAAGCAGACGGAATGGCTTGGATGAGAAAAGTTTTGAGAGGTTGGACATGGACGGTAGACGTGAACTTTTAGTGGTTTGGACGAGCAGAGCAACTTTTTTGATGGCACAGGAGTAAAAGACTCAATACTATTACCTCACCTGCAATGCAAAAACACAGTGATACAGTGGTACTGCTATAGCACCCCAAGATGCGAGTCGAAACCTGGCTTGCAAAAATAAAAAATAAAAAAAATTCTTAGAGTCTTACCGTTTAGTGTGTACCTATCTTTAGATATACGTACACCCAAGGTTTTTTATAGCGTTAAGAAAAAATTTTCGGTCTGTGGCAATAAATGTGAAATTTTGTAGATTTTGGAAATATCGAGTCAAATTTAAATAAATTTAAAATAATTATTTTATAAAGTCTTGGCATCATTTCACTAGAAAAACTCGCTAACCCATCATCCATCACAAATTTGTATAACATCAATGAAATAACACAATATCTCACACAAGTAAAGCCGCGGTAATACATCGATCCACGATAAAACCAATATAAAAAAATTTTGGTCCTCAGGAAAAGTGCGATGTTTTAGAAATTTCAGCGATATTTAATCGAAATTTTAAACCATGCGTATACCAAACTTCAGGCATGTCTAAAACAACCAGGTTTTTTTTCTCAATCACGTAAAAGATTTGCGTGTTTTTGTATTAAGAGAGAAATTGTTTTGGTACAACATGGGCCACTGAACGCTCATCCTCTCCGCCCATCCCCTGAATTAGCTAAATGACTACTCGATGGATAAGACAACCTAAATGCTTCGCTCCGGCTTGCACCCACAGCTCAGCTTGAAGCTTGATCGTCGCTTTGACGGCTGGAACTTGGGTGGCGGCTCAGCGGAAGCACCGACCGTTCTGCTTCTTCCAAGTTTCCCATGCGATGAGCGCGAACAAGGAGTCTGCACCTTTGACGAACTGTGCCGGCCAAAGCGCTCTCCATGCCTCCCACCAGTCGACGATGATGCTTCCGGGCGGCTGCATGGTCAGGTGGAGTGCTGCTGCAGCTTCGAACCAGAGCTGTTTGGTGAACACACCGTCGACTATGATGTGGTCTATCGTCTCGGGTTCGTTCATCATTGATCACAGAGAAAGCAATTGTCGTGTAAAAACAACAAGCTTTCTACAGTTCAAGAAAATATCTACATTAACTGTAATAACTAGATGGATTCCCCGCGTGTTGCCGCGGGTATGGAGGAGGAGTGTATTCTCCGTAGTTGCATGGATTTTCTTGTGTTGTGTATGAGAAAATTTATGGTTCACATTAAATTTAAGGGATGTCTCTTTGGTTTTTTGCATGCTAGTGGAATTTCAATGGTGGATACATGTATAGGAGTGGATGATGACGTAAGCGGATGATGTGGCGTAAGGAAAAACTAAAGAAATAATCTAGTGGGCATTAGCTTTATAGGAGTTTAGGATGTCTTGGAGAGGGAGCTCTTTTCCAAACTGAACGAAAGCAAACTGAGCAAAAGCAGAAACTAGACAGTAACTACTAGAAGCGTTCCTCTCCGGGCAGCCGCTTTTTCAGGTGTCCTCCATGAGCGGAGGCTGTTGGTTCCTATCTGAGAAAGCAGTGTCTAAGCGGCTGGAGACAATGCGTAGCTGCTCCATCAATTGCTGTGGCTGCTCCATCAATGGGCGGATCAGATCCTTCAGCTGAGCTAGTTCGTGCATTAGCGAATCCTTGTGGGACTGCTGCTCTGCACGGACTTGCTGTAATTGGGAGCGAGAAAGGTTTAGCTCCTCCTGGACTTTCTTGAGCTCCTTCATCAAGTTGACATTCTCGGTGATCAAGTTGACATTCTCTGTATTCAAGTTGACAATCTCGGTATTGCTCTGTTTCAGATCTTCCGTCAGGCGGATGATCTCCGCATGGGCTTCATCAAGTTCAGAGCGAGCAGCGGCGGCGTCCTTTTCTGCATCAATGGCCCTGTTCTTGGCGAGTTTAATCTGGGCTTGTGCAGCCAAGGTGGACGCATCTTCTATATCAGCATCCTCTTGCACCACCTCAGCCGATTCAAAGGGCTGGGCCTGGGGGGGCGTGGCCTGGGGCGCCGCAGCGGAACCCTCTTTGCTGCCTCGCTCTTTGCCGTTCCCCTCTTGTTCCGTGGACATGCCTACCCTCAGCGTGATGTTGTTCGGGAGGGCGGTTTCCTGGCGCTTGAACGAATTTCCAAAAATCTCCACCATGCGTGTGTTGATCTGCTCCTGGTCCAGGTGGTCGGCTTCTGCGTGCAAATTGCAAAATGAGCAAGGAGCCATGGGTGAGTAGAATAGGATGTTGTTTCCTGGAGAGTGGATTTTCCACATCGGTGTGTGGGCGCACGGCTTATCTGGGCCGTTCGTACGCAGCTCTGTACCGCCGCCGGAGCAGACACGCTGCCGTCCTGGGCGCGCAGGGAGGCTGCCATCGCACGTCGGAGCTGCTGGTGCCGAGGTGGGCGGCGGCGACGGCCGGAGCTACAGGTGATGAGGTCGTTCGTGCCGGTCTCCCTCGCACGCTCGCACAGCGCGGTGGCGGCTCCTCATCTTCACCGGCGTGGTGCCCTTCGCCGGAGCTCTCGGGGCTAACCATGGCTGCCGTCCCCGGAGGTCTGCCGCAGCCCACCGCCGCCGGCCACCGCCCCGCCGTCCACGGTCGGCGGTGCCGGAGCAGGGGGAGCCGGAGCTGAGGGCGCGGGGAGCGGCGGCGTGAAACGGGGTCGCGGTCTCGCGAAAGTGCTGGGCGGCGGTGGTGCCTTCGTCTTGGCTCAAGAGAGAAGAAGAACAATTAAAAAAAAAAATGCTTCAAGATTGGTGCGGCCCAGGAAGTGAATGGGCTGGATAGCCCGTGCGGCCACACACCCGTGCGGTCGTGCTTTCCCCTTGTTTCCTGTAAGATACTTCACATCTAATGAATTGTTGCATGCTTTGGACCCAATAAATGTTTTCTAGATTGAATATCTGTTTTAGGATTCTTCCCGTGTAAGAAAATTGGAGTACATGATATTAATTTTCAGAGTTGTTTGCTTCCTCGAAGGCTTCAAATAATCCTGATTGCAATGTGCCTTTTATATTTCAGTAGTGCGTCACTCTTACCATCCCATCATGTATTCACACATAATGATAGAATATTCCAATACAGTTAGTTATATGCCTAGGGCCTGACACTTTATATATTCAGAGTACATGAAGTCATCAACTAGCACGTGCTGTATGAAATGGTACGATGTGACACCGCAATACATGCTTACCTCGAGCGAAATTCCGCATGCCATCTCGGAGTGGTGCCCGCCGGCGCATGATGGCGTCGGCCATCACCATGGTCCCGGTGAGCCCACGTCGCCGGAGATCTGCCACGCGACGCTGGAGCTCGACCAGTTGAGTGGTGTTGCGGGGCAGTTGCTTCCACGACCCTGTGCTCTCAGCAGGCGCGGTTGGGACGGTCGTCTCCTGGAGGCCTCTGCCATCCTCGATGTACACCCACTGATGCTTCCAATCATTAAAACTTTCGCGCCACGGGATGTCGATGAACTCTGTGGCTTGACGAAGGTGGAGATGGCATGTGCCGACATGCTTCAGCCACGACGACTGCGACGAGTTTGAGAGGCGGTGGGTGCGGCAAAAGTAGTACCAGCGGAAGAGGTCGAGAGAGGGAAGCTCCTCAGACCGAAAATATGGTTCATAGGTGCGGGTGCTCAGCCTATCTATGAGCTGTGGTTGGTTGCTTTTTGACGTAGGCCCCATGCTGCATGTCGACTTTTTTGCAGGAGATCGGCTCATCCATGCAAAGATTCTTAGCTCATTCTCTCGGCTCCGTTCCCACCTCGGCTCAGCTACTTCCCAGACTCGACTCGGCTCCTTGTCCTAATACGGTTGGCTCTGCACAAATCAGACACTCACTCATCTTCTCTCTCTATCCGACACTCCACACCTCCTCTCTCTCTCTACCTCTCCCTATCTCCCTCTCTCCTTCGAAGATCCCCTGCCATGGCGCCATGGCGTCGCCGTCGCTCCAGCCCTTATCGCCGCCCTCCCAATCTCTCTTTTGGAGTCCTCTGCCGTTGCTGTTCGTAGCTAGATGCCTTCCAGATGAACCCTATCCCTTCTCATCCACTCAGTTTGATTTTGTTCGTCATAGATCCTGCTCATCCGCTCAGTCTATTCGGACGCCAGATCCCAACAGGTTTGTCAGATCCCCTCCTCTTTGTTTTTTCTGATTTTTTTCCACTTATACATTATTCTTTCAATTGTGCATTACCTTTATCCTCCCTAAGTCTATTAGAAATTTCAACCGCCTGCGGCAATCAATTTGTTGGTCAGAATGCCGGTAAGTATTAGCACATCCCTTGTTCTACTCACTTTTCATTAGCGGATGGATTTCTTTTCAACCTCCCATGAACTGTCTTTTTTCATTCTTTTTATTCAACTTCCTTGTCAGTACGTAATATTGTTGTTACAGAGACAAAGAATGTTTCAGTACTATGTTACAGAGATACATCTTTCAACATTTAGATCTATTAATTTTCGTCAGAAATCTGAGTTCAAACAACAACATTATATTTATTTTCAGTATATGACAACCCCAATATTCTCATTGTACCTTTTCAATTTTTTTGACAACATTATCAAATTAGATTGCAGCGAAAAATGTAGGCAAAATCAGATCTCACTAATCCATTATCATCAATTTTGATTCCTTAATTGTTCAGCACTATAGAAAATCATTTTTAGTTTCTGTCCTTATCCCAGATTTTAGTTGTCTAACATCTTGGAGCTTAATTTTTAATAAACATTGATTGACATTAGTTCGCTTCCATTAGCTTTGGTATTGGTAATTGCCATAATGAGTTAAAAAATATATTGTTCGGGCGTTCGGCTGCAGTTCTGCGCATCCTAGCAGCAGCTGCTGCTGCACCAAATCAAAGAAAAAACAAATACTGCAGCTATAGCTGATGGAAAAATCCAGCTGCAGACGCAGCACTGCACATAAGTACAGGCGAACAAGCTGAAAGTTTGAATGTGAAAGATAAAAAAAAAAAAACTAGTGCTTATACCAACTGTTGAGGTGTCTTTATTGTACTCCTACCAATTGTTGTTTCATTTAATATGGGTATTCGTATGTTTCCTTTGTTTGTATTGGGAATAAAAGATTTTATATACATAGCTGTCAATACCATGTGTGTGGTGTTACTTCATCTCAAGAAAAAAAAAACACTATAGATTTAGCCTTTTTGTTTGTTTCTGGATACCATTATATCAAACCCAACCTCACCCGTATATGTGTGTGTTTTACTTATTTAATGCATGTGTTGGCAACCTAAACTTAATTATGTATCAATTGCAGACCTAAACTTATGGAAAGAAATTTGCTCCTTTACAATCTTGAGATTTCCTCATACCTCCCTCTGTACATCTTTTCTTTCCATGCAATGAAACTAATTTGAGAATTATTTCTTCAAACGCAGTATGCTGCATTAGGTGGATCCACTGATAATTTTAATTCTAGAATGATAAGGGTTTCCTATATATCAATGTAATATTGAACCAGCCTCGGACTTGGGTTGTTTGATTTAATAACCATAATCTATTCTGTAGTTTGGTGCTGATTTAGCTTACCCTCCTGGCAATGTCCTGTTCTGCAGGAGAATGAAATTGGTAGGTATTATGGTCTAATCATTTGGATTTAATAAAACATGCAGAGGTTGTGGACCTACAGGTGAGCAACCATTCCAGTTTATTCTTGAGTTTTAGTTCACTGTAAATAGCTATAGAAGCTATCTGCTCGAGGTAATACATGCCATGTTTACATGTCAAAATGAAAATTCAGTTCTATCTTATTTATATGATTTCTATTGAATTCCAATCACTTTAATATATTTTATCATGGCTATTGACTTATTTCCTGCACTACTTACCTAATCCACTTGCACCTGTTATCAAGTAGGTGCCAGATTTCAGAGTTCAGTTGCTTTTATATGTTATATTGCCACTCTTTTTGTGGGTACGATTTCATTGGTCGGGCTATAAAACCTATTAGTACAACAATTCCTACTTTTTGGCCGCCAAGTCCATGAACAGTGAACCACCATGTACCATGTGTCTATGCACCTGTGTTCCTTAATGGAAAATATTTTTAAATGTGTGTAAATAATTCTATCAGTTCCTGCTGCAGCCAATCCAATCCATGCCATGCTCAGTTGTCTAATTCAAAAATCAAAATAGTTTCTGCAGACTCACAGTTTGGGTCCAGAACTAAGAAGGATAAGTCATGATAACAAATACAACGGTGGTGTTTGAGGTTCTTTTGTATTTCCTGGGTGGAGACCCCTGTTACTGTATAGGGTTGTTTTGGTGCGATGTGAGGTCCTGTCATTGGTGGGCTTGACAGTAGTTTTTTGGTTCATGCATTCGTTCCTTGTGTGTTCACTTGCATGAATCCGGTCATGTTTAGGGGTAGTTGTTATCTTAGCATTTAAACTGAACCTATATGTAATTTTGTTGCTTTGGTAATGAAATAATGTTTTACCATTGTGGAAAAAAATGATAACAAATACACATGTCTAGATTTCATCTCTTCATTTCTTTCTAAGCGTAGTTGTGTATGCTTCCATTTGTTTCCATAGCGCACACTACCTACTACCCTTGCTTTCATGCCTATAGTAATTAGAACTTTACTCTTTTTGTTTTCTGATTATATGCAGTTGTGCATGTCTTCATCTGTATTCAGACTACACATTACCTGTTGCCTAATTCTATGCCTATCATAATCCTACATGGTCAACGCTAAATTGTTCTTTCTACAGGCCAGCTCCACACAAGAGCATGCCTCTTCAGTTAATCTGCAGATGACTCAGATGCCATATTGGCCTGTAGCTTTGAAGGATGGCCTACAGCTATTTTTGGCCCTTTTAATCTCTTCTTGCCTATCAACGTTTCTTATCATATGCTTCCACCATCACCTCCCTTCAAAACCATTTTTTTTTTCAAATGAAGGCTTCCAGGTCACTGTCAGACATGCCCCATGTTCTCTTTAGATTAATTCAGTTCTATGTTGTTTGTTATACATAGAGCATTTTTCCTAAAAATGGTGTATGACGCCCCCATTCCTCCTACCTGCTCAACCTGCTGTTGTATTATTGCTCAATTATTTTAATGTTTCCTTTCATCTCTCCCCTTGTGTTTGACTTGCTTTGTTTCAAACCTCATGACTCCAAACAACTAGCCCTAATGGATGTGTTATGAAACCCATAATTTTCATGTTTCTTATTGAAATCATGATATTTTTTTTACTCTTGGCTTCTCTTTGCTATCACATTGACAGTTTGCTACGTAGGCTCTTTATTTTTCTTACTAACTTTGTACAATTAATATCTATGTATGATATCCTATTTCTTACAACGTTTAGTCTCTGCCCATCTCACCTAGTGCAGATATCAAATTTTGGACTATGTGTCTCAGTTTTGTGGTCCCCAAGGTAGCATGTTAGTCGATGCCGCCATTCAGCTACCCAAGCTAAAAGAAATACTTCTACTCCAGCAAGAAAGGCGCTCCCTACCTTACTCCATGTCACAATACATCTAATCACATGTAAAAAATTAGATGAATAATAGTGATAGTCAGTGTTCCAAAGAGATGTCTCATCATTTTGTTATGAATCATGTAAATATTAGCCATTGCAAAATTTTAGCTTTGCTTCGTACAACTCTATTGATCTCTCACTAACATGTCAATACTACATACATTCAACACACAAATATTCCTGTTCAAAGCATTACTTTTCCTATTACATTGTGATGATCTTATATGCTATATTATTATTGTCACCCTACCCGCGGCGAAGCGTGGGCTAGTCTATACTATAAAAGAGCCTAGGAATTGAAATCATTTATTACCCAAAAAACTTCCTACCCACTATGATTGACAAGTGGACCCATAAGGGAAGGATGTCAGGAACATATGAAACATCGGCGTTCCATGTTATGGAGTCCTCCTCCTCGGCGTTTTTTTGCACCCGCGAAAACTTTACCCGCCGCGCGTACCCACGCCAGGCCCCGTGAACCCTTCTCTTCTTGGCCGGTCACGACGCTCCGTCGCCGCGCGAGCGCATCCTTCCCACCCCTGTCTCCTCCTTGGCAGCCACGAGTCGTGTAACCGCCCGAATGTGGCCATCGTCCCTCATCTACGAGACCACGGCACCAACCCCGCCTCCTTCCCAGAGCCAGAGGCCCCGACCCCTTCTTCCTCCTTACCAGTCGTGGTGGATGTGGATGGATCAACTCCGACGGTGGCTGCGGCGGCCTAGCAGCCCTGCCCCAACCCGACGGCGTCCTCTCTTGTTAGTGGCGGCGTCACTCGGAGGAAGATCTTGCGGCACCAGTGATCCTCCGCCCATGATGGCCGTCCCCACATAGTCAAAGCATGCACGAACTCCAATTACCAGTGATCGTTCTTCGTAGATCGGAGACTATATGAGGTATAGCAGCGTCCATATTATCTGTTGAGACTTTTTTAATTTCCTGCATAAATCTAGCGTCATGCTTTAGTGAAAAGGTCAACCTTTATTGTGCTCGCTTTCTTTACTCTGCACACCATTTATGGATACTCGGATCTGACCATGGAGGGCTAATAGTGATGATAATCTGGATCCATCCTTTGTCATTTACAGGTAGGAAATAACAGGATGGAAGCATTATTATTGGCAGTAGTCATCGAGTTTATTATTGTCACAGAACCGACCAATTTATACAAGATTAAGTACAGATGTCCCCGCTAATACGTTGACACTCGTATACTTTGTCTTATATAAACCCGGTAGTCTAACGAAATCACGAAGGATTTCAAACCAACTTGCAACAAACCAAGATCGTAGTAATTCAGCATAACCACATCACCTGTTACAACCTTTTACAAATAATCTACATAGATTATATAATATCGGAGTATACTCTAGTTATTACAAACCAGAATACAAGGTAGCGGAAGAAGCATAGTTTTAAAACAAAACCATAGTTAAGGTTTACATTGCCAGTTCGAGCTCATATCTTACAAAAGCAATACAAGGTAAGAAGTCTACTAGAGACCATGCCCAATGGTCTAGTCTTCATTCCCGGCAGGGAGAAGGCAGTAGTTGCAGCAACCATTATAGAAGATGTCATCTGCAACAGGAGGGAATAAACCCTGAGTACTCAATTGTACTCAACAAGACTTACCCGACATGAAACAGAAATAAAGACTCCAAGGATTATGAAAGGCTTTATAGGTGGAGTTGGCTTAACTCATTTTGCGTAAAAGCTTTAGATGATAAGAGTAAGCATGTTGTTATTAGCATCAAGTTAATCTTCATTAACCTATTATCTAGGTTTGCACCTGTGCTAAACAAGCAACTGAGTAGAGAAATACATAACCATATCAGGTTCATCAATAGCTATCTTGTGAAGTTCCATTAACCATCCAAACAACTTATTGTTTTCAAGTATGAAGATACTCCCGTCAAGCTTCTCACTATCCAGGAGACGATGGCGATTCGAATCAATTACAACCCAGCTGGGGAAATATTCCTAACACTCTCCCGGCAAACCCGGCTCTTGCTGTTGATGACCAGTATGAGGGCACCTACAACAACTGTGTTGAAGCCGTCTGCACGCTTGGACTGAATCAAAAATGCACAAACAACAGAATTAACGCTGCAAAAACAAAAGAATTAATGCGAGAGAGAGAGAGAGAGAGAGAGTACAAATTATTCTAAAACCATCTGAATCTTATGATTCTAACTAATTATAACTATGTATAAAGGACTTCAATATGGATAATCATATTTATTAGTATTTAGGGCCTATTTGGTTCCCCAAACTAAAACTAAAGTGGACTAAAATGTTTTAGTTTACTTTGAGTGGCTAAAGTGAATGCATACAATTAAAGTGTTTTAGTACTATTTTAGTCCTTGTGTTTGGCTCTTTAGTACTAAAGTTTAGTCCACTTTAGTTTTAGTTCTAGAAACCAAACGGGCCCTTAGTTTATTTATATAATTTTGAAGTTTAGGGTTTATTCATTTGAATTCAGTAGATAACAATTAATACATATAACAATATTTTCTTATATTTTTATATTTTTAATTGAATATTTTATTTTTGGTTCATCCATAATGATTTTAGTATACTATGAAACTATCGATAAACAAACAGATACATGTTATCTTCAAAGTCAGATGAATATGCCAATCCGAATCTAAGATATCAACTTTTCATTAGTATCCGATAATATTAGCATTCGTATTTGAATTTGAACTAAAATATGGTAAATAGTAATATCTGATCTAAATCCGTCGAATCCTTACCAATTGTGCATTCAAGAATTTCACTTCTCCGGCAAATCAACATTATACTTTTACCAATTCGTTGTTTCACTTAAATACGTTTGTAGCGCACATTGTGTAACATCTTATATTTCATTTTCTTATATATTTAGTGTGTATTATAATTATTATTTTAATTATAATATTTAAATTCAATATATATCATTGTCACATCACATTCCATTTTTCCATAAAATCATTCGAGCTGTCTGATTTATTTCATAACGGCCGACACGACTAAGTATTTTAAATGTATCGCATGATTACTTATTTGACTCTCTAAGTTAGTATTTTAAAATTGCATTTCTCACGACACCACTACTCCCTCTGTCCCAAAATAAGTGTTATTTTTATAATTAGTATGATTCGATGGAAATTTAAATCTAGTTTATAATAAATTTATTTGAAGATATAAATACTACTAATATTTTCTATAAATCTAGTCAAATTTGAAAAAGTCCTTAGTCACCGTTAACATAGCTTCTCACGAGAACTCAGAGAGCAACAATTATAGAGAAGAACTGGTAGCTTGTACAAGAATCAATGAGTTTACTAGAACAACAATTGTTCACTTGAGAAATGACAAGTTTGTCCAGGTAGCCGAATAAGATACAACAACAACATTCAGTGGCAACATTCAGTGATGAGTTTTTAAGTAAAAATATAGATAATCATTTTCCCGTAGCATTTAGTCATCGAAGAAAAATGGCAGTCCTTCAGTGCTATATTCTCGAGACATGATCATAGCAACAGCTTGTTCTTGATTTCCCTAGACACGGACAATACAAAGACAATTGCCATGCAAATAAATTTCAGATTTTGTTGCAAAAAAAAGACAATAGGCATGTAATGCTATCAGGAAAAAGACGACAACAATGTAATGCTATCAAACACAAAAAATATAATCCCTCAGTCCTAAAATAAGTCTCCATCTTGCATTTCAATCAAGAAGTCAAACAATCCCAACTTTTACCAAATATATAAAGTGATACTAGATAAGCATCATTAGATTAATCACATTATATATTTTCATAGTAAACCTATTTGATCATACAAATATTTATACCATTTTACTTAAGTCTAGTCAAAGTTTAGATTGACTTCTAAATAATGCGAGATGTAGACTTATTTTGGAATGTAGAGAGTAATATTTAATATAGAAATAGGAATACAACAGGCTCTTGATAGCAACAAACTTCATATAAGTTAACTCAATCTGGGATAAAAATGATAATGCTGTTACCGCAGGGTTGATAATGGTCTGTTAATTGTCCTCTATTATTATTTAAATTTGAGATATGAATCAACAAAAATCATGTTATCTTCACTATATATACTATATAGTAATGCTTGGGAGAATCATATAGCAATATTATGTATACTTCGAAAGCATACTTGAGGCATTGCATCATCTATATGAGCCATCATCTATACTGCGAAAGCTGATGAAACAGACATACTGAAATGGCAAAAGGAAAAACTATGTAGCAGTTTTCACAGAGCCATCCAGTTCATGCAACTGGCTTCAGAAAAATAATTCACATTAAGAACTCAACATGCTCTACAATGTACCTCTTAAGCATTTTTACTCCTGCCAAGACACTTCTACGGCTTGTTTGATCAAGTTTTATCCAACATAACATGCTAATGAAAAACTGCATAAGTTTTTTTTCCATTCTTTAATTATTGAGTCATGTAAAAAATGAGATGAATTTGCCATTTACTTAGATAAATAGTTTCCTCATGGCAGAAAAACATGGAGGCATTATAAATCAAAGTGAAAATCTTTCAGCTACTAGATCATTCCAAAAGTCCAAATCATTCAACTACACACACTGATACAGGGAACAGGAATTGAATACATGTACACTAAAGGAAAATAAACAATAAAGTTTTATAAAATCCATCTTTTTAATAGCTTTCCACCCTGCACTTGTTACATATAGTAGAGAAATCCATCTTTGTAATCTTTTTATCGACAACGAAGCATTCTCAAGATCAGCTGAAGAGCTGACATCGTAGGAAATCCAGATATTACTAAATAAGCAATTTTTTTACTACCTTAAGCAGTCACAAATCTGACAAAAATAGAGCCAAAATCTGAAGGGATAAAGCTTAAGAAAGGCAGCAGCTTCATAGCTCCAACAACAACAGTGATTTATCCAAATCAATTAAGTTTTTTTTTTTCAATTTTGAGGATATATGTCTTTTAAAACAACTAATCATTCTAAAAGAAAGCACAATTGGATGATAAAAGCCTTGGCTACCAGAATATACAAGAGTGGGCTTAACGTATATTTGCAAAGTGTAGAGTTTCATGATCTTAAGACCACTGCCGAGGTTCAGCTGCTGGATGACTCTGTTAACACGGTGTATGATTTTTAGATTTTAGATTATCAACTGAAATAAAAAGGAGACTATATTTGTATACATACGAGGGATTTTACTTGAGATTTTGTATTGGCATGTACAGTCTGTGCAGTGGCAATATATATAGAAGATAAAGGTATTACATTAATGGCAAACATATATAGAAGACAAAGGTATTACACTGAACATGGGACTCAAAAGGACACAGAGAAATGAATGATCTAACAAGAAAAACATCACAGATTAACCACTTTACAAGACCACCAACAGTGAAAGCAAGCAGACTCTTCCCTAATATAAACCAATGAACCACAAAACAACCACTGTTATGGATTGGTAGTAAAATGTTTGATGAACCACCATACACAATTTTACTGGTACCTTTCTGTTATCACACTTCTATAGTCCAGGCATAGAAAGACTACACCTGTTAATATGTAGAAATATGCTAGGTGAATTAACATAACAATCCTAGTAAGACCTTGTCTAAAACAAACAGAGAGACAATCCGTTGTCACAGAGACTACTCCGCACCCAACTCTGTTTTTCGGTGGTTTCTTTTTTCTCCTCTCTTCGATGTCCTATTTTATGAATCAAATGGTACAGTAAAAAAATGCAAGCAGTCAATTTAGGAAGAATAAGAAAACACATATAGACCATCAAAGCATGCATTTTGACATGAGATTTTCTTAATATATAAGTGATCTACTATATTGACTCAAAAGGAAATAAAATTGAATCAAATCAATGCACACAGATGCAACGTTTCTGGTCATCTCAGTTCTCACACCATGCGTATGTTGTATGCATATCAGCATATGCATATGTATGTTTGGACCCAACCAGTGTCCAGTTGAGCGGACGGAGAAACAAGGAAAAAGATGCATGCAAGTACTGGAGCGATTGGGAAGAGCACGAGACCTCACCTTACGCCGCCCGGACGACGAACAGGAACGGCGCTCGTGCACAGATTGGGTGGGCGGATCCGGCCACGCAAGAAGAAGAAGCAGATGTAGGCACCAAAACTTAACAAATCTAAATCTGGAAATCCAATGAAAAAAACAGATTTCCACTCAAAATCCGAGAGAATGGAGATGCGACTGAGAGAGAGGTGAGATGGCAGCTGAGAGAGAGAGGGAGGGAGGGAGGAGCGGCGCTTGATGGTGGCGGCGGCGGCTTAATGGAGATGCGACTGAGATAGGATGAAAGAGATCGAGGGGATTTTGGATAAGTTTGAACGAGCCGAGGCTTACTCCATGAGAGCCGTAGGAAAACGAGCCGAAATTCTTGAGCCGGCTACACCATTGGATGTGGTCCACATTCTATAAAAAATACACCAAAGGTATGCATGCATGCGGGGACCATACTTAAAAGCAACGAATGGGAATGCAGCAATAAGCTGAGCCGGCGCACCTACAAACTGCTGTGCCTTTCAGGGAAGCTCCTCCAGGAAGTGTTCGCAGAAGTAGGCGAAGACCGAGAGGATGATGATGGAGTAGGGCGTGAGGTGGGCGAGCCGGATCTTGTAGTACCGCAGCACGGCGATGAGGAAGTCCGAGTAGGGCGGCACCGCTCCGGCGAGCAAGAAATATTTGAAGGTAAGGCTCATGCCGTCCCCCGGCTGCAGCTCAAGGCGTAGGTCATCGCCGAGGCACGCGCGGAGATCGGCGACGTTGGCCTTGGATCGTTGTGGCGCCATGGCAACGGAGTTGGATCTGGGCGCGAGGCGGGGCTGTGGAGGCCTCATGGCGTTGCCTCGCGAGGCGGCGGCGGCCGTGTTGTGTTGACGACGAAGGAGCAACGGCTCCGCACTTGGAACCTAGATGGGATTCCATGATCCAACGTCGCGGTGGCATCCAGCGTTCATCCAGCGGCTCCGCACTCGGGCGGCGCTCTGCTGCTGCTCCGCTCTTCTGCTGCTCCGGTCTTGGAGATAACCAAGCATCTACGGGCGGCGCTGTGCGTGGTTTATTGGAGATAATAAGCGATTGGAGCAACACATGTCCCCCATTGGAGCAAGACATCCTGCTCTGCTTGCTTCTCCGCCATTGGAGCAACACCCGCCGATTGCCCGTCAGGATTCATGGGTCATGGGCCGGGCCATCTCTTGCTATACCGTACGTCCTCCCAAAATTTCCACATCTCGGCCAATTTGGATTGTGGGCTCGTGGCCATAATTAAAATGGGCCTTATCGTAGGCGTTACTAGCAACCAAACACAACAGCGCACCTCCTCGCCTGATGAAATTCAGTGCTCTTGTGGTAGCATGCATCGAAATTCAGTGCTCTTGTGGTAGCATGCATCTCAGTAGTCAGAGGTGCTGAATTCAGTGCCCAATCCGGCGAGGCCCTGGCGTGTTGCAGAGGACGACTTGGGTGTCGTGATGTGACAGCGAGCGGCCCGAACTGTAGTTGAAAATAGAGAACAAAGTTCAGTGCAAAAGCTGGGATATCTTGGCAAAGCTCAAGTTGTAGCGAGAAAAGACTGCTACAGTACCAAATATGTGGAGTGGCATTCGCTCCGGGGTAAAAATGAAGGGCTTTTGCTTCGTATTACATTACAGATAGCCAGTAAATCGAGAGCTCGTACTGTGGCTCCGTGACACTGATAGTCTAGTGGGCAAATCTTATGCCGGGCCGCTCTGTCGCCTGAACTGGCACCAGAGCGCCATCTCTTCAATCAGTTGATCCCCTCCAAAGCCCGTTCGTTCCCTTCCCTCTCGAATTTCAGAATTCATACAAAGATCACGAAACAAACGCATGCCCAATTTTTTAAAAAACTTTGCCAACATGTTTGTACGCTCGCTGTATATAATCACAACATGTAACTAAAAGCACATTTCTCGTTGTCACGATGCCGATGCGGCAAATACATGGTACTCCGTACACGATATTCAGTAACGTATCGACGTAGTACATCGGACAGCACGCAATGACGCAACTATGTCATTCAGGTGGCCAAGACTGCAAGACAATGCACGTTGCAATGTGGTCACTTCATGACCGCGAACCCTCCGACTGCCGCCAGAAGAAGCAACGGCAGGAGCGACGCGCAGACCACGGCGACGCCCGCCTTGCGCCGGTCGTCGTGGTAGGAGAGCCAGAGCCCCGTCCACGCCTCCGCCAGCCCGGCGACGACAATTGCAGCCAGGACGCAGTAGTAGGCGCGGAACAAGGGCCCGGACAGGAGGAACAGCCCCGGCGGCGCCCTGAACAGCGTCATGTACAGCGCCGCGCCGGCCTTGCCGACGCCGCCGACCATCAGGACCCGCCGCAGCTTCGCCTCGTCCTGGGCTGCCTCGGTCATGTCGCCCACGGCGGCGACCGCGTCGGCGCTGATGGTGATCGTGTTACCGCCGCCTCGACGTCGAGGGGACCCATCTTAGCCGGGCGATCTGGAAGTGGCCTGTCACCTGTGGGCTCTGAGCTGCGGTGTGCAGGGTGTGGTGTGGCGGGGGAGAAGACAGACAAGTGGAGCGGCTGCTGGTTCTGGTGAAGTGGAGGATGATGGTGGCGGTTTGTGGGATTTATAAGCTGGCCTTTGGGCCCGGAAACGTTCGCCAAGGTGGATGGAGACATGGCGACGTGGCAGTGCAGTTGGAACTCACAGTCGTCCTATGTTTCCATTGCTACTAGTTTTTGGCGCGCGCCCATGCGCGCGATCAGTGGCCATGCAATATTTTTAACGAAAGATGCAACGTGTATGGTAGGTATCAAAAATAGTACTAAGTGTAGGCATTGAGATAAGAAGCATGTGTATGATATATATCAGAAATAGTACTAAGTGTAGGCATTGGGATAAGAAGCATCAACAGAGATCAACCCAGGTCTTCAACTGAAGTACACAAATAGAATATGTGGTTCATACTTCTATCAGCTGGCAAATGGAATAACGCGTGCTATACAAAGGACATACACACAACGATGTTTTTTCTAAAACACAGTAAGACATCTTTCATGGGAAATAAAATACAGTTGTACTCTGAACAACAGGCTTGCAATAGTTCGGAACACTGAAAGATAGTGGCTGCACGGACACACATACATGGTTGCTTGGCCTGCAGCCATTTCTCTAGGGGATAGTAACAAAAGAAGGAAGTAAACGTACATACATAGTTAGCTACAGAGTGGCAACAGAAGAATAACATACACTCTTCAATAGTCACTGGGGCATCTGTTCTCTTGGCCGATGTCTGCCTTTGTTTGGAAAGCATTGCCAAGACTGGATCTTCAACAAGAGACAACAGCTCGCCACAGAGGTTCACCAAGTACTGTGAAATCCTGCAGAGAATCCATGGGGACATCTGGTTTGCTGGCAACAGAAGTGATTTTCTGATGTGGTTTTTAGTGACAGTAAGCAGGGGAAGAGCAGGCGAACTTTCATGACTCACCGAATAAGAGAAGGTCAAGAAGCCACCATGTGCTGCATCTTTTGCCTTGTTCTTCTGTTTCTTTGTCATAGGCAATATTCACCTCGTTCAAAGATATTCACATGGAGCTGCAAAATACAGTTTGGTCAACCAACGAGAAAACTGCAACAATGGCATGGTCAAGGAAAACTACAACCAATGTTTGTACTCCATTGTGATGCAATGCTATCATGGAAGGGGACACTCAAAATTAACACCAAGATGCTGCCATAAAAAATACAACATCTGATGTCCCACTGAAGCAATAGTTGTAGAAAAAAAACTGCAGGATATGAAAGCAGAGTTCGTGGCTATAAATCTATCATCGGGGTTGCAAGGGGGTGAAGGAAAATTGCGGACCTGATCAAGTATAGGGCAACCAATGGCACCTGATATCCCACTGATTTTGTCACTAAATTACTCAAATACTGGTACCTGCAAATGGAGACTTATCATCAGACAAAACAGCAGTGGCAGAAAAAGCTAGCCACACTACATACTGATAACTATTCTTGAAGCTCATAGAAGATAGCAGACATATTATAGAAGGCATGTGCAAAAATACACTGGACTGAACCATTTCATTTCGTGCTCAAAATAGGAAAGAGGTCAGCCCATGCATTATATATATTTGCTAAACCACTGATAAATATTTGTGCAGACACAACAATGCATCTGTAGATAGCAATAAAAAATGGACCGCTAATGAAGCAGCTGGGTAATAATGGCAGAAATTAGATCCCTAAGAAAGCACTGAGCACTGACCAAGTTATTCATCACTATTGGTTCTTGAGTCCTGAGACCCGTAAAAAAGCTTCAGATCAAAGCGAGGAAAATCTGCACGGGACAAGGAAGCATAAGCAACTCCCTAATGGCATAATTCCACCAGGCTTTTGAAAGCTCACGCAAAATGAATATATTGGTAGATTCTGAACTGGAACACAACATATTTCTATGGTAAAAGAGCCAAACAGAGTATATATATATTTGGCATTCCTGAAAGGAGGATCTGAGCAATGTGCATAAAGCACATGTCCATGGTATCTTGACGATCAAGCACACCAGTTTCACTTAGATTGAGCATTAGAATTTGGTAGGTCAGAACATGAGAAAAACATGTGCTTCCTTTCCAATAGTTCCATTAGATATATGATTCAAAGAAAGCATAAGATGGAAAATTAATGCCACTTTTCATAACTGCAAATTTGGTCTGTATCGGAACCGCTTACAGACATTTTTTTGTAGGGTCAAATAAATAGATAGCAAACATTATGGTTCAAGCCCAAGCCTTCAAAACTCCTAGTTCAACTACAACAATAGCAACTAAGGAAGAGTTTAAACCATCACTTGCATCCAAAACAAGAGATTTAGAACATGCATGGCATAAGCCATAACTGATGGTCATACAACCAAGTTTTTCTACCCATAATTAATCATAACTTCATGAGGCTTGCTGTAGAATGGGACCCTGAAATATTTTCATTTATAAAATCCAAGATTAAACTCCACAACCAGTATGGATTTAACAATATGATTTGAGTAGCATAACTTCATGGTGCTCTGCCTTTTCAGAGCACTTACTCTGCTAGCATAACTTTGAGCTTCAAACCTGATGTACTAAGAAAAATGGATCAGAGCAAAAGCTGAAATATTATATACAGAGGATGCATACTTCATAGCACCTTTTTAATTACTCTACAACTGTACGTGGACACCTGGAACTAATTAAGTAAAGGCAGAAACAACATCAAGGTGCAATTTTAATGCATAGAAGCACACAACGTTCATTTTAGGATTTTCACCACCCTGTTTTCAAAAGCTAGACCAGATTTTTCTTTAGCCCCAAACTACAAGATGAATCAATTAAGGACTGAAGGACAGCGAGTAATTGTGATATCATCTAGAATGAGAGATTTTTAGTAACCTGAACATTCTAATGTGAAGCCTCATCACAGTATATTTTTACCAATGCACAAGGCACAAAGGACCTTTCATAGTCTATTCTGGAGCTATTTAAGTATACTAACCAAGAGGCATAAGACAAACTTACTTATGCAATAACTGGAGAGAACCAGTCACCTTTCATTTAGGTTTTTTTATTCCACCACTGGAAAGCCCTCCACTATCATCTTGGTTTCCGAAAGACGACCTCCAAAGAACAAAAGAAATGATAGATCGACAAATTAATTTCAACACAGTAATAGAAACTCTGAAGCGTAGCTAAAAAATCTATCTCTTACATGTATTGGTAGCATCTTGGTTACCAGAGGAACCTCTAGTACTCATTTTCTTGAATCTGCATAGAAGAGGCACATCAATTAATAAGTTGAACCGACAAAACCTAAGCAATGAAATAGAAAGAAATGAGACAACTTCATTTACAGTATAGCACTTCAAACTGTATCACATAATTAACAAGGCACATTCCATAGTACAGTATCACACTATCACATAACAAAATGCTACTTTTATAGGCTGAAATTGAGATCACAATATCAATAGAAGAAATGCTCTGTAAATTATCTGTAATGCCCTGTAATCTAATGAGGCAAATTTCAGATCAGAGTATCACCTCATATAGAGCATAAATGCCAGGAGGCTTACTTACATCAGTGCTTGCAGGAGCTTGTGGTTTTGACGAGGGGGAGCATCAGTAACAGCACCTCACGAAGCTATGGCTGGAGAAGGGGAGCGGTTGCCGGAAGGAGCAGCATCGCCTCCACGAGATGAAGCCGGAGAAAGAGGTGACCGGCCATTCTTTTTCTTCATCTTATCCATGGCTGCAGTGCTCCTGCTGCTGTCCCGAGGATGTACCTCCGGTGTGCCGCCGCCGACACGTGAATGGGCAGTCCTCAGCACAGATCTGGTGGGAAGATGGACACTGGCTATGGAGGCACCGGATCCGGGCATGGAGTCGTCGTTGCAGCCGCGAGCGAGCCGCAGAAGAGAGGGGGACTCGTCCGAGCTCGCGGCGGCCACCCCAGGGCCCAACCACGCTACCGCACCACCCCCTGCGCCGCCTCCGCATGGGGGCCTGCTTTGCTGTGGCCGCGACGCCGAGCCGCTGCACGCTCGCCCCACGCTGCCTCCGTGTGGGGCAAGCTCTAGCTGAGGCCGCCATGCCGACATTGTCCGCCAGAGCCGCTGCACCGCCCACCCGGGCCTCCTCTGGTGCCTCCATGACCGGATCCGTCTGTCCCACGCACCATCGGATCTGTGCAGATCACCAAACGCGAAGTTTAGATCAACCACCATCCTCGGAGCCGACGAGCGAAGGGGAGTGGGAACAAGAGAGAGCACACCCTAACCTTCACCGCAGACGGGGGCGGCCATGGCAGTTGCTGGTGGCCAGCCATGGCCACTCCCCCGCGGACGAGGCAAGCGGCAGCGGGGCCTGCGCTCTCACAGGCGGACCGTGGCCAACTGTGCTGGCCGGTGCACCGCCGTGTCGGGTCACCACCACGACCCCAGGCCCTACCCGCGCTGCTGCACCGCTCTGTTCGAGCTCGCTCCGCGCCGCAGTCGGGTGGGGACCCGCCGCTGCTGAGGCCGCGACGCCGAAGGCGCTGCGCATCGCCCCGCGCCGCCACGCCGCCTCTGCGTGGGGCCCGCCCTTGCTGAGGCCGTGACGCCGAAGCCGCTGCGTGTTCGCCCCGCGCCGCCGTGCTGCCACCGCGCTAGGGCCGCTACACCGTCCGCCAGCACCGCCAGGGCCGCTGCGCCGCCCATCCAGTCCTCTGCCAGATGGTGGCCGCACAGCATAGAAGAGAGAGGGGAGGAGCAGTGAGGGCAAGTGAGCGAGAGAGATGGGGGCATGTCTGATGTTACTTTCTCTATGCGCCCCGCTCGATGAGCGTTCGACCACAAAAAGTGCCCTGACACGGGACCCGGCGCTGGTCATTTTCCGCTCAACAATGCACCATTGGGTGGGGCCAGCCGCGTTTGGCGTCATGCGTTCGAGCACAGGAGTTGGATTTTGACCGTACAGTGTTTACCATCGTCTGATATGCATCCAGCGCTGTAAATTTTTTCTACGAATGTGGACACCGTCTGGCCGCCGCGGCGCTTGCCGCTATACTATCTTTAAAAATGCCACATTGCTGTGCGCGCTCATGGAAACAGAGCAGGCACACAGCATGGGCTTCTATATTTTTTTTATTGAAGGAAATGATCCCAGTGTTCGGGCGGCCCCGGCGCTGATGTGGAGTCGTGGACGCTGGAAGTCCGGTGGAAATTTCCACGCGGAGGCCCAGAGGCTATGTGGACGGAAATGAATAGGAAAATTTTGCTACACATTATTTGTTCTCCAAATTGACTGTGACACTAGAAAAAACTTGGCCGCAGCGGGGCAAGCCGCCCCTCGAGCATTGTAACAGAAGGAAGTCTTCTCACGACCGAGAAAATTACCGAACCCTGACCCCGTCCTGACACTGGGAGACGTTATCCGTGAGATAGGCCGATCTACTTTTTACCAGTGCTTTGGCACACGGGGCCAGCGAGGAGATTTTTTTTGTGGAAATCCGAAAAATTCGCGCCCTGTAGGACTCGAACCCGGGCGGCGGCCCGTTGGCCTTTAAGCCAACGCTACTGACCAGCTGAGCTCACGCTCACTAATTTCTTTATTGTAGGACACCGTCTAGTATCCTACAACAAAGAAAGTAGTGTCCTAGAGCAAAGTAAAAATAGTTCAGTACCCCACAGCTAATTTTGCATAACTGGAGTGTCCCACGGTAAATTTTTTCAAAAGAAAATGAGTTGGCATGCTAGTAAGAGCAAGTATAATAATACACTGGCTTGTGAGCTGCAAGGTTCCTTACAGCCTTCTCTCGTCTACCCATACAATGACTAGCCCTTCATCATTAATACATGACTCATTTGTCTCTCTCATAGAATTCCTTGGCTCGATCTTGTGCCCAAGACGATTGGAAGCCTATAATCCGTTTTTCTTCTCTCTCCTCCCTTCTCTCCTCTTTGTCTCAACATTTAGCCGGCTTACAGCCCGCTATAATACCTCTTGCTCTAGGAAGGAAAGACGATGATAAAATAAATTTCCCTTTGATCAAGGTTTAAATTCCTGTTTTTCAACTGATTTATTTAAGCGAGAAGAATGATCATCAACTTTTTTTTAACAAAAGGAAGAACTGATGAGAAACCAACTTCAAAATGTCCGATGAGTGATTGACGTCTTGTAAAATGTTTTGAATCTATTGGTTTGCATAGCATGTTCATAATTATGGCTCGCCGAACGTGGTAACGAAGTGAGTATATGCTGAAAAAGCTCAAGTAATAAAAGCTTTGTTTAACCATGTTCAAATTTTAATAGACTTAATAGACTAATAACTTGGACACAGGATTAGAATATTACAACCTCACGATGTGGCCAATACATGGTACTACGTATGCACTACCTATATTCAGTAAACAAATTAAAGTCACTAAGGGATGGAGATATATCGAACAGACTAAAATTATACCACTAGACAAACCCAAGGTAGTCAACGTTGCAATATTGTCGCTTTAAGACCGCGAACCCTCCCCTCCGACTGCGGTCAATAGGAGTGCTAGCGGCACGAGGGACGCCCAGAGCACGGCCACGCTAACCGCGCGCCGGTGGGGCGGAGCAGGGTCAACGTGGGGGAGCCAGAGCACCGTCCACGCCTCCGCCACTCCGGGAAGGATAATGGCAGCCAGGACACAATAGTAGGCGCGGAACAACGACTCGGACAGGAGGAACACGCCTCCCGGCGCCCTGAACAACATCAAGTATAGCGCCGCAGCGGCCTTGCCGATGCCGCGCCGGCCACCAGAGGACGCCGCAGCGCTTCGCCACGTCATGGGTTGCCTCCACCATGTCGGCCGCGGCGACGCTGATGGTGATGGTGTTGCCTCCGTTCTCGACGTCGAGGGGAACCGTGTGTCCTGTGGGGCAATGGTCTATGAGAGATGGGTGTGCAGCAGGAGGCCGGAGAAAAGTTCAGCGCCTACAGGCTGGTAAAGTGGAAGATGATGGTGGTGATTTATGGGAAGGCTGCCCGCTTCCGCTCGGAGCGGAGCTCGTAGAAGGTTCCTTGCGTTTGGATTTTGGAGAGAGGTCTGCGGTTTTGGAGACATAAAGGGCAGTGCTAGAATCTCTTATGTGTCCTTTATGTCTCTAGCCTAGAGTTGCCTAGAGATTATTTGGAATGCCTAGAGTTGCCGTCGGGAGTGTCTATTTTGCCATTTATTAAACCTTCCAGCATAAAATAATGTCTCAAACTTTGCCACAAATCCCATCTTGTCCTTCACCAGAGGTGGTGCCCTGAGTTCGCGTCGCGACGCCTGGCTTTGGGGTCGGCGCCTCTCTCTCGCCAGCGAGCGTGGGCCGGGATGGAGTCCTCGTCGTCGGGCGGCGGGTTAGCGCGGCGGCAGCAGCGGCCGGGCCAGCTTCAGCGGTGGCGCCGACCCTTTCGACATCCCCGCCAACGGCGCACCCCTCGAGCGGTTGAGGAAATGACAGGTAAGCACGCTCCTCCATGGTCGTCGTCATTTTGTTGTCGCGAGCGCGTTCTGGCGGCGTGATCTTCTTATTACAATTCCTACAAAGGACCGTTATAGGCTTTGGTCACCACTTCTTTAAAACCTTCATTTTCGAACCACCATTTTTTCAAAACTTAAAAACTTCCTACCAACAAATACATTTATGGAGGTGTAACTAAGCTCTACAATAATTCTCCTCTATAAAATTCTTGGATGTGTTTCATTGACCTTTTCTTTTAGGATCGGACGTGTTTCATTGATCTTCTTTTTTGAGGACTGGATGTGTTTCATGATTTTTTTTTTTTTTTTAGAAACGGATGTGTTTCATTGATAACTAGGTAAATACCCGTGCGTTGCAGCAACGGGAAAAATAGCAACCTAATAACAACTTGAGAATGAACAAGTTATATTTTTACCAAAAAATGATAATGCGAGTGTGATATCCGAAATGTCAAAAGTTCATATCACCATCCTTGAACTTGGAATGCTCAACATAGTAGGAGAACTATAAGTTGCACCTTGTTTGAATATAACATTGGTTGTGTGGCATCCTCACTAACTTGAATCCAGACTTGAGTCATGCAGTGGTAAAAGCTTTCACGATACCCACCATGTACTCACCCCCCCCCCCCCCACCCCAAAAAAAAAGAGATATTTTAGCTTTAAACATGGACAGGTGCTTGTCCGGATTCAAAGCTAGAACAAGTCTTTTTGGGACGGTGGAAGTAAATAATATGAAAGTCTGATCCTTCGTACTAATCCAGTGAACTTGACGTCCATCAGTCCATGGCCCATGGTACAAGACGATAATACTAAGAAGGGCAAACAAAACTGGTGTTATTAACCAGATCTTCTCTCTATATAAGCCAGTAGTTCGACATTCCTTTGAAATATTTTATTTTGTGATTCGGCCCAGGACAGTTCAGAACATTCTGTGCACTACTACTATTCAAACCGGCAGCGCTAAATCCCATTGATAGTAGATGCAACTGAATTAAGAGTTAAGTCAGTTCTCCATTATTTCACATTACCTAACACATCTCAAAAGCATGCACTGATTTATTTCACACTAAAAGCAACTGAAGGTTCAAGAATCTGATGGTACATGACATTCCAATGCAACTACCCAAAATTTGCCAATTCTTTTAGCAAATAGAATTTTTATAGGGTATGTAGAGCCCCCAAAGCAGATGATGGCACCAAAGTCTACCAAAGTCTAAAAACAAGCAAAGGACTGATAAGATATAGCCAATCCTATTTCAATACCAACATCTAAAAATTGGCATGGCAAATTATTTAGATAGATCCTGCACACGTCAGTACAATGCAATCCCACATATATATGGATATTCTAGTTGGTTCCTATTATTTATTTATTCACTACTGAACTGACTGAACATTGATTGGCAAACTGTACTGAAAGTTTAGACACTTGACTTCAAACAACATAACACAGCCTGAAGGTGTGAACTCCTAAAGATTCACTAAAAAGAACTAAGAGGAATATGCTGATTGTTCAAGAAACCAAAGATCAAGACAGTACTCTTCAGGTTCTGTGCTATGGTTCTGTGACATATGAGATCCTGCAAACAGAGTGCTCAGAACTACCACTACTTCATCTCAGAACTACCACTGACATATGACATCAACATGGAGATCAAAGGATGCGTCAACATGGAGATCAAAGGATGCATCGTTTACCTCATGGCCATTCCATCGAACACCTCATGGCGCGGCTGCCATCGCCGGACGGGGAGAAAAGGCAAACCGCGGCTGCTGGTTGTGGGGGGAAGCAGAGCCCGGCGTGCGGCTAGTTGTGGTGGGGAAGAGGCTGCCGTGCGGTGGTGGTCCGGAAGAGGCTGCCGCCGTCGGTGGTGGTGGTGGGGAAGGGCACGCCCGCACCCGATGGTGGTGGGGAAGGGCGCCGCCGTTCGGCCCGGGATCCGAGGAAGGCCGCCCGCGTAGCAGTCGGGTAGGGCGGAGCGTAGCATCGCCGGTGAGGAGGGGTGGGTCCGCGCCGATGCTTGGGGAGGAGCGGGCGCGCCGCCACACAGGCCGAGGGCGGGGCCGCCGCGCGCCGCGGATCCCGAGCCGAGGAGGCGCGCTCCATGTAGCGTGTGAAGCGCGGGGCCACGCCGGTCGGGACAGCCGGACTGCGCCGTCGCGTCGGGGAGGCCCCGGCCGCGCCGCCATCGGTCCAAGAGCTCGCGAGGAGGTCGCGGGGGCCATGCCGTGGCGCCTGTCGGAGGCCCTGAGCCCGCGCCATCGCCGGCCGGGGAGGGCTTGTCCCCGCCGCCGGACGGGGAGGCCACGCCATCGGTGGAAGCGCCGTCGCGCGTGCGGGGAGGCGCGCTCCGGCGTGGGTGGGCAGGGTGGCGGCCGGGGAAGGTGGGTGGCCAAATCCGGCGGCCCCGGCGGGCCCGGCTGGCCCGGCCGGCGCGGGCGTGCCCCGGGAGCCGGGGGCGGGCGCGGTGGCTAGGGAGGCGGGCGCGGCGAGGCGGGTGCTAAGGGAGCCGGCGGCGTTGGCTGCGAGGGCGGCCGGAGTGGGCGAGCGCGAAGGCCACGTCGTGTGGGGGAGCCGGGGCGTGCGCGGAACCTTCGGGGGCATGGAGCATGCGCGAGCGAAGGATGCGGCCGGGGACGAAGGATGCGGACGCGATAGATTTCACCGGGCGGCGAAGGAGCACGGTAGTTTTCGCAGACCGGGTTTGACGATTTTGTGAGTCTTTTTAGCTGTAGGATAAGTGATAATTTAAAGGACAGATCCTCGCAAAAAACAATTTTTGGGCCGTTTCCAGCAACGAAGCACACTCCCCTGATCCTGACAAAACGGACCCAATTTGACGTGGGTATTGGCCCACTTACACATGCGGCCCAACAAGCGTAAACGGTCGTCATCCTCTGCAACCAGCGGCATAAGGAGACAGACGGAAAGCGATAAGGAGAAAACTAGCAAGCTGACCACTCGCCGGAGAAGGAGAACCATGGCGACGGCGGCGGCGGCGTGTGTCCGGTTGCCCTCTCCGTTCACGGGACCACCTCTCCGGCACCCCTGCCACTTCATCTCAGCGAGGCGAGGATCCAGGAGGGCCGGGCTCGCCGTCACGGCGGCGGCGGCCGGCTGTGGGTCGCCGCGCACCGTGCTCGTCACCGGCGCCGGCGGCCGAACAGGTTAGGTTCCTGGAGTTCTGATCATTTGGCATTTCTCGTCCGTACACAAATCCCTCGTTAAGTTAATAGAGCGGTTCACATTGTTCCTGACTCATCTCTTCGTTTGCAAAAATCCAATTTTCACCATGGGTGATAATCCAGGCCAAATTGTGTACAAGAAGTTGAAGGAGAGGGCAGGAGAGTTTGTGGGACGTGGCCTGGTCAGGACGGGAGAGAGCAAGGGCAAAATCGGAGGCGGCGACGACGTGTTCGTCGGCGACATAAGAGACCCCGAGAGCATTGCTCCTGCGATTGAGGGCATCGACGCGCTCATCATCCTCACCAGCGCGGTCCCGAAGATGAAGCCGGGGTTTGATCCTAGCAAAGGGGAGCGCCCTGAGTTTTACTTTGAGGAAGGGTGTTATCCTGAGCAGGTGGCTGAAACTGTTTGACATGTTGCTTACATTATGGTAGCTGTGCCGATTCCTGATTTTGTTTGGAATTAACACTCTGTTTTGTTTGTCTCTGTTTCAAGGTGGATTGGATTGGCCAGAAGAATCAAATAGATGCTGGTAAATGTTACCCCTTGGCTTGGATATATGTCTTTTATTAAAGCTTTGTACCCAATCTGTGTTTGTTTACTAATCTGTTAAACTACTGACCATTTCAAAATGAAAGTTTCAGTGAAGCTGCCTTTTTTTTTTCTGCTGGCAAAACATAACTTTCTTTTTTAGTTTCTCAGCTTCTTTTTCTTGCATGTTTATGCAGTTAAGAGCATTGGTGCAAAGCACATAGTTTTGGTGGGATCCATGGGAGGAACAGACATCAATCACCCACTAAACAAATTAGGAAATGCGAATATACTGGTACACAGCACATTTAGCTTTTCTTCCAACTTGTTCACATGTCTTTTGTGCATGAGAACATCATCTGTGTGCCTGTATTGTTTGGCAACTTCCTAGTAATTTTCTTCTAAACTTTCAGGTGTGGAAGCGCAAGGCAGAACAGTACCTAGCAGACTCTGGTCTTCCATATACAATTATAAGGTTGTAATACAAGGAGAGTTGCTAAAGCTATAACTCTGAATGCTATACTGTTCGTTTTTCTTTTCCTTGCAGAGCTGGCGGTTTACAAGATAAAGATGGTGGCTTGCGGGAGTTGATTGTTGGGAAGGATGATGAGATCCTGAAAACAGAAACAAGAACAATTGCCAGGGCCGATGTTGCAGAAGTTTGCATACAGGTAGCTTCATACAGTGGAAGACACATAACTGTAGATCCATGTTTTCTCAAGCCCTTGTGGTAAGTGCTAACTCTAGCGTTAGATTAATCTGTGACTTTTCTGTGCAGGCCTTGCTATTCGAAGAGGCAAAGTTTAAGGCATTTGATCTGGCATCAAAACCAGAAGGTGAAGGGACGCCAACTACAGACTTTAGGGCACTTTTTGCACAAGTTAATAGTCGCTTCTAAAGAGATAAGGCTGCCGTTCCCAAGAAATTGAAGGAATTCTTTTATAAAGCGATATGAAATGTGTATTGAGTAAGGTTAGTTTCCTGTTTACTAAGTTTCAAAATGTTACTGTTGTCCCATGTAGGATCATTTTTTTAATCTCGCTCTATCTTTAGCTATTTTTGGCTCCATTTCCTGTCTAGCAGTGGATTCTGCACATAATGCTAATGAATTTATATCAAATAAGATTGCTCAGTTTTCCATAATGTTCAAAAGATAAGTCAGCATACACGCTTTCTTTTTCTTGAACACACAATAGAGTTGCATATCTTTGTGTTAAGATTCCAAGTCTTCTAGGGCTTGGACAGCAGCTCTCTGATTGAATGCCCTTCTCAGAATGCAAGGCAGGTGCTTGCTCTATGAGGGAGTGACCATGGAGCCAATAATCAGTCCAAAAGGACCAAAACATTGTGTTAACGACCATTACCCACTTGAGCAATAATTGAGAAGCAAACAATGCTGGAGTGTTAGCATGCATAGGTAACTGCAGTCCCACCCATGGTTGTTCAGGTTGCATTTTGTGGAACCACAACCAGCAAATCCATAGTTTCCTGTTTACTAAGTTCCTAAAATGTTAATGTTGTCCCATGTAGGATCATTTTTTTAATCTCGCTCTATCTTTAGCTATTTTTGGCATACATACTTCTTCCCAGGCAACGAGATTGACACCTCCGTTGATCTCCTTTTCCAAAGAAAAGCTCGACAAATCTTGTCAATAGCCAGAGTAGTCAGTTAGTCACTTAGAGACACCAGATGCAATCAGAGGGTAGATAGGATAGACCGGGGTGCTTATACATGCTATATCTATTCATTCTGATATTACCCATCACCTCTTCCCCAAAACTCATTTATGCCTTGTTTAATGTGGCACTTACAGTTGTTCAAATGAGAATCTAGACTAGAGGATATGTAAAAGCCAAAAATTCCACGTGTATTTATCCAATATTGTCTCTAATTTCCATGACGGCCTAGCCGAATTTCATAATTTTGTTACTTGAAAGCAACGAAATTAAAGGAACTTATTCAAACAGAAAAGAAAACATAACTCGCCCAGCAGGAAGCCAGATTTAGGTGAACACACAAGGTTCACCCAATTGGCACAGAACAAACCACCGCCACTACCAAGATTGTCTCAATATCCACAAACATGAGAAGTAACTTGCGAAACTTAAAGCATTCTGCTGAAGATTGTCTAAAGGTCCTCGCACCATCATTGCAAAATAGCTGGCTTGCTCACAAAGTTCTACATGGATCTTACTGATTAGTGTATGATTCTTTCGGTTTCCATGAGGATATCGCATGCATTATCCTCCCCCTCCATCCTTGTAGCAGCCATCTGCTATCTTCGTCGATGACAAAGTCTTCATGATAATGCTTGTTTTTTTTTCATCTATTGATCTCTTCAGGATTACTTTATCAACAGGAAGTTGCTTGAACCCAGACTTGAGACATCTTACTTGCCACTGTTTGTGAGTCTCTGGCCTCTCGATCCTTTCTGCACCCTCACATGCTACAACATTAAGTACTTCTGGCCATTGTCTCCTTAGGTATAATGGTCATGGGGACAATCTACTTGGGTATCTCTACTGATCATTGTCTCCTTAGGTGAAGATGGATATGTTTGTCCAAGAATATCATAAAATGGCTTCTCCATGGCCTGAAGTGCATCAAGTTGTTGGTATATGCTGGCCTTCTCATCAGTGCTCTCCTCCATTAACAGTTGGTTTATGTAGTCGAGAGTCATATTTGAGTTTATCTCACAATACTCAGGACTTTCCATTGTGTTAGAGCTCCACTATACCTAGCTTTTCTTGAAAAGTTTATGATCTACAAAAGATAGACCCCACCTTTCACTTTTGTTTCCTGGCCATGAGTAGAGGGATTTGCCTTCCAATATATAATTGGCAAAAATGTACCGTCACAACTGAGATGTCCTATTTAGTAGCCGCAGCGAAAAAAGAAGAAAAGTGGTCAGCATGCTGCTAGTTCTTCTGTCAACAGAACAGTGAAAGTCCTGCTCACTCGTTAGCTAAGCTTGAATTTTTTTGAACGGGAAATACAGCAGGGGAAGCCCCCACTGTAGGATTTTATTGAATAAAAGCAGAAACCTGTACAAAATAGAGAGAAATAACAACAAACCAACCAGCCGTAGCCATGGCAGGATAGGAACCGCAGGCCAAAAACAGGTAGGCCTAAGAGAGAGGATCTAAACAGAGGAAAAAAGCTGCATGTTTATTATCTCTCATTCTAAAAGCCTGAAGTTTGGCCTCTTCACAGAAGAGATTTTTCAAAGAAGAGAAAGAAGGCCGTCCTCTATCAAATATGAAGTTGTTTCTCTGCTTCCAAATTAGCTTGAAACTTTGGGCCTCACAGCTTCCTGTTCGACTCAAATTTATGTCCCTACTTCTAATTTACAGTGCCACATAAGTTCCTCCTAAGTTGGATGCTTTTTTTCTGCCCCTTTGGAAGTTGATTAAAAATATGCATTTGGTTATCAATCATTGAATTCCTTTTGAGGAACAATTCCAGAAATAACCCCAAAGTTCATTGGCAGCTACATGTTGTTTGCAAGACCAACTAACCAACATAAGTACAACTTTATTTATTGCATGAAATGTAGAATAATTCTTCTAAAAGTCGTAGCGATCTTGTTTTACACGCATAATGTTGGATGTAGTGCTTGCTTGGCTTGTAAAGTCATACATTAGCTATTATAAGCTTGCGATCTTGTTTTACACGCATAATGTTGGATGTAGTGCTTGCTTGGCTTGTAAAGTCATACATTAGCTATTATAAGCTTGGAACTCTGGAAGAGTGTCTCCTGTTGAGAAAAATGTTGATGTGTCAAAATTTAGGAGATGAAATTCAAAGTTGCATAGGAACATAAAGTTCAAACAGACGGTACTAAAAAAAGATGCAACTATAAATAACACTTCTGCTTAGTTGATTGATGTGAATGGCAGAAAATTACTTGATGAAGAACCTGACTAGCTTTCTTCAATCTCTCTTAGCCCTAGTGGATGGTGAAGAAGGTTAAAACTTAAAACCCATGAAGTGAACTTGCTTTACCGACATGGAGAGTATTGGTCGTTGTCTCGTGCTTAAGAGACTGGTATTTCTTGTTGACGCAATTAAGAAAATTATTTGGTGCTGCTCTTGGACTTTACCTCGTGTCATCTTTTTCTCAACATGTTTCTGTATGGATGGGTTATATTTCTTGTAAGCATCTTCTTGGCTTTCTGATTTATTAAAAATATGTTTGTGGCATGAAGCTAACAGAGTTTTCGATATGTCTTGTGGGTACATTTCATCTGTCACAAACTAGGTAACAATGTTATTCTGCCAGAATGGTCTTTTTTTTTTTTTTTTTGCCCAGATGGCTTGGAACGTGAAGATATAGAAAGCTATCGAAATATTTTCTTTGTAGCTTGGGTAATGATCATTATAAATTAAATTAAATCAGAAAAACTCTATTTATGTGTGTATCACATTTGTGTGATGAACTTGAATTGTATGACTGCAGCTATAGATTCTTTTTTACATGAAATTTTCCAGCTATTGATTTATGCATCTTTTGTCTCTTGTGTGCTTCCCTGGTACATACTTTTATACTCTCAATTTATCATGTTCATTTTTACATATTAAATCTACGCAATTCATTTGGGGCTATGGCGTTGAGTTGTCAATACTTTGTTGGCTTGTCCCGTGAGAAACTACTCCTGCATAAATCATGAAGTATTACATCTGGTGGGCCGTGATCTTTTTTCCTACACTTGTTTTTTCTTGAACTACACAAGAGAGCTGTGTGTCATTCATTAAGAAGAAGAATAAAAAGATACATAAGGGAGGGAAGTAAGTAACCTCCTCCAGTTAGTTCAGCACTCCAGAAAATAAACTAGGAAAACACGACCAGTAGCCTCAAACAACTAAAGACCTAAGGGATACAGGACCAATGACCTAGCAAGGAACTCAAATAATGCCGAGGCTCCCGCCATACACCATAAATTACTCATTGGCCACACATTGATGCAGCACCTCTATGTTAGGCCTAGCACCTTAAAAAACACAAACATTTCAGTATTTACATAATTCTCAAGCAACTAGGATGGTCAGACTATTGAGGCCTTTGCATGAACCCCTTGGAACGCCTTTGATGGTGCTGCACCACCGACCAGAGAAGCGAATAGTAGATCCTTGAGCGAAATTGAGCAAGTTGAGCTTTTATAAGCTTTTCAGCTATGTGAAGGTTTACAGCTATAACTGCACAAGTAAGCATCACTTGCTTTCATTAGCAACAAAACGCCCATGATAAACCCCTTTCTTTGTATCAGCCTATCTGATATTAAATTCAAGGTGACTGGACTGACATGAAGCTGCTTGAAGCTTTGAGAAATTTTACTTGCTACTACTTAAGCAAAAGCCAATGTCGTTTCAATATCAGTTCTGCCAACAAAAGAAGCAATTCGAGGTACTTGGAACCTTTCTGCTGAAGATTGCGTGACTAGCTTGGAGGTTTCAAATTAACTAAAGTTTATCACATCATTATTACAAGTGTAATTGACTTCCAAACAAGATTGTCTTTGATCCTACTTGTTAATCTATGAATCTTTAGGTTTCCATGAAGACAGTGCATGCATTATCCGTCCTTTCCATCCCTGCAGTAACCAGCCACTATCTTCGTCGATGACAAAGTCTTCATGATAAAGCTCCTTTCCGTCTACTGAACTCTTTAGAATGGTCTGATTAACAGGAAGTTGCTTGAACCCAGCCTTGAGGATTCTTGCTTGCCATTGTTTGTAACTCTCTGGCCTCTCGATCCTCTCTGCACCTTCACATGCTACAACATTAAACGCATCTGCCCCAAGGAGATCCCTTTCTATCAGGATCCTTGCCTCATGATTCTGTGCCACAGTTGAATTAAGAATGTCAAACTGTGATGAGTAATAGAACAAAACCTCTCTGAATCGTGGTAGGAAGAACGGGGAGTTGTGCAACCCATTCATGACACCAATTATGAGAACATCTGGATTCATCCTCTTCATGATACGCAGTACCCTATCCCTTGCACTATCTATTTCTTCTGTCTCATCACCAAGGTTTTTCATCCTGTACAAGCAGTTGACTATGAGCACCTCGTCCTTGTCAATGTTGAGATCTGCACTGTATATTTCTTCCCATCGCGAGGCAATACCTTGATACTGAAAAGGTACATTGAACATTCTCGCATACTCAGCCAACCGCTTTCCTGTCTCCTCAATCATTTTACAGGGGCGAAAACCTGTCTCGGGTACATCAATACCTGTGATGCGAAGTTGAGGGGGGCCACCTAGTCGCTTTGCAAGCCGCTGGATTAGCGATGGCCACTGAAAGCCAAACATGATGCCAAAATCAATTATATGCACCCTTGGTTGACCCCCCAATACATCAATGATTGTTTTATTTGCAAAGTAGTATGCTACCCTGACGAAAGGGCATGCTGCAATGAAAAGGCTGTAAGCCTTCAGCATGTCTAAGCAGTTTGTTTGCTTCATCACTAACTTTTGATACATTTTACTTCCAGTCCCAGCCACACGTGCCTCAAGAGCATCAGCAAAATAAATTGCCAGCCTCTGAGAACCATCTCCATATGGTGACGAAAGATGCCTGATCCTTTTTAGTAGCTCACTGGCAAATGGATGGTTGTTAGATGATATCGCTTGTGCACACTGGATGAGCAGAGCCCTGAGATCCACCTCTTCCTTTTCTTGCTTCTTACCTTGTGACTTCTCTTTTCTTTGGGCGGATCCTTTGTTTCGGACATACTGCAGAGTTATGTTTGCTTCTTTTGCCTTCATTTCTCTAAGGTGAGCAACATCACAATGGTACTGCTCATCACTGAGCAGAACTCTGTCAAATATTTCATCCCGGATTATTTCACTAGTTGAGATTGCTGAATGCTTACTGTTTCTCCCCTCCATCAACTCCATGTCTACATGAGGGTGGCTCCTTATTTTATTTGTTTGCTTGCTACGTTGTCCAATTGTTGACTCAATTGTATATTTGGAACTGGAAAGGCCATTGCTCTCTTGATCAACCACCAATTTCTCAATACTTGGAACAAACTTCTTTGCTTCCTCAGCAGTTCTGTTGAATAGCAGAGCTGCATTGCAAAGTTCAGAACCGCCATATATGTCTATCAAGCTCACGCCCTTGGGCCCAAGAAGATCACTGACAGAGTTACCGCTGCATTCCAGGTCATGATAACTGTTGTTAGTATCATCAGGGAAATCTGGTTGATTACCACTATTGATCATAGTCTGTTTAGGTGAGGCTGGATATGCCTTTCCAAGAATATCATAGAAGGGCTTCTCCATGGCCTGGAGTGCATCATGATGTTTGTATGTGCTTATATTCTCATCAGCGCTTTCTTCCATCAGTAATTGGTTAATATAGTTGAGAGTTATGTTTATCTCACAGTACTCAGGGTTGTCCATTGCTCCAAAGTTTCACTGATTAGCTTTTCATGGATCACTTTGTGATATACCACCCAATGGGGGATTTCCTTTCAAAAGTTATCACTGCAAAATGTACCTTGGAGTTGAAAACCAACAACTTCCATTGGTGTCTACAGTGTAAAAGAATAAATGCATGAGAATGCTGCTATTTCTTCTGTAAATAGAACTGAACTGAAAGCTCCAAAAACAATTTATTTAACACGGAATCGCTCTTGAGGAACAATCCCAACAGAAGGAATGGAAGTTACTCTAATTTTGAAATCCCTAAGCTGATAGAAAGCTGTCAATAATTTTGACCAACTGAGCCGGAAACATTAAACAAAAGTACAAAACAATACCTTCAAAAGATGACTTCGCTTTTTCTTATAGCAATAATAATCTGTGGCCATTATTGAGGTTCGGATTTACTCCTTGCTTGCCCTGTAAAGTCTTGCCTTACTTCTTGAAGAACATCTAGTATTGAGAAACATATATGTGTATCAAGGATATGAGAGTTGGATAGCCAGTTGCATATAGAAACATAAAAAGTTACACAAACTACTAGAAAACACAACTATAATGAAACACCATGATAGTTGTTGTGAACAGCTAGTGAACTCACATGAGCATCAAGCACCTGATTATTTCTCTTAAGTCTCTGAGCCTAAGGAGATGGTAGAGGGAGGTCAATGATCAAGAGCTCTGCTACAAGGTCCAGAACATGGTCATTGTCTGGTAGCTTGTATGAGGGTCTGTAATCTCTTATTGTGTTGATGCTCAACCTTTCTTGTCGATGTGATCAGGCAAATTATTTTCTGCTATTCTTGGACTTTCTTCTTGTTCTCTTTTTTTCAACGTCTTCCTTTTGATGGATGGGTTTTTGTAACCTTCTTTATGACTTATTTCTCATTTGTGGGAAGTATGATGGCGACATGAAGGTAATAGCGTGTGTTCCAGATGGCCTCCTGGCAAATGCTTTCTGTCAGAAACTATGCAACATTGTTATTCATCCAGACTGGTGTATTTGGTTCCAGAATTTTCGCTCAGGTGTCCTCACAGTGACTGTGTGATCATAGAGTGATATGCTATATAGTATTTTTTTTTTTATATCTGGGAAAATGTAATTATTAGAAATTAAAGTTCAAAGAATATTTTTTTAACCACATATCATATTCGTTTGGTCCACACTAATTTCACATGGGAAAAGAAAATAAGAAACTAGTTACTGAAAAGACTTTGGCCTGACCTTTTTGAAACGTTGGTTATGAGTACTTCTAAGAGGATACTGGTTCTTTGCTAGAACATCGCTGCAGCATTGACTGATCTTCATGCTCACGCTGATCACTTGGTACATTTGGAAGGATAGAGACACTCTTCATTTTCAACCATGAAGAAACTACAGCAACACAGGTTGTTCATCTGGCTGCCCTTGGCTGGAGTAAGCATTGTTAGTTTTGTTGCCTAGCCTAGCGTGTGCTCAATCTTTGGTTGCTTCCATAATTTTTTTATGCGCATGACGCATGCATGTGCGTGTGCCTTTGACCCCTTTGCAAACTGAACTCTATTATTTTACTTATTAGGTACAAACTCTCTTGCGCATTCTTGAAAAAAAAAGTAATGGTTCTTTGCTGTTGTTTTTAGACTTATTCCTCTATGAGTCTGAAGTACGTGTTTATACAAAAGGAAAATAGACACTTAGAACTTATATAAAAAGGACAATCCGTTTATGAACATATAAAGAATGACAGAAACAAAGTATTGGAGTCATTTCTTTCGTTGCAGCCATTTTTCTTTCGTCATAGGCGAGTTAAAAATGGAAGAAAATGCATTTGGAGTATGAAGCCAGAATCCCTCCTTCCATGACAGTCTCCTATGTCACCTGACAAAAATAATTTATAGTCTACAGTGTTCTGGACTCATCGTGTTCATGGTTGCATAACAAGGTGCAGATGGCGCATACCATCAAGTCACCAATTGTCTAAATCTTACTGACCAGCATATGATTCATTAACCTTCCATTTGGACAGTGCAAACAGTACTCTCCCTTTCCACCCTTGTAGCAGCCAGCCGCTGTCTTCATCAGCAACGAAGTCCTCATGATAAAATTCTTTCTTCATCAATAACACTAGCTTCATGATGGCAGGATCGGGAGGAAGCTGCTCAAACCCAGCCTTGGCACACCTTGCTTGCCACTGCTGGTAAGTTTCTGGCTTCTCAATCCTGTCAGCACCCTCACATGCTATGATGTTCAAGATCTCCCGCCCCAGCATTCCACCTTCTAAGAGCTTTCTTTCTTCATTATTCCGTGGAGCATTCGTATCAAGCATGTCAAATATGGAGGAGTAATGGAACAAAAGCTCTTTGAAACGTGTCACGAAGAAGGGGGAACTGTACGATCCATTCAGAATGCCAAAAATAAACACTTTTGGGTTCATCTTCCTCATGATCTTCAGTACCCTATCCCTTGCACTATGCATGGTTACTGTTTCATCGCCGAGGTACCTCATCCGGTACATGCAGTTGATTATAAGAACTTCATCCTCTTCAATGTTAAGATCTTCGATCTGAATATCTTCATATTGTGAGTAAATGCCCTGATACTGAAAGGGTACCTTGTACATGTTTGCATAGTCACACAACAGCTTCCCTGCCCGCTCAATGTTCTCCAAGGGGCTGAAACCAGGCCGAGACACTTCTATACCTGTGATCCGAAGCCTTGGAGGTACTACTTTTTCACCGAATAGCTGAATCAGCGACGGCCATTGAAACCCATGGCAGACACCAAAATCGACGATGTGAACCTTGGATTGCCCCACTGAAGCTTCCAAGATAGTTTGGTCAGCGAAGGTGTATGATGCCCTGAGGAAAGGGCAAACTGCAAGATAGAAGTTGTAGACCCTCAACACATCTTCGTCGCTTATTCTTTTTGCCAGCATCTTGTGGAACAACTTACTCCCCGTCCCAGCCAGGCGTGCCTCAAGGCCATTCACGAAGTAAAATGCCATTCTCTGGCAACACTCTCCATCTCTTGAGGAGTGCTGCCTTATCTTCTTGATGAGCTCACCAGCCAAGAGACGGTCATCAGCTGCCACAGCTTGTGCACAGTGGATGAGGAGGGTCCTGAGGTCGACCACCTCTTTCTTGAGCTGCCTAGTACCCCGCAACTTCTGTCGAGCAGGTGCTTTGCTTTGACCCTTTAGTGAATTTTCACTTCTTTCCTTTGCAGCCATTTCTCTCAGCCTTGCTGTTTCAATGAAACAGTCCAGACCATAGCATACCAGGACACTATCGAACTTTTCGTTTCGGCTTATTTCGCAAGTGATGGTATAGTTTTTACTTCTCCCTTCCCTGGTATCCGAGTCCAGGATATATGGATTGTTCATGTGGTCTGTGATCTGAAAGATTGCATATTTGCTCTTTCCAGCTACTTCTTTTGCCTTAGTAGTGGCCAGTCTGCAGATCAAAAGCCTGTTGTTGTCCAAACAGATCACCATCTTATCAAACCCCTTTCCATCCTCAGCTTCTCTTCTCATTTGGAACTGGAAGGCAGGGGAACCAAATCTTGAGGAGCTCTCAGTGCTTGCCAAAGGCTGATATGGCAGGAAAAAACTTCTGCTGTTATCATATGTACCCAATGGGGCTGGCAAGGACTGCAACATGCTGTGACTGGAAATTTCACTAGTGAAACTGGTTATACGAGGCCTTTTGTGATAATTGCTGCTACCTTCATCTGGTCCTTCTACTGCTTCGCTAATGTTATGTAGCGGTGACCAGTTGAGTGAAGGCGAGTATACTTGCTCAAGAATATCGTAGAAGGCCTTTTCAGCAGCCTGAAGGGCGGCCTCCCCTTCATGCGAGCCAACCCTCTCATCGACGTCCTCCATCAGGATCCGGCTTATGTGGTGAAGAGCATTGTTTGATCTAATCCTTTGGTAGTCTGGACTAGCCTCTGCTGCAATCTGAAGGTGGTTCTGTCCGAGGTTGCTACTGAGATTGTACATTCCAGGGATGGTGACTACACTGGAGAATTGCATGTTTGACTCATTGGTTGATTGCGAGAGGAACAGGGCATCACATAGGCTGTGGTCATACAGTGTGAGTTGTTGCTGTGAAGAAGAGGAAGAGGAGCCATCTTGCTGTTGTCCAGTCGTTGTAATGGTGTACAGATCATCAAATGGGGACTCAATCACCATCGAATATTCACCACACTGAGAGGATTAGCCCTTTAATAGAACAAAAATGTTCAGCTTGTCTCTGAGAGGAAAACTAGTTTGTATTAGAATGAATTTTCTGCAAAGATAACAAAAATTGGGTCTATCTTACTCGTATGCTGATTAATCCGTTATAATTCATGCACCTAATTCTAAGTTTTGTTAATAAATGTTTTTATGTAATAGGTGATTTACATCAGCTAGATTCTACTGTCACTAGCAAAGCATGTTTTTAGGTAGGTGGGGGTGTTGGGTGCTTAGTCTCACATTAGTGATAAGCATCAACAAATGGATATGATCGACCCATGCACACTGTGATGGGTTACAACTGTTAGCTTAGCCTATTCAGAGTCTTCTTGTTGGCATCAGTGGCACACATGAAAGACTGATTCACAACATTTCTTGTAGCAAAATGGATGCTCCTAATTTTTCTTATCTCTTGTCTGAGCTGCAGGATGCATGCATAATGCCTAATCTAGCTTGGACATGAAGAGCAAGCATTGAAACTACACATACCTTTATTAATGGCAATGTCACCTATGTCCAAGTCCTTCAGCAAGAGGTGGCAGGAAGAAGAGGGAATGTCTTTCTCTCCAGGCAATCCAAGCAGCTTTATATAGAGATTAAAAAACCTTGACCATACAAGTGTCGAGGTGCCCTGTAATGTTGTTACACTGAACAATGAGACTGGCATCAACGTAAGCCAACGTAACCCAACTTGCCCTTTTGTTATTTCTCTAATTTCTTCTCAAGCAACAACGCCCATGGGGATGTCGTCATCCAGGATGTGGACAGAGAATGGTCCAGACTGTCTTGTCATCCTCTCTATAATTTAGCCGTTCATCAGCCTGCAGTTTGGAAGATCCGTTCATCAGCCTGCAGTTTGGAAGATCGATAACAGGCCAAAATTGGGAGCAAAGATCGAGACCACTTGATCAGCTGGTAAGGATTCCGTCCCATGAAGGAGTTTGAGAAAACCATCTATCTGCCCAGAACAGTAAACTAGAATGAATGTTAATGTGAATAATATGATGGATTTATATCCAAAAATAGGCGTAATAATGTTTTACAAAAATTTTTGTCCATATAGATGAAATCATAATAGTTCACCCAAATGAGAATGATTCCATACACATGAAGTTTTATTCTATTCATCCATATGGCAAACTTAGGTCCCAACTTGTATGTGGAACTACAAGAAGTATATCAGATAATGCATGGCCCAATGCTACTTCAGAATGATATCATCCTATTTCCTGTGTGCTATGGATTTTTTTAAAGAAGCCTTTTGGCAGTTGATTGTATTTCATGGACAGCAGAGATGCATATACCTTTTTATGCATCTCCAAGTTTCAATATTTTGGCCACAGGTGTCCCATCTGTAGCAAACTGCAAGCTAGTCAGCAGCAAAAATATATTTGATAAAGTAGTTGCAGTCGCACCAAAGTACGTAAATAGCAGGCATAAGCTACGAAGAAATGAACCTGTTTCTTCTCTGATGATGAAAACTAGAGTGATATAAACTACTAATGGACTGCAGACAGTCGACGACACTAGGTACAAGATGCAAGCACAGCTAATGGTGTCAAATGGAGAGTGACAGAAACAAATGAATCCAGGTTGGTATGGGTGAACCAGTCAAAAAACATTTTTTTCATCATTTTTCTTGTAATAAAGAATGAAGATAAGTCGATTTACTAATAAAGTTAATAAGATTAAAAGAAAATGCCTAGAAATGGTACCAGTGAAACAAATGCAGGTGTATAGTCCTATGTACTTCATTCATTCTAAAATTATAAGACGTTTTGGCTTTTCTAGATACATTAATTTTACTAGACATAGTGTATATCTAAGTACATATCTATATATATCTAGATTAATCAAAATGTCTTATAGTTTAGAATGGAGGAAGTGTATGCTGTTGAAAATGACATAGTCTAACTAAATTTGCAAATCTTCATACGTTCAAAAAAAAAAATTGCAAATCTTCATGCTGCAAGGTTGTTCAAACCTGGTGCTCTGTTCATTTGGTGCTGGCATATCTGGCAGCCAGGCAGACGTACATCATCATCTGGTGCAAACTTTTCCATGGAAGATTTTTTTAGCAGCTTTTAGCCGTATTTCTGACACTAACCATGCACCAGGATATACACAGTTCTGGCACTTGGATTAAAAGCCTGTTTGGATCATTAGTCCAAGGACTAAAGTTTAGCAGCTCTTAACCATATTTCTGATGGCCTCAAAAAAAAAACATATTTCTGACAGTAATCATGCACCAGGACATTCTAGAACAGAGCTCTGGCATTGGGTTTATGGAATGATGCTTCTGACCAAACAAACTGGAACCTACGAAAAGGCGCAATGCCCTCATATCGATAACTCCAATGGAAAAGACACAATGAGATATACATGATGATATGATTCATGGGATAAAATAAAACTGCCTTACAGTTTGCTGTTGCTCAAAATCGCCTGTAACAAAACCCAGAGCACTCATGTGTTAAGAGTTGTACATCGAATTCACAGCTTGATGCAAGTAAATGTCGTTTTGACTGCAAACGCAGTGATCAGCATTTTGCCCTCTGATTGAAGGTTCCATAGGCAGTGTTGTACGACTCACTGAACTAATCCTGTATGATGGACCGAGATGATGAATATAAGGGTGAATGGAAGCCAATCAAAATTCTTTCGAGGAATTGGCCTATATCCCAACTACAACCTAGATGTCATCTCGTAATTGCCAAGGTCACACACCTCAACTTGTGATGTGCTAAGTGCTAACCCTAGGAACGATTAGGTATTTTCAAAGCATCGCGGAAGAGAATATCAAAAGTGAACTAATTAAGTTACTAATTAACTGACAAACAAGAGCTCTAAAAAAATAAGCACGCTTGAATAAACTAACTGTTCTCTCAGCTCATGCAAAAGGATCTAATGAAGTGAACTCAAGTGCTGACTTGCAATGATCAGAATAAAGGGACAGTACCTTGAGATAACTAGCTAATGGATGGATAAACAAGAAAAAGTCCAAGAGCCGGACAAACATTGCACTTTAACTGAAATAAACTAATGGCTAAACAGTATGCAAGCACTTGCTCTGTTTTTTGACCGAAAGCACTTGCTCTGTTCAACGGTCGATGAGCACAATAAGTAAGAAAATTTACCTGCTCCCTATTGTTCTAACTGAAAACCAAAGTGAGTTGCAGCTCCTGGCAACATACAAAGAACACGATTACTATTCGCTCTGCGGGCCTGCTAACCTGGAGATAAAAGATGATTACTTTTGGATGTGACAAGGACGTGTGATGCAGCTGTTAATCTGCAGAGAGAGAAAAAAACAGCTACTGGACAACCTGCTGTTGAACAGAAGCGCTAGAACAAGAAGTCCCAAGCAGAAACAAAAACGAGCAGAGATGCAAGCAGCTCAGTTTCTCCCCAAAATTTCACTGACACAAGCCAAAACAACAGCAATTGATATAGAACTCGAACTGCAACCTCACATCATCACGTGAAACCTATTCCAGCCGAAAACATTCAAAAATATCGAGCCTTTCTCACCAATCGCAAAATCCAGAAAAACCTAGGTGATGATCAAATTTTGGTGGAGTTCAAGTTCCTGATACAAGTGAGGGTTTTGTTAGGGATCACCCTACCTTGTTCACATATGTCCTAGCACAAAAATGCATCAAGAAATTAGCCCCAAATCCCCGCCAAATCCGACCAAATTACATTAAAAGAAAACTTCCAATTTTGTAAAGGAAACAAGTAAAGCCCGAATTTGATCTATGGTTTAGTTCAAGAGGTAAGATTACAAGACACTTCTAACATATCTCAAAGCTTGATGGCAAAGAGTCACTTCTCTCTCCCTCTAACCCCAGCCTCTTAAAATCACACAAATAAGAGATGCCTCCAATTGCCACTCCATGTATATATAGGCACCTATCAAAAAACAAAAATGCTCTTACATTGAGCACACAACCCAAACATCCCTTAGGGGTAAATCTATATCCTTTTGTTGCTACATCCAGTGGACGCATCACCTTCATGATTTCTCTTTGTCTTGACGCAAGCTTCCTAATGGTCTCATGCATCTTTCGACTCACCATTTCCAATTTTGAGGCTCAAAGCGGCCAAACCGACCGTCAATGATTTGAGATCAAAACCACTAAACCACCATGTCTAGTTTCGAGGCCAAAATCAGCAAACCCTCCTTCGATGGTTTTCGAGGCCCAAACAATCAAACCGTCCATCCCTAATTTTGAGGACCAAACTGGCAAACCCTCATACAGGCCTCACCAGACGTGACTCACCGATGTCAACACGTGTCCAACCTCCACCAAGCTTGACATATTTGCCTTTCTTCTTGACTTGACCAACACCAACTTCATTACCAATGTAGACGCATGTCCGGCCTCCGCCATGTGCCACAATATCATGGTCGACCTCCTTGACTTCATCGATGATATCTTTGTCACACTCTTGCTTCTTCAGTGCCCAATGTGTGCTGCACATGGTTCTTCCAAGCCTTCTTGTCCGCCCTTCACCACTATCGATCCATTGTGCACGGACTCCGCACTTGAACTTCACCATTGTCATCGACCGTCTTGGCGCACTATACATTCACAAGTCAAAAGGCATACTGCACAATACACACGACACAACTCAACATACACACACGACACAACTCAACATGACACCTCCGATTAGCCATTAGCATAATTAAACACATATCAAATAAGACTCAACCGATAAAGCCTCCAATCTCTCACACTTGTGTCGATCATTCATCACACACACATGGGCACATGTCCACCATGTGTTCACAATCTCCCAATTGACGAATGCATTGATCTAAACTAAAGCCCAACAAATAAGGTTAGAAGGCAAAATAGAAAACTCTCATTCAAGTACCTGAAAACCATGTAAAAGCAAATACATGGCCACTTGATATGAGGAAGGATCGTGAAAGCTCCGAGTAAAATCTCTCGGTTCTCAAAGAAAGGGAAAAACTTAACACAAGAGTCAAGTAAGAGAGACAAGTGGCTTCATGCAATCCCGACAACACTCAGAAGCCATTTCATCCATTGTCAAACAATCATTATAAATAAACCACGGTTCCTATCGTCTTTGTTTCAAACCCCCCTTATGATTGAATCTTTCTTGTAAACAAAAATTTTTCTTGTCTAGCCTAGTGCATGCTCAATCTTTGCTATGTAAAAAATAACTTATGTTGCTCCCATAATCTATAATCAATCTATAACTCTTATATAAAGATAAACCCCACTAGACGAATTCTCTCTTCATGCAAGGTGTCCGCATCGTTCACCACTAAATGGCCTCACTAAATGTTCTATTTATTTATACAAGGTGTCCACATCATTCTCCACTAAGTCAATACAAGGGTCATTTCCCACTAAATCCATATCATCCATTATTAATTATCAAAAATGGCCATGTCACCTCTATCATGAGAAATACTAAAAATCTTTAATCTATTAACATAAAAGTCATCTACATAAACTATTTGCTTCATCACCCACTCCTCTATTATCTAATCAAATATTTTATTGGTTTTTCTTCCATTAACTTATCGATTTTTTACTAGATCTGATGCAAGAAAAATAGCATGTAAGTCAAATTCAAATATATGCATACACGTGTACAAAATATCTTTAGTAATACTATGTATAATAATAGATTATTTTTAAGAGAAAACCACAGCAACGGGTGGGCTATGCCTTTGACCCCTTTGTAAACTGAACTCTATATTTTGTACTTCTCGATACAAAGATACAAATTCTCTTGCGCATTTTTGAAAAATAATAATGGTTTGCTGTGGTAAGACTTATTTCTCTATATGAATCGGACATGTGTTTATACAGAAGGAAAATAGGCACTTAGAACTTACATATAAAGAAGGAAGAATCCGTTTATAGAACATATATAAACAATGACAAACAACGCGCTTCTGGCGATCGCCCTATGAACCATCCTAGCATACAAGTTCAAATTTTCGATATTACAAAAAATGGTAGACACTCGAGATAAGGGAAACAACACAACCTACGAAGTGGGTTTGCACCTCCGCTGCTGTCTATGCGACCAAATTCCGACGTCTGGGAAGAGTGCTCCTAGCTAGTGCTTCGACATAATGGAAGCGTTCGGCCTAGCCTCGAGGTGTGTTCCTTCTCGACGCGCTTGGTGTGGATAGATCCGTGCCCACCCAAACAACCCAACATTCCGGTATACAGAACATATGGAAACAAAGTATTGCAGCCATTTTCTTTCGTCATAGGACAGTTAAAAAACGAAGCAAAAAAGATATAGTATATATATATATATATATATATATATATATATATATATATATATATATATATATATATATATATATATATATATATATATATATATATATATATATATATATATATATATATATATATATATATATATATATATATATATATATATATATATATATATATATATATATATATATATATATATATATATATATATATATATATATATATATTTTTTTTTTGGAGTATCAAGCCAGAATCCCTCCTTCCATGACAAACCCCTATATCACCTGACAAAAGTAATTCACAGTCTACAGTTATTTGGACTCATCATGTTCAGGGTTGCATAACAAGGTGCAGATGGTGCATACCACCGACTGTTTGAATCTTACTGATCAGCACATGATTAATTAACCTTCCATTTGGATAGTGCATACAGTACTCTCCCTTTCCACCCATGTAGCAGCCAGCCGTTGTCTTCATCGGCAACAAAGTCCTCATGGTAAAATTCTTTCATCAATAACACTGACTTCATGATGACAGGATTGAGAGGAAGCAGCTCAAACCCAGCCTTGACGCACCTTGCTTGCCACTGCTGGTAAGTTTCTGGCCTCTCAATCCTGTCAGCACCCTCACATGCTATGGTGTTTAAGATCTCCCGCCCAAGCATTACACCCTCAAAGAGCTTTCTTTCTTCATTGTCCCGTGGAGCATTCGTATCAAGCATGTCAAACATCGAGGAGCAATGGAACAGAAGCTCTTTGAAACGGGTCACGAAGAAGGGGGAACTGTATGATCCATTCAGAATGCCAAAAATAAACACCTTGGGGTTCATCCCCCTCATGATCTTCAGTACCCTATCCCTTGCGCTATCCATCGCTATTGTCTCATCTCCGAGGTTCTTCATTCGGTACAAGCAGTTGATTATAAGCACTTCATCATCCTCAATGTTGAGATCTTCGATCTGAATATCTTCATATCGTGAGTAAATGCCCTGATACTGAAAGGGAACGTTGCACATGTTTGCATAGTCAGCCAACAGCTTCCCTACCCCCTCAATGTTCTCCAAGGGGCTGAGACCAGCCCGAGGCACTTCTATTATACCTGTGATCCGAAGCCTTGGAGGCACTTCTTGCTCACCAAAACGCTGAATCAGCGACGGCCATTGAAAACCAGAGCGAGCGCAGACACCAAAGTCGACGATGTGCACCTTGGATTGCCCCACTGAAGCTTCCATAATAGTTTGGTTAACAAAGGTGCACGATGCCCTAAGGAAAGGGCAAACTGCAAAATAAAAGTTGCAGACCTTCAGCACATCTTCATCGCTTACTCGCTTCGCCATCCCCTTTTGGTACAACTGACTCCCCGTCCCAGCCAGGCGTGCTTCAAGGCCATTCACGAAGTAAAATGCCAGTCTCTGGAAACACTCTCCATCTCTCGAGGAATGCTGTCTTATCTTCTTGATGAGCTCACCAGCCAGGACAGGGTCGCCAGCTGCCACTGCTTGTGCACCGTGGATGAGGAGGGTCCTTAGGTCGACCACCTCTTTCTTGAGCTGCCTGGTAGGACACAACTTCTTTCGAGCAGGTGGTTTGCTTTGACCCTTTGCTGAATTTTCACTTGCTTCCTTTGCAGCCATCTCTCTTAGCCTTGCTGTTTCAATGAAACAATCCAGACATAGCAGAACCCTGTCGAACTTTTCGTTTCGGATTATTTCGCAAGTGATAGTATAGTTTTTACTTCTCCCTTCCCTGTTATCCGAGTCCATGATATATGGATTGTTCTTGTGGTCTTTGATCCGAAAAACTGCAAACTTGCTCTTCCCAACTGCTTTTTTTGCCTTAGTAGTGGCCTGTCTGCAGATCGAAAGCCTGTCATTGTCCAAACAGATCACCATCTTATCAAACCCCTTTTCATCCTCCGCTTCTTTTCCCATTTGCATGGCAGGGGAACCAAATCTTGAGGCCCTCCCAGTGCTTTCCAAAGGCTGATATGGCAGGAGAAGACTCCAGCCATAGCTATATGGACACAATGGGACTGGCAAGGACTGCGACATGCTGTGACTGGAAATGTCACTAGTGAAACTGCTACTGCGAGGCCTTTTGTGATAATTGCTGCTACCCTCATCTAGTCCTTCTACTGCTTCGCTGATGTTATGTAGCGGTGACCAGTTGAGTGAAGGCGGGTATACTTGCTCAACAATATCGTAGAAGGCCTTCTCAGCCGCCTGAAGGGCAGCCTCCCCTTCATGCGAGCCGACCCTCTCATCGACGTCCTCCATCAGGATCTGGCTTATGTGGTGAAGAGCATTGTTTGATCTAATCCTTTGGTAGTCTGGACTAACCCCTGCAGTAATCTGAAGGTGGTTCTGTCCGAGGTTGCTACTGACATTGTACATTTCAGGGATGGTGACTACACTGGAGAATTGCATGTTTGATTCATTGCTTGATTGGGAGAAGAACTGGGGATCACATAGTCTGTGGTCATACAGAGTGAGTTGTTGCTGAGAAGAGGAAGAAGAGCCATCTTGCTGTTGTCCATGCGTTGTAATGGTGTACAGATGATCAAAGGGGGACTCAATCCCCATCGAATACCACACTGGGAGGATTTTAATAGAACAAAAATGTTCAGCTTGTCTCTGAGAAGAAATTAGTTTGTATTAGAATGAATTTTCTGCAAAGATAACAAAAACTAGGTCTATCTTAGTCGTATGATGTATTGTTCGTTATAATTCACCTAATTCAAAGGTTTGTTCATAAATGTTTTTATGTAGGTGATTTACATCAGCTAGATTCTACTGTCACTAGCATAGCATGTTTTTAGGTAGGTGGGGTGTGGGGTGTGCTTAGGTGTCACATTAGTGGTACAAGTGTCAAAATGGATATGATCGACAAATGCACAGTGTGATGGGTTGATGATGTTAGAAAAGAAAACAACTGTTAGCTTAGCCTATTAAGAGTCTTCTTGTTGGCATAAGTGGCACATATGAAAGACTGATTTACAACATTTCTTGCAGCAAAATGAATGCGCCTAATATTTTATATCTCGTCTGAGCTGCAGGATGCATGCATAATGCCTAATCTAGTCTGGACATGAAGAGCAAGCATTGAAACTGTACTTCACATACCTTTGTTAATAGCAGTGTCACCTTTGTCCAAGCCCTTCAGCAGGAGGTGGCAGGAAGAAGAGGGCATGTCTTTCTCTCCAGGCAATGCAAGCAGCCTTATATAGACATCAAAAAAATCTTGACCAGCAAGACTTGAGGTGCCCTATGATGTTACACTGAACAGACTGGCATCAATGTTAACCAAGCGAAGTTCTCTAATTTCTTATCAAGCAACACCCCCCATGGGGTCGTGGGGATGTCAACATCCAGGATGCAGACAGAGAATGGTCCAGACTGTCTTCTCATCCTCTATAATTTAGCTCTGCAGTTTGGAGGATCGATAAGAGGCAAAAATTGGGAGCAAAGAGCGAGGCGACTTGATGACCTCATGCGCTCCCTGCGACGTTACATCACCACCTCCACCCACATAGAGCCACTCATGAAGGAGTTTGACAATACGTATCATCTATCTTCCAGCTAACTAGCATGAATGAATAATATGATGGATTTGTATCCTAACAATAGGCCTACTAAATCTTTATAGAATTTATTGACCATATAGATGCAGTCATAATTGTTCACCCAAATGAGAATGATACTATATATACAAATGAAGTTTTTCTTCACCCATATGGCAAACTTATATGTGGAACTACAAGTGAAATATCAAATAATGATGCAATACTTCAGAATGATATCATCCTACTTTCCTGTGTGCAAGGGTTTTTATTTTGTTTTGGCAGTTGATTGTATTTCATGGATATCAGAGATGCATATACTTTTTTATGCGTCTCCAAGTTTCAATATTTTGCCCACAGGTGTCCCATCTGTAGCAAACTACAAGGCATTCAGCAGCTGATGTATATTTGGTAAAGTAGATGCAATCGCACCATAGTACGTGACCGCAGGCATAAGCTACGAAGAAATGACTTTTCTTCTCTGATGATGAAAACTAGAGTAATAAACTAATAATAGACAGGCAGACAGTCGACGACACTACGTACAAGATGCAGGCACAGCTAATGGTGTCATGCAGTCGCACCATAGTACGTAACAGACTAACAGCAGGCATAAGCTACAAGAAATTAACCTTTTCCTTCTCTGATGATGAAAACTAGAGTAATAGTCTAATAATGGACTGGCAGACAGTCGACGACACTACGTACAAGATGCAGGCACAGCTAATGGTGTCATGCAGTGTAACAGCAGGCATAAGCTACGAAGAAATTAACCTTTTCCTTCTGTGATGATGAAAACTAGAGTAATAGTAGACTAATAATAATGGACTGGCAGACAGTCAACGACGACACCATGTACAAGATGCAGGCACAGGTAATGGTGTCAAATGGAGAGTGATAGAAACAAATGAATCCAGGTTGGTACAGTCATTTTCTTGTAAATAATGACGATAAGTCGATTTACTAAAGTTAATGAGAGTAAAAAAAGACACCTAGAAATGGCACCGGTGAAACAAATGCAGGTATATCTTCCATTGTCGAAGCATGTTCATTTGGTGTTGGCATATCTTGCAGCCAGGCATACGGCATACCTAGATCTCCATCATCTGGTGCAAACTTTTCCTTGGAAGATTTTTTTAGCAGCTTTTAACCGTATTTCTGACAGTAATCATGCACCAGGATATACACAGTTCTGGCATTGGAATTAACAAATGATGCTTCTGACCAAACAGATTGGAACCTGTGAAAAAGCAAAATGCCCTCGTAGCGATGACTCCAATGATAAGGCAGAATGATACATACAGGATGATAACATATACACTATTGCTAGTTGCTGCTAACCTGAAGATAAAAGGTTATTACGTTTGGAAGTGACAAGCTGCGGAATAAAAACAGAGATCAGTTTGGGCGTGTGATGCTCCTGTTACTGCTGTCAATCTGCAGAGAGAAAAAACAGCTACTGGATAACCTGTTGAACAGAATCGCTGAAGTCCCAAGCAAAAACAAAAACGAGTAGAGAAAAATTCAATCTGCTGGACACAAAGATTGAGATGAAATCGACAACCGGTGTATACACTGAATCGATCTCAAGCCAGGTGCTACACTTGTTAGTCCCTGCACCCAAGAACCAGGTGAGCAACCAGCTCACCTTCCCTCCTCTCCTTCCCTGGACCAAGGTAGAAGAAGAGCCTGAGCTCAAACACACTAACACACACTGCTGCTGCTCTGTCTTTGCGTTGGCAAAGACTGAAACCTGAATGTGGTGAGGCAATGAACTGCCTTGGCTGGTGCCTCCTGCTTTCTATTTATAGTTGAAAGGGATTACAAACAGCCCTAGTGGCTTTCCTAGAAATTACAAAGAGAAGACCTTGACTGCTGTAGCAGTCAAGTCTAGTCTATCCTGGCTACTAGGAAGTTGCTATGCAGCTGCAAGGAAACTGCACTGCAGTAGCAAGGAAATTTCACTGCAATTGCTCGCAGCCAGTAGTAACTGTTAGGAAGAATGAAGCTCATCTATTCCAAGGGGCAAACAGCCCTAACATGTACATCAGATGTGGGCATATAAGCATTGAGGCCCTTACACAAAGAGGAAATACAAATACAGCATATACATCTAACACCCCCCCCCCCAACACAAACTCAGGGTGGATCTGAAAAACTGAGTTTGGAGAGAAAGAACTGATGCTGAGCCCGCGTTTGCGCCTTGGTGAGGAAATCAGCCACTTGAAGCTCGGAAGGAACGTACTGAAGAGCAATAACATCATCCTGCACCTGAGCTCGAGTGTAGTATGCATCAACTCCAATATGCTTTGTGAGCTCATGTTTCACAGGATCACGAGCAATGTTGATAGCACTGAGGAGTTGGTGCAGAAACTGAAACACCAAAATCCTCAAGTAACCATCGGAGCCAAGTAACTTCTGCCGTTGCAATGGCCATAGCTTGCAACTCAGCCTCGGCACTGGAACTAGATACTGCAGTCTGCTTCTTTGTCTTCCAAGCAATGAGAGAGCCACCAAGAAAGATACAATAGGCAGAGAGGGAGCGACGTTCAGACTCGCTAGCCCAGGTAGCATCAGAGTAAGCTTGAAGTTGAAAAGAGCTAGAACGCGGAAAGAAAAGACGACGAGTGATGGTCCCATGAAGATAGCGCAAGACACGAAGAAGATGGCTATAATGAATATTGGTGGGAGCAGAAACAAACTGACTGAGAATATGTACAGCATGGGAGATGTCAGGACGGGTCACAGCCAGGTAAACAAGACTCCCAACAAGATGACGATATCGAGTGGGATCAGGGAGAGGTGTACCGTCATTGGCACGAAGCTGAAGATTAAGCTCCATAGGAGTCTCAACAGTGCGATGATCAGTAAGAGAAGAGCGAGCAAGAAGATCTTGGATGTATTTGTCTTGGGATAAATAAATACCATTAGAGGTGGAAGAGACCTCAATTCCAAGAAAATAACGAAGAGGACCAAGATCAGACATAAGAAATTGCTCACTGAGACGTGCCTTGACAAAGGCAATATACTCGTAGTCATCACCAAGTGATAATCATATCATCAACATAAAGAAGGAGAAGAGTGCGACCACGAGGTGATGTGTGAATAAACAAGGCAGGATCATGATTGCTCTGTGAAAAACCAGCAGCAATGATCACAGAGGCAAAGCGCTGAAACCAGGCGCGAGGAGCCTGTTTAAGACCATAAAGAGAGCGACGAAGGCGATAAACCATGCCATCAGGAACAAAGTACCCAGGTGGTGGTCGCATGTAGACCTCCTCACGAAGTTCACCATTAAGAAAGGCATTTTTGACATCAAGTTGAGAGATGGACCAAGCACGCACAGAGGCCACAGCAAGGAGAGTGCGAACAGTAGTCATGTGAGCCACAAGAGCAAATGTCTCATCATAATCACGACCATACTCTTGCTGAAAACCACGAGCAACAAAACGGGCCTTATAACGCTCAAGAGAACCATCAGAGCGAGTCTTGATCTTATAAACCCACTTGCAAGTGATGGGCTTAGCATGAGAAGGAAGAGGAACAATGTCCCAAGTGCCAGTGCGCTCAAGTGCAGCAAGTTCCTCAGCCATGGCAAGTTGCCATTCAGGATGACAGAGAGCATCATGGTATGTGTCTGGCTCAGAAATAACAGTGCCAGCAAAACCATAGCGGTCAACAGGCTTCAGCGAGGCACGATCACGAAGATGATAGTGTGAAGAGGGCTGAGTGGAAGTGCCCTCAGCTGGAGATGTCTCAACGGGAGATGAGACATCAGTGGGCGACTCAACAGGAGATGAAGGATCCCGGAGTCGGCGACTGTAGGTGTAGATCACAGGAGGTTTAGAGTCATAGATGGACCGAGTCGGTTCAGAAGACTCAGAGGGCAGCGGAGAAGAGGGTGGAGAGGGTGAAGACGGAGGAGGAGGTGGAGATGGTGAAGAAAGTGGTGGTGGTGGTGGTGGTGGTAGAAAAATTTCAGTGGAAATGGGTGAATCTGGAAAAGTCATGAAGGACAAAGGCTCAACAATAGCCTGAGGAGAAACATCTGCGGAGGGCCGCGGATAGAAGGGACGAGACTCGTCAAAAGTAACATCCCGAGAAATCCGCATGCGACGAGCGACTGGATCCCAACAACGATAGCCCTTGTGCTCAGCACTATAGCCTAAGAAAACACACTCAACAGATTGAGGAGTTAGTTTAGTGCGTTCGCGAGGAGCAAGAAGAACATAGCACAAACATCCAAAAAGGCGAAGACTGGAGTAATCAGGTGGATGTCCAAGAAGTTGTTCATACGGGATGCCACCTTTAAGAGCAGATGAGGGCTGAATATTGGTTAAGTAAGTAGCTGTGGAGATTGCCTCGGCCCAGAAATGAGGTGGGACAGAGGAGGCAATCATAAGAGCACGAGCAGTTTCAAGGAGGTGACGATGTTTACGTTCAGCAACACCATTCTGAGCGTGCGCGCCTGGACAAGAAAATTGTGAAAGTGTTCCTTCCTCAGAAAGAAATTGACGAAGGGCACCCGAAAGGTACTCCCCAGCAGAATCAGCACGAAGAACACGAATAGGAGCATCAAAATGAGTACGAATCATTCGAGCAAAAGCCTTATATATTGATAAAATTTCATTACGATGTTTTATGAAGTACACCCATGTGAAACGAGAGAAATCATCGATAAATATGACATAATATTGATGACCCCCTTTTGAAACAAAAGGTGCAGGACCCCATACATCAGAATGAACAAGGTCAAAAGGACATTGTGACACAGACGCACTAGAGGAATATGGAAGCTGAATTTGTTTGCCAAGCTTACAACCCTGACACTGATCTAAGGAGACATCACCAGAGACATTTCCTAGAACACCACGACGAACAAGGGTAGAGAGCCGGGAACCACACAGATGTCCCAAGCGGTGATGCCACTGAGCAAAAGATGAAGAAGCCGATGCAGAAAAGCGAGCCCCAAGACCGCGAGCGGCGGATGGAAGGCGAAGCCTACGATCAAGTTCCCAAAGACGCCGAGAATCACGACGACGAGGGCCGCACCAACTAGGAGACCCGTGCTGAGATCCTGAACACGACAAGAGTCAGAATCAAGAATAACACGACAACCATGATCAGTAAGCTGGCCAGCAGAAATAAGTTGCATGGTCAAATCAGGAACATAAGAAACATCAGGAACACTAAAAGAGAAGGATGAAAGAGTGCCACGACCAACAACAGAAAGAGACGAGCCATCAGCAGTTTGAACAGTGAGAGAGGTGGAAGGAGAATGAATAGAAGAGAGACGGGTGCTATCAGGTGTCATATGAAAAGAAGCACCAGAGTCAAGAATCCATGGCAAGATACCTGAAGTGGATGGTGGTCTCTCAATGGAAGGCGAGAAGCGAGTGTGCAGTCTTTGGAACGAAGTGACAGAACCAGCTGTTCCAGTAGTGGCCGAACCAGTCGCTCCAGTAGCTGATCCAGGAGTGACAGCAATACGACGTAGTAACATAAGTATCTCCTGCTGTGTATCAGACTGCTGGGACTGAGCTTGCGGGGGACGCCCACCTTGGCGAGACTGAGACTGAGCATGTCGCTTTTTCTTGAAACAATGATCTTCATCATGTGTATTTTTGCCACAATAATTACAATGAAGGCCACCTGGAATACGAGTTCCCGAGCTACCAGAGGCTGCTGATGTAGGTACTTTAGGAGGAGTTCCAGAGCTACCATTGGCTGCTGATGTAGGTACTTTAGGAGTACCAAGAATTCCGGACCGAGCAGCCAGAACTGAGGACGACGTTGACTGAAGTAGACCAGCAGAACGAAGGCGGATCTCTTCATTGCGAACAGCAGCAAGAGCCTCCATCAAGGACACACACGGCTCACGAGCAAGTAACTGAGCACGGAGAGGCTCAAATTCGGCTCGTAGACGAGTCAGGAAGTCATAGGTACGACGAAGCTCAAGGTGACTCTGTTGCTTCTTGCAAGAGTCACAAGTGTCTGGGGACAACTGAGGGCTAAGAGTGTCAAGCTCACGCCATACTGCAGATAGTTGTCGAAAGAAATCCTCAACTGAACTGTCGCCCTGCTGTAACAGTTGCTCTTGACGTAAGGCAGCAATGTAAGTGGATTGACCAGTGGGCTCATAGCGCTGGCGAAGACAAGCCCACATCTCAGCAGCATGATTAAGCCGAATGACTTCTCCAGTCAGATGCTTTTCCATACTAGCAACAAGTACAGCCCCAGCACGAGCATCTTCATCCAACCAAGTGCGATACGCCCGAAAATGAGACATATAAGAGGCCATATCATCATCAGGTGTTTCTGGAGGAATAACAGGCTGCACTGGACGATCAGGCAAAACTGGACAAGGGATCTCACCACTGACAAATTCCCAAAGACGAAGACCACGCATATGCCACTTCATATGTGGAACCCAATTATGATAATTGGTGCCATCAAAAGTTACCGGACAGCGTTGAATCTGAGGACCACCGGTAGACGGAGCAGTAGGAGATGCCATCTTCCCTCTCTATTCTTCTTCTTACTCTTTTTTTTTTTACCAAGCAAGCAGAGCACTCTGGAAACAGAGCACTCTGCCGCTCACGAACAGAGAAGGCCCGAGATGCGGACGGCTCCGCACGAAGCAGAGCAGACCGCACGCAGCAGCGAGATGCGGACGGCTCCGCACGAAGCAGAGCAGACCGCACGCAGCAGTGAAGTGAAGGAGCAGGGACCGCGCCCAGCAGGAGCCGCGCCCGGAGGCGGGGCCGCGCCCGGCGGCGGGGCCGCTCCCAGCGGGGGCCGCGCCCGGCGGCGAGATTCGCGGGCAGGAGAGTCGCACGGGATGAGTGCGACAGCAGAGCAGCAGGAAGCGCGACGGACGAGCGCACGAAGGTAAAAGCCGACTGGAAAAGTACGGCGGCGGAGCTCCAGCGAGCACGATGGGAAGAGCGTGCGAGGGAGAGAGCGAGGTAAACCCTAACCCTAGAACCTTAGAGCTGTTACCATGTTAGGAAGAATGAAGCTCATCTATTCCAAGGGGCAAACAGCCCTAACATGTACATCAGATGTGGGCATATAAGCATTGAGGCCCTTACACAAAGAGGAAATACAAATACAGCATATACATCTAACAGTAACCAGTAGTAACAGCAAGGTACTGACCTATTGTCAACCTTCTGTCCAGGAAAACAGAGAATGTCAGCAGTAGATTATCTTACACTACTATGGGTCTATGGCTGAAGGAAAGCAGCTCCTATCACCTGCAGTTGCTAACTGAGGAAAAGAAGTCAAATGGAACTAGAAAAACCTGGGGCGGCGTTACCGTGCCATCCTGAGCCAGCAAGTGATTATTCTGTGGGATTCACTATTTTTAGAATTTGATTTGTTCAATGTGTGGATTATGTCAATCTATTGAAAAGAAATAGGGTCAGGTTTTTTATTAACAAAGAGAAGAAAATGAACCAGCTTTAATTTGTAGTAATAGTGTAAGCGTAAATATGTTGATCATTTATCCTTCAAGATAATAATATATGGTTTTAGTTGACATTGCAAAGTCTTTCAACTTTGTAGCATACATTAATCTCTGACATATATGAGAGAAGACAGGAATAAAGAAATGTAATTGTCTTCTGATGATATTTGACTCAAACTGAGCAGAAAACATCAGTACCTTGAAATTACAGTCTTCTTTAAACTACATGATCTAAGCAGTAAGATCTCACAAAAGTAGAATTACAGTGCCACAAAATTTGGTCCCTACAATGTAGATAGCTAGGTTATGTATTTCCATAATCATAGTCTGAACTTGGCACTTTTCATTAGGCAGACATCATTATCCACATACCACCAAGGTGGCTTATAGGCATTAGTAAGTAAGAGCTAATATAGGTTACGCATATGGAAAGGAAAATATAAGATCATCAATCTGAACAGTATAAGAAGTTTCAATGAGAATAAAGAAGAGTATTATAGTGATGGAAGATCATTTACTTTTAGTAAATATCCCTCAGCAATATCAAATATCCACCGAAGTAAAGGTAATAAATGAACTAATGATAGTCAGAGATGGTTTCATTTTACAAGCAAAAGAGTGTCAAGGAAATTTGTTACTTTACAATTGAAAATAAAAATAATAGGGGCTCAAATTATTTTGCAAGCAGATCATATGCATTGAGGTGTAGTTTGAGGCTAGGTTGTTACTGCTGACTGTTGGTATTATCTGTACAAGCTTGTGTTATTCAATGAAAAATATTGGCATGCAGGCAAAATCAAAGAATAAATCTCATGCATATTCCTTGGGGCTGATCGGCGAATCCATAATTGATCTACTTCCTCTAGGCTGTTCTTTTCCAAGAGCTCCTAAGGAGTGTCCAAGGACTTATAGATATGTTGTAACAAGCCATGAACTTTATTGAGATAATTTTTGAAGCAATACAAGGATGCAAACCTTTGGGCACTTGCTGCCAGATGGATTCTAAGTTGCAGATCAATGCTCAAGACTATGGAGTTTCGTGCAAAATCTTCTTCTTGGTAGCAGCAACCTCAAGGAAGGCTGGTCTCATCAGCCTGCCAGTCTGTTGATGCAACCCGTATTGGCATTTCGTCAAGCACCTTGTGCGCGTGCTCTTGAACGCTCTCCTCCACATCTCCATCATGATTGTTGGCATGGGACAGTTTAGCTGCGCTTGAGACGTCCGCGGACGGAGGCCTTCTCCACCCCGCGTTCAGCCGAGCAAAACAGCTCTTATCAGCATGGCAGGAGGCGTGACGCCGGTACAGTCGCTTCTGACTTCCACTTCGATCACTACCGTGTGGGACACCGATGCCCATCACCACAGTGGCAGCACTCGCCTCTGCGGCCATGTTTGTAAGAAGATGGGGATGGCGAGCAGGACTTGGCTGTGGGAAGGCGTCGAGATGCCATGACAGGTGCCATTCCCGGGTGGCTCGCCTGACCATGGTAACCAGCCGTACCTGGTCTGTGGCGCGGACCGGCATTCTGTCGAGCAGCTTGTGGGCGTGTGAGGCGTGCGATTGCCGCGTGCTGCAACGAAACGATTTTCAGGCGATTGGGCAAGGGAACGATGGAGTCTAGTGGTGGATTTTCAGGCGGAGGATGGGAGGTGCGATGATAGGCGGCGCTTGGGGCCGGCGTCGGACGGCCGGAGACTCGCCGGAGAGGGGAGGGACGCGGCGTGCGCTCGGCCCTTTGGATTGGTCCAGAAACGTCATTTGCCTGTGCTTGGAAGATTCAAAGGACACGTGGCAGGGTAAAGAGCTGGAGACGTGGCACGATGAGAGGCCAAATTCGATGGTGTAAAGATATGTCTTCTAAACGATAGTAGCAAAAGTGCCCGTGCGTTGCAACGATCAAATATTAATAAAAACACTTTTCCTATTTGTCAAACACCTGGGACAAGCGACGCCGTCTTCCAGCACACGAGCTCACTCTCCCTCCCTCTCTTCCCCGGGCGAGATCCTTCATGGCGCCCCGGTGAGCTCCTCTAGCTGTGCTCCGGTGGCCAAGGCAGATTTGGCGGTAGCCATGGCGACGCCGGCACTTGCTCTCCCTCCCTCCCCCTCTCCCAGGTGAAATCCTCTCTTTGCTCGCCCCTGTTGCTCCAACACCCTCGTCGACCGCCCCTGTTGGCTGCCTTCCATGTCGCTTGCCCTCGTCGCTCCACCTCGTCCATCCTCGTCGTGTGCCTCGGCCAACTGTCGTCCTCGTCACGCGCCTCGGCCAGCCATCGTCCTCCCTCGCTCGGCTAGCCGCCGTCCTCGAGCCGGCGGGCACACAGGCATGCCCGCGGGCGAGCCTTGCACGCTGGTAGCGGACACGGGCACGAGCTACAACCCGTGGCGGGTGGCGAGCGCGACGAGGAGGCACATCGGGTGAGGCCTTGGCCGTTTGTTCCCATATCTTGATGCAGAGTATATATTTGATGGTCTTGACCTTTTTAGAACACGATGGTCTTAATCTCGTATCGTATTCTATTTTATCTCAATATATACTCTCATCTATTCTAGTCTTTCTTGCTTTCTAAATTATTATTGGCTTCACGTGTTCTTATTTGATTCAGATATGTTGAGTTCATGATGGTTTCGATTACGGTTCTCTTTTTATAATACACGCACGTACTCATGGGACACGGAAGACAAAAGTGAAAGAAAATATAGCAGAAGGAAATTTTGGTAATTTATTATTAGGGATAGATATAGCTCACGATTCATGACCTAAAGAACAACAGTTCAGTTTCTCCGTAAAATTTCACCGACACAAGCCAAAACAACAGCAATTTGGTATAGAACTCGAACCGTAACCTCAGATCATCTAGTGAACCATATTTCTAAAAAAAGTTTAAAAAAATCGAGTCATTCTCGTCAATTTAACAAAATCTAGAAAAAAAAAAAAGGTGGTTGAATGAATTTTGGCAAATTTCAAATTCTTGGCACTTAAGTGAGGGATTTGTTAGGAATCACGCAAGCCTTGCTCACATATGTCGTAGCACCAAAATCTCTCAAGAAATTTGCTCAAATAGCTGTTAGATCGACTAACGTAAAAACTTCCAAAAAATAGCTTTGAAAATCACATAAGAAAACTTTGACTTTTGTAAAGGAAACAAGTAAAGCCCAAATTTGATCCATGAATTAGTTCAAGAGGTAAGATTACAAGTAACTCAATCTCAAAACTTAGATCCTCCCTTCCTCTAACCTCAACATCTCACAACCACACAACCAAGAGAGACCCACTTGTACAGTTATCTCCAACCGCCATTGCATTTATATATAAGCCGTCAAATATAAAAAAGCTCCAATATTGAGCACACAACTCAAACACCCTTTAAGGATAAATTTGTCTATATTTTTGTTGCTACATCGAGCGAACCTAGCTCCTGCTTTATCTCGACGCAAGCTTTGCAATGGTGCAACACATTCTTTGATTCGCCATTTCCAATTTCAAGGTTCAAACAGGTCAAACCCGTCATTGATAGTTTTGACATCAAAACCACCAAACCATTCCTTTCGAGGCCAAAATCAGCAAGCCGCTCCTCGATGGCTTTGAGGCTCAAACAATCAAACCGTCTGTCCCTAGTTTTGAGCCTCATTCTAGCCTGTCAGGCGTGATTCACTGATGTCAACATGTGTCCAACCTCCACTAAGCTTGATGTCTTTGACTTGACTGGACCATCTTCATTACCAGTGGATGCATGTTTGGCCTCCTCCATGTGCCCCGACATCATCATCGTCCTCCTCAACTTCGTCGACGATATCTTTATCACCCATATACTCTTTCTCTTCCCGTGCCCAATGTGCGCCCACACATAGTATGTTGTCTGGTCCTTCTGTCCAAGCCTTCTCGTCCACCCTTCACCACTCCTAATTTATCGCGCAAGGAATCAACAATTAACCTTGGCCACTCTTTTCTATAATTTTGGTCAAACTTGAGATTTTTAACTCTGCAAGATTTTTAGAATGACTTATAATTTAAAATGGAGGGAGTAGAACATATAAATAATAGCAAACAATGTACCTCTAGCGAGTGCCCTAGGAGGTATATAGTATTACAGCTGGAGGCTGGATCATCCTAGCATACAAGTTCAAATTTTTGATATTACAAAAAATGGTAGACAATCAAGATAAGGGCAGCGACACAACCTACAAAGCGGGTTTGCGTCTCCGTTGTTGCCTGCGCGACCAAATGTGACAACTAGAGAGAGCCTCCTAGTGCTTCGACATTGGAAGCGTTCAATCCAGCCTCATTACTCTCACTTTTGAATCTTACTGTCATTAACCTTCCATTTGGACAGTGCATACAGTACTCTCCCTTTCCACCCTTGTAGCAGCCAGCCGTTGTCTTCATGAGCAACAAAGTCCTCATGGTAAATACTTTTCTTCATCCATAATACTGCCTTCATGAGGACAGGATCGAGAGGAAGCAGCTCAAACCCAGCCCTGGCGCACCTTGCTTGCCACTGCTGATAAGTTTCTGGCCTCTCAATCCTGTCAGCACCCTCACATGCTATGATGTTTAAGATCTCTCGCCCAAACACTCCACCCTCTAACAGCTTTCTCGCTTCATTTTCCCGTGAAACATTCGCATCAACCATGTCAAACAGCGAGCAGTAATGGAACATAAGCTCTTTGAAACGTGTCATGAAAAAGGGGGAACTGTATGATCCATTCAGAATGCCGAAAATAAACACCTTTGGGTTCATCCTCCTCATGATCTTCAGTACCCTATCCCTTGCGCAATCCATGGCTACTGTCTCATCACCGAGGTTCTTCATTCGGTACAAGCAGTTGATTATAAGCACTTCATCCTCCTCAATGTTGAGATCTTCGATCTGAATATCTTCATATCGTGAGTAAATACCCTGATACTGAAAGGGCACCTTGTACATGTTTGCATAGTCAGCCAACAGCTTCCCTACCCGCTCAGTGTTCCCCAAGGGGCTGAAACCTGGCCGAGGCACTTCTATAACTGTAATCCGAAGCCTTGGAGGCACTCCTTGCTCACCGAATTGCTGAATCAGTGATGGCCACTGAAAACCAGAGAAGATACCAAAATCGACGATGTGCACCCTGGATTGCCCCGCTGACGTTTCCATAATAGTTTGGTTAGCGAAGGCGTATGATAACCTTTGGAAAGGGCAAACTGCAAGATAAAAGTTGTAGAGCTTCAACACATCCTCTTCGCTTACTCGCTTCTCCAGCATCTTCTGGAACACCTGGCTCCCTGTCCCAGCCAGGCGTGCCTCAAGGCCATTCACGAAGTAAAATGCCAGTCTCTGGCAACACTCTCCATCTCTTGAGGAGTGCTGTCTTATCATCTTGATGAGCTCACTGGCCAACAGACGGTCACCAGCTGCCACAGCCTGTGCACATTGGATGACGAGAGTCCTGAGATCGACCACCTCTTTCTCGAGCTGCCTAGTACCGCGAGACTTGTGTTGAGCAGTTGCTTTGCTTTCACCCTTTGGTGAATTCTTACTTGCTCCCTTTGCAGCCATGTCTCTCAACCTTGCTGTTTCAATGAAACAATCCAGACCATAGCATAGCAGAACACTGTCGAGCTTATCGTTGTGGTTTATTTCGCAAGTGATGGTATAATTTTTACTCCACCCTTCCCTGGTATCCAAGTCTTGGATATATGGATTGTTCCTGTGGTCTGTGTTCTGAAAGATAGCATATTTGCTCTTGCCGGCTGGTTTTTTCATTTTAGCAGTGATCAGTCTGCTAATGGAAAGCTTGTCGTCATCCAAATGGATCACCATCTTATCAAACCCCTTTGCATCGTCGGCTTCTCTTCTATTCTGCAAGGCAGGTAAACCAAATCTCGAGGCCCTCCCAGTGTTTGCCAAAGGCTGATATGGCAGTAAAAGACTCCAGCCAGAGCTATATGGACTCAATGGGACTGGCAAGGACTGCAACATGCTGTGACTGGAAATGTCAGTAGTGAAACTGCTTCTGCGAGGCCTTTTGCCATAACTGTTTCTACCCTCACCCGGTCCTTCTCCCGCTTCACGGCTGGGATGCAGTGGTGGCCAGTTGAGTGAAGGCGGGTATACCTGCTCAAGAATACCCCTCTCAGCAACCTGAAGGGCGGCATCTTCTTCATGCGAGCTGACCCTCTGGACCCTCTCATCGATGTCTTCCATCCGGATCTGGCTCATGTGGTGAAGAGCATTGTTTGGTCTGATCGTTTGGTAGTCTGGACTAACCCCAGCAGCAATCTGAAGGTGGTTCTGTCCGAGGTTGCTACTGACACTGTATATTCCAGGGATGGTGACTACACCAGAGAATTGCATGTTTGATTCATTGGTTGACTGGGAGAAGAACTGGGGATCACATAGTCTTTGGTCATACAGTGTGAATTGTTGCTGAGAAGAAGAGGAAGAATAGCCATCTTGCTGTTCTCCATGTGCTGTAATGGTGTACAGATCATCGAAGGGAGGCTCAATCACCATTGAATATTAACCACACTGGGAGGATTATTATCCCTTCAATAGAACACAAGTGTTCAGCTTGTCTCTGAGAGAAAACTAATTTGTATTCCAATGAATTTCTGCAAGGATAACAAAAATTAGGTCCATCTTACTCGTATACTGGATAAGTTTTATTAATAGATGTTTTTATATAATATATTACTTATATCAGCTAGATTGTACTGTCACTAGCAAAGCATGTTTTTAGCTAGGCGGGGATGTTGTGGTGCTTAGGTCTCACATTAGTGGTACACACAAGCGTCGACAAACTGATATGATCAACCCATGCCCTGTGATGGGTTGATGATGTTAGATAAGAAAACAACTGTTAGCTTTATTTGCTTATTAAGAGTCTTCTTGTTGGCATCAGTGTCACACATGAAAAACTCATTCACAAATCACAACATTTTCTTGCAGCAAAATAATGTCTAATCTAGATTGGACATGAAGAGCAAGCGTGGAAGCTGTACTACATACCTTTATTAGTAGCAATGTCACCTATGTCCAAGCCCTTCAGCAGGAGGTGGCAGGAAGAAGAGGGCATGTCTTTCTCTCCAGGCAATGCAAGCAGCCTTATATAGATATTAAGAAAATCTTGACCAACTAGACTTGAGGTGCCCTATGATATTGTTACACTGAACAGTGAGGCTGGCATCAATGTAAACCAAGCAAAGCCCTTTTTTTTTCTAATTTCTTCTCAAGCAACACCGCCCATGGGGATGTTGACATCCTGGATGCAGACAGAGAATGGTCCAGACTGTCTTCTCGTCCTCTCTATAATATAGCTCTGCAGTTTGGAAGATCGATAACAGGCAAAAATTGGGAGCAAATAACGAGGCCACTTGATGAGCTCATGGAGTTTGACAATATCATCTATCTGCCCAGCTAACTAGCATGACAGAATAATATGATGGATTCATATCCTAACAATAGAGATGCATATACATTTTTTATGCGTCTCCAAGTTTCGGCATTTTACTCAAAGGTGTTCCATCTGTAGCAAACTGCAAGTTACTCAGCAGCAAATATATATTTGATAAAGTACACGCAGTCGCACCATAGTACGTAAACAGCAGGCAAAAAGCTACGAAGAAATCAACCTTTCCTTCTCTGACGATGAAAACTAGAGTGGTATAAACTAATAATGGACCGGCAAACAGAGAACGATACTACGTACAAGATACAGTACAGGCGTACAGCTAATGGTGTCAAATGGAGAGGGATAGAAACAAATGAATCCAGGTTGGTACGGATGAGCAATAAAAAACTTTTTTTTCATCCTTTTCTCGTAAAGAATGAAGAATAAGTCCATTGACATATATGCTATCGAAAATGACATAGTTGTCTAATTAAATTTGCAAATCAGTAATTCCATGCGGCAATGCTGTTGAAACCTGGTGCTCTATCCTGGCAAAGCCATTGCAAAAGCATGTTCATTTTGTGCTGGCATATCTGGTAGCCAGGGATACATACCTCCATCTCCATATCATCTGGTGCAAATTTTTCCATGGAAAAGCAACTCTCAACCATATTTCTGACAGCAATCACGCACCAGGATATACTAGAGCAGAGCTCTGGCACTGGGTTTATGGAATGATGCTTCTGACCAAACAGAACGGAACCTATGCAAAGGCAAAATGCCCTCGTATCAGTAACTCCAATGGAAAAGCACAATGATACATACATGACGATATGATTCATCTGATAAACTAAAGCTGCCTTACAGTTTGCTTTTGCATAAAATCGCCTGTAACAGAACCAAGAACAATTTGTGTGTTAAAAGTTGTACATTAATTCACAGCTTGATGCAAGTGAATATTGTTTGACTGGTAAACTCAGTGATCAACATTTTTGCCCTCTGATTGAGGATTCCATAGGCAGTGTTCTACTTCGCACTGAACTAATCCCATAATACCAAAATTACACTGGGGTTGGGAAATAACATTACAACTCAGAACCATTTTGATACAATGCTCGTTCTAAGATGCTCCTTAATCTACACTGTCCTGGTGAGTCTCTTCTGGCTGACACGGTGAACAAAGGTCGCATGGTATGTGCACCAAAGGAGCTTCTCAAAAGTGAGCCAAACTGTATACTAGAGTCCACGAAAGCTGCGAGCAACAAAAAGGAAAATGGCATGTCAAAGACTAAACCGAGATTGGTCCTTTCCTTTTTCAGTAGAATAGAATAGTTCCTTTCAAAAAAGAATAGAATAGTTACCAGGAAAAGGGTGAAAGAAGCGAAAAGCCCCTCCTGAAGTAGAGCCCCATGGCCTCCATATTCCTCCTCGTCAATCTTCAACAGGTATGTGTAGTACCAATAGATAATGCCAGTCGAGATGGTCAGAAATCTGTAAAGAGGCCGCATTATGTGTCATATTAGAATACAACCATAGTAAAAGCTCACATGCTGAGGTCAAATACAGTTAAAAAGATCAAATCCAAAAATCGCCATAACTTTTTAGCAACGGATAACGACATCTCGGTCATGGAAACAAATTTGTTTCGTGCAGAAACCAGAACATCATTTTCTTAGCGTTCATCTGAAACTTAGCAGGTAACCAACCATGGTTCTATTCCGCAAGTATTTTCCTATTTGCTAAGGCCACCTCAATAGTATTGTACAGTCAATCCTGACAAAGACGCATTACGGAAAACCATGTACTCCTACTTAGAACATACAGCCCGAAGATAGTCTAGAGTGCGATAAACTCCATCAAAGAAGACAAAGAAAGGTCCGCCTGAACTGAATCGTTGAAGAGACAACTACATACTGCCACAAGCCCACAGCTGTGTGCCGGTAGTACCATTTAGCAGGAATTAGAATTCTGGGCATCGAAAATAGCCCAATCGCACTTGTCATACAGAGGTAGAAACTGTCAAATTTAGCTACTGCCCAGCTAATCAGATCCCTAACTCACAAGTAAACCCAAGGGGTGACAGCAGATCTGACAGCATATGTGACTAGTAGCAATGATGAAATCGTCCCTGAACCGACAAACAAAATTGAGAAACCGATCACTCTCCTGAATTCCAATCACACAAACACTATCGATTTAACAGTGACCATGCCTGCCGCAATGTCCCAGAGCAACAAAATCAATCTGATATCAATCTAATCTAATTATAACACTATCAATTTCGCTTATGTGCGCGTAGGTGAAGCTACAGATCTACACACGGCAAGACTTGAGCTTTGAGAAGATGGGGGACAGAGAGAGGTCAGGAGGGGGTTACTGACAGTGCGATCCAGACGGCGCCGACGAGGGGGACGGCTCCCCAGAGCAGGCCGCAGATGAGCCCCACCGCCTGGCGGATCCAGTGCACCGCGTCCAGCAGTTGGTCCTGCCACAGCCCGACGAGGAGAGAGCGTCAGTCAGCACGGCAGCAGCTACCGGCGCGCGCGGGGGAGACGAAGACGAGTACCTTGTCCAAGGAGGCCTCCGGGTCGAGGTACCTGGCGAGCTTGGAGGACAGCGCGTGCCCGCCGCCGCCGTTTGACTGCTGCCCCTGCGCCTGCGCGCGCGACTGCTTCGCCGACGACCTGGCCTTGGCCATCCTTCTCACCCTCGCTGCCGCTCGCTCGCGGTGGGTGGGGAAGTGGAAGCGGATGGAGCGGCGGCGCGGCGGCGCGGCGGCGGGATCCCCGAGGCGAGGCGAGGCGAAGGCGGGGGCGTGGGGAGATGGGATCGCGGCGGCGGCGCACGTGGGGAAAAGTCTGAAATTAAAACAATATGTTTGCCTAAGGGTTCTCGGAGGGGGAGGCTAGACACGTCATCAAGAAAAGGAGGGCCGTTGGATTGTCGATCGTGTGGTCGATCGGTGTTCTTTTGCAGTGAAAACCGGAAGCAGCCTTCTATCCGCTTCTCCCGGCTTTTACGCGGCTTCTACCTTGCGGCTTCCGCTTCTTATAGAATTTACCTAGACACATATATTCCAGCTCTTAGGTTAGGGTTTCTCTTCACTTCCCCTCACCGCCCCCGTAAAAAGAACGAGCGAGCAGCAGGGCGCGCTGGTGGGCGCGGGCGGGGCGGGCGCCGGCCGGCGCTGGAGGCTGTGCCCGGCGGCGGCGGGAAGGCGCGCGCATGGCATGCCCTGGCGGGCGGGCGACGCGGCCCGGACGGCCGGTAAGACGGCGGCCCCACGGGGGCGGTGCGGCCGTCTGTGCCGCGCGCGGGGTACAGCGGCTAGCCGGCCGGCGAGGAGCACGCCGGAGTGGTGCCTGGGGGCGCGGGGGCTGGGGCGGCGGTGCCGATGCAAGGCGGCGCGGCGCGGGCAGGTGGGCTAGCGGCGAGCGACTGGCGGCCAAGCGGCACGCGGGCGCAGTCGGCCCCTCCTTCTCACTCTCTTCCCGTCTCCACGTCTCCTCACCACGCAGAACCTCGCAGCCCGACATCCACAGTCGACCTCGCGAGGTTAGGGTTAGGGTATGGCGATGGCGGCGGCCGTGGCGGCAGCGCCCGCCTTCCGGTTTGGTCGTGTGCGGGGCCGGGCCCCGCCGCCATAGCCGTCCCACAACGATGGCTTCGTCTTCCGGGCAGGGCGGCTTGGCGGCCTCCGGATTGGTTTGCGAGTGCGGCCTCGGGACCGACCCCCGCTCCGTCATAGCGAAGTTGTTGCCGCCGCCGCCGTCGCCGTTGTACATCATTCGCTCGTCGCCCCGCCGAGAGCCGCGGTGCCATGACGCCGAGACCGCCGACCGATGCCTCGTGAGGTCATCCTACGCTAGCGAACAGGTTTGCGACCCCTTCTCTTCCCATATGCTTTGTGAGTTTGTATTCGGATCGATCTAATTTTATTTGGGCTTACGGTTCTGTATTCCTTGATATGTTTTCATCTCGAATGCTCCTAGCGCTTAATTCAATACCGACATTTGAGATTGAAGCAATTTACAGCTTCGCTGTTCTTAGTTACGAAATTTTAAGAATGTGGCAATGCTGATACTAAATAATTTTCTTCTAGCTCCAAGCAGCTCCAAAGTCTGGACCTGATACCGGTGCGCCCACGACTCCATCTCAGCACTAGCAAAGGTAATTGATCTCGTTCTCATGCCTTTCGGTTACTAGCTCGCTACTCCGGTAATGAATGTAGCACTATCTTGCAGTTGTTAAAGAAAAAATAATTTGGTTGCAATCATGAGAACGCAAAGGTAATTGATGTGTTATCATGCCTTTCGGTTGCTAGCTTGTTACCTCGTTAATGAATGTAGCAATATCTTCCAGTTGCTGAAGAAAAAATAGTTTGGTTGCAATCATGAGAACGCACTGCTACTTTGATTAATTATATGATGCATGATTAGCTTACTGGTGATAAGTGATCTCGTTTAGCTTACATGATTAGCTTTCATGGCAGCACCTAAGAGCAATTTAAAACGTTTGAAATGAAATAAAATGTTAGTTATCTTACACAAAACTAAATCCCATGCTAAATATGTTAACCTTTCAGTTCTTATATGAGGTGATGTGGTGATCGATCCATTTTGCAAACAGTTTGCAAATGTGCTATCCAAACATGGTAGCTATGATTTTTAACAGCTAATTTTGCTTACAAAAGAAAAATATGTATGCTGCTTTTTAAAGTGCCGATGACAGTAAACACTCCATGATGCCTGTCCATATTAAACAAAATCCAACCCTTCTCTCCTTTCATGTTGATTTCCTATGTATGCCTCTTACTGGAAGCTACATGTTCTCTTTATCAATGCGCAGGTGTTGTTGATACATATAACAATGATGATTCTACTCTTTAAGGTCAGCTTTATCCCTAACCCCTATGCCCCTTTGAATTTTGTTAAATACCAATTCTGATTTTTCTTTGCATTATGCTTACTACGATATATTGCTAGACTTTTAATGTCATAAAATGGAGATGATGATGAGGTCATTGCAGCCTACCTGCTGCTGTCTACCAACGTAAAAAAGAGGGCTACATGAGGTAATATTTGTCGCCACGTATTCCTTCTTGACCTCTTTGTGCATATTTTTCCAGCCATTAGTACACGCAGTCTTCTCCATGATTTCAGATTGGTATGGCTAGCTGATAATTTCGATTGTACAGGTACCAATGGTACCATTTATTAATTAGTCTTGCTATGCGGCTTATTTTCTTGTGTGCTCCATGGTTGTCCCATTCATCAAAGGGATCCTTCTATTGCTAGCTTTTTTTTTACACCGATAGTATATGCTTTGATTCTTTTTCTTGCTGTATTGATTTTATTTTATTTATTCAATAAAAGAGTCAAATTGGTTGATTCAGACTATGAATGTTCGAGAGATTTATATATTGTCTCTCCGCTGCGGTGCTGCATCCATGACATTGAATCCAGGCATCTATAGAGCATGTTGAATTTGAGTGATGTCTATAATGCTAATGCATCTCCTCATGCTTTTGTAGATATCCAAGTAGTATTGCCGATACAATGTTTCTACTTGGTGATTTAGTGCTTTCAAATGGCAGCGGTACGTGCCGTGTCGAACGTAGCTCCACGGGTTTCTACGAGATGAAGATGCATTCCTTCCATTTGAAACTGTCTTGACCCGAGGTTAGGTACCAGTTTTAAAATTTGAGAAATCATGGTTACTATGTCAATTGGTCACACGAAGAAAACCAGTTACAGTTGTGTGGTTTGGGGATCAACATGACATGGTGGGTGTTCAAGTATAGTAGATTATGGTTTTAGTACAAACATAAGAAAGTTGGCTTACATAAGGGACCAACAAAATTTTTCTTAGAGCAATAATAGTTGTCCATATTATTTTTAAAAAAATCATGCGAAGAAAAGAAACATGGTGAATGTGATTTTGATATCCCATGCTAATTTTATAACTATGCCTTATCTTGAGGGATGGAGCATGGAGTACCTCAGCTGCATCTACAGTGGTCCTGCTTCTTTGTTTTCTTAGTTTTTACCATAAGAGATAACCATACCCAATTATAAACCTCATTTTCATACCTTCAGTTTGGTAATAGTCCTCACAGTCTAATTGTTTTGTGACAGTTCAAGTGTCTTTGAAGACAAGTAGGTACTGGCTATCTCTAAAAATTTCATTATGCATGAGTGGACTTTCAGCACTAACAGTACAGCGGTAGCAAAAAAATAAATATTAACATGACTGCTGCATCCACATTTTTTCTATGTTCTACCTGTCCTTGCCTGGAGCTGCAACTATAATGCAGTTCTCTTTTCAGCTTCATGGGGTTTGTGGAGCAGTGCATCAGCCAAATCGAGTGCCTGACATGATCCTGGCGGTGACGACACAACAAGGGTGCAATGGGTTCCTCATCAGTAGTTCAGCACCAGGTGCCACTTCTTCCTGGGTGAGCTTCTCTTTATTGGTTAAATGGCGGGCTTAAAGTATTAATTCTGTGCTATAGGGTGACAAGAACTTTTGCACCTCTTGCAAAGTTTGCTTGCTGGAGCAAGATATATTTTGTGGTAGGTTGCCACGCCTTAATGTGCCACAGGTTTCTGGAGTTAGGTTTAAGAAAAACTATATAAGTCTTCAATATCTTTATAATACAACATTTATATTCTTGGTAGCATGTTTCTTGAGAGATAATTGCTATGTGGTGTCCAAATCTTATCATTTCATACTATTACTAACAATGTTATCTCGCCACCAATGGTGCATGGTATTTTCATTTTGTTTGTTTGTGCACAAAAGCAAATTCATTTTAGAATAAGGCTAAAAGGCATGATTCGAAATTAGTAAGGCTAAAAGGCATGAGCGAATAACTGTTTTCCTGTTGTGTTTCAGGCTTTGAGTAGCTTATAGGCTTCCCTAAATAAATATGCTACATATACATTAGCGGCAATGTTGAACCTTGTCATTAATTAATGTAGACTTGCTTTAGGGAGTCCTAAAAGACATTCATTTCTGCTAAGTTGTATTGCAAAGCAACGAGAAAATTTGGCCCGATTTTGTTTCAATCACGGGGTCATACCTAATAGTCAAATGATTTTAAAATCAGCTTCTAAATTGTAGATCTTCACTTTCTACTATGCACCTGGCTGCTTCTGTTTTTAGAGCTTTGTTGCCATCAATCTAGGTCTCACTTGCATACTTATTGTAGGTATCTTTGATAAGGAAAAAAGAGACCAGACTCTCGGTCCACAAACTAATTATGGCTCAGCCTCTCAAACATAGATGATTACCTTCTGTCTTAATTAATCAACTAACCGTATTGCATCTTATCACCGCCTTGAAAATGTCCCATCCTTGGATAGTTCAGTTTATGAATGTTGAATCTATTGTACAGATAATGATTGAACGTTGCTTCCTTTCATATGCAGGCTAATATGAGATTAGTGACTGGACAAGGCCACCTTGGAGTACCATTGCGATAAGTGTTTCCTCTCATATATAGGTTTTGAATTGATATTTGGTTCCTCTCTTCAAGTTATAAATAATAGATGTACGCTTAGTTGACCTACACGTATGAAATATGAATTCCTTCGTACATTTAACATCTCGAAATCCTGTTTGACCTCTTTACTACTACATTTCAGTTGCTTTGCAATTCCTATGCTGCTCAATTCAATTTTATTTGTGTTAAAGAGCTTTCTTTTGTAGATTCGAATGTCAACAAGACTCCAAACCCAAACACCCAATCTACACGGCGAGCGCTGGAATTGGATCCCCATGGCAGACGAATCGATCTACTATGCACACCAAAATAGCTTTGGACTTCCTCCTTCCGCTTGTAGCTTATGGTTTGCTACTCGCATACAACATAGTCTTACTAGCAAGTGCACACACTTTGTAATGCACCGTATTCCATTTGGTTTGACCAGTTATATCTTGCAAAGATCGTTCTCTATCCGAAGCTTTTGTATAGCTAATATCATGTACAAACTAATGGTTAGACAGCCCAGTGACCAATCCACCTATACATATGTACTAACTAGGCTAAAGTCGATATTGTAATTGTAAAAAATCTTACACTATCATCTGCTGTTTTCATGCTACATAATATTCAATAATAGTTTATGTCGTGCAAATGTGCCTTCAATTTCTGATCATGCAATCTTCCACGGGCGCGCGGAAGCGCGCGCCAATTTACTAGTCGAGGCAAATCGGAGAAGCAGTTGGCTCAAAACTCAAAAGCCACCCCCACAACATTTGGTATTTGCGTTTATTATGAAAAAAAAATCGGATTAAAATTCACGATTCCGTGCAAAATTTTTACAATAAAGTTGTGGAGTGGTAAGAACTGGATAAAATCCGGACAGTTTGACTTCAAATCTGCGTTTACATCTTTTTAAACATTTATCTGCTTGGTCACTGTGGATTTGGAAGGATGAATGAATATAGTAATGGTCGGGATAAGTTACAGGGTATAGACAGGTTGTTTAGTAGTTTGGATCACAGGGCTTCTGAAATCCGGATAAAAAAATCTCAGATCTTACAATCTCATTCAAACATCCTGATTTTTAGAGGATTCCAACACGAAGGTAAATACTAAAAAAACATCGTAGGTTACTTTTACTTGAATCTGCATTTTAAATCCGATTCAAACATGCACATATTTAATACTACGTTTGCTAATGGTTTGCTTTATTCCGCTCCGCACTAAACTAGCGCTTCTAAACGTATCTACTCCCCTTCTCTATATGTTTTGCATTATGATTGGAGAGCATATAAAACCTCCTCTTCACTCTCACTCCACCTCTCTCTTGCCTTCTCTTTTCATGTCTCACAATACTTCTACTGTCTCCTCCTGTCATTCCTCTTTACCCCCTCCCCCACAAGGTCGTGCTCGTCATTTGCAACTCAAGCCACCATGCTATGTTTGTCTTCTCTCTTGATCCTTACGATGGAGGCCTCCGTTGCCCCCACCTCCTTAGATCTGTCACCACCATGGCATCGTCCGCCATGTCACCACCCCTCTCTCTCTCTCTCTCTCTCTCCTCTCTCTCTCTCTCTCTCTCAACATTGGTAGAAGGCAATGAGGTCCAAGGGGAAGAGGCAGACCACCTTCCCCATCTATCTACCTAGACTTGTGGCTCCTCGATAATGATGGAGGTCGAACCTCTGCTTGTGGCTGCACATGGAACTAGAGTAAGAAGAATCCCTACCAAACAATATGAAGAGCCAATTGGGAACACTACCAAATAGCCCCCTAGCACATGTAGATTCATAATTCATAATGGTTTTCCACAATATCATGTTTATTGATATAGGCGTCAAACATTAAATGAATGTTTTCCACACTCATTTGAAAAGTTTGGACCTATTCATATCCGAGTGAGACCTCCAAAGTCTTTTCTTTTTTAGCCCTATTTGGCACGTCTTCTCCACCAGCTTCATAATTCATTTTGTGCAAAACAGGGGTAAAACAAAAATGGCTTCACCATGAAGCCTCAAAATCATGATCTTACATAGGTTGGAGGTGGGAAAGGAGCCAATATGGCGCCACTTCATCTTGGTGGGCCCTACATGAAGATTTGTGATACCATATTTTTAAGGAGTTTTATATGTGAAGTTGGATGCCAAATGTTTACCTCCAGCTCCACCAATAGAATTTTCCTCTCTCTCTCTCTCTCTCTCTCTCTCTGAATCACCAATGGAAATTTTCTGAAGCTAAAGCAAATAATAATAATAACTTCAATAGTAGAGTGGAGTCAAGCCAAACGGAACTCTTAATATCCGATATCATATACCTAATTTTAAACACTCAAGAGTCAAATATCTTGTATGGATATATATTAGTTTATTAGTATCCGACCATCTGTTGACCAAATTAGAGGCAAACGATCCGTATGTATCCATATTGGCAACATCCAACACTAAATCTAAATTCAAAAAAGTGCCAATTTGTATTTGTATATGAATATATCCATTCATGCTCTATTCATTTTCATCCTCTAAAGAGATAAATCTATAAGCATATAAATATTTCAACAGATATATATAAGAATAATATACCACTAAAAATAAATGAATCAGAATATAGAAAAAAACTTGCATCAATAAATAATAAAGTATTTGAAAATGGTTTCATCAACAAATATATCAGTTGAAACTAAATCAAAAGCATATATTGATAGCATGTTTTATGAGGTGTTTTATCTATATTTAACTAATATCCATCCATATCCACGTCTACCTCTGATATCGATCTAAATTTGGATCATCAAATGAAGAAAGATGAATCCGAATGTATTTATTATTCACATTTTAGTGGGTATGAATATCAGATAACTTCATTAGATGAAAGTGATAACCAACGAGCTCTTGGTTGCTAAAATCTCATAAACTTACAACATATGTGATATAGACACCATAAACCAGGACACGACTCATGACCACATCCACTAGAGCACACACAAGAAAATATTACAAGCTAAGTTAGCCACTCTGCCCAGCCAACTGCCAACCAAGCCACTTGGTTCAAGATCTATAGGTCAGAATCTGCTTCGGCTACTAGCTCACTGTTCCCTGCACAAACAATGCAAAAAGTTATGACATGGCTACATCAGTCAACTTGCCAGGTAGAATCATGATCACTAGTCGAGAATGAGAATGCATCTAGACATTGGCATGACCATACTGCATCAGTCAACTTGCCCTCTAGAATCTAGATAATCACTAGCCGCGAATGGGAATGCATCTAGACATTTGACAGTCAACTTGCCTCAAGACGGGGGGGAACAAGACGTGGGGAACGACGACGCGAAACACCTGGAGACGTTCCTGACAGGGCTGTGGCTCCTCTCTTAGCAGGAAGTACATCGTTCTTGCTTGGGGGTTGGCTTTGACTGTGAGCGTCCTCACTTGTGCTGTTAACTGACTTCACCATGGGCGCTGAGAGTAGCGCAGCGGAGACATCTGGACCGACAACTGGACTTGAAGGAAGAGTCCCTGAGGAACAGTAACAAGAGTTAACTGGTAACTTCTGTGAAAAAGGTACATAATGTCATCTTGCAGACATAAATTTTGGGACATAAAAAAGTTTGCGCCATAATTCAGGGGAAGGAAAAACAAGAACTGGTCTTTAAATTAGAAAGCAAGCACTGTATTCTTGCAACATGAAAGTTATGCTTTGGAACTTCCACACAGCCAAAACTACATAATAACCAACCCATAGAGCCTCCGTAACTGAAACATAACAGTGTACATATGTCCAGAATCTACATAAAAAGGATGTATTTGAGGCAAAGTCGCATGTTTACTTGGAAGAAAACAGGTCTGTTTTGCTTAAAGCCTTAAACCTATTGCCCCTTGCCAGTACTTTGGGGAAAAGAAGACATAAGTCCATTCGGACTATAATATTTGTAGAAGATGTTTATAAATCTGATACTTGATCACATTATCGAAAAAAAGTAAATGGTTGTTGGTTACCATTCATGAAAGAAGACTGGAATTTCTCTCTGGCCATTCTTACAAACTTGAATAGATGTGCTTCCAAATCCAAGTCCTTTGCCAAATCCTCAATGTCCTTGACGTGAGGATCACAATCCATGACTGCTATGAAAGAACAATAATTTTAAGAAGATATACAAGTGAAAAATGGGGAGGAAATGAGGTATACAGCAGAGGCACTTGGGCAGACATCGGAAGTAGCTTCAACTCACATTGAAAACTCGGACTTATGCGGAACGAGAATTCCTTCTCAGGACATTGTGGGTCAATCTTGTCGAAAACAAACTTCACACCTTGAGGAAGAACCAAAAAAACAGGATGCTTGTCAGGGAACATGGTGGCACACCACCGCACCAGCATCATCATCATATAACAAAACGTCGCATCAAGCTCGTGTGTGGCTTACCTTCTTCTCCTCCGATAACCCGGAAGCCAAGGGACTTATCAAACCAGAGAAGAGCCTTTGTCACCTTCACATGGAACTCAGCGTCTTCATTACTCTCTGCTTCAAGTGATTCCAGAGCTGCAACAGGCCGTAAACAAATAGAGTAATTATTATCGCTGCCATATCACTAGGTGAATTTGTTATGACCTGTGGCGACAATTTGCCACAACAACAACCCGAGAGACAAAAGTAGCATCAGGATAGTAGTAGAGAAGGGCGAGCATATATACACACACACCTTGAAGTTCCTGGGATTTGATTGCAGCACACAAGTCCCTCTTGGCCCTGAGATCCGCCGCCAAGCTACGGAGCCTCTCATTCCTAGCCGCAGCCGCTGTGTTCAACTCTTTGGCCTGGTTGCGTTTCGACTCGTTGCGCGACTTGACTGCAAAGGGCAAAGCAGAACCAGATTTCAGTCGCCGCCGCAGCACGGCCTGCCGGCCTCCCCTCTCGTGAGGCAACCCCAACCCCAACAGCCCCGAAATGTGATGCGAAGTAGTGGAGAAAGGGTTTGGTGCGCGTACGTACGCGTGAGAGCCTCGCTGAGCTGCTTCTCGAGGTCCCGGTGCTGGTTCTTCAGTCGCCTGAGCTGCTCTGCAGACAGACAGAATCCCAACACCCAACACCACCTTGAGCTGACTGAACTGAACTGAACTGAACTGAACGAAACGGTGGGGAGGACGGGCGGCGGTACCTCGGCGCGATGAGTTCTGGTCAGCGAGGGACCGGGCCGACGCGACACTCGCGGCGAACGCCTCCGTCTCCGCGGCGCGTCGCTCGGCGATTTTGCACTGGATCGCTGCCGCCGCCGCCCGATCCTTCGCCACTCTCCCGGCTCCCACAGGCGCGGCGGCGGGGGCGGGGGCGGGGGCCTGCTGCTTGGGGTCGGACGACGAAGCCATCCGCCGCTGCTGCTCCGCCGGCGGACCACCCGAGCACGGGGGCTCCTCGTCTCCTCTAGATTCCGGGAACCCTCGGCACGGGGGAGGGAATTTGGGGGATTTTAGATGGAGATGGAGAGCCGGAGTTGGGCTCAGATGGGCTGGATAGTTGGCCCATCTATCCTTGATTATACTTTGGGCTTTGATGGGCCCGGTGAGACGTGTGCTCAGTTCAAGGGCCCAACTGATTGATGATGAATGATGGCCCAACTAATTTTCCAGCCACTAAAATGTTTTCGCCTCCAAGGGCTCAAAGCTTGACATGAACCCGTAGAATGGCGTGTTGGGCACGATAAATTAAACAGCCATGCTGGGAGCACTTGCTGTTAAAGTTTGTTGCATGGGTGCTTTGTTGCCGAAATCGTAGTTGCCGTTACATCACCTATATGACCATCTGTATGAACGGCAAACTGCAGTGTTATGTCAATTGTTTCAGACTTTCAGTCGTCAGATACATACATCAACTAGCTAGTATACCGCGAACGAGCTGTTTCTTTCTGCTATTATACCGAGATAGAGTTTGCTCGCATCCTTGAACCCGACGTGTGAGATGATGCATGGATGAACTCCTCAGGGGAATGTCTGAAACTTTCCCCCATGCATCCTTTCCCCCTTGGATCCATCCATCTCCAATAAACAACTGTGTGGCGAGAATGTTCAGACAAGACGAGCAGCCGGATGATGCTACTGAACAAGGTTTTGATTGATGTAGCCCTCATTCGCTGACATGCATGTCGTCGCAACATATGTAGTCTGGTTTAGGTTCATAGCAAGATCACTGAAACAAGTGAATATATGTGCAAACATAGCAGCAGGCCGCATAGGTACAAGCTCACCTCGAGCTCCTCCTTAACGCACGGTTCTTTTATTTTTCAAATTATGTTTGGTAATGGTCGAATTATCGTGGTCGTATCGTGTCGTGCGCTCCTACTGTGTACCCACTACCCACTGTGTCTCTGTCGACGACGATGATGATCAAATACACACCCACGCTCGAACAAGACTTGGGATAAGATGAGATGAAAAGACTGGATTTTTCCAGTGGAAAACACAACAAAGCCAAAGGCAACAAACACATTGATCCGAAGAAGCAATTCTCCAACAATGGCATCGCAGAGAAACAGAGGAGAGATGACACGTAGGAACTCTGCTTGGCCACCACCTCTGGCTGCTGACTTGTAGCCATCCATGTCCATCCGTCTCCTCCTCCTCTCCTGCCGCTGGCCCGCTGCGCAAAAAGATCTGTCCGGACCTGAGCTGAGACGCCGCCGTCGCCCCGTGGAGCAGAGCCACACGTTGTATGTGTCCTCCACGCAACCGCCACTCCCTCGCAGGAGCAACACGACGACGGCCAGTGGAGTGGATTGCCCGATTTGGTTGCCCTCTTCTCTTCTCTAGTCTCTTCCCTTTCCCCTTCGCGCCGCGCTGCGCTCCCTTCTCCCACTCGTTAGCAGGGAGGGAGGTCGCCAAGTCCGACGACGAGAGAGGAGAGAAACACAGCTGCCTTCTTTGGCGTATGGCGGCCGCAGCCCCGGTGGCGCCCGGGAGCGGCTGCTGCCTGAGCCGCCCGCGCTCGCGCCCGGGCCCGGGCCCGGGCCCGCCCTGGGTGCGGCTGCGCGGCGCGAGGGTCGCCTTCGTCGCCGCGGCGGCGGCGGCGACGGCGGAGGGGCCGTCCTGCCTCTACGTGGGGCCAATCGAGACCGCCAGCCAGGAGAAGCTCGAGGCGCTCTACCACCAGGTGCGCTTTCTGCCTTCCCCCCTCCTTCTCCATGCCAAAAAGAAGCTTCTTTTAGTAAATAGGAATAGAGTGTTCAGTTCTTGGCTTCTTCCATGCCAGAAAGAAAGAAGCCTCTATGTTTGAGCAGTAGTCTGCCCAGGCACAGCAATCCACATGCACCATCGATTGCAGGCTCGATTTCGTTTGTTCCTGCTCAAGTTCAAATTTCAATCAGTTGCCGACCATTAACATACTCTTCAACCATGTGCTGTACTCTGTGTGTGCAGGCCAGGGATTCCTACTACAGCGGTCAGCCATTGATCGTCGATGACATGTTTGACAAAGTCGAGGTAAAGTGAAATTCGAGCTACACTTTGCCAGATTACCTGATAGCTAACTCACCATATACATAATATCCATACTCCAAATCTGTAGTAAACCAGAATCTGACGAACCATTTACCCTTTACAGCTGAAGCTCCGGCTTTATGGCTCCAAATCTGTCGTCAAATACCCCCGCTGCAGCCTCATCAGGCAATCGACCTACGCCGACGCCGAGGTAACCTTTCGCATTTGTTTTCCATCTTAAACCCGTTCGCTCGGTACTAAGGCTATTGGCTTATGCTTTGATGTTGTTTCATTGGCCTTTGGGTATAGGGCAGGAGGACCAATCGATGTTTATGGCATTATCAAGCATCTGGATGTTGCTCCTCTTCTTTGGCACCTCTGCCTTTCTCATTCCTAGTCTGTACACTCTGAGCATCGCGTTCAGGGATGTGTTTGGAGCAAGACACCTCCTATATGGTAAAAATTCCCTTGAAGCGATAACAAGAGTTAATGACTTGACTTTGGTTGGATTGGGGTATGTGGTTGGTTATCCCATCGCGTCTGCGTCCGGTGAGGATATCTCACTTTCGTCATCATGTTTGTACATCTCATATCTTAAATTTCTTCACATGGTAAACCGTCTGGTTGGTTGTTTCAGTTGGTGCGCTGCGGGGCTTATTGTCAAACAATTTGGTTGCGCTAAAAGGGTCCTGCCCAAATTGCGGTGAGCAGGTTAGGTTCAGTTCTAGTAATAATGTAATGATAGTAATCACTTATCATTCTGCTTATCATATATTTGTAATCATGTGCTGATCTGAGAAATTTGAGCATAATGCTGTCAGGTATTTGCATTTGTCAAGACTGGTAAATCTGTCCGAGCACCTCATAGAGCAGAATGTCATGTCTGTGAGTGCCCTTTGGAGTACCGCACAAAAATTGAGGTATGCCGGATACCTGTATTTTCATGCTGCTCTGCAGTATCAAAATGTTGGCAAAATAAATGAAGTTACATTATGATTTTTCGGATGGCAGTGCATGCAAAGCAACACAATTTTCTTTTTCAGAGTACAATGACATCTGCTGATCTGCACCAAGATTGTGTTGTGTATATAAAAAAATCTGCTTCCTCTTAACCAATGGACATGTTCAGCTCAACTGTGACACATTTCACATTCAAAGCCAATGCTGCAATGCACTAACGAATCACATACACTTAATAAAGTTCGTCACTATTTATGCACTTGATTCCAGATTTTCATATGGTTCACAAGTGGGTGAAATCACTGCAGATTTTTTTTCCCACTACAGAACATGCCATCTTAGTTTTTTCCCTTTTTGCAGAAATCTTTGTCAGGGCCTAGAAGAAGTTGGGTCTACGGCCGGGTTTATCTAGTGAAGCAAGGGCATCCTAGGAAACGGAAATGAATAATGAATAAAATTCTAATTGCAGCTGATGAAGAAAGTTTAGAAATTCTGATGAGATGGAACTCTTCTGATGGACTGAAGTATTTTTCAGATGCCACTCTTATAGATTAGAGATTAGAAGGGCTTTCTGTGTACAAATCGTTGAAAGATTTGATCAAGCCAAGTGTTTTGTAAAACAGATACATTCCTTTCTGAGATGTGTCCATACTCCATACGCAGCAGATGAACCCATGCTGCATTGTATTCTTTTCTGTTTTCTGCGTTTAGATGAACCCATGATACAATTTGTATAAAGAACTACTGAAGAGGCTATGAAGGTGTCATTTTGTATTCGTTGCTATCAGGAGGTAGGGCCACTGAAAGGCCCAGACTCTGTACCGAACATGTTTGAAGAATCATTTTGCCAAAGATGCGCGTGAATGAATTTATCCTGGATAACTCAGCATGTATGCAGACTTGTTCATATATGATGTGCTATACAAGTATATATATGAAGTTTTCAGTTTTATTGTATGTTTTCAGATTAATTTGCCAGAATCTGGAACGTGTCTTGATGCCTGCTAACATTTGACCAATTGCATCTGTTCTACGTGTTCATAAGATGAGACAAAGCAGCTTGCAGAGTTTTAACAGCGGTTGAGCTGTTTGGCTTGAACAAAATTTCATAACACTCCAAACTGGATGTAATTATGTATTTACATACTGTACTTTACAAAGACTTGAAAATGCAAAAGCTACATGATAGGCACAAAACATCCAGAACTCTGCCTCTTTACAAATCCCTCTATGAACCTACTATATGACCTACACCTACAAAAGGGTGAAAAAAAATACTCTAGCATATATAATCCACTCACTCAAACTGGTTTTACAGAAGGAGCAGGCTTCCCCTTCACTGCCGCTTTGACGCCATTGTTGTCCAAGCTCCGACTGCTTGGCCTCCTCTGTAGGTGATGGTTACCTCCTTCCTTGGCGTCCTGGAGCTGTTCTAAGGCCGTTACCACCTCGTCCATGCTGGGCCTGTTCCTGGATTCCACGGAGAGGCATTGCAGTGCGAGCGCTGCAGCCTTCTGTGCCCTAGCAAGGGAGTACTGCCCACCCAGCCGGGGGTCCAGGATGCGAAATATGCGCCTCTTACTTCTCAGGTATGGCCTAGCCCACTCCACCAGGTTGTGCTCCCCGTTTGGGCGGTTCTTGTCCAGTGCCCGGCGTCCTGACAACATTTCTAGGAGCACTACACCAAAGCTGTACACGTCACTCTTGGCGGTCAGATGACCTTCACAAGCAAAAATGACATTTGTCAGATTCAAAATGAGTCTTAAGACTGGCAGCAGTATGAGGACAGCGAACATAGTGTGAATGAGGCATAGTTTTCTTTTGCTACAATCCAATCATGCATTGGTTTAATTTTAGCAATACATAATTTTAATCATTTCAGTGTGATTCATTGCTCATGATGCTAGTTGCTAGTTGCATATGATGATTTGGAATCTAGAACCACCGCAATACCTGTTGCAAGGTATTCTGGAGCTGCATACCCATGAGTCCCCATCACCCTGGTGGAGACATGGCTCTTGTCACCAGTTGGACCATCCTTCGCAAGCCCGAAATCAGAGAGCTTTGCATTGAAGTTCTGCAGAATATTTATGACTATGAGCTCAACCAGAGGAGCTACTCTGATTGTCCAAAGGATGACTACTGAATATATATTGCATACCGCATCTAGAAGGACATTAGAGGTCTTGAAGTCACGGTAGATGACTTTAGCTTCATCGCTGTGGAGATATGCAAGACCTTTAGCTGCTTCAAGGGCAATTTTCATTCGTAGGCTCCAGGACAGTGGCTGGAAATAGGAGCTCCCTGCATGATAATGAAACATTTTATTACCATTCCTTCAAATGCGAGAAAGAGCAGTAAATGGTGAGCAGAAAAGAAGGGCAGATGCTTACTCCTAAATAGATGATTCTCCAAACTCCCGCGCGGCATGAACTCATACACAAGGAGGCGCTGTTCGTCTTCAAGGCAGTAGCCAACGAGCCTTACAAGATAGGGGTGCGACAGCGTTCCAAGGTAATTCACTTCAGTCTGCACATCAAAGGAACAGCATGTTATACAAAACACAAGAATGTCACGAAACAGCAAGGGGCTTCTGCCCAAACAAACAGCAACTCCATGCAGGTACTAACCAGCCATTCCTTGTGACCCTGGTAGCCTTCCTGGTTGAGCTTCTTGACGGCAATGACCATCCCTGTGCCCGGTCTAGTCGGGGCGAGCGTCTTCTCATCGATCCAGCCCTTGAACACCGAGCCAAACCCACCCTCGCCCAGCACACTGTCTGGTCTGAAGTTCCTGGTGGCGGTCCTCAGCTCATTGAAGGTGAAGGCCTTGACGTTCGCCGACTCCAGGATCTCATCCTCGCTCGGGGGTTGGCAGCATCGACGCTGACGAGGCATGGCTGCTGCAGCCGCTCAAGGCTACTGCCCCGTTCCTGCCAGTGAACCTGGAAGTTGTCCCTGGCGATCATCAATCAAGAGAAACAGTAAATTTCAGAATTCCGCGCATCATATTCATATATATCGCTGCTAAATCACGTTAGCTGCTAGTACATCTTGTTAGAACTTATGGTTTTTTTTTTTCGAAACCGTGCTTTAGCACGTTTTTCATTAAGGGATTAGAACTTATGGTTTATGGAGAACATTTATTCCATTTCGCAGTATGAAAGGGAGAAAGGAAAAGGAAGAGAATCCACGAGCGAAGCTAGAAGTAGCCAAGTAGTAGGTGACACCGAAACTGAAGTTTCCTCTTTACTTCCTTGGCTTGGCTTGGAAACAACCAAAACAAGTAAACCTTTTGTCGTCGTGGAGCAGTCAAAAACATTGAAAAAACGGGCAACGATCTCGCCGAAAGGCAGTACCAAAATCTGAACGTTCTATCCGATACAGTCAATGGCATGTGAGGAACGAGAAGTCCTACGAAGTGCGGTGCGCCAGCAATATCATACTACCATTGTTATGCCAGAACAACACTGGTATACAAATAGTCGCCTCCGGTGACTGGAAAACGAAAGCCTTGGCCTTGAGCACATGGAAGGATCCAAGAGGGCGAATCCAGTGTGAAAACAGACGTGGTTCTTTTGAGCACGCGCGGGGGCATCAGGCACTAGGTGCCAAAGTATGTGATGACTGATGGCAGTGATCATACACGAGGACACAGCCTGTGATGAGCAAGTTGTTCGATTGATTTTATATTACAGAAAAATATACTAAAAAATGGGATTAGCAGCATCTAGTACTGTGGAAATGAACGGATGAGAAGAGCAGAGGACAGTTGGACGAGGAAAGAAGCATAAAAAAGCTCACATGATTGATGATGGAATAAATTAAATTAAATCAAGCGATCCAACGAAGAGGAACAAGATGAGAGGGGATGGAAACTGGAGAGGAGAGGAAGTACCTGATGGGGAGACGGTGCCGCGGGACGGGCTGTCGGAGCTGATCTTGGTGCCCCAGCAGTTGCCCATGGCGTCGACGCGCACGCGCTGGCTGAACCGCCGCCGCTGAAGGAATCAATCCTACAGACGAACGCTGCAGGCTCGATCAGGAAACCCGACGCCTCCCACCGCCGCCGGCTCTTGGCTGGAATCTTGATCCCCAGGGCCCGGAGCTCGCTGGCTCGTCGCGGTGGAGAAGAGCACGAGAGCTGCAAGAAGAATCCACCGGCGCGTCGAGCCGGGTGCTGTGCTGTGTGGCTGCCCGAAACCGCCAAATCTTCTCCTCTGTCTCTCAGAGAGAGAGAGAGAGAGAGAGAGGGTGGAGCGAGGTAGAGGGAGGAGTTGGGAGATTTGGGGGAGCAGGCAGGCTCCACAGCACAAGCAAGCGGAGCAAGGTGGAGGAGAAAAAGGCGAGACCTTTTTGTGCGGGCGGCGGGCGGATGGATGAGGGTGGTGGTGGTGGGGGCAGAAAAGGCGGCGGTTTCCCTTTCCGAGTCACGCACCCTGCGTTGGCCACGGCTCCAAGCTGCCTGCCAAGGGGGGCTGACGCTGAACAACTTTCGCGCCACCACCGTCAAGGTGGGCTGACACGCCTCCTGCCGATGGTTCTTTCTTCTAGAAGTAGGACAAAGAGGAGCAGGAAGTGGGAGATGCAGCCGCCATTAATGGCGGGCGGGACGAAGGCGGAGGAGGGGAAAGCGAGATGGCGAGCGAGGACTGAGAGACGAGGTCGGTGGTTGGCTCCCCACCCCTCCCCTTTCCGTTCTTCCTTTATTTATTTTCACCGTCCGGCACCCCCACGTGAGGGCCCCTCCGCCGTCCGATAAGCATCGGGCGGACCTGACACCTTCCGTGGTGGGTAGGAAACGTGAATGGATTTTTTATTTTTTAAAAATATAATAATGGATTGATGGATGGATCAATTTGCCGGCGCACGGCTCTGTGGGACCCACATCCGGAGTCCAAACTGGCACAACTTGTGGTGTTTCGCTGACTAATGCTACAATAATGTACTAGGCGTTGTTTATTTATTTGATTCATTTCCGTTTCGTGTGTGCAGTACAGTGTTTATATTTCGATTTGATTTTATTATGGGGAAAGTCGTCGAATTCAGATCCATTTGGTCATCTTTGAGGCATGCATGACAATGGCGTTTTCTTTTTAATGGTTGCCTGCGACGACAAATCGCGACTAGTGCAAACGCAAGCAAGAGGCGTCCGTACAGTGTGTTGCGTGCGCCACGACGTCCCCAGGTCGTACTCAAATTCAAATATTCAACCATATTTATTTTGTTTTTATTTTTATTTTTATTTTTATTTTTATTTTTATTTTCAAAAAAGAGAGAGAGAGAGAGAGAGAGCAGCGCCACTCGTTACGATTATACGCATAGTACTCTATCACTAGTAATTTTTGGTTATTTTTGTTCCATTTTCCTTTTTAAAACGGCGAAGAGACAAATAAATAAATAAGGTGTCAAATAAATGGGCACGCACACGTCCATTCACACGCAATGATCACTCATTGTAGTACAGTACTAGCTGATGTTTCCATTGCCAACCTACCTAGGGCAACCACAAACATATAATGCCCGTCCTATGACGTCAAGACTCACTAATTAATTAACAAAGTGATTGATTACTCTAATTGATTAATTATTCCACATATATGTGCAAGGTGATGTAATACAACTGTCTGATACATTCAGTCACAGTTGAGGAACAGGACATAGTATGCATGCATGTGCTACAACTATAATCTGTTTCGAATTTGAATACTTTTCATCCAAAAAAGAAAGTGATTAGGCGGCGAGCCAGATGGTAAACCTTGGCAACACAGGCGAGTCAACTTGGAACAGCTAATGCAAATACCAAATCTCACAAAAACAAACAAAATGAAGGCGATCTATATACCTCTCTCTATGTTTATCTAATTATCATGCACTATCCCTCCTCTGACCCCCGATGATGCAAGCATCCATCCATATCCATCCATCGTTATCCCGGTGAGCTATGCTAGCTAGCGTGTAGTGTCCGTATGGATGGATCGCGACAAAATATTACTTTTTCATGGCCGCCAAGTTGTTGCTCCTCGTGATGTACACGTTCACACAGTGATTTGGACAAGGACAACTCAACCACTCCAAGGACCATGAGCGTCAGATCATTACCAGTTGGTTCAACAGGTACTGCTAGCTAGAAGCAGTATATAGATATCAAAATGTGCTGCTATAAGAGCATCTCCCCTGCACCTAATAAAACGTCGTTCTAGTACTGAGAGAGAGAGAGAGATGTTGCAGAGCTCCTATCTAATTATGCCTATAAATTTTTAAGGAGATCTTGTAAAAGAACGTGCTTTTTTCTTCCAAATTGATTTTGAGGCACTCTCCTAAAACATCTTATAGTAGATGCACTGGTAGGAGATGCATATAAGAGATCTGGTGGCCGCAGATGCCCTCCAACTATGGGTAGGGCCCTAATTCCTTCTAAAGCCTTGTTTGCTAGAGCTCCACTCCTAGATTCTGCGGTACATATGCTTCTTGATTCTCTAGTCTAGTAATTATATTTATTCTAGTTGGGAGCAACTGAGGATTAATTCAGTTTCTAGCGTAAATAGGGAAATGGTTCTTATTTGCTCTTGCTCCCCACCAGAATCTATGTCCAGATTTGTTGTTTGACTGAGGAGGAGTATTTCCATGAACAATCCGCTACCCTCGTGTAAATAGAGAGGTGGTTCTAGTTTGCTCTCCACCAAAATCTATGTGTCCATTCGTTGTTTGACTGAGGAGTGATTTCCATGAAGTCCCATGGGACAAATTTCAAAGTGGATGAGATGCGACACTCCGGCTCTTTCGGCTCTGCTAAGGATATATGTCTATGATAGCTGTTATGTGGGGTTCCTATAACAAATTAAAAGAATATCAATAGTCTTATTTATTAGTGCGTTCCATAGTCACATTCGTATAGATTACCTAGCTAGTCCAGGCAATTAATTAAATGCCAGCTTATCCGTCCGTTCAACAAAAGAAAAGGTAGGTTGTCACGCACAATGTTTCTCTCTCTCTATCCCAGTAATCGTTTGCCTGCTGGTACTAGTCCAAGGCATTAGGTCGGCAGAGGCTTGGTGTGTCACCTCAACGAAATTGTAATTGTACGTACGCACATGTGCGCCCACACACACACGTACATCTTTTTTTTTGACAACACACACACACATCGGGCAGCTCGTGTGAATGTGATCTTGGGACTCCTGATTGTGAATTGCTGAAAATTCAGACCCCATTTAATTTTTGGCCAGTTGTAGCTCTGTTTTGTTTTGCAGTTTAGCAAATACTGTCTTTTACATTCTTTCCAAAATTGAGTCAATTATTTTTTTTATTTCACGGACCTGACTCCTTGGCAGACTATAACACGGATCAGATCAGAAACAAGCTGTAACAAACGAGGCCTTAAAGAAAGCCACCACTAGTGTTCAAAAATGAGGTCTCAGGTCCTATACGAGAAAGTTTAATTTTGGATGAGGTCTCGTGTTTTAAGAAGTCAAATAATTTAAACTTTGATTAAAGTTATACGAAGAAGTGCTAACATCTAGAAAATATTGTGAAATAAATATCTTTAGATTAACCATGCAATTATTTTTATAACAAATTTATTTAGAGATAAACTAATATTATTTATTATAATTTGATCAAAGTTTATATTGTTTCACTTAACGTTCTTATAATTGCATTCTTTTTTAGTGTGGGTCTTATGAATAAGAATAGGAAAGTGAATTTGCTGAGGAATTGTAGACCAAAAGAAAAATCTTCTAATACCTACTCTAGCTAGAAATTCAAGGCTAACAAAAGGAAGAAACTAGTCCTTTACCTATAGTAGTAGGCTAGCGAAGGTTCGGTAGATCTCCGTTGAATTTTACGCACATCGCCGGCCGTGCGCGTGCACACGTGACGTGAGAGCTTGCATGTGTTGGCGTGACTCTTCTTCCGCTCTTGCTCGTACTTTTGGTCTCGCCATCAGGGAACACGCAGTCTGTACACGACGCAAAAATAACAAAAAAAAAAAAATGTCTAAATAAATATTAAACGAACTCAAAAAAATTTGCACATGTTTGGTGACAAATTTTAATTTTGAATTTCCGACGACGCTAACATGTTTTTCCCGCTAACATTTTTCCCTAAGTGGAGAGCCGTGCACGGCAAATCCAAAATTTGGCTTTTCAAAAGGTCCGCCTTTTGAGAAGGCTCTCGCCCTGATCGATTTATCGGGAAGCTCAATGAAGTACTCCTTAAAACTTGTTAATTTCCTACCGGGTCTGAACTAATTAAGCTGGTAAAGAAATGGCAGCCGGGTTTGAACTAGGTGTCAAGCAAAAACTTGTAAATTTCCTACCGATTTCTCCTTAAAATTACTCTATAAAACCATTTTGCCAAACATCTTTTTCAGCCTGTTCGCTTGAGACTGGCTTATCATCAACAAAACAACACCGGCAGACTTATCAGTCGCATAAACAATCTAGCAAACATCCTCCTAGAGTTTTATCCCCGGGGAAAAACTAATACTAGAAGGAGCTACCTAGACCTAGTACCACTTTAGAAGGATCTAGAGCTCTGCTAAATAGGTTGTCCTAAAATAATAAGCTAGCTTCCACCATGAGAGTTCTAATTAAGCTAGTGTGCTCCTCAATTATATTGTTTTTATGATGCAAATAAGTAACAATAGGATACGAATTTGAATCTTTCTAAATAATTAGGAAAACTCTCTTGGACGCGACTATAGATGTTTTTTCTACTACCAAGTTTAGACAAAATATAGTTATCATTTATAACCTAAATATAAACTATGAAAAAATCATGATTAATCTCCTCAAAAAAGTGAGAGTTGCACTTTTTAGAACAGAGGATACTAGTATATGTGCCTGTCTTGCATTATACTGGTCAAGCCTGCCGAGCTAGCCGTCTCAGTTGTCGTCGACCAAACAAGCTACTCTATCTTCTTCTTTATATATGAATAATATTTAGAAGCGTTGTTATATTCAGTCAGTTTGGTCGGAGAATAAACTCTTGCTCCTACTTGTGCCACCACATCATACTAGTTATTATCTCTGCAGCCTTAGTTACAGTAAAACGATGAACAGTCCTACAGTAGCGGGTCCGGCCGGGCACAGGTACACTGTTCCTTAACGGGTTTGTTACTGTTCCATACGGGTTACACCCGTTCCTTAACGGGTCTTTTACTGTCCATGCCGGGTTACACTGTTCCTTAACAGGTCCGATACTGTTCCATAACGGGTTTGTTACTGTTCATAGTGTTTTTTTTGTTTTTTTTTTTTGCTGCTTTCTCTTTGGTTACATCGTGTGGTTTCTTCCCCGCGCGAAGCGCGGGGTTACCATCTAGTTTATTCATGTTCATGCACGGTCCTGCCAACTTAGACCGCCACGTCACATCATATATGGATATACATTACATATGGATCAGATATTGATCGGATTGGAGCATTTGTTTTAGTTTTGGTTATTAATGGATATCGATCAGTATTATATTGATCTTACTTCTAGTACCTTTAATTAATCTCTTGGTATCTTGTAGTCGGGACGATAAAGGGCGAATGCATGATGCATTGCAGTTGCAGCATGCCCGTTGTCATATATATGTGAAAACACGCTTGTGATTCCGGCCGGCCGGCCGCTGGCCGGGATCGAAACTACTGTATATTAGTAATTAGCTAGTGTTTCAGGAATTCACTAAACAATTCGAGTTGGTGATAATCATCAGATGAGAGAGTCCATCTTTGTGGCCTCATCGATGGCGACATGCATAACGAGAGCTTTTTGCTTACTCCTACGTTGCTGTCAATGTCATCACGGTATCTACACTCTATGTGCGCTATGTGTCGGCACGCCAACTAATAAATAATTATATAACACACACACATATAGCACGGATAGTTTGTTTGTTTTTAGTATAGTATTTGGATTTTTAATTTAATACTATTTTTATTTACTTGATTATAATTGTTTACTTACGTTGCGTCTTTTCTCTATGTATTGGTATGAACTCCAACTCTAGCTTAGAGCTATTGTAATTGTTTTCATCTCTTTATTTTTTCCATACTACCTTATGACTGTGTAATTAATTTAGACCCAGGCCAAACTAAAATGTCTTCCTTTCTCGTCTTGGTGAGCCTTTTTTGGCGATAAAACCACATTTCTGAGTCTTTATCTAGTTCTTTTTTTTTGCGAGGCTTTATCCAGTTCCTTGACTCTCTCTTTTTTTTGAGCAAAGTTCCTTGACTCTCTTGTAAATTTACATTAGAGATGTTGCATCTTCTATAACGTTTTTTTTTTTTCGAAATTTCTTTCTGTAGTACTCGCTTGATATGTACGGGATGGTGGATTGGCAACTCGCCAGTCTTGGGCTGAAACTCAGGTAAGGCCAGCCCAGGAGGCCAGGACATCCCACGCAATTCAGCCCATTATCCCATTGACAGCCCGTTTCCCATCCTCCTCTCTCCACCGGCAGTAATGAAAATGCGAGAGGAAACCGGAAGCACGCGATGAGCCACCGCCGGCGACCTCACGCTGCCGGCTCACCGCCTGGCGACGACGGTTCTTGTTCTTCTCCAGCGAGGGCGAGGATGATCCGGCCCGTGGGAGCTGCTGGTATCGGAGAGTGCTGGCGTTCCGCGTGGCCAACGCGCTGCTGGTGCGCACCTATACTTCAACCCCGACGAGCATTGGCAGTGCCTCGAGGTCGCCCACCGCGTCGCCTTCGGGTAAGCTCGCCTGGATTGGACCCGTTCGCTGTTCAAGTCTAGGGGATGAGATGATTCCCTGCGGAAAAACGTGCACCAAAATATTCTTCAGGGACATTTCATATGGCCAGCTCAAGTCTGTTTTCTTCAGTTGGTTTTAGGTGCAGCCACCTTACATGGGAGATTGGGAGTGGAAGCGGGGTCTGCGAAGTTACCTGCACCAATTGATCTTTCCTGCTCTCTACATGATTCTGGCGCTGCTCCACCTAGATACTCCATGGTTTTAGTTTATGGTAATAGCTTAAGCAGTTTATGCTCAGTCTAGCAGAGTATCTATTGCGCTTGGGATGCTTATTCTAATCACGAGCTCTTGGAGCTAGAATTGGCTGGAAGCATGGTTTCTAGTGGTAGGTTGCATGAGAGTGCTGCTGGGAAACACAAGTATCAATAGGTTATCTGTCATCAGACAAACAAAAATATCAATGGTTTATCACTGACTGAATTCTTAGTCCAGGAGTGGCATAAGGCTGGTTTCGAGCTGTTATGTTGATTTGTGATGCCGGTTTTTTGGTCCTTCACATAGTTCAGTCTCAATTTTAGGCAACCAACAGCAAATTTTTATGAGAGCCACGCCTAGCATAACTCTATATTTCGGTTCACTGTCTTTCTCTCCTCAGCTTCATCATTTTCAGTTTTTCACATATTGAGGGGGAACATTTCCTTCTCTGCTTATTTGTTTTTTCTTTTCACAGGTGATGGCTCCACGTGTCCTGCAATCGATCTGCATCTTTTAGAGATCTATACTTGTATAAACTTTCCAAACTTATCTTTGATGATCAGGTTGCCAAATGGACAGGATCCTTAAAATCACCATTTTGTACATGATTTTCCCTCATGAATAAATAATTGTAATTACCTGAAAGATGGTGACCTTAACAAACAAATCGCAGTTATTTTCCCAGTTAGTTAACTGGTTCATGTTTTTCTGTATTACACTGGACTCTATATCAAACAGTTTGGAGACAGTTTTGACAGTGGCCAAATTACTGGTTTACTACAGTAGAGTCTTCCAAAAGGGACCTCAGCTGTTTCAAAGCATCAGGCTGGTAGCAAACCAAGTCCCTCATCAATAACATTGGCTCTTCTTACAGCAGCCTTCACTTGCGCAATTCGGCCAACAAGTGCCATAGCATGGATATGTTGCTTATTTGTGTATGTTTCTTTCCTTGGTAGGAAGACATTGCTTATTTGTTTGATCTCATTTTTCTTTTCTCAGCCATTGACTCTATATAAACTATTTTGTTTAAATCTTTCTGCAGGTGCAGTCCTTGCAGTAACAACATTCCTTGATCGGTGGATGTATGGTTCCCAGGTCATAGTACCAATTTTTCTTTTTTGAAATTCAACCTCTTTTCTTCAGGAGGAGATTACTATGGAACACGCACGTCTTCCGCTGGTATTGTACACAGGGTTTTCCATCCAGGATTTGGACAGTCTGGCCATTTGCACTTTCTGCAATCATAAAGTCTCATGAATGGAGGCTTTCAGGTATAACCGCCTAGTTGTTAGCTGTTTACAGCATTCTTGGACACAAAGAGTTCAGGTATTCACCTATTCTTTTAAGGGTGCCGTGATCTTGTAATCAACTAACCTCTTCTCTCTATACATATTTTATGATTCAAATAGATTGAATACTGCAGATTTATTCTTGCGGTGCTTACCTTTAGCATTGATGTTCTCGGGATACTGCTTAGCTGCAATGTCACAATTCAAGGGCAGAAATCAGCATGAGAAAGGATGCTTTTGAAGGTTGCAACTTTCTGTAATTCTTCTCATCATAACTAATGTTCCCATGGCTTTATATGTCTTTATTCCATCAAGTAAGTTATCTGTCAGTATTGCTTTACATTTGTGTTGTTCTATGGATTATTTTAGTTGCTTTGCGGTTATTTGCATCACCTTTCAGACTGGAGACATTTGTAATTGTAAAAAGAAAATAGTAACAAAAACCTTCAACCGAACCATAGCAAATCATCAATTGAAGCCACATAGCACATTCCAACATTAACTTGTCAAGAAGATGATATTCTGTACTATCCATACAAAAGTAAAATACTGTCCTACTTTATTCCTTCACATGCTGTTTTCTGGGACTGCATTTTGTGTTCCTTACAATAGAAGGCATGCTACTCATACATTTGGGCATTTGGCAATAGTATTTGCAGACTGCACAGATAAGGCAATAAAGCAGAATTCCCTCATAGATATGATGCCTTTATTGACTTCAGTTTTGTGGATGCCTCTCTCATGTTGATTCGTTCAGTTGGGAATTGGCACGTACAAGAAAGTCCTACTTTCAGTAAGGACAGCAAGCATGGGTACACTTCTTCTGTATTTCCTTGAGCAATGTTCTGAAACTCTCCTTGGAGATTAGCATCAGTGATATGAACTATGTTGTTTGGGAAATTATGCTCCAAATATTTGACAATATTTAATTCATCATGAAACATAGGATCTACTGGGCTTTTTCCAGTAAGGATCTCCAGAAGTACTACTCCAAAACTATATACATCCCCAGAAGTTGATATATGGCCACCTCCAGCATACTCTGGATATGAGAATACAAGATATAGTTAATGCAACACTGGAGCAATATAAAAACCACTTTGTTGTACTGTATTATACTATTATGTAAACCAAGTTACACCGAAGTATCTATCACTGGTACCTGGAGCAATATACCCTATGGTTCCCTTCATGCTTGCTGAGTTTACTGAACTATAATAATTTCCTATTGATGAAGTTGATCTGGATTCAGCACTTATCCGTGAAATGCCAAAATCTCCTAAATGAGCAACCATATCAGCATCTAGAAGTATATTGCTGGGTTTCAGATCGCAATGGATAATAGGCCTCTGACAATCATGGTGTAAATAGTCTAGTGCATCTGCTATGTTGATGGCTATATTTACTCTTTGTGTTAATCCTAGAATATTTGGATTTTCTGTAGTGTCACCTCTTGGATGCAACCATGTTTCCAGGTTGCCATTAGGCATGAAGTCATAAATAATAGCCTTGAAGTCATTGCCTCTGCTATCCAATGTTGAGCATGCACTTATAATGCGAATAAGATTTCGATGTCGAGTGCCTCTCAATGCTCCGCATTCTGTCATAAAACTTATATTTGCACCTTGCACCTCTAGGTCAAAAACCTTTACAGCCACATCCACATTGGTTTGAAATAAATGTCCTCTATACACTGAACTGTAGGTTCCCCTCCCAATCAAGTTAGATTCAGAGAAGTTGCTAGTGGCTTCAAGCAGATCCTTGTAAGAGACATCAGGGAATTCCTTATAAAAAGAAGGCACTGATAAATCCATCCTTCCTGATATCTTCCTTGACCTACTTATTACAAAGTAAAATGGTAAAATGAGTGATATAAAACCAACTACTGGAACCAATGCTCTGATTATATAGTATTTTACTTCTTTCCGTTGAGTCACTGCAGGACAAGAAGGCATGAGTAGGTCCTGTTCTCCTCCACAGAGCCCCTGGTTTCCTTCGAGAGAAACAGCACTAGAGTTCTTGAACACTCCTTTTCTTGGTATCTCTCCTTCAAGATGGTTGTAAGATAGATCTAATTGGCTAAGAAGTTTGAGTTCACCTAGATCTGTTGGGATGGCACCCCATAAACTGTTGTGTGAAAGATTGAGTATTCTCAAGCTCTTTAGTTGGCCCAAAGCTTCTGGAATATTCCCTGTGAACAAGTTTTGGTCCATTTTGATGGTTTCCAACTCTTGACAACGGGCCAAAGTTTGAGGAATCTCTCCAATAATATGGTTCAATGAAAGATAAAGTCCATTGAGTTGCTGAAGATTGCCAACCTCCAATGGTAGCATGCCCTCCAAATTGTTGTTGGATAGCTCACAGCTGATCATTGAACCTGAAGCAAATATTTCTTTTGGTATGCTGCCATGAAGATTGTTATAACTAAGATCTAAGATTGAGAGCTGCTGAAGGTTTCCAATGCTAGATGGTATGAAACCTTCAAAATTGTTATGGTCCAGGTAGAGCACTGATAATTGAGTAAGGTTCCCAATGGATGATGGGACATGGCCATTGAAGCGGTTCCCTCGAAGGCTCAGTCCTTGCAGTTTTTTCATGTCCCCAATCCATTCTTCTACTTTACCAGTAAAATCATTGTAGGCTAAGGAAAATTTTGTCAGATTGTTGAGGTTCGTTATGCTTAAGGGGACTGTCCCTGACATATAGTTGATTCCAAATAGAAGAGACTGAAGACCAGCAGATAGATTACCGACTGAGTTTGGTAGAACTCCTGCGAGCTGATTCGCATCAAGCGAAAGTGATGCTAGAAGACTGCAGTTGCTCAATGCTCCCAGGAACTCCCAGCTTCTACTGTCTTCTGCTTGAAGCTTGTTTGCTTCAAGGTTCAGGCTATACAGCTTGTGAAGCTTACCAAAACTGGCTGGAATGTAACCAGTGAAGTTGTTACTTGGTATATTTATATTTGTAAGTCCCGATGCATTGCCTAGTGATGCTGGGATAGGACCTTCAATAGCATTACCACCGAGCTCAAGAGTTTGCAGATTGGGTAGAGTGTCACCCATGTCAGATGGCAGCACGCCTCCTAGTGCATTTGAATCCAAATCCAGCTCTTTTAGCAAAGTCAGGTTAAAGAGGGTTATTGGTATTCTACCTGATAGCCTATTGCCCCCGAGGGGAAAGTACATGATCTTCGATAATCTCCCAAGTTGTCTTGGAATGCTTCCAACAAGCAGATTGTCAGTAATATGGAGTATTTCAAGGGAACTTAAGTTGCCGAGTGTTTCAGGGATGGTCCCGGTGAAATTGTTCAGGGAAAGCTCCAGAACAGAGAGACGTGAAAGCAGGCCTATTTCTTTGGGAACACTGCCATGTAGGGAGTTCCCATACAAGTCAAGCTTTCTAAGTTCAGAGCAATTTGAAATTCCATCAGGGATCATGCCCTGCAAAAGGTTGTTGCTAAGATCAAGGACTTGCAGCCTGCGCAGATGCGCCCAGAGATGAGGTGGTAGCTGCCCAGTTAGGCTGTTTGTGGACAGGTTAAGAGCAACGAGGGATGTCAGATTCCCAAGAGATGGCGATATGTGCCCCTCCAAGCTCTGAGCAAAAAGTTGCAGCGTTGCAACACGCCTTCGTCTGTGTTCAAAAAAATGATCAGTATCTGGAGTACATGTGACACCCTTCCATCTGCAGAAGTGGATGCTTGTGTTCCAGGAGCTCAAGACCCTTGTTGGATCCTTGGTGATTGCCTGCTTGAAATCAAGCAGTGAAAGGAGGTCGCTGTTGTTGTCGGTCGGCCTTGATACTGCGCAATCGCCATTGCTGGCCCTGTAAGACAGCAGCAACAAGACGAACAGTATGTCTAATTTCAAGGACTCCTGTGCACCCATATGTTGTTACTCTTGTGTTGGTTGGTAACTTTTTCTGACCAGACTGTCTGCAAAAGAAAAAAAGAAAAACAACTGATGATGAATGGCACAAACCTAAATTGAATAATATCTGACGATGATCCGATATATGCTTGCATGGAGTGATTTAGATTGCTTCGCAGTTTTCACTTGGAAAAATACTTATGTTTCATCAGTATATCCAACTATATATGCAAATTCCATCAGTCACTGATATATGTTGTCCGAAGACATTTGACAAGTTTCGCCACAAATTAAGAAACAAACAAGGGTGAAATTAAAGGAAAACGGGCGTGCATGAAGTAAAAACACACCTGGGAGGGATAGTACTCGACTTGACGACTTGGCAGATGGGGGTGGGGGTATGAACTTGCTTGAACCCCTGGATGGATTATGCCGGAGAATGATGCATGCAGTAGTTGCTTGCAACCTTCCTCTGAAATTAAACTATACATATGTGTGGATCATTTGTCAATGCATTCACACGAGGCCTTTTTGAATCCTTCAAGCTTTTTTTTTTTTCGGTGAATTTTTGAATCCTTCAAACTAGCAGCAGTGTCACTGACCTACCACCACACAACCGGGTATTGTTGTTGTGGTTGGCGGAGGACTGCGACTGCCAACATGCGCACTACTGCGCACTACTGAACATGCGGTTTACACCTCCCCCAAAGGCCGAGGTTAGGTATTCACATTTTTCTTGCTCCGTTTTTAACCAAAACAGTCTCCCAATCCATAATTGTTGAAAATATATATATAAAAAACGCATCTCCAACAACTCCCAACCTCAAACCTCAATCTTTTGGCACTTGGAAAAATCGACACTAGCGCACGGATAAATTCGTGCCCTTCTCCATCAGGCAAATCTAAGGTGAAAGGAGGTAGGAAAGAATAACAAGCACAACAGAATTACTGGTACTATAAATGTAAAAGAGAGAAATTATAAAAATGATTGGGTGATTTAGAAATGGTTCAGAACTTTTTATGTAAAATTACCTTGTACTCTCTTCGTTCCACAAATAAGTGCAATTCTTTGACTTCTACGATTCTTGTTTGACTATTCATTTTATCTAATTTTTTAATAAATATCATCTATTTTGTTATGTCTTAATTTATCACTAAAAATATTTTTATAATGATTTGTTATTTTATTATTTATATAATAAATTTAAATAAATAAATGGTCAAATAAGAATTGTAAAAGTCAAACAATTGTACTTATTTATGAGACAGAGGGAGTACCTTTTACGAGTTGATTTTTTTTGAAACTGTTGAGCTGTTATCATATTCGCCTTTCCATGGATGTCTTTTTTTTTTCTTTTTCTTTTCCTTTTTTTTGAGCAAAGCCTTTCCATGGATGTGTGTGTGTGTGTGCACGGCGCAAGCCAATGTCAAGCTGATTACCAAGCAGGCCGACCCGGTGCAGCTCAGGTAGGCCGGGCCACCCGCACAATAGTATGCCGATGGAGGCCTGGACCACGGGAGATACAGCTTCGATCCGGCCCACAAAACCTCCGCCGTCCACGAAAAGACAAGTTCAGCCCAACCCTTTTTTTTGTCATAAAATAGATTGCTAGGTGTTCCAAACACAACCATGAAGGGCTAAAACGAATGCATGATGCATTACATGCGGTACAAATGTGCAAAATAAACACACTTGTGAATTAGTATCATTGGAAAGATCTTTAAGTCTAGTTTTTTAACAAAATTATTTGGAGATGAAAATGTTGAACATATTTTCTACAAACCTAGTCAAAGTTGAGAAAGTTTGACCGACACGTTTCCCATAACATCATCCTTTCTAGGACGGAGGGAGTATATATTAGGCCCCAGAATGTACGTGCATGTCTTTACAAGGAATGTATGTGCACATGGCACGCTCTTCTATGGCAAAAAACTTCAAGTAGCGTCTTACACCACATGCATCAAAGTTGCACTCCTGGAAGTGAAACTTTGCCCATGCGTAATTGGTTGGATGGAACATATACCAGTGCTATGCTAGGTGGCGGAACTCGGCGTCGCGATTTGGGAACAAAATGTCGAGCTCCTGTCAGAATGCCGCGACCAGGAACAGCCCCGGCATGTTGTACATGTTGGTCCTTATGACTGGCCACTATACTTCGACAATAGTCATTTGTTGTCGACGCAGAGGAACATCTTGTCCTCAGAGTCGTGGTCGAACCGTCAAGGTCGAGGCATATTTCACCTTGTTCTTCAACATGTTGTCGTGGATCTCACAGTGTCGATGCTGAACTTGGTGTAACTCGCTAGAGGAAGTCCCGCAAGAGCAGCCACTTCATATCAGGGAATGGAACACATAATAGGTCATCCATCTCAATGCTTAGGTCCACATCGATGTTGCCGCCATGATGCGGTTGCCAACTTATATTAAATCCCGTCGCAACGCACGAAGATATTCTTATAAGATTAACTAAATTGTGAATTCAATGGTCATTTATCTTATCTAATCACGTTGCAATCAATTGTTTTCAAACTGTTTAGATGGTTTTTGACGGTTTCATTAACGGTTGAACAGTTAATTTATTGATTACGACCTAAACCACATGGGTGGTCTTCGGTTATCGTTTAAAATACTATTTGAACGGCATATAAATTTTGACGAATTTGATTCCATCTTTCTACATTTCTACCTTGGCGAACTGTTATCATGTACTCACCTTTTGATCAATCCGTGCGGGTGTCTTGGGATGGAGGCTGTCAGTGTCAGCGCGGGATCGAAGCTGCAACTTTTTTTTTGAGCAACCCGATTGACGAGCAGGCCAGCCCGGCGCACAAATTGCGCCGATGGAGGCCCGGATCGCAGGCAATGGAAGCTCATTCCGGCCCAACTTTTGCAAGACATGCCGCTTTAGTTCCCAGGGCATAATTACCACCGTTGGCCATAAAACTTGCCACCTTTTACTATTTTTAAAAAATATATAAAAAACTTGCCACCCTCGCTTAAGCTAATTACTACTTTGCTGTACTTGTAAACCGACATGAAGACAATTCTTTCGAGAGATGACTATTATTGGGCGCCGCCTTTCGAAATGGCCTCTCTAGGCAAATAAACGTCCATATCTCTTAATATATTATCAAAAACTGCTGTCTCAAAAGAGACCACTTATGTAAATTAGCTATTTTCTGAGCGAGTCTCTTCCAAGTGGCATATCTAAAAACAGAGGCATATATATTTAAGGGGTTCACCTCTAGAAAATACTTCCTCCCAGCCTCGTATTAAAAGTCGCTATGCCATTCGTCAGTTTGACTAGGTTTGTGAAAAATACTACTAATATTTATGTCTCTAAATAAGTTCATTGTAGAAACATATTCATTGTTTTATCTAATTATTCCAATTATGCACCATAAATATAAATATTTTTATATGTACTTCATCAAAGCTAAAAATATGTAACTTCTCAAAAGTGATAATGGCAATTTATATATGGGACAGATGGAGTGGCTGTCTAAAAGTTTCCCATTTTTTTATATGAATTCAAACAATAAGAATTTTATAGCCCTCTTTAGCTAGGTTTCCCAACATGCTTTCGCTTCCTAAAAAGCTAAAAGGCAACCAAAAGGATGGAAACCCATAGTTGTTTTGGAGCAAAAGGTGCGTTTAGTACAAAACTCACAATAATAGCCTTGAGTGTGAATGATATATATTAGCTAGCCTAGTGCGAGCCATGGTTGTGGAGGTCCCATGCATCTATCTATCTACTAGGTAGCAATCTAATTTGTCGTGAGGGCCAATATTGCAAGAAACACTAAATAAAATTCTATTTTTTTCAAAACAATTAGATACAATTATATTATACCTTGAAAAAACGTGATATATTATTTTATTTTTATTATATTCTTCATTCATGTGCTTTGAACTACTGTACTTGTTCGTCATCAATGTTTTTCTATTACTCTGTTTTTACCACTCCAGTCGTCATTTGACATTCTTGTATTTTTCTTCTCTCTCTCTTGTTTGCACATTCTTGTATTCCAAACTTAACGTAAGCAGTGCTCTCTCAATTTGAAATTGTGTAAGACGTTTGCTTTTTCTAATATATAATTTTACTACGACACAAATATATATATATGCAATAAAAACTTCGATCAATGAACCTACAAATGTCAAAGCACCTTATAATTTGAAAGTAGAGAGACGAATAGCGATAGATGGTATGGTTTTAGGTCATTATTCCCTCACAACCGAAACGCAGCCCTTTTTTTAAAAAAAAAGGTTGCTAAGTACTAGTTCATGTGTCGTTGGCCTTTTTTTTAAAAAAGGTTGCTAAGTATAACTATAGTAGTTCATGTGTCGTTGACTTGGTAAATGAAAGCTGGCCTGGGTTGAACTAAGGTGAATGCATGGATATGCACGTGTGCACGTGTGGTGATTATCATAACGTGCGGATCTTCTGCGCTATCACGTTCGTAGGCATCTCGGCGAAGCTAGCGCTAGTCTGAATTCGGATTGGACCACGCGGCAGGATGGAAGGAAAAGGGCCCACTGCAAAAGACGCAAAAGGAAAAAAAAAATGAAAAGAAAAGGAAGTCATGCGTCAAAGCCGCACGAGATCCCCAGTGATTGACCGCGCGGCGCAAACACTGCATGGCTCATGCCTGTACACGTGTCACTGCCTTTGCTGCCACGACACTGTGCATGCATGCAGCAGCTGGGAAGTCGTACGTATACGTACGTGTAATGCATGCCACGACACTGTGCATGCATGCAGCATTCTGGTTCAGCAAGGATTATACGTAGTATATATTTACTCACATACTATTCTCATGCCACGCGTTCACAAATTAAGTACAATGTGATTATGTGAAGGAAAGCACTCCATGTCCCATGTGTTTTGTTTTTTTGGCTATTGTTCGTCTATATTCGTTTCAAAATTGTTCGTCGATCTATGTGTACGTGACTTGGTACATACTATATGAACTTCTTACGCTTCTAGATCCTGTCGGTATTAATTAATCTCTCTATTTCAAATTCTAAGGCGTTTTAACTTTTCTAGGTACATTAATTCTAAGATGTTTGGAACGCAAGAATGTGAAACATGAGAAGAAAGAAAACACAAGAATATTAAATGTCGACTTGAGCTGTAAAACAGAGTAATGAAAAAATAAACATTGACAGACGTTTCAACGAATTAATACTTAATAATAATATAATATAGCACGTTTTTTAGGTATAATATAATTCTGTTTCATTCTTTCAAAAAAATAGAATTATAATTAGTGTTTCTTGTAATATTGGCCCACACAACAAATTAAATTGCTACCTATAAATTAAGATAGATAGATGCATATGGGACCTCTACATGACTACTTCTGGCTATATGGTTCAGTTTCACTCCAATAGCACAAAGGAAATGTCTTGGTTTCTACCATAACTTGCAATGTAAAATAACAGGTTAGGCAACAAGTTTCATCAATTGTGGTTGTTGTTTGCTTACAGTGTCTAGGAGCATGGTTGCTACTACCCATAACTTGGCCATTAGCGAGCGTCTGGTTCGCGTTCGATCAGAGGCTGCAGATCGATGCTAGCCAACCTCATGCGCAATCAATTGGGTCACCACGAATCCTCTCTATAAACCCATATAGCAGGAGAAGCGTTGTTTCAATGGCTCGTATTTCCCTTCTTTTTGGGAGAACGAACCGTATTTCCGTTGTTGCATGACTTTGGTAGAGAGAAAATACGCATGACTTGAGGTAATAGCATTACCGGCGCACATTTTCCCTCCAAAAACAACAAAACATGCCCGAACCATTTTGCGGAACCTTTTTTTCCTCGCTCAATAATAGGTGCAATTGCAGTGGTATGTGCCCCTTCACAACTTTTTTTTATTGAACAGGAGCACAACAACTATTTTCCATATATAGAGCACTGGGCTAATAATTAATTCTGATTTTGCACTTTGCATGCGTTCCTGAATTTAAATCCCGGCCGAATCTATGTTGCTTTTTTTCCATGGCCCGACAATTGTAATTCACATGGCGATACAACATTGTCCTTCTTTAGTTGTTGCAAACATGTTTGTCTACCGAGAGCTTTATAATCTTTGAAATGGGACGAGACCCAAGACTCCAAGAGTAGAGTTTTCCGGAGGAAACCCCCTTCATTTATCGAGTTAGTCGTGAAGATTAAGGACGAAGTGAGATGCCACGGTATGAGAGAAAAAAAATATCAATTAACATACAGATATGATATTATTTATGTTCAATTAGAGAGAATGATTAGCTCTAACAAGAACTAATAATATGATAATAACAAAAGCAAGTTCACTTTCTTGATTCTAAGTACAGTAAGTACGGTTCATTTAAAGCCTCCACATTAATTCTCACAAAACACGTTGAGAAAAGGGAAGAGAAATTCTAAAACAAATCATACATCTATTGTCGATTTTGTGGACTTGATAGCCATGGGACGTAATCTGCTTCTAATAATGTATCCACATATGCCATTATGTGAAATAACGACATACTACCTCCTTAATTTGCATTAATTATCTCTATCATTAAAACACTAGTCTAAAAATTATAATCTGAAGTAACCTTTAACCATGAATATACTGTAAAACCTCTATTATTAGGAGAAATAACCTAAATTAACCAACGAGGCACCTGCATAGTCCTCCATTTCGTGCTACGTTGGTACATGCTTTGGTGCATGTCCGCATGAGTACGTTTGACCTGTGGCGTAACGGCAAAGCATTCACCCATTTGTTTCGCCTTGATGACAACGTACGTTTTTTTGACAACATGACGTACGTTTTCTTGGTCAACGCCTAGGCGCTGCTGTGACCTATGGATAATTGGAAAAGGAGAACCATTTTATTTTATTGAGATAGAATTCATCCCTTTTCCATGGGACATTCCTCTTTTGGAACCTACCTCTTCTTGAAGTTTCTATTTGAACTTTTCATTTATTTTCCAAACCAAGCTGAGGAATGAGATTGTATTGTAAAACCTGTCCATGAATGTATTACACATGGCTCTAAACAAGATTTTGTCCAAAATGTCTCATATAATTTATCAAAGAATTCAATGAAGACACACATGCATCTAACTTTCTAAACTTTAACTACTCCTCCCTCCCAAAATAAGTGTTGTTTTGTTTTTTCTGCCACAAGTTTAACTCAATTTGTAGAAAATATGTACAACATTTATATCTCTAAATTATTTTGTTGAAAAACTAGACTTAAAGATCTTTCCGACGATACTAATCACTTACTATAAATATTAATATATTTTAATATATAATTGCCGGCAACTTTTTGTCGGAAGTGAGAATGACACTTATTTTGGTACGAAGCGAGTAAGTGTTTAGAAAATGTGTACAATATTTATATCTCCATATAAATTTATTATGAAAGCATATTAAATGATCTATTGAATCATATTAGTTCTGTATTATATATATTAATATTAATTAATATGTAATTGGTCAAAGTTAAAAAAAGTTGACTTTTTTGGAAAATAAGAATGACATCGGATGGAGTATGGTCTGATAAGATATACTCGTTCATGCAATTCTAGCATAGTGTCATGTTTTAGTGCATCAAAATTTGACCAAATATAGATAAAGAATTAAAAAAATTATAAAATAAGATAAATATTATTAGATTAATTACAAAATGTATTTTCATAATAGACTAAGTTGGAGCCATAACTATAAATACTACTGTTCGTTGAAAATGTGAACTACTGCAGGTGGCATGCGATCCATAGTCGTATGGGATAGTAGGCCTGAGTGATCTGTGCTGCCCTGCCTACTCCTACAGTACGATTACTAGGGCTTGTTTAGTTCTAGAATTCTTCCCCAAATTCTACTATGTAAAAAGAAAATTTTCCGTCACATCAAATTATCAGCACATGCATGGAGTATTAAATGTAGATGAAATAAAAAACTAATTGCACAGTTTTATTGTACTTCATGAGACGAATCTTTTGAGTACAATTTATCAAAATTTGAATAATATTTAATAAATATAAATAAAATTGCTACAGTCGCTACAGTATCTTTATAGTATCAAAATTTCTAAATTTGGACTCCCAGAATTGGGAACTAAACAAGACCTAGGCATAGGAGGCTGCTACATGGACTGCGGCGCGGCATGCCCTGTCCCTTCAGTTGGTGGGAGGGTGCTGTATGGTCATTGGTCAAGTGTACAGTGCTGTGTTGGGGTCAAGTGTACTGCGGGGAGATGATGTGGTTGGGACGCAGGCAGCTGCATCGCTCTCGAGGGGAACAATTAGATCCAAACTAGTTAGCCCTTATTAATGAATGATTAGATCCAAACTAGTTAGCCCTTATTAAGGAATGATTAGATCCAAACTAGTAGTAGCTCTTAGAGTTTCTCTCTTTATTAAGGAAGAAATAGCTCTGAGAGTAGTTGATAGGCAAGGAAACTGCATGGCAAATAATCTACGTATATAGTTGTGACTGTTTCTTACGGTTTTTGGCTTTATGCATGCTAGGAGCTGACGTGTGTTCTTAAATTATAGAGAAAAAGGGCATATTGGACCGTGTATAAAAGAGATTTCGAGCTAGAAGCCAGAACTATTTTGAGAAGCAAATAAAATTCCTTACAAATAGAACCTCACCATCAAGCCATTGGACCATATTGAGTAGCTAATAAACGCAAACCTTCTTTACACTCAATAAACTAGCTAGGCTTATATTGTACACTAGCACGGCTTAACCTCAATATATTTTCCCACTAGGAATCTACCGGGTCGGTTTATCTCTAATTAATAACAATTGTAGTCCAAAATTTCGGATGCATGATGATATATAGTATACTCCTACTAGGAGGTACAGTAGCATGTATCCACGCACATTAATTTTGACCGATCCAATCCATCTTGCACTAAACAATCATTGCATTTAGTGTAACAGGGTTTGATTTATTGTTTGCATACATTAGCCTTAATTGTTAGTGTGAATTAGACCTTTAAAGTAGTAGTAAACTAGCTAGCATAAATGTATACAACGTCTTGGTTTGTAAACTGCATTTTGATAAGATTGTGTATTGTACGTTTGATAGTTTATAGTCACCTTAATTCATGCACGTGCTATTAGAGTTATCATGCATGTTATGATAGAGCCGGGAAAGCTGAGGCGATTCTACAGTAGCTATTTTTAGATGTCCCACCGTTGCTTACTAGTGTGTGTCCTTGAAGATGTAATATGCTTCTAAAAGGAAGAAGAAGATGATGTATTATGTTTACGTCTAAACACATAATGTAAAATATGGTTGAATAATAAGATGTACTACTCTGCTTCTACGAATAAATCGGTAATAAGATGTACTTCCTCCGTCTCAAGATATAAGGCGCATTCTCTCTAAAGACACTTAGATATAGTATTAGAGAGAAAATTAAATGTATTTCTTGGTCTTTAAAGTGGAGTAGGTTACGCCTTAGATCGAGAGAGTACTACTCTGCTTCTACGAATACATCAGTTTCAAAATAAGTGACTTTTCATATCATAAGTTTAACTTAAATCATAAAAAAATATCTTTAAATAATTTTATTAAAAACTAGATGTAAAGATATTTTCAATAATATTAATTACTTAGCATATATATTAATATATGTTAATACATAATTGTCGGTATTTATTTCTTAAAAAGAAAAAACTACGCTTATTTTGGGACGAGATTTGAGTACGAACCATGACAGGGCAAATGGTTGTTCAATGCATTGCAAACCCTTTTCTAAAAAATAGCACGGGCCCCGAGGTGAGGATATGGCACAGGGCCAGCAGGGCGTGCTAGGCCTTGTTTAGATTCATCCAAGTTCCAACTTTTTTTCACTCTCTCTCCATCACATCAATTTTTACCTGCATGCATGGAGGCTTAAATATAGGTAAAAAAATAACTAATTATATAGTTTGGTTTGAAATCACGAGATGAATCTTTTGAGCCTAGTTGGTCAACGATTGGACAATATTTGTCAAATACAAACAAAAATACTATAAGAGTCGAATTCTAACATTTTGAATTCTAACTCCTATCTAAACAAGGCCCTAGTGCTACGACGGCGTGCTACTCACAGCGGCGTGGACAGCGGCGCTGCATGCCCGGTCTGCAGTGGAGGTGATGTGATGTGACTGGGACGCACGCGGACGTGAGGGGCCGAAAAAATTACTCTGCCGAAAACAGCTGATCGACCCACCAGAGCATCCAGAGCATCAAGGTGGCTGCACAAGCATTGACATCTAGTAAATCTCAAGATTGGTTAATGCAGACAAGTCTTGTGTGTTTGGTTCAGAAAAGCGTGCTAATGTTCAGTATGTTGCGTGGTTTGGTCGTTGATCATGCGCGGGAACGCCCAGCCCTGGCTGAAGGCGAAGGTCCTGGCGTGACTTGCCGACTGCACTGCACATTACGTTGCCGAACGGGCCGGCCTCCTTGACCATAAGCAAGCACCAAGCAGATCGTTGTACAACTTGCGCCCGTAGAACATGCCAGTACTGTTGTCTGCATGGACGCATGTATAATCAATCACATTGGGTAATTGGATTTGGCACTTGCATGATGACCAAGAGCGTCGTCCAGGCTGGGGTGCTGCACCACGAGCGTTGTCCACTGCGTGTAGTTCATCCGGAAGTTGAAGTTTGGTGATGGCGATCTTGGCGCGCCGGTGCACACGGCACGATGGTGTGTGTCTTTGTAGGAGGAGAAGGAGACGCATGCAGATTGGACGCCAGCAGCTAGCTGCTGTGAGCAGGTGAAGGTGGTGACGCGGCGTCATGAGGGGTCCAGTACATACACGGTGGACGAACGGCACGATCGTCGCCGGCCCGCAGGTGTAGCCTGAGTGCCTGACCCGGGCATGAGGATGACGAAGTTCTTGGGCAGCTCTTCTCTACGCCGTCTTGTTGGCGGTGACGGCGATGCCGACGACGGAGCCCGCCTGATGGCCCTGCCCGTGCCCATTAGCCACCCCGATCGACAGAATGCCTGCAGTTGCCCGATCCATCCATCCTTCCCCAGTTCCCCGGGGCGGAGTTTTGACCTGTGTCATTGCACTATACTACGTGGCCGGCAGGCTAGATCAACCCTCGGGCTTGCATGCATGCTATTCATGGGGCTTGCATGCATGCTATTCATGGACACAGCCGGCCGGCGCGCCGTCCGTCATGCATGCACGCCCTCCGATCCGGCACGTCCCGCGGTTCCCGCGCGCGGCGAGGTGTAGTTCACTCCATATATATTATATCTTCCCACTTGAAGTCCACGTACGTACGCGCTCGATCTGCAACGCTACAAGAATTCGTTCATGGCGTGGCGTTCCTTGAAGAAGGACGCCGACGGCGCAGGCCCTCCGGTCCCTGAGCCCCGACATTGTCGACGCCGCGAGCGCGGCCGCCCTCAATGGGGCCTCGGTTGCTTCACCCACGGCGTGAACCGAGCAGCATGCCAATGGCCAGGCTTCCCAGCCGGCGGTCCGCGTGCATGCCGCAGTGACCACCGCATCGACAACCAGGCGACCGTTTCCGTGTGTTCGCCGTGGCCCGCCGTGCCTACCGCACGCCGTCACAATAGCACGCTATGGTGGTGGCCAGCCGCGCCGCGCGACGGCTCGAGCCTGTACGTACGTCTCGGTGCGTGCGTGCGTCCGGCCTGCCGGGGACAGCTTCAATCTGGAGCTAGAGCTAGGTGGCCGGCCGGTCGGGCGACGCGCCACGCGAGAGCGAGCAAGCTTTCGCAGGCGGCGCGCGAGCGCCATGCCACTTTGCCAGCAGGCGCCAGTCGCATGGCCACGGCCCACGTCGCTCTCCCACCGCCACGGCGCACCTCGCTGTCCCACCGCGACCACGGCACACGCGCGCCGCCGCGGCATGGTGGAGGCAGTGCCCACCCGGACCCAGCAGGAACTGACCGCGGAGACTCAATGGAGACTCTAGTCAAACAACGTCAACAAAATGAAAAAAAAAAAGAGGGAGTGAGAGATGATAGATGTTGATCCGACGGTGCCTGTGTATTACACTATCGTCCACGTCTCACAGTCGTCACTGCCAGTGGCTCCCACAGCCACACGTTCCCTTCTCTTTACCCACTTACTGCTCCAAAAAAAAAAAAAAAGAAAAGGAAAAGAGAGTTGTTGGGGTTTTGCTGGGGCTTGCGAGGAGACGGAGACGGCGGCGCCGGCGGAGGCGGGCCCTGGTCGATCCATCGCCGTCGGTCGGCCACGAGCAGGATCAGGCAGCAGCCATGCCGCTGTTTGATCAGGTACTGCTACTGCACTAGTACACCCCGTCCCCGTCCCGTCCCACCACCATCGCCGACCGATGCTTGCGATGCATGCTTGTCTACAGTACTTCCGATTTTGCGATGCATGATTGCTGTCCGAGCGTCGTCTGTAGCAGTATTGTTGCTTGTCTGCTTCTGTTTGTCTTGCGATGCATGCGCTGTCCGACGGCTACCACATCCCAGTGCTGAACCTGTGCCGATTGCTGAATGCATACAGTATTTGGTCAGGAATTGTGATTGATCGCGATGCAGTATTTGGCAGGAATTGTGATTGATCGCGATGCAGTATTTGGTCAGGAATTGTGATTGATCGCGATGCAGTATTTGGTCAGGAATTGTGATTGATCGCGATGCCTTGACTGATAGCGAAATACTAGCATAAAAACCTGTGCTTGCAATTTGCACGGTCATTTTTTATCAGTTGATTGCTGAATGCATACAGTACTTGGTCAGAAGCTGTTACTGAATTTTCATCTATCAGGAGCTGTTACTGAACTTTCATCTCGCAGGCTCCGAGGTTCAATTTCAAACTGCGCACCGACCCTGCAAAGATGGCTCGCTCGATCAAGAAGTTGTTCAGAGATGTGATGGGTTTGCTCGCTGCCAATGCTCCAAAGTTTGAAATCAATCACAACAACGTCCTGTACAGGAGGCAGTTGACAGCTGAAGCCGGTTTCTTCACCGTGCGCGTCAGGGCGCCCGGGGACTGGGATCCAGGGCATCCAGTTCCTCCACCAGTAATCCTGGCCTTCAGTCTGAAGGACCTGTATCTTGTTGGATACCAGGATAACACAGATGGAGTCTGGAAGCTTTACAGTGATGCAAATCTCATTGGTAGTGGAGTCCATGACCCAGGTAACGCCAACCAGTGGCAGCTTCTGCAGTACAAGGGTGGACACATTGAGCCAATGTATGGCGTGTCTATCGGACTGGCCCCAATGATCAATGCTATGCATACACTCAATAATCCGGATGCTCCTGACAATGCCAAGAGGTTAGCACTCGGCGTCTTCATAATCACCATATCTGAGGCGTGCAGGTTCCCTGGGTGGAAGTGTCGGTTGGTGGACCTTCTTGGCCAGTTCCAGACAATGATCCTGAACCAAGATGATCAGCGCTTTGATGTCTTTTTCACAGACTGGTCCTCCATCTCCAAGCGCGTCCGCAAAGGACCGGAGATATTCGTTGAAGGAGACGGCTTTGCCACTTACAAGCTGTTGATTGAGTTCGTGTCAGTCCTCCTGGCCACTGAGCTCTGAGCAAGTTTGATCGATGTCGTGTCTGTCCTGTTGAAGTTTGATCGATCGTGTCTGTCGTGTTGAGATGCCCGGCCGGCTAATCATTGTTTGATGCTCTGGATATGTCACGCTACTTTTAAGTCTTTCTTGCTCTTTACATTAAGCACCCTACTGTTAAGTCTTGACTCCTAAATGGTGTATTGTTAAGCAATTGCGGTTTTCCTTGAATGGTGTATTGTTAAACAATTGCGGTTTTCCTGCTAGTGTGAGTAATTGAGGTTTTCATCGCTACGTCCAGTCACATCACCTTTTGCTGCACTGTAGATCATGCAGCACCGAAGGGACAGGCCATGCATCGGCAAGCTGCCAAGCTCGGCCGTAGGCTTGCGGCACAGCAGCTGGGCAGATGTGCGTGGCCAATGCCGTTAGCCCCTACCGTAGTTCGTTTGTACGTGTGCACGCAATTTTATTCCTAGAAGAAGATTACATCTTATCATGACGTCTCTAATGACTGACTCATAAGCTAACTTTTAGTATATTTTCTATTTCTTAATAAAAAAGACAAGAAAGCTATCCTTTGACTGAGAGATAGTCTCATACACATATTCGAAGAATATATGAGAATGTTATATGATAAAATTAGTATTATTAAATCTTAGAGCTAGCAAGCTGACTCAACTGTCTTAGAGTTATTTTCAACACTGTCATACCATATTTAATAAAATGAGACATTGATGATATACTCATTCTCAATGCAAAGTTTTATGATAAAACTTAGAGCATCTTCAAGGGCTTTGTATTTTCAGTTTTGCATTTGAGAGTATTTGCAAAGTCCCAAATAAATTTGCAAAGTTTTCAAAGGTGTGATTTCCAACCGTTTTGCATTTTGATCAAGTCCCCACAATTTTTTCCCCAAAATGTTTTCCTCGTGCGCCATTCCTTCGGCCTCCGCCAAAAATATTTCGCGTGTGTGTGCTTTCCGTCGCCGGTCTTCGCGCCTTCCGTCGCCGCCAGGTCGCCCGCTCGCCCACGTCAAACCGTCCGTCGTCGTTCGTGGACGTGGCCGTCGCCCAGGTCAAACCGCCAGGTCGCCCAGACCGCGTGCGTCGTCCTTCGTCGAAGCGTGCGTCGTCGTTCGTGCGTCGTGTGTGAGGCTCCGTCGAAGCGCCGCCGCCGGTTCGTGGACGCGCCGCCGCCGGTTCGTGGACGCTCCGTCGTTCGTGGACGCGTAGGAAGGTGTTTCGCGCGCGAGTCCTACGTGGCCGGCCGAAATCGTCACGAGGCCCAAATGCAAAGCGCGGAGGAGGTTTGCATATATGCAAAGCCTCAACCTCTATTTGCAAAGTTTATCAATTTGCAAACCTCATTTGCAAAACCATTGGAGGGGTGTTTTCTAGTCTTTTTTTGCAAATTGGGCAATGCAAAGTCTATTTGCAAAGCCCTTAGAGATGCTCTTAGAGATGTGGTAATCGTGTCGAGATCATAAAACTCTTTACTTCTCTCTACATTAATATCTCCTCACGTAAACAGATTTATTGAGGTGTCATGTCATTTAATGGGATTCAAACTCCTATAAAACTTCTATTTAGATTTGCCTTTACCATAGTATCTATTTAGGTGTAAGTTTAATATTTATTCGTTTCATCTAGATCAGAAGGTTGTGACAATCACAGATAAATGATCGCTTGGCTTTTGATCCAGCAGTCAATTGACAGTTTTTGGGTCATCCACCGCTTGGGGGATAAGTGCACTGTCCTAATTTCAGTATAGCTAGAACTAAAAATTTGTTTTATGCACTGTCCAAGAAGCCGTTTTTCTTTATCTTTACAGAATTTTTTTTTTTTTGACATGGATCTTTACAGAAATTAACTGGAAAGTGAGGCAACCACGTCAGCTCCTAGCATAAGGCCAAAAACCGTAAGAAACACTCACAAAATATGTCTTCTTTGGATTGTGATATATGGATTATTTGTCATGCGCGCAGTACGTTTCCTTGCCTATCAACTCAAGGGCTATTTCCTTATATGTAGAAAGAAAAAAAAACTTTGAGCTTATTTACTTCATTAATTGATATTTTTCTTTTCTCTCATACGGAGGCATCTCACTGCGTCCTTGATCTTCGTGACTACCTGGATAACTGAAGGGGGTTTCCTCTAGCTAGAAAACGACTCTTGAGTCCTCCCATTTCATACATTATTATAAAGCTCTCGGTACCATACCGCGCCAATATGTTTAGTTTGGTCTTGATGAGCAAGATAGATAAACATGTTGCAACAACTAAAGAAGGCCAGTGTTGTATCGCCACGTGAATAACAATTGTCGGGCTATGGACAAAAAGCAAGATAGACTAGGGATTTAAATTCAGATTGACATGTAAAGTGAACACATACCATTATACCAATTAATTAGCCTATACAAACTCTATAATCCAAAATAGTTGTTGTGCTCCTGTGTTCAACAAAGAAAAAGTTCTTGTCAAAAAAAAAAAAAAAACAAAGAAAAAGTTGTGAAGGAGCACGTACCGCTGACTGCAATGTCCCATTTTGTGAGAAAAAAAAAGGTTTGGCAAAATGGTTCGAGAATGTTTTTGTTGTTTTAGGAGGAAAAAAGGAGCGGTAATGCCATTATCAAGTCATGCGTATTTTCTCTCTACCGGAGTTGATCACGCAACAACGGAAATACGTACGGGTATAGACGCGTTCGTGAAAAAGAGTCATGCGACAAGGCTGCTCCGATCCTGCTATGGATAGAGGATTTGTGTGACCCAAGTAAGCTAATCGATTGTGCATGAGGTTGGCTAGCTAGCACCTCTGAACACGAAGCAAAAACGCTCGCTAGTGGCCAATTTATGGGTAGCAACTATATCGCCGTGTTCGTTTGGTTGTTTATAGCTGGCTGATTTTCGCTGCTGCTGATTTTATGACAGAAAAACATTCTTGAATCGCTGGCTGGAAGCGCTGATAAGAGCAAACGAACAGGGCGTATGCTCCTAAACACTGTACTCAAACAATTGATGAAACTTGGGCCTATTTAATTAATTGGTTCCTATGACTAAAACTAAAGTTTGAGCCTATTGTGTAATTGAAGCCATTTTCTTTGTGTCTTTTTTGTCTCCTAGGCTGTTCCTTCTCTTTGTTTTTGGTTTTAGTTTGAACTAGTTTGTGCTTCCCAACTTTGTTTTTGTAACTGTCTTAGTTACCTTTAATAAATTTCAGTAGGGGCTCTTCTGTCCCTCATGTTTTCTAAAAAAAAAAAAACTAAAGTTGACTAAAATATTTTAGTCACCTTTTAGTCCACCTTAAGTGACTAAGCTAGTGCAACTAAAATGTTTTAGTCACATTTTAGTCATTTTATTGGACACTTTAGTTAGTCCTAAAATGATTAAAGTCTAGTCCACTTTAGTTTTAATTATGAAAACCAAACAAGCCCGTCTAATCTCTTTTTTGACATGCATAGCAAGTCATGGGTAGCAACCAAGACATTTTACTTTGTTAAAGAACGATAGTATCGTATAGCGTTAAAGAACGATAGTATCGCATAGCTAGCCTAGAATGGGAAGCATGGATGTGGAGGTTCCATGCATCTATCCATGCATCTAGAGTAGGTAGCAAGCAGTCAAATTAATTAATTTTGTTGAAAAGACGTGTTATATGATATTTTTTATATAATATTCATTCGTGTGTTTTCATCTAGGATTTGTCTAAGACTAAGAAAGAAAAAACAAAAGCGTAATACTAAGTCAGTCACGTACACATAGATGAACAACATCAAAGAAAAAAAAAAACATGGGGACATGGAGTGCTTTCCTTGACATTGTGATTTGTCAGCGAGTGGCATGGGAATGGGAGTTGTATTTATAAGTAGGCGTATAGTCCTTGTCGAACCAGAATTACATACACGTACGTATTCGGTGTCGTCGCAGCAGCAGTTTTTTGTTAGATAGATCACTCGTGTATACAGTCGGCATGAGGCATGCGTGTGTTGGCGGCGCGCCCAATGCATGGAGTCCTGTTCAGCTGTTCTGGAGCTGGACGAGAAGAGGAGTCCTTGATGGTAGGTAGCGTCGTCACTCCGGGTCCGGGGCCAGGCTGATCGTTCGGTTCTTTTTTCTTTTTTTTTTTTTTTTTTTATCACAAGAACCTTCTTTCCATTAACAAACAACTCCAGGCTTGTCCTGGAAAGTAGTTCAGATACAAAACACGGCTCTTGGCTCATAAATACATGGGAGTCAGAGTTAATAACACACGCACCATAAGCAGCCATACAATCAGCAACCTTATTACAGATCCTAGGGCAAACAGAGATTTGACAGGAGTTAAAATGAAAATACATCAGTTCCCGGACCTGTATAAACAAAGCACCAAATGGGCTTCTGTCTAGCTCTGTCGATTTAAGCGCACAACCCAGCACAGATGCATCAGTTTCCAAAATCACATTGGTCATGCCCAATTGTATAGCATGCTGTACTGCATATAATGCAGCTAGTGCCTCTGCTTGTAGGGGACAGGAAACATGGGGAATATTTCCAGCACCTCCTTCAAGAAATTGTCCCATACTATTTCGAATTATAAAGCCCCAACCTCCTTTTTTGAGATTAGCCTGAAAAGATGCATCAATGTTAATTTTGTATATGTCATCTGGGTGTGGTCTCCAGCGTTCTTCCTTCTTCAGCATGTTACTCACTTTTTCCTTCTTTAGTTTTTCAAATTCCATCAGATGATACGCTACTGAGTGGCACACTTCAGCTGCAGTGGCCATTCTCTCGCCTGCATTTGCTTTGTTCCGAGCAGCCCACCATCTCCAAAGCAACACCCAAATTTTTAGTTGATCCTTTTCCTTGAGAGTCCATACTTTCTCAAGTACTTCTTTGCCTGATTTGCAAGCTTTCAGTAACTCCCTTATATTTTCCATACACAATTCTCTCCAACACAATTTAACTGCTTTACATTTGAAGAACAAGTGGCCACAATCTTCATCCAATCTGTAACAGATGGGACAACGAGTGTCAAGTCTGACCCCCGCCTTGCAATATTCCTTCTCAGTGGCAAGCTATTATGACCGAAATTCCATAGAAACATCTTGATCTTATTTGGAATATTAAGCTGCCACAATTTTCCCCATCTAAAACCATTTGCATTTTGATTATCCTCTATTGACGTAGATGCATTAGCCCCCCCTTTCCTGATCACGGATTTGTATAGCTAGCTTGTAAGCTGATTTAACAGAGAACATACCTTTTGAATCATAGTGCCAGGCAGGCCAGTCAACAACTTCATAATTAGTAGGGATCATAAGAATTGCCTTTGCATCCTCAGGCCAGAAATTATCACTGATTAACCTTTCATCCCATGTTCCTGTGCTCGGGTCCATAAGGTCAGATACTTTAGTTAGAAGGCAACCACCTCTTGGGGTTATCGGTCTTCTAGTCGTTCCTTTTGGGATCCAGGGATCAGTCCAGATATTAACATTAGATCCAGATCCAATTCTCCAAACAATTCCTTCTTTTAGAAAATTTATTCCATCAATTATACTCCTCCATGTATATGAGATTCCAGCACGAGCCTTACATTGTAAGATATTTGAGTTGGGGAAATATCTCGCTTTAAGAACCTGCCCACATAGAGTATCCGGTTGTATTAGTAGGCGCCATGCCTGACGGGCCAGCATTGCCAAATTGAAATGATAGAGGTCTCGAAATCCCAATCCCCCTTTTTTCTTTGATAGAGTTAGCTTTTTCCAGCTAAGCCAATGAATTTTATTACTTTTGTCTTGTTGACTCCACCAATACCTTGCAACCATTGAACTCAACTGATCGCAGAAACTTTTGGTAAGGTTAAAACATGACATTGCATAGGTCGGGATAGCTTGGGCCACTGCCTTGATAAGGATTTCTTTGCCCGCCTTAGATAGCAGTTTCTCTTGCCAGCCTTGAATCCTTGTCCATATCCTTTGTTTGATATATTCAAAAGTTTTCTTTCTTGATTTACCTACAGAGATAGGCAAACCCAAATACTTTTCACTTCTTGCTTCTTGCACAATGGAGAGCTCCCTTCTTATTTCATCTTTAATGGAATCTGTAGTATTGGGGCTGAACATGATTGAAGATTTGTCCTTATTTATTACTTGGCCTGACGCTCTTTCATAAATTTCAAGGATATGCTTCAGTTCATGTGCGTCTTCTTTTTTGGCTCTCATTAGCATTAGAGAATCATCTGCAAAGAAAAGATGGTTCACCCTTGGTGCCCCTCTGCAAATTTTAATTCCTTCAATTTTTCCAGCAATCTCAGCACTCTGAAGCATAGCTGACAGGCCTTCCGCACACAAAATAAAAAGATATGGCGATAGTGGGTCGCCCTGCCGTAAACCTCTTTGTGGAAATATTTGATCAGTATATTCACCATTAACATTGATACGATAGGATACCGAAGAGACACACTTCATAATTAGACGGATCCATTTATCATGAAACCCCAATTTTTGCATCATGCCCTGCAAGAATACCCATTCTACCCTGTCGTAAGCCTTACTCATATCCAATTTAATAGCAGCCACACCATTCTTCCCCTTCCTTTTTGATTTGAGATAATGGGACAACTCGTATGATAATAATACATTATCTGTAATTAACCGGCCAGGAACAAAAGCACTTTGGGAAGGAGATATAATCTCAGGTAAAAAGTGTTTTAGCCTTCTTGCAAGCACCTTTGAAATAATCTTGTATAGCACAGTGCATAAGCTGATAGGTCTAAGATCTTTAAACTTGGTTGGGCTTTTGACCTTAGGAATAAGAACAATTATAGTATCATTCCAACCATGTGGCATGTCACCGCCATTTAAAACATTGCGTACCTCTTGCTTAATCTGATCCCCAACCACATGCCAAAACCTCTTATAAAAAATAGCAGGATAGCCATCAGCTCCTGGGGCTTTTAAATCTCCAATATTGTCCAAAGCTTGCCATATTTCTTCATCAGTGAAAGGCTTCATCAGCTCTTCGTTCATTTCTTGGGTTACACGTTCCTGGACACATTCGAGGATTTTAGTAATGCATTCACATGAATCAGCACCTGCAGAAGACAAAAAAAGTTGCTGGAAGTTGTGAGCTATAAATTGTCTCAGGTCTCGGCCTTGTACTTTGTGCCACCACCCTCATCCTCCAATTTCCTTACAAAATTCCTCCTTTTCTTTTCTGAGGCTTGAGCATGAAAAAATTTAGTATTCCGATCACCTTTTGTTAGCCAAGCGATATGAGCTCTTTGCTTCCAGTAGATATGCAGTTGGTCTTGAAGGCGTTCAAGCTTGTAACGCAATAAATGTTCTCGGTTTACTTGTTCTTGTGATATGCTCATCCTCCTACACTTCTCCAAATCATTTCTCACTTTTTTAATTCTTTTCTCTAATTCCCCCAAAACATTCCTATCCCATTCCCACAAGTCACGCAGCACCATACTTTGTAAATCCATTATGCAAACGGCCCCATTTTGGAGAGCAGCTGACCATGATTCTTGTATCCTAACATTACAGTCTTCCTCCTCTAGCCATTTAGCTTCAAATTTTCTCATTATTTCCCGTGGCTTTCTCCATTCGTTGACATCCCTATTCCCAGCAACTATTATTATTGGGCGATGATCTGAATGGCGTTGATCACCATGGATTACTTGCACAAGAGGGAAAAGTCCGCGCCATGCATTATTTGCCACTGCTCGATCTAGCCTTTCCTTTGTATAGCTTGCAGCATCCCGATGGTGATTTCTCCAGGTGAATGCATCCCCAACAAAACCAAGATCATGCAATTGGCAATCTTCTAATGTTTTCTCCATACAATGTTCATTTCGTGGGGCACCTCCTTCCTTCTCACAATTGAAAAGAATTTCATTGAAATCCCCACTGCACAACCAAGGTAAATTGTTCTGACCTTTAAGAGTACGTAGGAGTTCCCAAGTGTTATCCTTTTTCTCATTTCTCGATTCCCCATAAATTCCAGTAAATCTCCATTGCAGGCCATCTTCTTCTTTTACCATAATGTCAATATGATATTCTGAATAACTTTGTACTGAAACATCAATTTCTCTTCTCCAAAAAAGTGCTAGACCTCCTCTTGTTCCCACACTATCGACCGCAATCATATTTGGCATTTTAAGTCTCCATCGCCACCACTCCATCCATTTACTATCATGCTTTGTCTCTGCAAGAAAAAGCACATCAGGAGCCTCTAGTTTTTGCACATCCAGAAGCCCACGAGCTGTCGAGCTATTCCCCAATCCCCTGCAATTCCATGTTATAATCCTCATCTTGGTAGGACGGGAATGCTAAGCAATCCTTTCCCTTGAAATTCAGGAAATTCAGAATACTCCTGCTCCTGACGCTCAGCCAAGGGAGGGCAGTGAAGCTAGGTTCACCCCTTAATCTCCCCGAGCAGCAGCAGCCAGCAATCTGGAGCAAACTGAATCCTAGATAGCTTCTTGATTCACGATACAAAAAATAACTGAAGCAATGAGGCAGCAGCACCACTCACACAGCAACACTGCTTGACGGAGATCAGTACCACGCTGCTGGCCACGCTCGTTGGCCTGCTCGCCAAGCCGCGCACAGCAGCCTCAGCAGCAGCAGCAGGGCCTCCACCTCGGCACGCAGCAGCAGCAACAGGGCCTCCACCTCCGCACACACAGCAGGAGCAGGGCCTCCACCTCCGCACACACAGCAGCAGCAGGGCCTCCACTGCCACGGGCGCCTCTCCCGCCGTGTCTGCGCCGTTCGCCTCCGTAGATCGCTGCTCCGGCCGTGCCCAGGTCGAGCACGCAAGGCTCTGACCTTCAGTATATCGGCAGGATAGCGACACAAGAGTAGTTCAAGCAGGAACGGAGCAACAAGTCTCTGCTCTGCTTGTCGAGTTCGATCTTGGGCAACAGAGAGTTACAGACGGAGAAAAGAGGATGAATCGATAGATCAAGTAGGGGGCAATCGATAACTGGTATGGATTGATTTGGATTCAAGAAGGAAAAGGAGATCGGATTGGATAGCAGGATACGGCTACAGGAGCCAGGAGGGAGCCGGCAGTCCGCCCAGAAAGTTCATCCGATCGTTCGGTTCATCCAGCCATTGACTAGAAAAACCTTCGAGAGCATCCCTAGTGCCACTGGTAACAATTTAATTCACCGTCGCCATTTCCAACAATAATCTTTACGGCATGTTGTTTATATGAAATCAAATTTTATTTTAAGAGTCAATAATTACAATCTATTTTAGGTTTTAATTAAAGCGTTGCCACCAATGATGGTGAAGGCTTTTTTTATTTGGTTCCAGATAAAAGAAATAAGAGTCCACCACAAGGAGCTTTTTTTAAAAAAAAAAAAAAAAAATCTAGACTCACCAGAGACGAGTGAACCGGATCAGACCAGGATGGTGATGAATCTCACTTTTTATTTCTTGTTACTATCTCTCTTCATTTCTTATCCTCTGAATTTAACTAACCCAAACAGCCTAGTTCATCAAGTAAATTTCAATTCGGCCTAAATAAAAGGAGTTCGGCCTAAATAAAAACATCCAAACAGGCCACTCGAGTAAATTGAGCATCCTTTTTTTTGTGGCACCATTGCGGCAATTCTGGCTTTAAACTGGGCGATACTTGCTTTTGTTTCCTTGTTCGATAAAAATTGTGACATAGATTTTGGCATCTTTTCTTAGAAAATTTGAGTTGCTCACCATTAAATATTTTCTGCCTTGACATAAAAAAGCACAGTAATAAACGTCTTTTTTTTGGTACGGGAGGAGTACTTGGTTTTGTTTCCCTCGTTCTAAGATAATTTGCTCCATTGATTTTGATCTTTTTCTTTTAAGATTAAAGTGAGCTGCCCACCATTAAATATTCCTCATTTCTCTTGATTTCAACATCCTTTTTCACGCAAGCAGATCAAGCAATCTTCGGGCAATCAAATGCTGAAATGCACCAGATTCTGCTAACAGTCACCGCACAACACCAACCAGCCCTGGTGCATTATCCTACTTCTACACCCGAACACCAAATTCATGAGAATTTAAAAAGCATTCTTGAACATAAGATGAATACTAAGCATTCGCCTATCAGTTGCTTACTAACACAGGTTCCACAATACGGCAAGCTAGCCAAGGACAGAGATAGGTTTTTCCAGCAATCTTACCCTGCATAAACTACCTACCTGCTCCATAGGAACAACCGCATAGATATAGTACTGAAAATATGTACATGATAAAGTAGGACTTCAGACTAGTACAAGTACTAAGCAAAAGCAACCTTCATAGAACTACTTGATCTGATAGGTTTTTCCTGGATGAGCCAAGGCACTAAAGTGCCTCAGACAAGGCAGTCCTTAGACCAATGCCCAGGCTGGTTGCATTTGAAGCAGGCTCCCCTCACTGACGACCGACCCATGAAGCCAGAGCCACCATTGAAATCACAACCATCGGATGAAGCTGATGGTGGAGTAGGCATCCAGCTCGACTGTGCCAAGCCCGAGGCACCCACATTGTTGGAGGTGTAGCTTGCTCTGTTCAGCTGGAGATTAGCATTGCTGGGGGTCAGCATGCTCTGTCTGGCTTCCAAATTGGCAGAACCAACATATGGAATCAAATTTTATTTTATGAATCAATAATTACAATCTATTTTAGATTTTAATTAAAGCGTTGCCACCAATTAATGATGGTGAAGGCTTGAAAGATAGAAGAAATAAGAGTTCACCATAAGGAGCTTTTTTAAATAAATAAATAAATAAATAAATCTAGACTCACGAGAGACGAGTGAACCGGATCAGAGACCACGAGGATGGTGACGAATCTCACTTTTATTTCTTATTACTATCTCTCTTCATTTCTTATCATCTGAATTTAACTAACCCAAACAGCTTAGTTCATCAAATAAATTTCAATTCGGCCTAAACAAAAGGAGTTCAGCCTAAACAGGCCACTCCAGTAAATTGAGCATCCTTTTATGTGGCACCATTGCCACAATTGTGGCTTTAAACTGGGCGATACTTGCTTTTGTTTCCTTGTTCTGATAAAAATTGTGACATAGATTTTGGCATTTTTTCTTAGGGGTCCCAATGCAAGACTTTATTGTAGAGTTCAAGACTATTTATTATCCTCCTATTTATTGTATTTTGCTGATGTGGCGGTATATTTATCTCGAAAATTGTGGACTTGAAGTCTAAATAAGACTTGGAGTCTTGATTTTTCTACCTTTTTCTTCAATAAATATACCGCCACATCAGTAAAACACAATAAATAGGAGAGTAATAAATACTCTTAGACTCTATGGTAGAGTCTGCACTGTGAATGCCCTTAGAAAATTTGAGTTGCTCACCATTAAATATTTCCTGCCTTGACATAAAAAAGCACAGTAATAAACGTCCCCCTTTTTTTGGTACGGGAGGAGTACGTTTTGTTTCCCTCGTTCTAACATAATTTACTCCATTGATTTTGATCTTTTTCTTTTAAAATAAAAGCAAGCTGCCCACCATTAAATATTCCTCAGTTCTCTCGATTTCAACATCCTTCACGCGAGCAGATCAAGCAATCCTCGGGCAATCAAATGCTGAAATGCACCAGATTCTGCTAACAGTCACCAACACCAACCAGCCCGGATGCATTATCCTACTTCTACACCCGAACACCAAATTCATGAGAATTTAAAAGGCATTCTTGAACATAAGATGAATACTAATTAAAGCATTCGCCCATCAGTTGCTTACTAACACAGGTTCCACAATACGGCAAGCTAGCCATGGACATACTCCTGCATAAACTACCTACCTGCTCCATAGGAACAACCACATAGATATAGTACTGAAAATATGTACATGATAAAGTAGGACTCCAGACTAGTACAAGTACTAAGCAAAAGCAACCTTCATAGAACTACTTGATCTGATAGGTTTTTCCAGCAACCTCCTGGATGAGCCCACTCAGCGCCGGCCCTGAGGGTGGGCTGCTTGTGCGGCCGACCTAGGCCTCCAATTTTGACGGGCCTCACCCAAAATAGGTACTAGTATATACACATGGCAAACAATAGTCTGCATGGATACATATGACAACAATAGTCTGCGTGTTGCGTAATGCATGTTGGCTAAATATAGAAGCAAGCACATATCAAGGAAGAGGCGGGCAAGACTAATTAGCGAACGTTCACCGGTTCCAGAACTAGCGAACGATTTCAGACAACCGCAACTTTCCTTTTTTGGAAAAAAATTCCGCAACTTTCCTTTTTAGGAAAGTTTTTTATTTTATCAAGAGAAAGTCAAAGTTACAAATTCAGACGCATAACTTTCATGTTATAACTTATATGTCTAACTTATACATATAACTTACATGATCTTTAATATTTCTAAGTTATGTTCATAACTTATACATTTAACTTATTATGTAAAAATACATAACTTAGAACGTTATAAAATTAGAATATAACTTATACACATAACTTACGTGATATTTAACTTTTCTAACTTATGTCCATAACTTATTCATTTAAGTTAATATGTGAAAATATTTGTCTTACAACGTCACAAAGTCACGATCTAACTTATACACATAACTTTTACGTATAACTTAGATACCGAACACCGAAAAGTGAAAAAAATAATATTCGGAACATATCCAAGTGGGATCTAGTTTTATTCGTCTCGTCACGTAGAATACACCGTGCAAACGGTATTGAAAACAGATACACGGTTCAAAAAATATAACAAGTTGAAATAAATACATTGATTTTTTTATGTGATGTCATCAGCATGTATGCATGCGCGCTCCCGCCTGTGGCTTCTCCCGTGGCTTCTCGAGCAGTGTCGGAGTGTGAATGAGGGAGTTCGGAACAGAAAAGGAAAGGAGAGGAGTGTTCGCTTGAATAGAAACTAGTGAACGACCGCTAAAGTGGAATTGGGAGGAAGAGGCCCCCGACGCTTTAGTTTCCATTCGACTCGACGGGACTCGTCACTCGTGGTGGCGCGGCACGAACGGGAACGGCGAACCATTTGCAGCCTAGGTAATTTAGGGCTGATCAAATGATCAATAATTTCAGATGCAGATCAATAATTTTTAGGGCTGATTCCCTCGATCGATTTTGATCTCAATTCCCATCCTCCTCATCCATGATCCATTTGCAGCCGCATCAGTTCATCAATCATCATAGGATCGAACCACCTCCAGAGGATAGAGAGGATCACTTTCATAGGTAAGCACCGTTCGGTTGGTTTGACAATAACATATTGATGATTAATTTATTTATTGTACCTTACATACCCATATAATTGTAAAGTATTGATTGTGTATCGTTTATTTAAATTTTAGGACTTGGGATATAATGTCATCTAGAAAGTTTGAATCTGGTGCTTCCAAAAGGAAACAGAAATGCGGATGGTTTGAGGCGGAAACAATTCATACAGAATTGCAGCATCAAATTACAAAGGTGAAAGAACGTTTGAGGCAAGTTTTAGTAAGGATAGTTGCAATTGTGAAATTTCTTGGCAAACACACTATGGGCCTCTATATTAGTTCTCGACTATGGCCTCCAAAAACTCAGGACCGGCGCTGAGCCCACTAAAGTGCCTCAGACAAGGCAGTCCTTAGACCAGTGCCCAGGCTGGTTGCATTTGAAGCAGGCTCCCCTCACTGACGACCGACCCATGAAGCCAGAACCACCATTGAAATCACAACCATCGGATGAAGCTGATGGTGGAGTAGGCATCCAGCTCGACTGTGCAAAGCCTGAGGCACCCACATTGCTGGAGGTGTAGCTTGCTCTGTTTAGCTGGAAGTTAGCATTGCTGGGGGTCAGCATGCTCTGTCTGGCTTCCAAATTGGCAGAACCAACATTTGGGGTGTAGGACGAATCATCCCTCAGAATTGAACGTGAAACATCCTTCAAATGGTTGTTGGTCTCTTCCAGCTTTTCAACACCAATGATGGAGCATTTCACACGCTGCTCATTGTTATAGGTTTCCTCATAAACTTTCAGCTTGAATAGGTATTCACGCCAAAGGACTGCATCCATGATTTCTTTGAATCTCGCTCTTGCGCCGTGTGGCCAAATATCACTTCACCAGCCTCTTGGAATACAGTAGCATAAGTAGTACCAGTGTGATCCTTGATCTGACAAGGAAGCAAGTACCTGAACTCACAATTTCCAGTGTGCCGACTGCATCTATCACAATACCATGTCCCATCACCATTTCTCGTTACCTTTTTGTAGCATCGCTTACCATTAAGCTCCAAGGTACAAGCTTGGTAACAGAATTTATGAGCCCCCACACGTGAGAGTACAGCCCTGACAGTGATGAAGTCAGGCTTATCTGATCGCCCCAGGTTCTCATCCTTGATCTGTGCAATTGTTTTCATCACATAATTTCGGCTCATGTTTGATATTTCTTGAGACAGAGAAATGAAAGCAGTGTTCTTTCCTTTAGTTATGTACCACTGTTTCAGCCTTTTAGCCACTGGAAAGTCTGGGTTTACTTTTAACTGAGTTGAGCAGATTGTGACGACAGATCTACCACTGAATTCACTAACGCGGGCACCTTTCAAAGCTAGAACAGGATTCAAACCAGAATCGCACTGCAACTGCAGCTGCTGGCCTTCAGCATCGCAGAACTTACCCCATAAGGTAATTTGGGCTTGTGTGCCATCCTTTCGCATCATTATGGCAGAAGGACCAACTGATGCAACAATTCCAATCAAGTCCACAATAGCACCTGCCTCAATGCTCTCAATTTCACTTATCTGCCGGAAATTATACTGCAGCCTAGGGATGTTGCTATCATCATCAACGTAGACCTCGATAGATGTTTTGAAATCCATAGTTATTTCATACTCATGATTCAAAGAGATCAACTTCTTCTGTGCAGGTTTCAACGACCCTCCAGATATCAGGTACACCTTATCAACCTCAATGAGGTCAAAAAACTGATCAGCCTGCGCATTGAAGCATGCTGAACAAATTTCTCCACCCTGTCCATCAAGGAGATCAAAGGAGAAGAATTTTCCAGAACCTCTAGAGCTGTTGTAGTGCCTGAGATCAGTCTTTGAAGTCACCCTAGCCTTGATTGTCCATCTAGTTTTGTATGGGTTCAATGCACTAACAGGGGTAATGCAAAGAGGAGGCTCATTTTCAACATTGGCCGGTAAGTTGGTGACCTTCTCAGTAGGTTGGTTTCTCATCTCATAGGGTTTGGGGTTTCCCATTATGTTGCACTCACTTTGCAGAACATTAAATTTGCATTCTTGGGCTCACTGGTCTAACAGATGATCGGTTGCAGAACCTGAACACAAAAGACTTCATGCTGTATAATACAGTGTGTCAATGTCCAGATGAAATCGTTGCCTCCCATATTAACATGCACCTTCTGGACTGGACATTCCATCAAGATAACAAGCAATCTCATCTTAAGCATTCATTCCAGCAGAGCAGATTAACATGCAGCAACTGATGAACTATTGAATACTACCCTACCGCACATATACAAGGTCCTTGTCAAGATAGTAAACATGATGTACCAATTCATGACATGCCGGAGCCATACGACCCTCCTTACTACATACTAATACTGACTGCTGAATACTACTGGGGTTGTAAAACACCCAAAAACAGCTGGGCTCTAGTACGCATCCTTGGCTCGCTGGACGAACAGATGGTGATCAGATCACTTGCAGACCCTGGCACTGCCGTACACATTCTGAACCGTCATAACTGAAGCATAACAGCAATCAATTTGGGCTCTTTGTCAGACTTGGACAACAAAGTGCAGTCTGCAGTCAAGTGCAACTATGAATGTAAACATTGAATCTATTCTATCTAAAACTATGTTATCAGTCCGGATAAAAATCATGACAACACACTATGAAATGTGAATCCCTGTTCTGTTGTCCACCAAGCTTGGACACTTCTGGCCTCTTCGTTTTCTGTAACACTCACCACCAAAACAGTTGCCATTTGTAAACCATAAGGTCAATGGCTATGAAATTTTAACAGCAACAAGATAAGATAGTTAGCTACAAATCATCTAATACTCATTTTCATAGAAAATTTCATTAAGGCCATGAAATCATGTCCACCAGAAAATCATGGCTGTTAAGGTTGCTGGTGGACATGATTTCATGGCCTTAACGACATTTTCTATGGAAGTGAGTATTAGATGATTTGTAGTTAACTATCTTATCTTATTGCTGTTAAAATTTCATAGCCATTGGCCTTACGGTTTATAAATGGCAACTACTTTGGTGGTGAGTGTTAAATGCAAAAGTGTCCTTGAGCCAATGCGCGTCACTTTTGGTGTCCTGCAGCAAATTGTCCCAAAATTTTAAATAAGACAAAAAGTCAAACAAGAAGTTAAAACGATATGTTCAATGACGTAGATGAAATATTTTTTTTTTGTTTTAGATATTGATCGTAATGAAATTTATCACAAGATCTAATAAACACTTGTTAATATATTGGCCCCCGGTCCTAGGTATCCTTACTGCTAAAGGATGAGCTCCACTAGGACGACATGGATCAAACCTGGTAAGGAAGAGACCACCAATCCACCAACAAAACTTTAGTTGACTCAATTTAGTGGCTAGGGACCCAAATTCCCCATAAAGACCAGCCAAATTAGTTGAGTTTAGCTACTTCAACCCCACCAACTAAGCTTTAGTTGGCTAAATTTAGCTACTAGAGATCAAAACATCCCAACTAAAAGATCAACTAAAGTTTAGATGAATCTATTAGTTGGAGGATCCAAACACCCCATCTAAATATTAGCTACGAGAATATTTAGCTGACTAAACCTTGGTGTTTAAGGTTTAGCTAGCTAAACTTTAGTTGGGTGGATGCAAACTGGATGCACCCAACTAAAAACGCAAGAAGTTACTAGTTGCATTTCCTCCGTTGAAAGATGCTTAGACAGAAGCGACGAAGAAGGGGAGCTGGGGAATGTCGGCATGATCTCAACAAATTACTTTTGAATAACTTCAGAAATCATATGGATTGCCTGATGGTTATAAGTTTAAATTATAGTAATAACTTAAAATATTATAATTCTAGTAATAGAATTCCATACTGTGAATCCTTTATTCTTGCCCGCTTCGACTAATCCAGTTAAACTTTCAGAGTCTATTAGCTAAACCTTAAACTTTGAGCTAAAGTTTAGTCATGAGAACTTTTAGCGCTAAAATTTAGCTCTTAAATTTTAGCTGGCTGGATTCAAGCCAGGCGCCTGAGATGATGCGGGAGACGGGCCGTTGTCTTAGATTTGGAATTTTGGCAGACGCCGAATGAGGAATGACCAAACTAAACTAGACATGGAATATATGGGCCGGCCGTCGGGCTCTACGCATACTTGGGCTTGCTGGACGAACAGATGATGATCAGATCACTTGCAGACCCTGGCACTGCCGTACGCATACTTTGTATAGAGTGTCAATGTCCAGATGAAATCATTGCCTCCCAGATAAGATTCATTCCATCAGATTAGCATGCACCCGACTGAACACAAACTAATACACAAGGTCCTTGCAAGATAATAAACATACACCGATCCATGACATGCCGGAGCCATACGATCCTCCCTACTGCATAACACTGACTGCTGAACACTACTGGAGTAGTAAAACACTATCAAGTCACTGACTCCAAGCCATACACACTTAGATCTACTACGAGAGTCCTGGCATTGCTAAACGCTAATGCACCATCCTGATACAACCAACCAACTATTGCTTCAAGGCATAGAACTACTACTTGCTGCATATATAGATATAGAGTGATCTATTACGAGAGTCCTGGCATTGCTAAACGCTAATGCACCATCCTGATACAACCAACCAACTATTGCTTCAAGGCATACAACTACTACTTGCTGCATATATAGATATAGAGTGCACCACGCACCCAACAACAGCTTCACCTTGGATTGGAATCACCTAGCGGCTCCCGCGCGATCACGGCTTGTCTGCTCAAGCAGCATTGATCTACTAGTGCTGGACACCGGAGAGTTCCTTGACGGCTGGTAGAGCTTGAGCCTCCCAATCAGTGGGCACTCTACTTGCAGCATTTTTAACTCGAAGATAAAGATGGTCCTGAAAAAGAAAATACAAGATGTAAGAGGGATACAGGAATGATCAACATAACTTCCAAGCAGTAGGTCCTGTAGATAAATGCTGTTAGGTTATTGCAAGACAAATTCAAGGGACACATTTTTCTCAACTGAATGAGCTGAAGAAAGATTTAAGATGCCCCAACAGTACCACTCCTTCAGATGCCACAGTGCTGAGCCGCTCGTCTTGGGAACAACGCCAACATTTAGCTTAAATAACACAAGTGTATTGAAATATTACTACCACCACCCACAAAATAACACAATTCTAGGTGCACACACTGCAAATGCAACATGACAACCACCTGACAACCTCAAGGCAAGGTATAACCATTACACATGCAGGTACCACGGCAACAAACAACAACAGGAGCCAGGCACATGCATGTACTGCGTCAATGAACACCAATAGGAGCCAGGCACAGAAATGAGCATCAAACGCCCAACGTTTCACATGCTACCTTTAACCTCAACCAAACAGGTATGTTGTCTGACAATGCAGGAACTACTACGTCAAAATCAGGAACGAATATGGACATCTCCACAAGCGGTATCACTATTACTTTCCCAGCACTGTTACCAGGCTCCCGATGCTATACCGATGCATCCATTCTGTCTGATCAGACAGCGTCCCTGTCTTCGAAGAGAGCTGGTCTAGGAATTTTTATAATTAATACACAGGTGCATCCACCGCAAAATATTTATATCAAGGCAACCATTTACAATTCTACATCAGTAATTATGGCCGAAGCAGCAGCCATGGCCTTGGCTGAAGCCATATCAGATCCGCTGCAACGACAACACACTAATTTCCTGACAGACAGTCAGGAACTGGTGAACTTCTTCAACTCTGCAGGTCAATCCAACCCACCGGATTGGAGAATCAAGAACCTGGCTCAGGTGTTCATCAGCTCCATACAACAACCTTCAAGATACGAAGGAGTCAAAATCAAACTGCAGACACGCTAGCAAGACAGGCTTTCTAGCTTACACATGACTCCAAATTTCTCATGTCCTTGTTCACACTCAGCACATGTAAACCAGTGCACGTTGAGAGATGCAGTGCAATTTGCACTTCTCGACTTTGTAATGGTGCTAACAGCTTCATGCTTTTGAAATAAAATCCGTTTATTGACAAAAACAGTTTGACCAAATATATAGGTAAAAGTATTAATGTTTATGACACACACCCAATAAGTGTAGCATGAAAATATATCTCACGAAAAATCTAATGATACTTATTTGATATTATAAATATTTTAACATTTTTTATTTATATAGTTAGTCAAACTCAAATACCTTAACTTGTTACTATGCTACAATTGCATTCTTTTCTGGAAAGAGGGAGTAAAAGATTAGTGGGGACATCAATGTAAGCCAAGTGCTAGATTAGTACAGTAACTGCTCAAATCCATAAGAGGACCTACATTTTGTTCTAATTTTTTGTAAGGAAGCATAGAGCACCTGTGCTTCTACACTCTCCGAAAGAAACTAAGCTAAATAAGTACACATTTAGTACAGATGCCGCAGTTCAGTTAACAATGACAACTCCTGAAAAGACATCTCATAAGTTTTGCCGCAGTTCAGTTAACAATGACAATTCCTGAAAAGACATCTCATAAGATTTACTAGTTTGGCATGGAATCAAAACCTATGGATCTGTTTGCAATACATCTATTTGACATGCATCCTGAAAGAAATTTTGCAGAAATGGGGGGAGAATCCTCGATTAAAATTACTCTCTTATAAAACTCATTTGAATGGTGTGTTGTGACAGTTTCACAGATTTGACATGGATGCCAGAATAAGAGCTTTCCAACTTGTAGTTACTAACACAAAACAGCAGTTACTGCACTAAGGATCATAAGCAGCATAGAAAGTTCATACTGAATAAAAGAAACTCTGCATGTTAGCCATTGCCTGTTTGTTGGTTTTCTTTCATTGGAAAATTGCTAATGACAACGGGAAAACAACAGCAATGTGCATTTGTAGAATCAAATCAAAAGGGGGAGGGAGAGGGTGCACATGCAGAGAAGTGCAACAACCATAACAGAAATTAGAACAGAACTGGTTGGACTCCATTGCGGCGAAATTAACCTAGTCCAAGGCTAATCTGAATATAGTGGGAAAAAAACAATCAACAAGACTTCCCTGGTTCTGGAGTCTGGACTGGAATGACCATTAACCCTAGAGTACCACATCCCCCAACTACCATTTTGTACCCCACACCGAATCACAGCCTATCTTTCCAAGGCGGTAGGGTAGCCGCAAATCTCCCACGGAAATGTCGCCCATAACGATACGGCACGAGCCTACCAAGATTCAACTTTTCTACTACTACTAGCAGCCACGCAACAAAACGAAACAAATCTGCGATTCGAATACGGGAAGCGAGAGACCGCAGGGCAGGATTATCATTATTATCAACTAACTAATCAATCCTCACCTTCGCTTCTGGATGGTGCTGCAGGTGAACTCGCGGAGCTGGACGACGGAGCCGTTCTTGACTCGGCCGTCGCGGACGAGCCAGTTGAGGGTGGTGGCGAGCATGGAGTGGATGGAGTGGGCGCCGTCGGAGAGCACCATCTTGAAGCGGTCGGTGTTGGTGGGGTTCTTGAGGTTGGTGACCATCCGCACGTCCAGCACCTGCAGCACGGGTTGCAGCGTCTCGTTGTTGCCTTCCGGCTGGTTCCAGACCGCCGACACCGCGCCGCACGTCAGCTGCGCCGCCATCGCGCGGTCGCGCCCCCCAGAGAGGGGCTTGGTGCTGGTGGTGAATCTTGCGGCGGAGCGGGGAGGAGAGGGGGAGGGGGAGCGGAGAGGGGAGGAGGCGATTCGATTTGGGGAGGGAGGAGGACGGGAACGGGACGGAGCGAGGGTTAGCGGGATTTGGGGGGTTTCGTTTTTTCTGGATGGAGGAGGAAGACGAACCGGGCGCTGGAACCAATTTTTTCGGCCTTGTGCAGTTTCATATTTTTTTGTCCTTTCCCTTCTCTTTGTTCTCCTTTTCCTCCTTTTGCTGCTCCCACGGCTAAATGGGACAATTGTGGGCACACGAAGCTGTACCCCAATGGTCTCTACAGAGGCCTCTACTGATCCCCACTAAACCAGGTCACCAATTACAACTTTGTATTAATCATGTGAATATTGAAGGTTGTTTGAAAAATTTAAATCATGAAATTCAATATCTAAGAAGATAAAACATAGATTCGAGCCTCTATATAACTTTAAATAAAAACGTTTCTACTACAAAGATAGATTGTAATTAAAATATTCCTCTGGTGTAGACAATGCTAACATCCAAGGTCATTTTCCAATTTTTAAAGTTCAAAAATTTGTGAACTTAAAATAGTACTTTGGGACTTGAAACAATTTCAATAAAAAACTATTCAACTACAAAGTTATAGATCGTGTTCAGAACTACAATTTTGAAATAAGGTTTTTCTTTATCCAACTTGATATATATGGAAAAGTTATGAATTATCTTTTGATATATCTTTCTTTAGAGATTGATTGTCTCTATTAATTTTTCAAACACAGGAATCCTAAGACAATCACCATTGTAAATCGTTGATTAACATTGGATGTCATCTTAGAGTCTCCACCTATGTAAATGATTTACATAGGCGAGTGTTTGCCTAGGAGGTTGTCTGAGTATTAACAGAGGATGTCCCTAAATATCTATGCTTTTGTTAATAAAAAAAAGTTGTCTTCTAAACTCTTTCTTAACAGTGCCCACACTCCACATATGTTTGGTAGAACTTTTTTATTAAACTGTGAGGAAGACGAAGAAAAGTTCATGCTAAAGAGACATAATTTTTTTTTTTTTTTTGTGGGGGGCTTTGTAGTTTCTCCAAACCGTTTTGTTGAGCCAATGTTTAGCCAGGACTTTGCTTTAAAACAACCACAAGAACATTTGCATGAGTCTCCAAAATGACAAGCAAATTTAACATAATGTGACTCGACAGATAATCCCACTTAAATAAGATCAACGACAGACCCAAGTCGATAAACAGTTATTACAGACATATCCCATCATATAACATGTTAAAAAGCACCAAACCAACATTTTTGATACTCAGTAGTCAATTATTGACCATACAACCCTCACACCCAATGTTGCGGCACCAACGGTAATTTCATCCAGATCTGAACCATTGACTCTTGGAGTAATTTGAATGCACCTTGTAATTTCTCCATCATCAGTACGGGCAGCAAAAGTCAGTAACAGCTTCTCGTTGACATAAACAGCCACCACAGATCGCAAGAGTGGGATGACGGCAGGGGCAATATTCTGACCACTATTAGCACTATGGTGAGTCAATCTGCTGTCATGAAGCACAAGCCTTCCCTTGATGCTGCTGGTGCATGCTGTGATCTCTCCAAAATACTCTCCCGCTACAACTTCAACTGAAATAGTAGCCTCCACTGCAGCTTTCACCACTCCATACACCACATCCACAGTACTGAGCCTGGTAGCGAGAGAGCAGCTTTCAAGCTCACAATTCTTCAACACTCGCCGTGCTATGCCCTGTATTGTTAGGAGTCCTTTACTGAGTTCTCTGTCCTGCTGCAACTCATCATCACCCTTGATCATCAGATTAGTCTCCACATATGTATCACTTATCAAAGCAATACCTCGTTTTGGTCCTGTTAAGATCAGCGATTCATCCTACACAAGATTGTATTGGTAAGCTAGTGCTATATTCCTGGAGACAGAAAATAAATAGCGCTGCAATTCAAGTTGAAAAAAAAAAATTAAAGCCACAAAGCATAAGAAAGCTGCTACCACAGATTAAACTGTGAATGGTCCAATGCTAGTATTGTAGACCTCACAAGGGCAGTATGATTAGACCAATCAGAATCTAGAGTGGTGTGATGTTTGATGCCATATTCCAACCACATGATATTACCATCTCCAAAAGGAAAACAGCAACTTAAATATATATACTAATTATATGATAATAATTGGACAAAGTAAAAGTTCCATCATATAATTCAACCAGTACCACCATGCAACCATGGCATGCCGATACGTGTGTACAAAGCAAACACAATAGGACGGACAGTAAAAACATTTCACTCTGAAATGTGCATTTTGATACAGTCACTATGTGGTCATCTGACATTTCAACACCATACAAACTGAGAACGAGAAATGAAGACCATGCAACCAAGGTATGCCGATACGTGTGTACAAAGCAAACACAATAGGACAGACAGTAAAAACATTTCACTCTGAAATGTGCATTTTGATACAATCACTATGTGGTCATCTGACATTTCAACACCATACAAACTGAGAACGAGAAATGAAGACCATGCAACCAAGGTATGCCCATTTGTCTGTACAAAGCAAACACAATTGGGCATTTTGATAAGATCGTCATCTGACATTTCAACACCATACAAACTCAGAACGAGAAATGAAGATGTGTACCCACTCGACAGACACTACAAATTACACTGTCACTCAATTCACTTGTCTACAAATTACGTTTGGCAGTCATCGTTTTCGGTTGGTTTGTGGTGGTTCAAAGACATCGAACTGATACTGTGTAATTTCATTGCTGCGCTAATGAGTAATGACATTTGATTTTTAACGGTGTGGAAAAAAAAGCACAGAGCAAGCAAGCAAGCAAGCACAGGGGTGGGATGGGGGGTAACAGAGTTACATACCTTAGAGTTGATAGTTTGGCAGTCCTCTCTGCCACGGCGGAAGAGATAAACACACTTTTTGTCAAGGCTGTCCCTGGCAATGACAGTGCCATAAACATGGATCGGGAAGTCAATATCCAAAGAGCCCATCTTCACAGATAAGAAGTTTACTGCTTCACACAGCTCATAGTCGTGCTTGCTTTTGTAGACCGCATCAGTAAATCTCATCGGCAGAAGGGGTGCTGCAATGCAGGGGAAAAACAAAGGTTATATGCCTTTTACAATAAAAAAAAAGTAGTCATGTGCCTTTGCATAGAGGGCTGATTAACTTGTGACCCCCTTTGATCAGGGACTTCACATCTGAAGACACACCATGGTATTTGCTCACATTACGGGAACAGAAAAAACAAGACTAGTTACAGCGTTTTAGTTGGGTTGTTTCACCATACCACTTCCAACAGCAGCGGTCAGTGAATGATCTTAGTCAACACCAGCTGGTGGAATCAGTAGTTCATTGGCTGTGTCCAACCATTGACAGACAAAAAAAGACTATGCTTTTTTGGCATCTACCAAGTTTTTAAGCAAATAGTAAGTTTTTCATTACTTGACCAAGACATTAAAAGTTTCTTCAGGGACGTAATGCTCCTAATCAAAAAGCCAGAAGGCTAAGGGATTTCCTTTTATTTTTGGTATTCGATCAAATTGCAAGTGCCCACTAAACTTTTAGCGCATGTTTCATCATCATTGGGGGTTTAAATTGTGGCAATAAACTTAGGCAAATACACATTATAGGCACACTATATATGCATGATGATTTGAACCACAGTGACACATTCTAATGACATTAATATTTGACTGAATTCTAGCCAAAATTTGATCAAAAGGCATGAAGTTTAAACAGATGAAGTATAGCTTGGCAGGTTTAAACAAATTTGATCAAGAGGGCACGGATTACTCACATTCCTCGTCGAGGTCGAATGAGGCGAGGTCATAGACGCGGGAGAACCGGGTGTAGTAGGCGCCCCCCTGCTTGGGATCGTAGTCGAGGATGCGCTTCTTGGCTTCGGATTCACGAGCGGCGAGCGCCGGGCCGTACTGCACGTGAAGCTCCTTAAGCCTCTGCCGCCACTCATCCTGCTTCTTATTCACCTCAACCTCATCCTGCTTCTTATTCACCTCAACAACCTCAACCTCATCATCATCATCAGAATCATCCTCCTCCTCATCATCATCGTCAGATTCCGGCGCCTCCATCCAGATCTGGAGCCCCATCCACCTCACCCTCAACGCAGTTGCCGCTCGCTCAGCCTCGGTCTCGCCTAAAGGATCCGAGCTCGGGACATCCGATGGAGACTCGGTCTCGCCTAAAGGATCCGAGCTCGGGACATCCGATGGAGCCTCGGTCTCGCCTAAAGGATCCGAGCTCGGGACATCCGATGGCAGGGTCGGCATGGACCCGACGAGGTCCCCCATCGATTCGCCGCCGCCGCCGCCGCCGATGGGGAAGGAAGGTGAGGCTAGGGTTTCCTGAGTCGGGAAACCGATTCGATCGATCACGACCATTTAATAATGTAGAAATATATCGTTGAAGAGAGGCCAGGGCTCTGGGCTCTGGGCTGGTCGGTGAAAGAACGGCCTGGTCCAGATTTCCACGCATATCTATTAAGGATTGGCCCATGTTTTTTTTTTAAAGGATTGGCCCGTGTCCAGATGTACGCCAACCTTTCTTCTTTTGAAACAGCTAGCAAAAACGCCCGGGAGCATAGAAACATAGTTTATTGGAATGGTCTTAATTTCGTAGATCAATTAATTTATGGGATGCCTTAATTTTATATTAGACAATATTATTTATTTTAACATTGCTTAAACAAAATTTTAAATAAAATAGAAAATTATAAGCACCAAAAAAATTGCCTCAGACTTAATTGTTTGCTTATTTTGTCTAAAATCTTGAAAACGGAGAGGTCCTTTATGGCCTTTTTCAGTGAGCCCAGGCTCTCCAGCAGTCGCGTGGCCCATGTTCCCGGGTGTCCTCATGAGCGGCTCCGTCTTGCCGGTCCTCATTGTCGTCACTCAGGTGTCCGGGTGGCTGCTTAGACTGTGTCCCTGTCCCCGACGGTCGCTTGGGCCATGTTCCTGGTGTCGGCAAGCCCCCAAGGATCCATGCCAGCTTGCGTGCAACAATGGCTGCTCGCGGCTCCATCGAGCTGCCTTGCAGTGGCATTCAAGCATTCTGACGCCGGCCGCGAGCGGTGAGCCTAGGTGCCCGTGATCACGTGTCATACGTCCTTGGTGGCCACACGGGTGGCAACATAACCGGTACTCACTTGTCCCACAATTGCTAGAAAACATGTTGTATCCTTTTTAAAGAAAAATAAAACGGATGTAGAAAATCTATACATTTCTAAACCATTAATTAGTATGAACCATAATCTGAGTTAAAGAAAATCCATACTTAGACTTCGCTATTCTTTTTTCTCATCTAAACAAACCATAATAATATGTTGGACTTACTCGAAGTGGTAGAAACAATATAGCGAGAAAATCAAAGAATAACCGATAGTGTTAAAAAAGAATAGTAGATAATAGGCACTTACTCATACTACGTGGCACAAACAGTCCACCGTATCCACACCTTTCTAGTGGCCTTTCTTTGGAAAAAAAAAACACCTTTCTACAGAATACCCACACGTGGCACTCTCCTCGGTCACCTGGTCACCTGGTACACCCTTTCCCTTCTCCAGGTCCTCTGTCTCCTGCCACTCCTCACTTTCTTTGCCAAGAAAGAAAGAAACAGAGAACACATCCCTTTCTCTCCCAAAACTCACCTCCAAATCCAGGAATCGGGCTATGCATGTCTTACCACCGCGATCTGCATCTCGAGAGCTTTCCATTCTCCTATGCTGCTCTCGCTAGCGTGAAGTATTGGGGGAGATCGAAGAAGGCTGCCCTCCATACCGGCCCCGGTCGTCCTCGTCGCGCCCCCTGGCTGGCTGGCCGGCAGGTTTGGTGTTAAGCGCGGGCGCCCTAGCCGATAAGCGCAGAGTCGGCTGCACGGACAGCCTGAGCACGGGGGAAGCCGACGATGGGGGCGCCCTGGCCGGCAACGCGAGCGCTCCGGGAGGCTTGGAGGCGGGATCCCGTTATCCTGATTCTTATTTCTTTGATTTCTTCGGTTCAATTATTTGATTTCTTCGATTGAGTTCTTCCTCTGTTATTTCTCTTAGATCGATTTGTGTAGACATCAATAGAAGAAATAGCAAATTTATCGTTTTGATTTTACAAGGTACGACTCTGGTTTGGCATTGGATCGATATAGACAATTTTGTCCTCGAGCTTTCTGTTTTTGTGGACGTGGGACTTTGCGAGCAGTGGCCGATATGAAATCGATGACTGGAAGGGCGGACCGAAATCAGTCGGCGGTCTTCTGTATGTTATTAGAGTTCTTTTTAATCCTGTCTCGGTAGTTTACTGATCGGACTTTCCGTTCTTGCTACCCGATTCATGGCCTTCTTTGAAGGCAAGACCGACACGTACTCTGGATGTCAGATGTTACAGGTGGATCAGGGCGGTGGCAGTTATTTATTTGTGCCTCACTTCTCTATATCTTGCGTAAATCTCGTTCTCACAGCGATTATTAACTTTGCATCGTGGTAATCTCCAAATAGCAAGGTTTTAATAAATATACTGAAATTATAGAATTTTTTTTTGACAACATGAAATTATAGAATCTGGCAGGCAGGGCAGATAGAAAATCAGGCGGGCAGACAGAATTAGTTTATAATTGGAGGGCAGACTGAAATTTATTAGAGGGAGACTGAAATTTTCTCAATTTATTATTAGGGTATAGATGTGCGCCAACCATGCCTTAAAAAAAATGTACGCCAACCTTTCAACTCAAGGACAACAATACAAACTTAAAGTATTGATGAGTTCCCCCCTAAAAAAACTTAAAGTATTGAGTTGAGGGCTGAAAAATAATTCTTATCCAAATAATAATAATAATAATAATAATAATAATAATAATAATAATAATAATAATAATAATAATAATAATAATAATAATAATAATAATAATATATGAGAAACTTTATAAAAATATAGTCATGCAGCATATTTAAATTCACATTATTGTAGTCATATAGCCAACTCAAAGGCACATTGTGTCTCAAAAAATCATAACATTCTTATGCAAACTCAGGTGAAGATATCATTCTTAGGAAAAAGTATACATCAACCCCCAACCTATTGGCACTAGACTAGATCACACACCCAACCTATAAAACCGGGTACTTAACCCCCCTACCTTTGCAAAATATTTCAAATAACCACCTATGGTGCTTTTGTTGGGTGGTTTTGCCATGTTGGTGCGTTGAGGTGGATATTGATGCTAATGTGGACGATTGATAAGTAAACCCCGCTCGTAAGTGTTGCCTCTTCTCTCACTAATAGGTGGTCCCCAGTCATCTCCTATCTCCTACCTCTGTTTCCTTCCGTCAAGTGGCTTAGGATTGGGTGCTCATTTCGCACGGAAAGAGAAGGGACGAAGAGGTGTAAGGTTGAGATGACGGACTAGAGGGGGGGTGAATAGTCCTTTATAAAATTAATCGCTCCGGCTAACCGAAATAAGTGCGGAATTAAATCTATTAGTCTAGTCAAGACTTCACCCCTCTAACTATGACTCTAAAAGCACCTTGTAAAAGATTCTAAACAAGCAAATAAGGTGTTAAACTAGCTAGTGCACACTAAACAAATCTAGCTTGCAAGGTCACACAAACCTAAGCAACTAGTACTTTGGCAAACGGGTGTGCACCTACAAAATTCTAATGAGCAAAAGCACAAAGCCAACCTAAGCTCACTAGATGCTCAAAGACAAGGCTACATAAGCCAAACCCAAGATCTCAAACTTACTTAACTACACAAGCTAAGCAAGGCAACTTACTCTACTTCTAGCTACACAAGCGAGAAGGTGATTAACAAGCTACACAAGCTAACTAATCACTAGAGCAACTACACAAGCTATATAAGAATGTAAAGAATATAAATACAAACTCGTGAGGAAGATTGCAAACCACCGCGAAGTGTGGACACAAGATGACTCGATGATTTTTTCACCAGGTTCACTTGGTTGCCACCAAGATAAGTCCTGTTGTGTCGACCAACACCTTTGGTGGTTCCTCCGGTATTTTCACCTAGATGGTTCCCCGGTGTGACCCTCAAGTCAGTTGTCCCTCAAGGCACGCCCCGCAAGGCACCGCAAGACACCACTCTCAAGTGAGCCCCTCGAGGCACCGAGCGAACCCACACACACAAGTGTGGTAACTCAATGACACGCGCAATCCACTAAGGCTACTCTTCGCGATCCCCGAGCACCAACCTCTAACAATCTCTTTTCCAGAGCACCATATCTCCACGCGTGCTACCACGGAGCCTCTTGCCACCAAGCCACCTAGGAGGTGGCAACCTCCAAGAGTAACAAGCACACCGGCTTGCAACACGAACACCTAGTGCCACTCGATGCAATCTCGCGAAGCAACGCACTAGAAATCGCTCTCTCACACTATCGAATGATCACCATCAAGCATATATGAGTTAGAGGGCTCTCCAAGCACTCTACTAGGTGGACACCAAGTCCCCAAGGTGATAAGCACCGGGCAAGGCCGGCCACACCTTCTATTTATAGCCCCATCCACGAATAGAGCCGTTAGGTTCAAAATCTCGAGGAGTAACGGCTACCCCGGACAGTCCGAGGGCAAGGCTTGGATAGTCTAGCCTTATAAAAACTAGCCGTTGGATTCAAACTCGATGCTAAAAAATGAACCTCGGATAGTCCGCAGTTACCCAATAAAACCTGTCGACAGCAGCCACTTCCTCGGCCTAAAAATGCTGCAAACCGCGGACAGTCCGCCCTCGAAGATCGGACAGTCTGCCGTACAAACACCGGACCACCGAACAGATCCAGGGACGCTCTGTTCGCTGCCCAACTGATCAACCGCGTACAGGCCGCCCTTCAGGCCCGGACAGTCCATAGGTCAGAACCAGCATCACAAGCTCCCTACTGGAACGGCCATAACTTTTAGCTCCGAACTCTGTTTTCAATGAACTTGGACACATTGGAAAGCTTATATAGTCGCAACCAGCATATCCTCATGATCCCAAACATTAAGGATCAAAGCAGTTTTTCAATCCAAGAACCACCAACTCTCATTTCCAACACAAGAGTTCACAAAACCTTCTCCAACTTCTCTTTTTTCAACTCCTTTGCAAATGTGCCAACACCACCAAGTGTACATCACCATATGCTTGTGTGTTAGCATTTCACAATCATTTTCAAAGGATTTTCTCTTGATCTCACCACGCCACTCTATCCTAGCACATCGCAATGTTAGATCGCTCAAGTGGCACTAGATGACCTATATGCAAACAAGATTGCCCCTCTTGATAGTACGACCATCTATTCTAAATCCGGTGAAGCACTTCTCTACTCAACTTAGACTGGTGAAATAAAATGCCCTAGGTTATACCTTTGCCTTGTCCATTTCCATCTCCACCGTCTTTCTCCATTGTGCCAATGCAACAACATGCACCGACACGATCACCAAATGATGTGATCCACTTCATATCATCATGTGACACTCTTGGTCCATCAATCTTGACCTCACTTGCTCTTCACCGTTGCGTCGGTCCGTCGACGCCAGGTCTTGCCCAAGCTTCACCATCGCATGGTCCTTCGCTTCGAAGCCTCGACTTTCCCTTCACACACGCACCCGATCCATCAAGCCAAGCCTCATCTTGATCTTCACCTCTTTGTCACATGACTCCATGTCATGTCTCATTTGCAATGAGATCCTTCATCATCACATGTGTTGAGCCTTGCAACATCTCCAAACCATCTCCACCATGGCATATGTTGCTCACACACATGTACATGTGAACTAACCCTTGTGTATCTCAACCATCACACATGTTAGTCCCCCTAAAGTTGTCACTCAATCATCAAAACCAAACAATGGCCTTTCAAGAGGGCTGGCACACCTAGTGGGTGCTCGTCACCGGCAAAGTGCCCAGTTAAGACTAGGCAAAGAGCCAACGAGACCGGGGCACCTGGCATAGCCCGACGCATCCTCCAGAGTAGAGCACCAGCAATAGCAGGGCAAGGAGATCATTGCGGCGCCAGAGTTTGTATTAGTGACTGGAGAAGAGAATCATCATCCAAGAAGAAGCGAATGAGGGCAGCGTAGTGGAAGCTGCATCAGGCGTCACTCATCAGGTTGCTCCACATGGTTCCTAGCTCCTTGTTGACGGTCGTTAACTCATAAATCAACCGTCAACTTAGCATGCAAATGGACCTATTCATAAATACTTGATAGATATAGGGTTACCACTGACAGAATTCCATGAGTTTTGGTGAATATCTATTTCTGCAGGGTAACAGCTGAAAATTACCCAAGATGGCCCATGTGTCGGGTTTACATAGAGAGAAAGACCGAACGGGTGAAAAAGTATAATCTAGAAGACTCCAGAAGGCGACACCTGAAAGCGGAGCCCCACCTGGCATTGGCCAGGGGCGGCCGACCCTATGCCAGGGGCGGCCGACTCTCCAGCTCCACCAATCAGGTGGAGTCTCGCGGATCCTGCCTCCACCGACTTTGAAGATGAATAATTGTTGTCCATTTAGGTCGGTTTGATCCGAGGGCTGTGGTTCATCCTAGGGGGCTATATAAGCAGAGCCCCTGGCCCCTGGGTGAAACTCTAATTCATTCTCCAATTCATTCAAGACTTCAATCCAGAGAGAGAGAGAGTTACATAGAGAAGGGTCCCTCGAATGGATCTATCTCTATAGGGTATTAGTATCAAGAGAGATTGAGAGAGTATAGAGTGGAGGTAGATTTGGAGGAAGCCTAGCCTGTCGGTGTCTCCTCTCCAGTGTACCTGCGGGGTCAAGTCTCCTAACCCGAGGCTTGGTTTCAGGATCATTCGACAATTCAACTTCTAATACTAGTAAGTTCATTGTTATTATTGTTCTTCGGTTTACAAGTTTACTTTATTCGCTTTGCGTTGGGAATAGAGTAATCGTTCTTTAGCATAAGCGTGGTGCTTAGGCTAGGTTCACTTGTAGATGCTCCCTATTCGGCCGGAACCGTGGTAGTAGTGAGGGAAGTGACAATCCCTTTATTACCTTTGTAATCCACTTCCCGTTGGTAGGTAAGGTAGGTCCTTTGTGCCCGGTTTAGCATCCTTTGTGGTGTCTTTTCCTCAGGTACCCCCTTAGAACAGTAGTCTCAAAGCTTGCCATAGGTTAGAAGAAGTCTGACGAAAGGAGTTCTCTCTATATCGCTTAATTCTCACTTGACTAGCAGCCCAGGGGTAGTAGTAAAGATTGGGTTAGTCTATTGCACGTTTTCTCCTAGCGGATAAGAACAAATACGATACTCAGGACTTATCTCCCGGGTGAAGTGCTCACCGATATCCGTGCGCTTGCGGATTATTTCTCTTTGATTCTTTCGTGTGCGTATCTAGTGTCAACAATCATTTCTGGTGCCGTTGCCGGGGAGAAAGACGGTCTGCTTAGATAACCTAAATCTTGCTCTACCTTGTACCTATACTTTTATCTTTTTCTTGCACTTTACTTTTTCATACATTTTGTCTTTTGCTATCCTTATGGATAATTTAAATTCCATTCCTATCTTTCAATTTTCTGCACCCACGGAGACCAGCCTAGTGCCACATGAGTCATCACAACCTATTCAAACACCTAGATATAGGCTGAGTCCGCGGTTGATTGCATTGGTCCAAAGCCTATCCTTTTCAGGAGAAGGAGACGAAAACCCTTACCTTCACATTAGAGATTTTGAGCAAACATATGACTGTCTTCGCATAGAGGGCATGTCCGACAAAACCCTCCGTTGGAAGCTATTTCCTTTCTCATTAAAGGGAAAAGCTAGACAATGGTATGATAAAACCGGCAGGTAAGCAACAAGGAGATTGGGGATCCTTACGCTCCAACTTTTGCCTAGATTTTTATCCCATCTCCCAAATCGTCGACCTTAGAGTCAAGGTTCGACTATTAAGCAAGAACCCGAAGAATCTTTGGCCTCATCCGGAATCGTTTTACTACACTTTTAGCATCAGGCCCGGACCTTAGTCTACCAGATCCCATTCTTTTACAACACTTTCATAAAGGTCTCGAGTAGAGACGTAGAAAATTGCTCGACATAACTTCGGGAGGATCATTCTTGCATATCTCTCGTGAGAAAGCAAGATCAATCCTAGACCAAATCCTATCCAAGTGAATTAGACAACCTCCTAGAAGTAGAACCTCAAGTAGTCAAGCCAAACCCTTACCGAGATAATCCATCAACTTCAGCTAACCCATGTCTTGAGCAAGACAAGGAAGACATTCCACTTCCCGATTTTATGCTAGATATTGAACCCGATCTGTTTTCCGATTTTGGAAACATCTTCAACTATCACAAAGTGAAGAAGCCACAAGGCAAATATCACCCAATAAAGCCATGCAATATTGATGAGGATATTCCAACGGGAAAGACCTCGGAGAGTTAGTGTCTCGTTATGAGCAATGAATGGTAGAAGAGTCGAACTTTCCTCCGAAATAATTCGTTTGGATTCATCTTCTCTTCCGATTCATTGCATGATTAACAAAGATCACATAGACGCTCTCTACAATCCAGTTGTGGGTAATATCATGTCGGTCACACTAGCAAAATATTTGCAAAGAGACATGACATTAACCCCAACAGTGAAGTTCATAAGAAATCTTGCAAGACAAATTCTTCCCCGTTTGGGAATCTTACATGTCCTACCACTTCGGGTAGAAGAAACCCCTGTCCACTTAAGCTTTTATGTCTTTGACATAGGGGATTTCCACCTGTTGGTAGGACAACCATTTAGAAGACTTCTTTATGAAGGACAAACCGGGAAACTAAACATTTGTTTAGGCAAGAAACTCCAGTTTGCAATGTCCATTTCACACTCTCTAAATGCTAAGACCGAGCCCTATCCACATTATGATCCATTAGAGGAATTTAGAGCGCTTCTCTAGAATTCCTAGTTAAACCAATTAGAAGATGAAGCTATATTCTTCATAGAAGAAGAAGTCAACCCTTCCGAGAATGAACCTTTAGATGATGAGTTTACCTTACCACCTAGGCCTCTTATTGAGTTCAAACCCTTACCGGCCCGGTCTTAGATATGCCTTTCTAGGAAATGATCCGAGTCTCCCGTCATCATAAGTGATACTCTCACTCAGAGCAAACTTTTCGCTTAATGGCTGTCCTAGAAAGACATCAAAAAGCTTTTGGCTACTCACCCAGGACCTCAAAGGAATTAGTCGCCCTTTGTACCCATCGCATTCCCACGATCCCGATGTGCCACCATCTAGAGAACCCCAACGTAGACTCAATAATGCGATGAGGGAAGTCGTTAAGAAAGAAGTTTTAAAACTGATACACGCTGGGATCATTTACCCCGTGCCACATAGTGAGTGGGTCAGCCTTGTCCAAGTTGTGCCTAAAAAGGGAGGCATGATCGTTGTCCAAAATGAGAAGAATGAGTTAATCCCTCAAAGAACCGTCACAGATGGCGAATGTGCATAGATTATAGAAAGCTTAATAAGGCAACCGTAAAGGATCACTTTCCTTTGCCTTTCATTGATGAGATGCTAGAGCGATTAGCCAACCATTCTTACTTTTGCTTCCTTGATGGATATTCGGATATCATCAAATCTCTATCCATCCTAATGATCAAAACAAAACAACCTTTACATGCCCTTATGGAACCTTTGCTTACCGTAGGATGTCTTTTGGGTTATGTAATGCGCGCCTTCTTTTCAAAGATGTATGATGTCTATATTTTCTCGATATGATTGAAAAGATTATGGAAGTTTTTATGGATGATTTTTTCCGTTTATGGAAAAACTTTTGATGAATGTCTTGAAAACATAGATCGAGTATTGCAAAGATGTGAGGAAAAACACTTAGTCCTTAATTGGGAAAAGTGTCATTTCATGGTTAGAGAAGGAATAGTGCTAGGACACTTAGTGTCTGAGAGAGGCATCGAGGTAGATAGAGCCAAAATAGAAGTGATTGAGCAACTACCTCCTCCTATCAATGTGAAAGGAATTAGAAGTTTTCTTGGCCATGCTGGTTTTTATCGTAGATTTATAAAAGATTTCTCTTTCATCGCTAGACCTCTTACCCGCTTATTGGCTAAGGATGTCCCTTTTTACTTTGATGATGCTTGTTTGCAATCATTTGAGATCCTTAAGAAAGCGCTTATCTCCGCTCCAATCATTCAACCCCCTGATTGGACTTTACCTTTTGAAATTATGTGTGATGTAAGTGACTACGTTGTAGGAGCAGTGTTAGGACAGACTAAGGATAAGAAGCATCACGCAACCTTACGCTAGCAAAACTTTGACAGACCTCGCCTTAATTATGCTACCACTCGAAAAAGAGCTTCTAGTCGTCGTCTTTGCTATTGATAAGTTTAGATCCTACTTAGTGGGTGCCAAAGTAATTGTTTACACCGATCATGCCGCTTTGAAATATTTGCTCACTAAGAAAGATGCTAAACCTCGTTTGATAAGATGGATTTTATTACTCCAAGAATTTGATTTAGAAATAAAAGATAAAAAGGGAGTAGAAAACTATGTTGCCGATCACTTGTCTAGGATGCGCTTTGAGAAACCACAGGAACTACCCATCGACGACGCACTCCGGACGACTCCGCTCTACGGAATCAACAGATCTGACCCCTGGTATGCAGATATTGTTAATTTTATGGTTACAGGTTATGTACCACCAGGAGACAACAAAAGGAAACTTATCCAGGAGAGTCGTACTCACATATGGGATGAACCTTACCTCTTCCGAGTGTGTTCTGATGGCTTGCTCAGAAGATGTGTGCCAACTGAAGAAGGAATCAAAATTATTGAAAGATGCCACTCATCACCATATGGAGGCCATTATGGGGTGTTCCATACACATGTGAAGATTTGGCAATGTGGATTTTTCTGGCCAACAATGTATGAAGACACAAAAGACTTCATTCGGAGATGCAGTCCTTGTCAAAGACATGGCAACATTAATTCAAGAGACGCCATGCCACTCATCAACAATCTTCAGATCGAGCTCTTTGATGTCTGGGGAGTTGACTTCATGGGACCATTTCCACCGTCGAAGAAATGTGAATACATCCTCGTAGCAGTGGACTACGTGTCCAAATGGGTCAAAGCTCTGCCATGCAAAAAGGCAGATAGTTTTAGCTCCAAGAAGATGTTCGAAGAAATAATATTCCCAAGATTTGGAGTCCCAAGGATAGTCATAAGTGATGGAGGATCACATTTCATCGACAAACGTTTTGAGCAATACTTACTGAAGCATGGAGTACGCCATAACGTCGCTACTCCGTATCACCCTCAGACAAGTGGCTAAGCAAAGACATCAAATAAGCAAATCAAGAATATTCTTCGTAAGACAAGTTAATGAAATGGGAACCGCATGGAAGGACAAGCTTCCCGATGCACTATGGGCATATCGAACAAAGATACAAGACATCTATTGGGATGTCACCATATCAACTAGTCTATGGAAAGACTCGCCACTTGCCGCAGAGCTAGAATTCAAAGCTCACTGGGCCATCAAGAAATGGAATATGGATCTACAAGCAGCAGGAGAAAAGAGGAAGATGCAACTCTCTGAACTAGAAGAATGGAGAGAGAAAGCCTACCACAACGCCAAGATATACAAAGAGAGAGTAAAAAGATGGCATGACAAGAGAATCAAGATCAAGGAGTTCACACCCGGAGACAAGGTATTACTTCTTAATTCCAGGGTCAAACTCTTTGGGCATGGAAAGCTTCGAAGCAAATGGGAAGGACCGTTCGAAGTAGTAAGTTCATCATCACATGGAGCCATTACGCTCGCAACAACGAAGGTACGATATTCAAGGTAAATGGTCAACGTCTTAAAATATTTTTAGAGCCCATTAAAGAAATAGGTGAAATAGACGAATTAAATTTCTTTCTCAATTAGGTAGTTGGGCCCGACCATTTTACTTTTCATTTTTGGGGTCCAGGGTATTTTTTCGAATGACAAAAATACGCTAAATAGGTTGCGAAAAACCCCGAGCCGGAGCCCACCGCGAGGCGGCCGCCTCGGCGGAGTCGGCCGCCCCATGGACTCCACCATTCACCGCGCCTTTTGCATTCGTGATCCTTCTATACTCTTCCTTCGGGAATTTTTGCCGATTAGGGTTTTTGAGATCGCGTTGACGCGTTATTCCTTCGAAGATTCCCTTTAGATGCCTTTCCATCCCCCCTATATGAAGAAGCCCAGCCTTAGGCCAACCTCATTCCATCTAAAGCCTCCTCCTCCTAGCATCAAGCTTGCTACGCAGCAATGGTGAAGCCAGAGCCAGAAAATCTAGATAGGAGATTGATCCGCTTCGGGATTGATCTCAACACCATCCCAAAGGAGGAGCCTGAGTCCAAGGCCATTATTCTTGCTGAGCCAAAACCTCTCGCCTTTATCCCTCCAAAACCCCAAGCTTACAACCATTGCTACTTCGCCCAACCAGTCATCGCTGCACCCAAGCCCTTGCTCCTAGATGGACCTCCACCAAAGGGTCCTATTGTGAAGCTCCCAGAAGGCACCAGGATCCTCCCACCTAAGCACAATGAGACGCTCATGGGAGTGAAGACCAACAAGAAAGGGGAGATCGTCTGTGCTAAGTATAGCACTGGAGAGCGCTCGTATTTTGAGGGAGTCCGTGCTCACCCGAGCAAGGTGAAGTTCATCCCTTCGAAGGAAGCCCCGAAAGCAGCTCTCGCCGCCTTAGAAGCTCCACGAAAGCGTCACAAGACCGTTGCAGACTTAGAGACAGAGCTAGAAACTCAGCGCGACATTATAGCATCTCTGCAAAACTGCCAACGTGTCCAGAGCAGTAGTATTGTCACTCTCATAGATAGGCTTCGTGCGCTAGAGAAGAGGACGGATAAATTATAGAAAAAGTTAGACGCTCTGGAGAAGCGAGTTGATTAGATGAGATTTATCTTAGCATTAGAAAGGCCTAGTGTGATTTAGATTGCTTAGATTAAAAGTTTTTAGTTCGCAAGTGTGCTTAGTTAAAGTTAGTTCAATCTTAGTTCCTTTCAATACTTGTAATCCAGGCCTTAATGAAGATGCAATAAAGTTTTTATTTATATTTATTATTGCATATGTGTTGCCTCTTTTGTCTCCACCTTGTTGTGAATGAAGATAACAGAAATCTAGTGTGGGGGAGGCAACCGATGACAAAACTAACGGATATCAGCGAACCAGCAAAAATATTTGAGAAGATACGACATAAAGATCACGCTCGGCGAAGCGGACCCCGAGGGGCCACCTGCCAGAGTCGGCCGCCCCACATTCAGAGGCGCCCACCCCTGGGGTGGGCCCACTTGGCTCCAGCTTTCGTCCACGGTCAGGTTTGCTTCCCTACATTCCAAATTTTATACCGATCACGTTTTTCCGATTCGTTTGGGGAACACTTTGATTTAAATCACCTGCTATATATATTGAGAAGGTAGATTATTTTAATCATGACCCCAAGATAGACTCACACCATGATAATTCCTGGGAATCCCTGTTGCTGTTGGGAACGCTATTTATAGGGACCCCATTTTACTTAAGTTGTTGAGGACAGTGAGATAGCATGAACCATGAGAACCTGATTTCCTGATATCTAGTTGCTTGGAGAATTTCTTTTCGAAAATCTTAAAATTTTAACTATACTTCTCCTCTGTGGTAATAAATGCCTATAGAGCCTCGTCGACAAAATTCTGAAAGACCAGCACATAGGCTTTTATTTGTGTTGAGAATAGTCTTGGCGGTGTTAGAGCCTTAGAGAAAGGTCTCTTACTCATATGATCAAGTGCACTTACACCCACATATATATCTGCTGCTCCTACACTAGGAGTACGCAAAAATATGCTTTCCGCCATTCATCCGTCTCCTACACTGGGAGAGGACACATACACTTTCTAGGATTTCTTTATGCTCCAAGGATTGTTATCATCATCTAGTATGTGAAAGAAGATTATCATCATCATCATTGTAACTTCCTGGAAGTTAATCATGCATTAACTCTGCACATCATGAGCATGATCATATCATTAGCATATAATCATCATCTTGACATGATCGCTTGATGTTTGTTTGCACTGTGTTTGATTTAGTCTATAAGTGTGATTGTTGGCTTGAACTAGAAGTAGTAGTTATGTTGCTTATCTCGAGTCGGACCTTTAATAAAGTTCGAAGAGGAGAGCATTTCGAGAAAACTTTATGTTTTGACTTTTTCATGAAAATGCCTAGAAGGTGCTCAAAACGAGGGACGAAGTCGCTAGGTTTAACGACGTCGGCCGATTGGCATGCCGCGTACTCCGAATTCTGTGAAACAATTTTAGTTGGCCCAAATAGGAGAAACATAGCTAACCCATTGGGGCACAACATGCCAAAAAAAATTGGGATCAATTCGATCGAGTTTAGCCACCCAATTGCAAGAAAACCCGAGCCTAGGTCGACCGTTGTTAGTGTGTTGACATTGCCATATTGACACTTGATTATCTCCTAAACCGTAAGGATTTTGGCTGAGGTCCCGTAATAGAAAACGACGAGTGACGTGTGGGCTGTAAACTTCCTTTTGGGCCCATGTCGAAATTCGGCCGGAAGGAGCCCAAATCGACCTCCCACCGAATCTACTCGGACGCACGCCACGTGTTTGGTGAAATGCCGACGTGGTCACCTTGCATGCTCGCCACCGCGCCGCCACGCGCCGCTCTCGCCCAATGCCCATCGACCACGCCTTGAAGGTGGATGGCGCCAGCTCTGCCGTCCCCAATCACTCCCTCACCCACTCTCTCACTCTGCTCTCTCTCCCTCGCTCTCCTTCTACCGAAAGGCGACGCCGCCGTCGCCATGGCCGAGCTTCACAGCCGCCGCCGTTCGCCGAAGCCCACCCAGCGCCTTGCTGCCACGCCTAGCCCCGCCTAATGTCTCGCATAAGACCGCTGCCGCCCGTGACACCTCCTCCCACGACACGGAGCCGTAGCGCGCGACCGTGCGCCGCCGCGGATGGAGCTGCCATGGTCGGCCTCCATGGGCCGCGACGCGCCGCTGCCCTCGGTTCCCATTAGCTAGCGCACTAGCTCCGCCTCGCCATCCGGCGTGCCATGCTCACGCTCGCCCGAGATCTGCGCCGCCGCAAGAACGCCGCCGCCGGGCACTTTGCCGCCGGGCCGCCGGCGCACGTGGTCCTGCCACCACGGGCCGACGCGAGCCCGCCTGGGGGCACCAGTGGGAGCGCCGGGGTGCCCCGAACCTTCGCCGCCCCTCCTCGGCCGCCGGCGAGCCTCTGCCGGCCGGGAACGGCGAAGCCGAGCACGCCCCCTGTCCCTTCTCACGTGAAGGACCTGGAGTCAGAATTAGGTAAAGTATAGGGGTCGTCATGCAAAGCAACCAGACACAGGGAGTTGCAGATCTGGGCTTACGCGATATCTGGGAAACACAGGGGCCTTCCTGCAATGTGTTTGTCCTATGCGGATTAATGGAAAATGATTTCCAGATTTTAGTTTTTATCTTCAAAAATTCATAGAGGGATCTATGCATGTCCAAATTGGGTGATTCAAGTGCCTATATTTTTCTTATGATGTGTATTATCTCGTAGAAAATATCACTTGCCATGTTTGTGAAACTTTTCTGTGTAGTATTTAATTAATTCTTGATTTTGGTTTAAACTAAGGAAATTCATAAGTACTTATAGGATGCTCTGAAAAATGTGATTCTTGTTTCGGTGATCTTGTATTGTCATGCTTTTGCTGTAGTAAAGATATGAGGTATGCTTTCTGTGTGAGATTTAGGAGTTGTAGTTCAAGTGTGCCAGATGGGCTATGTGGGAAATAATTCATAAATCAATTGTATAGGTTGAATCTGAGGTTGAGACTTTTTGTAGGCTTCTTATAGGTCATAATCTAGCTCTGTGTTTGATTGGATTCATGGTAGAATGAAGTTAGTAGTACAAAGTATTTATAGGTCCTTGGTTTGGTGCTGCCATGTCATTTTTGTATAGGCCAGTAGGTTCATCCAATTGGGGTGAAACTCGGATGATGCACTGGCATTGCCATGTGTATCCTACTGTAATTTTCATAGGAATTTATGATGTGTGCAGATATGGGTTGCTGTTCAACCCATAGGTGGTTAATTTGGAGTCGATCCCAAGATGTCATGCCTAACCTAATGATAGGTTGGTATTCTGGGAAACTTGTCTTTACATGATTGGTTTGTAATTAGTATATGGTTCTACTGTTGAAATTTGGTAGTCATTGGATGATTAGTTTAGGAGCTATGGCTCTAGTAACTAGGTTAAAAGTGCTGTTTGGTTGCTGTTGGTTCAGAATCAGTTCTGGTGTTGACTGTTTTAGGACCAGTTAAGTTAGGAATCATGTCTTGGTATCTTGAGATGATTGATGGGCAATTTGTTAAGCTTTTCAGATTGTCCTCATTCATGTTCATAGGGTGTATAGAACTCCAGTTATGATTCAATTACTAAACTGCTAGGTGTAGGTCTATATTCATTAGTGAAGCTCGATTGTGTGAGGTTGTGTATAGGACTGGATGATGATGACTCGTAGTGATTAGGCTATGTATGAATGGTTGTTACTTAGTGTGTGTCTTGATGATTGAGTTAGGATAGTTGTGCCTATGTTTAAGTCTTTGGCTTTACTGGCTTGTTTGCTAGTGATAAACGTAGCAGATTAAATAGGTTATTCGCCTTTGAGCATATATCATCCTTGATCATTCATGATCATGCATATACCGATGAACACGCACTCATGCATATGCATCCGCATCATTCCAGGATTACGTGTAGAACATTCATCGAGAAGGACAAGGATCCCGAAGGACAAGTCGTGAAGGAAGTTTCCGCACAGGAGGTGATCGGGAACCAAACGTGAACCAGCTTGAAGATCGATTCAGATCATCGCACTAACTCTTCGAAAGAAAGGCAAGCCCCGGAGCATTTCTCCTATGTTTGCAAATATCACTTGCGTCCTTTTATATGTTTAATGCATTAAGTTACAGGAGTTGCCCGAAACCCTTGCCGCATGTCACCTGTTCCTTGTCCACTTAAAATACCCTTACCCCCGTTAGGTGCGGGAC